>PUFA01000209.1:1985000-2585000 GCA_003508835.1 Eonycteris spelaea | reverse complement strand
GAGGTGACTAAGTAAAGGTGGATGAATCTGGACATGGAGCAAACAAAACTGAAGATGACTTTTTTCTCCCTCAGAGAGGTGGAACGTGAGGTCCTTTTTCTCAGAACAGGGAAGGTGAAGAGAGACTGAGGGCTTGAGAAGCTTGAGGAAGATTCAGTGGTCAGAAGTAAGGAGTGTCAATGTGGATAAATCAAAGGACAATGGTATGGGTTAAATTACCTCCAGTACCTCAAAATATGGCCTTATTTGGAAATAAGGTCATTGAACATGTAATTAGGTAAGTTGAGGACATACTAAAGTGGGTTGAGCCCCTAATCCAATATGACTGTTTTCCTTATAAGAAGACAGCCATTTGAAGACAGAGAGGCTTATGGAGAACATCGTATGAAGATGGAAGATTGTAGGGATGCATCTACAAGTCAAAAAATGCCAATGACTGCCAGCAGATTGCAACTTTCAGAAGCTAAGAAGAGAGGAGGAAAGATCCCCCTACATGTTTCAGAGCCTTTGTTACAGCAGCCTTAGGAAATTAATACAAGTAGTTATGCACCACTATAAGCCAACTGAATCTGGGGATGACATAGTCTTAATAGAGCCAGCCAATACAATTATGCCATTTCCCTCCCCCCCCAGGAGAGTATAAGTAGAGAGTTGAGTAATTCCAGGTGTGTGTGTGTGCAAGGCAGGTATGTGTACATGCATGTGTGTGTGCAGGGGGGACAGAGTGGAACAAGAAGGAAGAGTGTTCAATGTATCCTACTTGATTGGTTGACACAAAAACCCAAGGTATTTTATAGAATATTAAAATATTACCTTTAATGTATCTCTAGACCAGGCTGCAGATAAACAATATCTTCTAATGTATTATCTCATTGAATTCTGACTTTTCTAAACAGGCCCTCTGAGGGAGAGTTGGAATTATTATCCTTGAGTAGTATATGAAGCAACTGAAAGCCAGAGAAGTTAATGACCTCCACAAAGTCACACAACTAACTGGTTAGCAAAACCAGAACTAGTAAGCTCAGTTGTCTATGCTACATAAATATCACTTATGATATGCAAGCAAGTGAAAAGTCTGAAATACAAGAACAAGAAAACCAGCTTTCTTTGTCAGTCCAAAAAAAGAAACAGTGCTGTCCATGAAGATGTGGCTACCGAGGAATTCCATCGGTGCCTTTATCTGCATTCCAAACGATGCTACATGCTTTTATGTATTTGTCAATTTTCTCACTTATGATCCCTTTGGGTATAAATTACCTTAATGAGAAATTCAGCTTCTCTCAAAATCACAAGGCTCTCATCTGTCAGATAATACTTCCCAGAAACTGCCAAAGAATGAAACAATTCATTTAGGTTTATCACCTCTCAATGAATACCACTGACAGGTCATGTGCAAATCCAAATTTAAGGATCACACTGAATTTTATAGGCCCCTCAGGAGGGCCTCCTGTCAAAAGGCCTGCTATTGTAAATATGCCATAATTTCAGACTCCTTATGTGAAAGCAGTAACCAGGCCTGAATGTGGGGAGTAAAAATCCATCTGGATTTTAACCTGTCAGGATTTCTTAGGTCAGACAAACTTGTATTAACTCATGCTTTGTTCCACTAGTGGTCCTGATAGTACCTAAATAAAAAATCAATATGAAAATGAGGCTCTCAACCCTTCTTTACTGATAAAAAAAAAAAAAAAATGGTCAGACCTCATGTCACATAAGTGCTTCAAGAAAAGTCCTTGTGAGAAACAGAGATCTAAAACTAGACCCCAAACTCTAAAAGGACCCGCTTTGTCCTAAAACCTCATGGATTCACCACTTGATTCCCTCAGCAGAACACTTCCCATGGTCTGCGTTTGAGTCCATCCTTTAATTCCCAGTAGTGGCCTGAAAGTTCACGGTCGCTAGATAACAATGCTATGCACGCGAGAGCACATTTTTGCTTCTCTTTGGTTAAGGACGCCTTCATTTCTCTGGTTCCACTGAGCCATCACCTATGCATTTAGAACTGGAAAAACAGAAACCAAAGAAAAAAAAATTCTTCCAAACTAAAAATATGTACAGGGGCTATAAACCGGAATGATCTTTGAACAGGGGTGAATCTAAGGATTGCGGAGCCTCCTGAAGCTTTGACAACTTGGGAAGCCCTCTTTAAACAAAATCATAAAAAATGAGGCACAAAAGTGGGATTTTTTTTTTTTAGAATGAAAAGAAAAAATATCATAAGGAATAACGTTTGTACATTTTACAAAAAGAGATATGACCATGTGAACACATTGCCCAGGCCCTATCAGGGTTTTGGTAGAGGCCCATGCAAATGAAGGGTCCTAAAGCTGACACTTCATTCACTTTCCAAGAAATGTGATTAAGAGACTGAGTCTACTATGTGATCACCAAGCACTCTGGAGTCTAGGTTTTCGGAACAGCTAAAACAAGTACGGTGCTTACATTATTCTTAGCTGATGTGGTTTGTTTCCCTAACGAATGTTTGAATGAGAGCCAAGCAATTTGCATCTGCAAAGTTTTGGCCAAAGTATTGTATTAGTGATGGCTGTGTCCCTGCCGGGATTGAATCAATTTTGTAGATACCCAAAGATGGAGGACTGAGGAGGAGGAGGAGTGAGTTAGGGGGTTGCTTGAAACCCATCTTGCAGTTGTTCAATAAGGAGTGGTAAGTGCCAGATGAGTGGACCAAGGGAGGAATCCACAAGAAGCACCATGTGCATGCCTAGGACCTGTGGTGGGTCTGACTAACCCTGTGCAGGTGCCCACCCTTTGAATGAGTGAGACCCTCCTAGCATTTGAATCCAGGGCTGATTCTGGTGAGTCACCCTGCCCCACCAAGTGCCCAGGGGAATGTAACTGTGCTAAAGCAAGATGCCACTTGTGGAACCCTGCATGCTTCCTGCCGGCCCCCCCTCCAGGATACTCACAAGCCTCTCAAGGGGTCTCTGAATGCCTAAAGAGTATTGGAGAGGAGCAAATCACAAGTACTAGGGGTGGGGAGGGTGCACCAGGCAAACTGGAGACCTATAAAAGAGTTATGATGAGCACAGATCTCTCTTGCATGCCACCAGATTGGACATATCTGCATGGTCATAAATAAAAAGAAAGGCTCTGACAGTCCTTTTATAGCTGCCACATTTCAGTTTACAATATCAATGGCCGCCTTAGTTCAAGGCATTTCCTGAGGGTTAATGACAGCTGCATCCTTCTCTGGGCCATCAACTCCTCTTCTCTGATCATCAATCGGCAAGAATGCCTGTGGCCGTCATCAGCCTGATTAAGTATATGCTCTAATTGTGCATGTGTAATTAATGAAGTGTATAACCTCCTTTACAGCTTACCCAATCTAGTAAGGGGACAGGAATTGCATTTTAAATTAATTTCAACATTGATTTATCTATTAGATATAGGTAAAAAAAAAAAAGAGTGTAAAGCTACGGTACTAGCACAGACTCTAGAGCCACTCTATCTAGTTCCAATCCTGGATGTGTGCAACCTTTAGCAATTTACTTACCTATTTGATACCTCAGTTTCCTTATCTATAAAATGGGGATAATAACAGCATTTACTTCATAAGGATGTCCTAAGAATTAAGTGAATTAGTATATTTAAATTGCTTAAAAGGTTCTGAGCACGGTGAGTGTGTGGAAGCTGCTATTACTATGAATCCTGGAAGATAAACAATGTTTTGCTTATATATCTATATCTGGCCTGCTGGTTCTAGCTGTACAAATCTCCCTGTGTCTAAATCCAAGTGTATCTATATGTATGCCTACATCTATCTATATTTATATCTATACCTGTACCTGAATCTAATCCTTAAAGATTGTGAAGAGTAAATACAGGAATGCCCAGAGTAACATCTCATATAAAGTTAAGTCTAATTATACTAACATGATTTTATTGATGTTATTATATACTTAAAAAGTAGTGCCCAAATTAACCATCAAGATTTCTTTCTTGGCTGCTAATCTTTAAAAGTTTCCTTTATGTAAACAGCATAGTAAATTATTCTAAGGGTGAAATCAACTGAGTAATTTGGCTTCAGTCCTTCCCTTTGGCGATCCTGAACCATCAGCAAGGGCTGCGGCTTATAGAGACAGTGAGCAAACTACAAAAATGCCAACCACTAGCAAAAATATCGGAGGCTCAGATACCTAAGAGATTGTTAAGTGCCTCCCACATCACTCCTTAGCCTTTCCCAACACTTCAACTACCCTTTAGACAAATCCATCTCCATGAACTCTATTCTCCATATTTAACTATTTTCCTGAACATTTCCTTTGGAATATCCAATAAGCACCTTAAAATTAATGGATCCAAAGCCAGATTCTTTGTTAGGGCCTGAAACCTGATGCCTCTCTATCTCGACAAATGGCCCTCATCGACACAGTTGGTCAAGCCAGGAAGCTCAATGTCATGACCCTGATCTTTTCCCTCTCCCTCACCCCACATCCCACCAGTCAACAAGCCCTTGTTCTCTCAGCCTTCCGTTATCTACCCTTCATCCCACCACCAATTCCTTAACTCACCACAGCTCTCCTTATTACGGCACTAGGTCTCCTTAACTTCAGTCTGGCCACCCTTGAATCAACCTTGAATGTCTGCCTCAAGAGAAGTCTTTCCGGAAGAAAATTATGATTATATTTCTCCTCTATAAAATATTTCAGTGGCTTCACATAATTTTTAGAATACAGCTTGGCTTATATTAAAGGCCTTTGTAAAATGGCCATCACTCACCCCACTAATCTCATATTTCACCCTTCTCTCACTTATCCCCTTTCTTTCAGTCAAACTTCCACTTACAGGTTCTCAAAGGCATGCTATTCTCTATCTCTAGGCCTTCTTTTGCTTGCTCCTTCTTCTGCCAGTAACACCCTTTTCCTTCAGATAACTTCTTTTTTTTTTCTGTACTCTTATTTTTTCTTCAGTGTTACTGAGATATATCCAACATGTAACATTGTATAAGTTTAAGGTACATAACATAATGATTTCATAAATGTATATATTGCAAATTATTGCAAATATGGTTAGTTAACATCCATCACCTCACACAGTTACAAAATGTTTTAAGATCTACTCCCTCAGCAACTTTTAAATATACAATACAGTGTTAACTATAATCGTCATGCTATACATTACACCCCCATCAGACAATTACTTCTCATTGTCTCTCAAGTGCCAGCTTAGGTCACTGACCTGAGAAATCCCTCCCGAATCCCACTGAGGTTTGGACATCCTTCAACTATGTTCCCATAACAGAGTTATCTAGGTAGTGAGGATAAATGCTCTCTGATTAACCAGACTATAAGAACTTCGAGAGAAAGAATGGTTCATTTTTCTGTCTTGTATCTTTTGCTCAGGTGTTTATTATTGAGTGCCAACTGTAGCATGCAGGCTGCCTGCACTATGGAAATGAATAAGGCAATGTGGATAGAATAGTCCTTCCTTCTGCTCCCACATTACTTTTGGTGATTTTTTTTCTCCTCTTCAAAGTTGCTCTTTAATAAAATCAACAAATATATACTAAACGCACATGGATTAACATTCTCCATACTATAACAGGGATGCCAAAGATCAAATTGTATACTTTTCTTCCCAGAGGTCTTCTTGACCCCTTCTTCCAACATACCTTTCCTCCATCTAGGTTTAATCTTTACTTCCTTTAACTTTTTAAAACACTCTGAATGTCTTCTCAGAATACTGATTTGAGGGAGGAAGGGATAGAGCGGTGGGGGAGGGGGAGGGAGAGAGAGAATGAGCGGGGCGGTGGGGGGAGGTGGGGAGAGAGCGAGCGAGCATGCACCAGGGTCAAGAGAGACTTCAGGGAAGAAGCAGTAAATGAAAGATGGATGGGATTTGATGTGTGGAAAGGAGTGGTGGTAAAAGCCTTTAGAAGAAGCTTTTTGTTTTAGACAGGACAGCAGTATTATTAAAGGATTTATATATTCCTATTAATCTGATGCCATCTCTAAGAAAATGTATTTTGGGGCAGGGGGCTGGTCTTAAGCCATGTTTCCTAGGCATAGCCTTGCTGCACACTCACACTACTATTAAATACTTAGAGAATTGTAGAAAACATAAAACAAATGAGATTTGAAATTTTATTATTTTAAGGGTCAGCTCTTACATGTTTCTTACAACATTTATTTTCCTACAATGTGCTCCACTGAATACATTTAATTTGAATTCTAAACTACGGGTCATGGGTCTGCTGATGCAAACAGGACAAACTGCTCACCAGTGAGAACACCAATTTAGGACATTATTTCTTTCCAGAATGTCACACAGTGTTGTAGTTGAAAGAGGCAGAAAATGTACTTCTAAAAACAAGTAGTGCTCTATCTTCTCAAGACTGAAGTGAAGCTTCTGTTTTAATATGAGGCTGTCAATAATTGATGAGGACATTTTTAGTATGTTTAATGTTAAATTAAAGGACAAATTCCTAAAATTGTTCCATATCACATCCTTCTGAAGATAGGCAATTTAAAATTTAATACATTCATTTTGCCATTTGGCATAAGATCAAAGTAAGCTTCTCAAAGGCAGCCTGGTAACCTCAACTTGTTTTCCCATGGGATTGAAATAGCATTTGCATTCCTTTGAGATGCAGATATGAACAACTTTATATTACTCAATCTTTAAATCTAGAAAGAAAGTGCAGTTTGTTTTGATACTGATATTCTTACTGTTCCTTTTCCCTCATCTCTATTACACCTTTTTAACTTTGTTTAGGTTCTGTTCTCTCTGTTCTTTATGTAAAGACATTTAAAAAAAACCACATTAATGATAAAAACCTCATATAAAATTTAATCTCTTATGTTCAAATTCCTTGATATTTGAAACTAAAATGATTGTTTCAACCTGTCAGAAATTCGGAATGCAGGACAGTTCCAAACTGAAGCATGACAGTCAACATCTATTGGGCAGACCAACTCTATAGTTGTAATGAACACTGAGCATAATTTAGGATTGAAATTTTGCAGAGTGGTAAAATTTTCACTTGGACATTTATGAGACAGCAAGTAGGTACTGGAGGTAAGACTAAGAATGGCTCAGATCCAAATGCTTTTGATGTGCCAAGCCCCCCTAAGCCCCTTCCATATGATAATGTATTTCATTCTCACAAAAAGCTTATGAGGCAGATGAAGAAATGGGATGAAAATGACTAACGGTTTGCCTATTACGGTCAGCTAATCAGTGACAGAATGCAGATGTTATCCCAGAGAGTCTGATACCTGGAATTACAGTCTTAATCTCCAGGCTACCCTACGTATGGTAGAGGGAAGTTGGGTTGTTGCATCTCACTCAACTATATGGACACATCTTTTGTCTTCAGTCAATTTTGCTTATGCATATATCACAGACCAGCAGCAGTGTGAAGAATTTCTGTGTAACCCTGACAATAGTTCAGTGGTTACCAGAGGGAAAGTGAGGAGGGAGGAGGGAAGTAGAAAAGGGAAAAGAGGGTCAAATATATGGTGATGGAAGGAGATTTGACTCTGGTGAACACACAGTGCAATATATAAATGATGTATTATTGAACTGTACACTTGAAACCTATATAATTTTATTAACCAATGCCAACCCAATAAATTTAATTAAAAAGAAGAATTTCTTTGTAATCCTAGGAAAAATTGTTGGAACCCAAAAAGAAGCTTCATGTGTCAAAAGGATGAGTGCTTCACACAGGCAGTTCAGACTAGAAGCATCTGCAAATTGTATCATAGCGATAAGACCATATTTCTTCCACAATACACACACATGTGTGTATGTGTTACAAACAAAAGTTCAGAATTTTTGAGCATAAGCCTGCTTTAGGGCCCGAATCATTCCCAGCCAAGAAAGATGATTTGACTGAGAATTCTCTTTTCTCCATGTGATAGAAAGTTGGGGAGAGGCAGGTAAATTGAATGAAGCCAGTAACTTGTCATCACCGTCCACTATAATTAGGACCACTATACAATGTGTTGTTGAAGCCAGGACATTGTGAAGGTGGCGAGTGCTATTGATTATGCTCTGACCTCAGAATGTCCTGGGCATACTTGATATGTGGTCACTAATTGGTTGGTGCCTTGAGTCACTGATTCTGAAACTGTGGTTCTCAGCACACTAGAAAGACGTGACAGTCTTCCTGATGGGTACATCTTGTCTGAACATATACGCCTTCTGTGCAGTTCTTGGCAGCAAATCATGCACATACTATAGACTTTTTCCTGTTAAGGGCTACTTATTTGTAACTTAACAAGAGAATTACATAATAATTTTTAAGGGTTACTAAAATCCATAAATGAGTTTATTAAAGGATTCTACTTAAGTATTCAAATAAAAAATCTGGCTGATGCACAACTCTTGGTGCTACTGCACATGACGAGTTGGAATTCCTGCACCTCTCAGCAAAAACAATAATCGCTAACACTTACCAGACCTTCCTAAGTGCAGACACTATTTGAAGTGCTGTAGGACATCATGACAATCCAACCGTGGCCCACAGATTAGCAACAGCAGCAGCAGCCCATGCTGCTTGTCAGGTAAACATGAACTCAGGCCCTAAGCCTCTCGGCATACTGATTCGGAATCTGCACTCAACAAGAGCCCTGGATGATCAGAGTTCCTTTTAAATTTGAGAAGCACCAGGTTAGAAGACACGAGTTGGACCATTTCAGACTTAAGAGCTTCCTGATTTAGTGAATAAACTGATTTATGTAATTGTGTTGCTGGAAATTACCAATGCTGTCCTAGTGTTAGCAGTTTTCAATTCTTTGCATTAATTTATACATTTATAGAATTATGCTTAGTAGTTACTCCTGTTGATTATTTTGTTCTTACAATCACTACATTGTTTTTATTTGGATTATTATTTTGTTCTTTGCAAGTTTTTTTTTTCCACGGGGTTCTTTTCCCACTATAAAGAGGGAACCCATCGGGTAGTTGGGGCACTGTGTTGAAGGTTCCCACGAAAAAGTGAAGAAGAAAACCTGAAGAAATTTTCAAATGGTATAAGCTTAGGCCTCAGCTGATGGACGATGTGAACCCCAACCTTCCTGTGAGTATACCCAGGACAAACCATTTCTGCTGTGTGTCATTTAATCAGTACATTTGAGATCAAGCAGTATATTCATATGAATGATACCATACTTAGCTTTGCAACATGAATGTAAGCATCGAACCTCCTCATCTCATCAAGTTTTAATTACTTTTCCTGAAGGTTCTGTCCAGCATCACTTTAACCTCTGTTTTTAGAAGGGACAGGAAAAGGAACTTATTTCAACCCCTTTATTTGAAAGTTGAAAGACATAAAGCACAGAGCAGTGAGGTGACATGCCCAAGGCCTCAACACTAGTCAGAGGCAAAACTGCACTAGAACTTGGGACTTCAATGCACGAACACAATGAAACCCACAGATGTTACAGCAACATTCAAAATCAAGAATCTCCTCTGTTATAGTTTGACCTTGTGAATGATAGAAGTCTTTAAATAATCCAAAGATGTTCAAAAGGGTCATGCTGGAAATCAGATATTCCTTAAGAAAAACAGGTCTGCAATAAATTACTCTTTAGAAAGCCCCAAATATAAATTTCATTCCAATTTCAAGGCTAAAAGAGGTTAAGCGATTTGTTAAAGATTAAAGACAAATGGCAGTAATATCAGGCCTTTAATTCGCATCTGTTTGCCAAGTTCTAGCTATGAACCATGGTGTCACTTGAAAGGATTATTGCTGTTCTCTTTAGAAAATAACACAGTGTAAGGCCAATTGAAAAATATACATAAATATATGAGACAAAATGTCCCCATCCATCAAAGAGGATCACTATTAACATTTTATTAAATAAAAGCATTATACATAAAAATTTTACTTAAATTTATCAGAAAAAAAGATTAAAAAAATTGTTGACTATCAGAAAAAGGCTTCTTCAAAAGCAGAAATACTATTCTCCTAAAGAAGTTTTCTAAAGTTTTAAACAAAAAGTCTTAAGAAAAATAGGTTTGAGTTTTCAGGTGTAAAATCTAAGTCAAGTGTCATGAAAATCAGAAGAAAATGCTGATCTCTAAATAAAAATTTTAAACCTCTATTGTTTAATATGAAAAAAGAGCCTAAGTTTATGTAAGGAAAAAAACACAGAAAAAGGCACATTTGTAAACTGTTAGGTAAAAGTAACAAAAGCACTGGTAGGAAAAAAAGTGGCAGCATAAGAAAGCAACCAACACGTGTCGTAAGCATAAAATACAGCAACCAGAACTACTTGTGACACTCTTGATTCTCCTTACTCTTAAATTTCCTGAGCTGTGGGGGTTTGGATTTGTTGTTTCAGGAAACACTATTTCTTTCACTTCCTCAATGGTACAATTTCCACTGGTTTCATTATAGAATCACGTCTGTCTCATTCTTCTTCTTAGAATTTCCGAATGCTTTCTATTTTTATTGAAGAAAAGAGTCATAAGCTTCTATTTCATTATAGTAACACCATAAAATTATACTTCCAGGTTCCTAATTATATAATTTGCGTTGTCATTTCAAATGTCTCCTCTAAATAATTCATTATAGAACCCTCTGAATTGCTGGCCCTCTTTCAACCGAATAAGTTTTAGGCCTGTTGTACAATTGTCATAACAAGATTTCTTTTCATTTCAATCTGGGGCTATTTCTACCATTTTACATATCTTCTTCTTTCTTGGAGCACTATTTTCTGTTATGTGGGAAAACGTCTTTGAGTGGTTCCCCTTCCCCCACCAAGGTGACATGTGGTAAATTATGAATCACTGCATTGTCAGTACATATATATTTGCCATTGCATTAGACTGATAGTCCCAACAAAGGCCTCAGCAGATCCTGTGGCAGCAATGGGGGTTGGGGTGGCTTTTTAGAGGTGGCCCCCATTCAGGACCTTGCTTTCCTTGAAACAGTCATTGGATGAGAGCTGTCCTTAGATAAAGGAGGGGCATGGCCATGTCCTTGGTGAGGTGACTCCCCACTCTCCTTGTCTGAGGGCTATTCTCACAGGGAGACTCAACTGAGAGCCTTCAGCTGCCAATACTATAGAGACTGAGGAATGCAGGCCTCAGGTGTGTGGGAGGACCTGGAGGACTCAGGGTTTTGGGTGAGATGTCCTGACAGGCTTCAGGACACAGACACTGGAAAGACTCAAGAGAGTGCGAGACCCCAGGCGACTTTATTCTGTGATAGTATGAAGCCTGCTGTGGGCAGAGCTGCCTTGGAGTCATTTTGAAAGTTGTTTGGCCTCGAGGTCTCTCCAGCTCTGCTCAGCTTCTTGCTGCAGCCCCAACAGCCCTCAAAGAGCCATATAAGACTAATCCTGCATGTTAATTAGTGACTGTTCACTCACAGGTTCAGCTGAGGCTGAGAGTAAAGGTAGAGGCCCCCACCTCCCTGCCAGGTAGCTGCCCTGTGGAACCTGTGCTCTTTCACCTGGTTAGCCTGTGTGACCCTCAGTGAGCTGGGCACTCCTGGGCGGGGGGTGGCTGAGACCACAGCAGCCATCTCTGCAGTAGCCTGCTCCTGTCCATAGGATCCCATCTGCCCGATGCCGTCTAGGACGTCTGATCTGCTCCTGGCACTTTCCCCTATTTCCAACTCCATGGATGGCTTCTTATTACATTTTGTTCCTGCCATTTTAGAGAGCTGTTGGTAGTGAGATGTTAAACACATTTCTAAGCCTGCTACGTTGAGCCAGAAGTGCACCAGTGACTTCTTGTTGAGACTATATTAGGTTGAACCACATGAAATTGTATTTTATGGAGATTTAAAACCTTCGAATGATAGCAATTTCGTGTGGCTCAATCTAACAGTTAGTCCACAGGGCATTGAATGAACCAGATAAACAAAGGAATATCTTTATAACTGCCTTTAAAGAAATAACATTAAAGAGTACCTTTCTTTTTCGTTCATTTATTTTTCAGTTCCAAGGAAGGGAACTTATAATTTAGTTCCAGTGTAATGTCAAACACTGTACTGGGAATTTTCTCCTCTGTTATTTCATTGAATTCTACAACACTGCTGTAATGAGGCATTCTAACTGGTTTACGGGGGCAACACCAGTGACAGCACAGGGGATGAACTGTCACAGACACTCATGTGCTACAGGGACACCATGGGCGAGGTGGCTGTGTGTGAGTGTGGGACCTAAGGAAGCTACAGAAAGCTGAAGAAGCTGCCTCCTTGGGTCCCCAGGCCTGCGGTGGTACAATTCCTATAAGCAAACCTGCCTCATTCCCTCATGCCCCCTTGGAGAAGCTACTGGCCACCAGCAAGATTAGCTTGCGTCTTGTCCGTGAAAAAATGCCCCTTACTTTCAACAAAGACACTGCTAAGAACAGAAGTATTCAGCAGCCTGAGCTGACTTTCCACCCTTCCCTGCAGTGTAGATGATAGTAACTAGAACGGATCCCCACTGATTTAAGAGGTAATCTCATTTAAAAAAAAAAAAAACAAAAACACCTTCGCAGAAATATCCAGAAGATCTTTGACTAAATATTTGGATATCATGGCCCAGTCAAGCTGAAATTGACTGCCATAGCTACCCAACCAGAGGTAACAAACACACTGCATGAACTGTGGCCAGTACTTAATTCCATTAAGCTTCTATTCCTGCATTTCCTTAACAACAACTGTAAAGGTTTATAAAAGCTGGCTGATAAGACATTTGTGCAGCACCTAATACAAGTAGGCAATGTGGTTTCTTTATTTTTTTCCTGCTCCCTTTCCCTATGCATAGAGGTGGTGGTGAATCTAACTTGAATTAATGTTTATGATTATTCTGGGGAGTGGAAAGAAACACATCTCATGGTGAATTAACACAGTGGGACTCTATGTTTTGTATACTAGCCTCTTTTAGGTTTTATTATTGTTTCCTTATTCCTGGTGAGTGTCATATACAAAGCTAGAATGAACAGCAAAGCAGCGGACCTGGAGCTACACTGTGGTGATTGGGCCAAGGTAACACCAGTGTTAAGTACTTTTTAGGTATCAGCTTTAGATCACTGAAATTGTGACAGATATCATCCATTTTTACAGATAAAACTAACTATAAAGAAGTTAAGGGCCTTGCAAAGCCACTCAGCTAGTAATAGTGCAGCTGGAATTTTAATGCCATGTTTGTCCTGGGCCCTTTTCAATACAGCATAAGTTTTTCAAGTGCTTACAAAAATCTGTCCACTGTTATCCAAAATAGCTGATCCTGCTATTAAGATGGACACAGCAAAAAATACTAACATCCTAACTATCATCTAAAGCTTTGAAATGAAGTTAACATAAGTTATACCTGTATGAGGTCTCTCTCAATTTTTACTTGCCCTTGCCCCCTATCTTCCTTTGACTCTCTTTTTTTTAAAGGTTCTTTTGTTTTTCTCTAGCCTAATTGAAATATAATTGATATGTCATTGTGTAAGTTTAAGAGGTCCAATGTAATGACTTGGTGTATATGTTATATCATAAAATGACTACCACAATACGGTTAGTTAACACACCCAACACCTTACATTGTTATCGTGTGTGTGTGTGTGTGTGTGTGTGTGTTGAGAATTTTTAAGATCCACTCTTTTAGCAACTTTCAAATATACAATATAGTATTGTTAACTGTAGTCACCATGCTATCTATACATTATATCCCTAGAATTTATTCATCATGTAGCTGGAAGTTTGTACCCTTTCACCAACATCTTTCCATTCCGCACCCAGACCTGTCCCTGGCAACCACTAATCTGTTCTTCATTTCTATGAGGTCTTTTTGTTTGTTATTGTTTTGTTTTATATTGCATAAGTGAGATCATATAGTATTTATTTCTCTTTGTCTGATTTATTTCACTTAAAATAATGCCCTCGTGATCCATCTATGTTGTCACAAATAGCAGGATTTCTTTCCTTTCTTATGGCTGAATAATATTGCACTGTGTATAAATACCATGTTTTCTTTATCCAGTTATCTGCTGAGGACACTTAGGTTGTTTCCATGTCTTGGACACTGTAAATAATGCTTCAATGAACATGGGGGTGCATATATTTTTGAGATAATGATTTCATTTCCTTTGACTATATACTAGAAGTGGAATTGTCAGATAATATGGTAGTTCTATTTTTAATTTTTTGAGAAGCCTCTATCCATACTCTTTTCCATTAGTAGCGGTACCAATTTATATTCCTACCTCTCTGAGGAAACTATAGTATTAGCCTCTTGAAATAAAGAACATTGACTTATTCCTAAGTAAGTGGGTAGGTTTAGAGGTGTTTACCCTATTATGCTTCACAAGTTACATCTGTTATATAAATATTATATAATAAATTACACAAAAAGAAAACGATTGGAAGATACATCAAGTTGTTAAAAATGTTTCTATTATAAAATGGCTAATATTCTTGATTTTTTGGTATATTTTCCATTTTTCTATAAATATGTAATGTTTCTATTATTAGTAAAAACATAAATGTTATTAAGGGTAAAACAAGACTCTTTGAATTAAAATAATACTTTCAACCTGCATCACTCCTAGAAAAAATTAGTTCCATAAGTTTATTCCAGATTTAATAGATACTTCTGTAAAAATACAGATTTTCTTTTGTCCTGTGTTTTGCTTTTAAAAGTTTCAAATTGAGGTTTCCTGACTTTGCTTTACTAAGCTGTTATGAGTAAGGGCTATGTTCACCCTTGTGGGACCCTTTCATCTTTCATTGTAGCATTTTTTTTTTTGCTTGAGTTTAAGGGTAGCTAATGTTTTAAATGTTTTGGAATATTTTACCTGTCCAGCTTTACGCCTTTGTAGGCCTTGGCTATGTTTTTTTTCAAGGTACGTCAATCAGAGCTGTGTCATTACTCTTTCAGGAGCTGGTGTTCCGAATATTAGACATGCGCAGTTCATGCTTCTACTGTTTTCCCCGGCACCCTTCCAGATGGTATCAATATTATGTTGTCCTTTTGGCCACCAGAACAACTAGGCCAATAGGCTTTCAAAAATTTGTTTCTCCTTTCAATAAAGGTGAAGCATAAAATTCAGAATTTCTTTGTTCTCTCTGTGTCATCCATGAAAACATACTACTACAATGATGATGATGATGATAGCAGAGTGTTTGTATTGTACTTCAGGGTTTATACTTTGCTTTTACATATGTTATCTACCTATTATATAGAGTATATCGTTAATGTCCGCAAGCCTGGAGGTATGTAGGAAATATTATCATTATTATCATTTTTCAGATAAAGAAAATAAGACTTAAGGAGCTTAAGTGATTTTCCTTGGCTGAAGCTAATATCTTCATTCCAGTTAGAATAACTGAAAGTAATTACCATATTTCTTTGATTACATTAAAAATGTACAGGATTTAAAAAATGTGTGGATCATATAATAAACAGATATAAATGAGATCATAACTATCTCACAAACATTAAGGGATTTTCTCCTTATATAGTGCAGAAAAGATATTAACAAATGCAGACTCAGCTGAATGGTGGTATCCATCTATGGCATGGGCATTTTCTCCAAATGGATTGGCTATTGTGCTAATCATGATCATCTTCTCTTTAGAGAGCTGAAAGAATGTGGCAAAAAAAAAAAAAAGTCATGATTTGTGTGTTTCTTTGGTGAACAAATCTAACTACTGCATTTGGTTCTTAGGGCCAAGTTGGACTGTAGTCAGTTCTGTGAAAGGCTGGATGCATAAAACGCTGATAAAGATGGTGACGAGAATTTTGGCCGAATGGGACACAGCATGGAGGTTTCTGTGTACCATCAGCGCATAAGTGTAGACTATGATTATTTTACCACCTACTTTCCAGCAGCATTTTAGCTGTCTTGCTTTTTGTGATTCAAAATTAACACAGAGCTTAGTTCAACCTGCAAACCTTTGCTAACACAGGCAATACGTTTGCTAAATTTCTGTTTTGGGAATGTTGGTCATATTTATTGAGGGATGTGCTGACCTTTGGATCTCATTACTCTATTCAGGTAGCTAACTGTGGGTCACCTACTCCTTTAACTGTGGGAACAGAAAACAAAGGAGTCAGATTCTCCAGCTTTTGAGTTCCAAAGCTGAGGTCCAGCTGCTATTATAAAATATTTAGAAGAATATTTGCAGAGTCAGTTATTCCCATTGAAGAAGATATAAATTATCTATGCTAGAGAGAGTTGGAGAGGAGAGTTATACAGTTCTATGCAGGTATGTCTGAGTAAGGGCCCTACATCCCACCCTAATCGTGGTCAAAACCTCCAAGGGCAGAGTAGAATTCTGAGATTCCCCAAGTGAGTTTAGAGATCTGAGAACAGATAGCACCTGTGGGTGAGGGGTGTTTAGGAAAGCAGCAAGGCCCCAGAACCCTGCTCCTACATCCTAGTTTAGACAGGAACAATAGGGTAGACATGGCCATGTGGGCCAGAGGCAGCTTCAGTGGATTTCCCACAGCTCTAGAATCATGAAAGAGCTTCAAACACATTTTTGAGTTCTTTCAAGAGGAGCACAGATGTAGGCAGGGAGGCCAAAATACCCAAGGACCCACTCTGTGTCAGGACAGGAAGAACAAAGTAGCTTCATAGACTTTTAACAGGGGAACAGATGGAAACATGGGTACTTCATGCCAGGACAGATGGTTGCAGATGACTGGGGACAAGCTGCCTGAGGAAATAGTAGTGGATATTCGATTTGCTAAAATTAAATAAGGCTACCCATGCTTTCAACAACCTTTCTCAACACTTTGACAATGTGTGAGGGTTTTAAATTCAAAGATTTGGAGGTGGTCCTGACTGAGAGAACCGTGTAGCGATTAGAAGAGACAGAAGTGGCTAAGATTATGTTTTTATAATCAGCAGACTAGTGTTTCATGGTGGATATTATTTTGGCTACTCCAAATAAAGGATATCATTGCTTCTGTATCCCCGAATCTATGGTCCATGAAGTCTTTTATCTCCTGTGCCCCTCTAGAGCTCATGATGAGAATGCAATCACAATGCAAATGGCTAGTGTTTGCCAAGATGGGACTTGGATCCACCATCTTCTCCAAAAAAAGTTCATCAGACAGTACACATAATCACTGTTGTTCTTTTACCAGCTTGTCACTAAAAGTCATGACGGCTTCTTTGTTAGCTTGATATAAGCACCATCTACTTTGTAATTCTCGAGAAAGAAAAACTATTTGGTTGTCAGAGGCCAGCGATGACAAAACGCTTATGGAATGACCACAGAACTAAGACCTTTACTCTGCTACCCAGCTATTGAGAGCTTAAAGGTGAGGCTTTTCCTCACCTTTAGCTCTTAGAGGCTGGTTAGTTTCTCATGCTCTATGCAAGCAAATGGTAAATGGGAAAATCAGATGGGAAAATTTTCTAAAATATGGAAGATGTTCCACACATGTAACTACAGTGGAGGAACATCCACTATGACTGACTTCATCACCATTTCAGTGAGCTGGTTTCTCTTCCCAAATGAAAAGTATTCAAGAAAAAAAAATAGGGCAGAATTCTACTGGATATTTTAATATACCGTAGAAGATTTCCTCAGGGTCAGACTAGAGCTTGTAACATCTGCCTTCAGTTATAGATGTCCCACGGAAGGGTATATGTTGCCACAATATAATCTTTGAAGAGAGACAAGCCACCTGGAATAGCAATTGTGTCCAGGAACATATGATTTGTGGCCCTAGCAAGGGGCTCTGTGGCTTGAGGATTTAAGTGTTCCTCCATCAAAAGAGGCATCCATGGGACTTGTTAATCTACCTCAGCTAAAGCAGGAAGAATGTGTTTACACTCTAATCCTGTCACAATCAAACTGTCCCTCTCTCATATCTTATGAGCTATACACAGTCTTTCCCACAAAATGCTGCTTTGGGGAACACTTTAAACACGAAAGCTTGTTTGTGTTTGAAAGAAGCTATCCCACACTCTCATAAATAATTTAAATTGCAGCCATACTTTTCAAAGATGAAGCATGGGAGTTGAAATTGCATTGAAAACTCTCTGGACTGCATTAAATCACCCCTTTGGCTGTGTATCGGCTACAATCTATTCATCTTGATGGAGCCTGTGTTCCCAGAAGGAGTGTGTGCATCATTCTGTGATCTAGACAGGGGCAGAAGTTGGTTGAAAGCTAGAGAGGCAGCGAATGACAGCCTCCAACAGATATCTGGGCTGACTTTGAAACTAGATGTGAGTTTCATTAAATTCTTGAGCAGATACCATCAGGAGTATCAGATCCTTTGGTGGAAATGGGGCACAGAGGCAGGCTGAGAATGTAAGGCTTTGTCTGGAAGACAAGGAGAGAACCCAGCTTTGTTCTAGCAAAACCTAATTTAAAATAATGGGGTTTTTTTTTAAAAGGAAGATCAACAAAACTGTCTTGTTCAACTGACTTTCTGTTCTCAAGTTTTTCATTGTTTCATTTGTAGAATGTGTACTTTCTATTTCATATACATATCTGCTCTATCCCAAGTGGGCTTAATTTCCATGTGGCTACTTACTGGTTAATTTTTCTATTATGAAGCCCAATGATCTGAGAAATATACCACCCTTGGTGTAAATTATTCTCCCTTAGGAGGGAAAATGGCTTTTTTTCTTTTTCCCTACAGGCATATGACTGTAAAATTTAATATCCAAACTGGGACATTTGGGAGTATGAAAGGAGATGTTGATAATCATGAGAGGAGGACTAGTACTCACTGGGACCACACTGGGTAAATTGAGATGTGTGGTCACCCTACCCATGGGGCACAAAGAATAGTTAAAAAAAAATCATTTTCTCCAAAGTAGGTAATGACCTTTGTGCCCAGAAATGCTCATTTACTTCACCCTTTTCACTTTATTTCTAGAAAGTAGCTTATCATTTTATTTCATAATTTTTTATTTATAAAGAAAGAACAATCCTTGCACCCTCTGTCTCCACCTTTAAAAAAAATGTAAGCCAGAAAGAGGCATAGATGGGGCTGACTCATAAATGGAATGTTTGTGTCCTTCCAAAATTTATAGATCAAAATTCTGACCCCTGATGTGTGGTGTATAAAGGTGGGACTTTGGGGAGGTGACTAGGTCATAAGGGTGAAGCCTTCATGAATGAGATTAGAACCCTTATAAGAGATACCACAGAAAGCTCTCCTATCCCTTCGGCCAATTGCAAAAACAGCAAGATGGCCAACTACCCACTAGATGCTCTCGTCGGACTCTGAATCTGTTGGCGCCTTGATCTTAGCCTTCCAGCCTCCAGAACCATAAACAATAAATGTTTCTGGTTTAAGTCACCCAGTATGTGATATTTTCGTTACAGCATTCTGAGCATACCAAGCCAAGGCAGGGTGTACTGGGTACAGGGAAGTGTTTTGGAGGGTATACTTAATTGAGTAATCTATTTCTCTCTTCCTGAGTAGCCATTCCCCCATCTTCCAATCCCATCATATGAATAAAGAATTTAAAAAGGACTGAATTCTCTGAGACGAAGAGGTAAAAATAGCTGTAGCACTTAGATGACTAGGTCACCATAGTGCTGACTTAGATAAATTTGATTCAACATCAGATGTTCAAAGAAAGAAGATCTCTTAAAAGATAACTTAGCTTTATCAGAAGGCCCACTTAAGGGGGACTCCTAGCTTAGAAGTATAATGGAATTTCCCTGATTGTAGAAAAAAAAAATCTCATAAACTTCAGAACACCTTTTGTGCATTTCCATCAACTCCCTCTACTTTGCACAAATGATGTCACCTAAGTCATTCATGAAAAGTGGACATGCATCTTAGTCCCAAAGGACTCCAAAGATAGGAATCCTTTTATCGCCTTTTGGAGTATTTTAACTTTGTGTTTTGACGTAATTTCAAGATTTATAGAAAAGTTGCAAGAATAGAGAGTACAAAAAATTCCCATATACACTTTACCTAGATTCCCCAAATGTTAACACTTTATCACCTTTGCTTCATCCTTTAATCCCTCCCATCCTACACACACACACACACACACACACACACAATTTCTGAATCATTTGAGAAAAGTTGCAGATAAGATGTGCTTTTACTTTGAAAACTTCTGTGTATATCTAGTAAAAACAAGGACATTTTCTTACATAACCACTGTATAGTTATCAAAATCAAGAAATTAACATTGACACAATAATCTACAAACCACTTTCAGGTTCTGCCAATCATTTCATTAGTATCCTTTACAGCAAAAGAAAAATCCACACCGTGTATTGAATTCAGTTATCATGTTTCTTTGGTCTCTTTTTAGTTTGGAATATTCTTCAGTCTTTGACATTGGCATTTTTGAAGTATATAAACCAGATGTACTATAGAATGTCCTTCGATTTTGGTTCGTTTGCTGTTTCTTCATGATTACATTCAGGTAATTTATCTTTGGAAGGTTGTTGCAAATGCTCACCTTGATCTAATACAGCAAATGACTCTGAATCTTGTCTGTGCCTTGGAACTACCTAGGCCACGTCAGACTGCATTGACCAGAATCTCTTGGGATGAGACCTGAGCACTAGTATTTAAAAAACTTTCCTAGGTGATTCTAATGTGCAGCCAGGGACTTTTCCCCCCCTTTGAATAGATGCTAAATTTTCTTGGTAAATGTGAGAACTCACATAGAAGATCTTTCCATTCAACCCATCTTTGCATTAAACTCGATGAATAAAAGTCTTGTTTGCTGGTAAGGGATCAATTGATTCTCACTGCAGGCCGCTTCCTGACAGTTTGAGTTCTACATTTCCTGATGGACAAATATGGGTATTTTAGAAACCAGGCCACACCAGATGAGATCCCAGTTGTCTCCTTCTTTGAGACCACGAACAGAATCATCTTGCTCTAGAGCAAGAGGTTTCTCAGCCTTGGCAAAATGGATATTTGGAGCCAGATAAGTTTTTGTTGTGTTGGGTTGTCCTATGTTTAGCACCAGCCATGGCTTCTATCAACTAAATGTAAGTAGCATCCCCTAATCATGACAATAAAAAAATGTCTCCAGACACTGTCAAATGTCTCCTGAGGAGGGAAGAATTGTCCCCTGCTGGAAGCCACTGGTCTAAACTTCTCTGCCTCCAGGACTTTGGTTAAACTACTGTCCATACCCCTCTCTACTTGTCTAAGTTCTATTTGTCCTCTAAGACCAGCTGGATTGGGGCAATATGGTATATATGTAATTATAAATTTTGGCTTGGTTATCACATTGTACTGGGTTCATTTTCTGTAGGGGAGCCTTGCTATCGAAAGTTAGCCTTTGTAACTCCAGTCTTCTTTTCTGCAAAATGGGAATAATAACAATAACTCCTTTTCAGAGTTGTTGTGAGAATTCAATGAGATATTGCAGCTGATGAATAGTAACTGCTCAAAGGATTGCTTAATGATATAGTCCTTGTAAAGAGATGTGAATATGCCTGGCAATGATAAGAACTCAGCAGATATTAGTGGTTGTTATTATCATCCTCATTAATGAATAAATTGTAGCACAGAGTGATTAAGAGTCTTGGTCAAGGTCACCATGCTGGTCATTGGTAGAACTAGAAGCAGAACCAGGCCTTAGTACTCTAAATAAAATGCTCTTTACTCTCAACAGAGCTCTGAAAGTTCACGGACAATTCCAGGGGCGATGAACTCTTGGCCAGATGAACTCTGGGCAGGGCTGTAACAACCAGGACTTGGCAGTACAGGTGAGCTGATCAATGAATCTAAATTGGAGAAGTCAGAACTGATGTCATTCAAGGGAACATTTAAAGGCATAGAACACTTAAGTGCCATCCCATGAAAATAATTTTTTAAGAAAGGGAATAAAAAAATGTTAGGAATACTTCTAATTCTTCAAACAAAAAATTGGCAGACCAGAACACCAACGGTTGTTTTGTAACAACCCTTAACTGTTAAAAGGACCTTTGTCCATGGGGACATAGACAGATGAACATAGGAAAGATGAATTATTCAGGCTAGGAGACTATAAATAAAATAGCAGGCATCCCCAGGGATCCAATAAACAAAGTAAAGAACTAAGAAGGCATTCTCTCCCTACAGAGCTGTATTTTGACAGGCTTTCCATTGGTTCCAATGGAGCCTTGGAGAATTACTTCTACTGCCAAAAGGCTGTAGTTTCTTGTTAAATAATAGACCAGAGAAGTTAATTCATCATAACCAGTGAGTCGACAGCCTTTATTATTCTGTTCTTTCTTCCCTTCAATAAAGAAGCTGGGTATTAATTATACTGAAAGATTCTTAGTAAAGTGGTTATCAAGCTATAGATGTCTCAGGAAGGTCTATGGGCACACAAGCATGGATATGTGTGGTGTGGTATGGGTGTGTGTGTGTGTGTGTGTGTGTGTGTGTGTTTCATCCAGAAACAGAGCTGTCATTTCCCTCCTATAATAGTTATTTTCAAGGACAATGTTAAAACTGTTTATCAATCAGTCCAGTTCCAGTTCTAGACAGACCTCAGTCACCTCCCTATCATAGAGGCCTATGCTATAACAGGTTCTTTAGTTACTCATTGCTTGGGAGCTTCCTGGGAAAGGTCAAGCATCTGAGTCTTGGTGTGGAAAACCCAAGGACTCCAGAAAATAGCTAATTGGGAATGGTACTAAGGGATTAGCTTGATATTTTAACAGATGTATGCTGGCGAATACCAGCACTGGACATATATCCAACTTATGGCATCTGCCTTTATTTTATAGGCACAGGTTTGTAAGGGCAGGTCTCAAGAGCAGAGTTTCTCAAACTTGTGTCCACAGTTGGTCTATGCGTGAGAATCCCTTTTTTTTTTTTTTTTTTTTTTTTTTGCTTGTCACAAACACAGATTTTTGGAGTTGCTCTCTGGAAATGTGTGTTTTAAACAAACCTCCCAACTGATACCTGAGCAGCTATAGGTTTTCATGTATTCCTCGAACAATATATTCAAGAAATGAGAGTTTTGGTGGCTCAGAAAGATGGTATGGCTCCTAAATAAGTAAGAAAGAACATTTAAATTATTTAATGAGAGAGAGAGGAGGAGAGAAAACCCAGATGTGATGTAACAGCTTTCAAACAGTTTTGATTAGCATGTGCTCCAAAAGGAACATAAGGGATCTAAACTAAACAATTTTTTTCCTCTTGTTTTATTATTTTTCTGTCTATTCTTATTAGTGATGCTAATTTATTAATAATTAGAGATACCATGTATTAATACTTACTATACACAAGATATTATTCCAAAGGCTTTAAAAGGCATCACTTTTTATTTGACTAGCAGACTTGTAAGGTAAATATTATTGCCCCCACTTTCCATATAAAGAGACTAAAGCTGAGAGAGGTTAAGTAACTAATTTGACCAAGGTCACACAGTTAATAAGTAGCAATCCTCCAGCGTTTGCACCATTAACCACCAAACTAATTGGCTTTATTATCAATTTTAATGATAACTTTCTTTCACTGAGTGTCAAATATACTGGAAGAACCATGAGGCCTGGGGCCATTTCTGTCTCATTCACTTCCTTTTTCCCAGACTCTACTAAAATCTTGAAATTTTCAATTAAATTTTTTAATGAATAAAAGAAAATTTAAAAATGTGTATTATAGAGCAAATAATTCACATTTGCCCTAATGATCTGAATATGCTTATCAAAAAGAAACCACTTAAATAGCCAACATGCAACTTAGGTTACTGCTCTAGTCTTGTGATTACTGATAACTCAAAATAGGTCACACAGATGTGTTAGGAGAAAATGATGCACTCTGAACTTTTTGGTTTCTCTGCAAAGAAGTCCTCTATCTTCATCTATTGAAAATGTTTGTGTTTACTTTCTAAATTACACCATGAAACCAAAACCGGCTTTGTGGACCACTGAGCTAGAGCCCCGGAGGAGCCATCCATCTTTATGATTCAATGACGGCGCCATAAGTAATCTTACACTGAGTTATTGATGGGCCAAAGCCTACAGATCAACTTGGCAGAAAACTGCTCTGAGGCTCTTCCTGGCCTTCGATGCAAACAGAGCTTACCACCCTTTCCCAAGAGCCAATTTCAGATGCAAAGACAGAGTTTTGGCTCTAAGTCAAGCCTTTTTTCTCTCTAAATATTGAACATATAAAATAAAACTTCAGGATTTTAGACTTCGAAGGAACCTTAGGCATTATCTAATCTAAACCTTAATTTCAGAGCTAAGAAATCTTAAGCCGGAGCAGGATGATGCTCAAACTACTTACTCAGGGATTTTTTCTCCATGGCACTGATCAATCAGAAGGGCAGGAAGTAAGCCTTTAGTGACTGGATCACAGGGAAATTCAGCAAGTTCTAGGAAAGCAGCCAAAGAGGCCTTGCAAAGGGCTTGGGTGAAGATTATTTGCCAAAATACAAAAGTATTTTAATAATTTAAACAAGAAGTTCAGATGTACCAGTGTATACTGACTCAGATTTTGGCCTTGGCACAGAGGAAAAGTGGTTTAACCACAGGAAGTCAGGGGCAGGGACAAGAACCCTGGTTTTCTGATTCCCCTCCTGATATGCAGGTGTGGTCTTCACCAAGCCCACTTTGTCCCTCTGTCCTCAGTACTTGACAACCTTAATGATGGGTTGCCATTAACACAATACTCTGGTTATAGTTGGAACACTTTGGTTTCCTGTTAGCCTGGTTAGAACCCTTCCTTATTCGATAATAATGTTGTATTAATTGGAGTTGCTTCTTTATGAACTAAAGTGTGAAAGAAATGTGTATTAATTTTTTTTATAACAAATGTTGGAATATTTAGTCAAAAGGCTCTTAAGCCCCTCCCTTCCACACTCCAGTCCCTGGCACGTGCAAGTTCCTACCACTGGAGTGACGGCCACTCTGCCATGGTAAGGATATTGAGTCCTGGCAGAGTAGCCATCACTTAAAGTAGCCCAGAGGGAGAGAAAAAGTCACAAATGGCTAGAAGGGAGGGATGTGCAAACATGGACTTTAAAATTGATAAAGGGAAGAAAAATAACTAATTTTAGTAAAATTTAATAGATCAGAATCCATAGATACTGCTGCAGTAGACACTTGGTAAAGGAGAAACTGACATTTGAGTTTGGGCTCTTCCTGAATGGCCCTGAAGCTCTATGACGTGAGCAACTGCAATTTTGCTGAGGGAGTAATAGTGTGAGCCTGAGTCATGAGCGATGCAGGGATGGTGCCCTGAGTGAGGCTGAGTGAGTCATTAGGTGGAGAGAGCTGGCAACCACGTGGCATCTACAGCCTACATCACTGCAGTGCTAGCTACTTCTGGTTATTGTATTCCTGGAACGCTGACTCTAAAGAGCTGATGAAGTTATTCTTTACTCTAGTTTATTTGGGAAAAACAATATGCCATTGCAGTCTTCATGAATTTTGGCTATGAAAAAATATTAAATATCCACCCTTTAAGATTGATCTCGAGACACTCATCCTCAAAAAAACTGATTCGACATCATGAATTTTTCTCTTACTACTTCTGGAATCAGATAATATTTGATTATATGCTACGTTATAGTGTCTATTTATTAATCAATAATATGTATTTGCCTTGCTTTTTCAAATATTTATTGGTTCTCTAATAGAGAACAGGTCTTAATTTCTTTAACTTCACCAGGACATACATACATACATACATACATACATACATACATACATACATACATACAACCTAGAACCCTACTGAACCACTAGTTCTGAGTGTAATTGTGTCTAATAATAACATGTAATGCTTAATTAAATGTATATCTGAAAATATAAATAGATCTTGATCTCTACCCTAGTTCCAAGGATGGATTCTGGCACTCTAAATTTTACATAACCGTTCTAAGTGATGTGATACTAGTGGTCCAAGATCACACTTTGAGGAACAATAGTTATTTGCTACTTGCTTTGGGCTTTGAAAAATTCTCTGTAAATGTAAGAATCACTTGGGAGAAAAGAGCTATTAACAATGCCAGTCCCCAGGTCACCAACATGGAGGTTTTAAGTGAGTGGTTCTGGATGAAGCCCAGATGATTCTGATGTAGGTGATCTCTGGGTCAAATTAGAGAAAGACCACTTTAGGAGATGCTCAACAAATACTTCTGTATTGGTAAGTTTTTCTAGCTACTTGAAGATAACCACATTCTGAATTTGACTATGGAAAATGTCTTCTTTGCCTACTTTTTCCAAAGGCAGCTCTGGAGTTTGATGAACTTAAATTCTCACTGTGTCATTTACCAGATGTTAGGTAAGGAACCCACTCTTTGGGTCACTGATTTCTAATCTTTAAAATGTAATACTCTTTCTTACATGGCTGTTGTAAGAATTAAAGATGAATTGTGTGAAACTTCTGGCATTTAGAATGTGATTAACAAGCAGTAGCTATTGTAAGTAGCCATTCTGTAATATTCATCTCTTCTTGTTGCTGGAAAAAAGAAAGGCAAAACATTTCCCACAAATACTGTAACTTTATGCAATTATACAGATTTCCAAGGACAGCTAGCAGAAATATATGATAGAAAGAAGAAGCAGAAGTCATAAAATTCCATTTTGGCCAAAAATACAGTCAAGTCCTCTGCCTTCAGCACTACTTTCTCTGCCCTCCATTCTCAAATTACAGCAATAGGAAGCTGGGGCAGAGAGGAACTTCACATATTAGAAAAGGCTGTAATGAAGAAACAATAAAAACCAGTTAACTAAATAAAACAATTAAAATAAGTAAGTAAATATGGCAGTGATTTTTGGAGGTTAAGCCAGTTTCCTCAGTACTGAAACTATCTCTGGTGAGGAATCCCTCCGTTCAGGATACCAGGTACCAGCAAACAAAGAATGAGTAGTGTAAATGAGAAGAGAGGAGCTTCCTGGATCCTGGAAATAACCTCTGGGTGGCTGTCCCCATTGTCCACCTGTAAGACAGGTCTTGAGTTTACTTCTGTACCTCCTCTAGCCCTGGATAATTAGAGGCTGATTAGGGAATTCTAATGCTGGATAATTAGGATTCTAACACTGAGGAACTGGGAACATGGCTACTCACCTAGGAACTACATTTCCCAATCTTCTTTGTAGGTAAGTACAGTCATATGACTAAATTTGAGCTATAAAATGCAAGTGGAAGTGATGCGTACAACTTCTTAATCTCATTTTTAAAGCAACCTGGTTGTCCTCTTTTCCTTCCCCTAGGCTGGGAAATGGAGTACACTGGAACAGTCAGCCAGAACAGTCAGAAGCAGAGCCATTTATTGAACATGGCAGGGCTCGCTGCTGGGATCCCTGGATTACCCTGTGGAGCACAGCTGCTGACCCACCATGGACAGCCAGCTACCTCTGAGCATTGTGGAAAAAAGAACACTTCCTCCTCACTGCATCCTTAGTTCTCTTTCTACAGTGTCTTACCCTGTACCTTAGTATAGAATTTTATCCATCCATCATGCAAAATATTCAGGAAAAGCATAGAGAGTCAGAACTAATGCAAATGAGGAAAGAAATTCCAATTTTGTAGATGGAAATAACAATCATGATAGCTTGTGCAGCAAACATGGTATATCAGTGCTGAGATAATAAATAATGAAAAAGAGAAAATATAGAAAATTGGAACAAAGCTTACAGGAGGTTACTCTGTCTGTTGGTTTATTGTTCTGTTCAGTGACAACTGAAATTGCAGCATATAACTCTTTCTCCCTCTCTCATATTATTAATAGTGTCCCTTAAATTTTTTATGCATTACTGTTCCAGAACAATCTTAAATATTAGTAAATTGTTGTATCTAAAATAATTAAGTAAAAACCCAAATGAAAAAAAATATATATCTCACAAATCCAGGGAAGGTGTAGAGGGAAATGAAACAGGGTTATTAATATGGTGCTGTCCAGTTAATAGGCATTAGCCAAAGATGTATGACTAAAACATTGAAGGTAGAAGCCTAAAAGAATTATATCTTATCCAGTCAGCTAAGTATGAGGAAATACAGAAGCAAGATCAAGATGATAGGATTTAGTAAAATTATAGTTGACCCTTGAACAAGCTGGTGAATAGGGGCAGTGACACATCCCTCTCCCACACAGTCAAATATCCATGTATAACTTTTGACTCCCCCAAAAGTTAACTAGAGCCATCCCTTGGTATCAGCAAGAGACTGGTTCCAGGGCCCCTGTGAATAGCAAAACCCGTGGATGCTTAAGTCCCCTATACAAAAATGGTGTAGAACAATGCATATACTTGGCCCTCCGCATCCATGGGTTTTCAAACACAGATGGAAAACACTGTTTACAATCCACGTTCAGTTGAATCTGTGGATCTGAAACACGGGGGATATGGAGGGCTGACTATACATTTATTGAAAGAAATTCATTTATAAGTGGACCTGTGCCGTTCAAACCCATGTTGCTCAAGGGACAATTGTGCATTGAGAAAATTATGAAATTTCTGAATGAAATTTGGAATCCTGATTAAAACTCATGAGGAATAGTAAAATTGATACACTATTTCCTCATAATCCCCAACCTAAAACATAAGAGAAAGTGCAACCAGGACCGGTCCACAAAGCCCTGCTCAGTAACTGTTGCCCAATTACACCCTGCATCTAACAGATGTGCCAAAGTTCATGAGTCAAAAGAGCTAAACATTCAGGCAAAGTGAATGTTGGCTTCCTGAGGTCTAGAAAAGGATAGAAGAGCACAAGGAGACCTTTCATGATAAAATTAGGAGAAATTTAATCAGTGTGTTTCTAGGAGGTCCTTTATTTATGTCTTAAAAACTTAATAATAGAGTTAAAAAAGCTGAATTCAGCTGAACCAAATGACACTAAATATAATTAACCAGTTTTTTCATTGGTGTTTTTTTGCTTCTTAAATGAAAGCAAGAAAGGTGGGAGAAAGGGAAGAGGTGAGGAAAAAAGAAGAAGGAATGAGTGGATCTTCATTAGGCTGAGAAATGTGTGGTGTGAAGTGAGGCTGCTCTGGAGTAACACCTGGGCCCAGTGACAGGCACAGAGGCTGCCTACAGAGCCAGTGAATTAAAATCAGGTACCAGAAGCTTCAGGGATTTCCCCCTCCAGGCATTGCAGTGCTTTGATTAAAACCTTAGAGTTAAGAAGGAAATCAAATGATAGTCAGTGTCTTTTTCTTAATAACTAAAAAAAGATACAAAAATTGAATGCTATTTTTTTTCTATATTTTCCACCATAGATGAGGTCTTATTTACTTAGAAAAAAACTTTTCCCATGATTATTTTTGTAACTGGCAATTTGTATTTCTTAATAGTCATGGGGATGTAGAGTATAGCATGGAGAATGTAGTAATATTATTATAACTATGCATGATGTCAGATGGAAAGCAGATTTATTAGGGTGATCACTTCATAAATTATATAAATGTCTAATCACTGCATTGTACACCTAAAACTAATATAATATTGTATGTCAACTGTAATTGCAAAATAAAAAATTTTTAAATCAATAACAAATTTTTAAAAATCAACTAAAACAACAATAATAGAAACACTTCAGTCTTTTTAAAACCTCAAAAAAGAAACAAAAGCCAAACAATTTTTGAATTAATAACCAGAAATGTTCTGCAATTCTATAGCCTTACTTTGCTAGGACTCTTTTTATCAATGTCTTTTAAGGATATACCTGTCCCTGAAATGTAGACTTACTGTGCCCTATGCATGCCTAAGAAGAAACCCTACTCATAGAGTGGCATACATTCTTTAGCCATGAAGAATTGCTAGCGAACATGGAGGGAATTTGAAGTGTTGAATGGTATTTTAGGCAGACAGACTGGCACTTGCAAAGACACAGAGGTATGAATGAGCAGACACAGTATTCAGCAACCAGCAATAATAGCTCATATCTTTCTAGCTGTTTATCGATGCCTAAAATTTCTTATACTCCAAAACTGGAATTAAAAGGCTTAAAATGCAAATACCTCTTGAAATTGCCCCATCAGAAAACTTATTACACTAAATGGTGATTAGTCCATCAGGCAACTGGTATAATGCCAGTTTCCTGTTCTATAGGGAGGAGGAGATAAAAGGACAGTGCTTGGAAAGCTCCTAAGTGGTGAGGCTGTGGGCATTGACAAACTTGGCCGGCTCTCTACTTGAGAGATTGATTGGTTGGTCTCCAAATCATTAAGCAAACTCATCAAGTAAATTATGGGCATGCAATTATTATTTAATTTCCCCCACAACAAATGTGTTTTAAAAGTGAATCTTAGCTTCCTAATATTAATTGGTTTGGGGATATTCTTATCATGCTATTCTTTTGACAGATTCTTTAGAGTTGATTGTTTTGTTTTCTTTTTACCCTAAAATGCACAGCAAAATTTTGTCGATGTCCCTTTTAGAAATTTCTTTATTATTTTTTATTTTAGTATATAATTTAATTGAACTGGCTGCTGAAATGACATAGAAGCATTCTTAGATAATAGAATGCTATCATCTGATTATTTGTGCCCCCCAAAATTCATATGTTATAAGCTAATGCCCAGTGTTGTGGTATTAGGAAGTGGGGCCTTTTGGAGGTGCTTAGGTCATGAGAGTGGAGCCCTCACGATGAGATTAGGACCCTATAATAAAAGAGATCCCATAGAGCTCCCTAGTCTCCTTCTGCCATGTAAGGCTGCAGAGAGAAGACGGCTGTCTGTGAAGTAGCAGGCTCTCGCCAGATACCAAATCTGCTCATGCCATATTCTCGGGCTTCCCAGCCTCCTGAAATGTGAGAAATAAATATTTGTTGTATATAAGCTACCTAGTTTACGGTATCTTGTTACAGCAGGCTGGATGAACTAAGACAATGAATAAATTTATCTTTTACGAGTGAACATGTTCTCTACTCAATAAATAAACTTTAGATATTATTTTCATCTATCCATCCAGCCATCATCCTATCATCCTGACATTCTCTGTGTTCTACTTAGAATTAAGCTGAGAAATTAAATGCTATGAGAACTGAACACAAGAACTTGTAACTTTCAATTCTTTGTGTTTAATAGTAAATGAATTTTAAAGAAAAATCCACACCAAATTTTTTTCTACAACTTCGTGAGGGAAGTATAGACAGTATGTGTATGGTAATCATACATTCTATATATAAAGGCTTTAATAGATTAGAAAATACTATAGCTCTACCTACTCGGACAGGCAAAAGGCTAAAACACATTATTATAATATTCGAATAAGAAATTCAAACTGGAATAAACTTCCTGACCAAATACAGCCTTTTTAGATGGAGATAACAGTTCCATCCATTCTACTTTCTATTTCTTCAACCTTTATGGAGTAGTTCCTATCTGCTAGTGTTGGGCTCTGGGAAGCAGAAATAAAAGACTTGCTCTCTTTGTGAATAGGAAAGACAATATAGTGTGGCAAGAGCTTTGAGAGAGGCTTTCCCAGATGCTATAACAGCACAAAAGAGGGACACACAATTCAGACCAAGAGGTGAAGAGCAGTTCACACCTAGGAGAGGTAACTCCCGAGTGAATCTGAAGGTGAATGGGAGTTTGCTAGGCAAAAGAGGAGGCAGGTAGAGAATGGTTATTTGGGCTGAAAAAAAGAGCATGTCGAAAAGACATGAGGCATAAAGAACAAATACATTATTTTAAGAACTGGAAATAGTTCAGCATAGCCTGTGGTGTATTGTGTGCATCCTGGTGCAGAAAGGGCAGACAGTCAAGGGCAAAATAATAGGAGGCATTGTGTGCCAACCTAGGGGATTTCAACTTTACCCTGAGAGTTATAGGGAACAATGAAAGACCTTTAAGGAAGGTTTACATTTTAGAGTGACTGCTCATTCACGCAAAATAATAATAATAATAATAATATAATAATAATAATAATAATAGAATGAAGAATAACTAAAACTTAATATAAAAACAAACTAAGAACATGAATAGACTATTTACAAAACAACAAATGGCTATCGTTAACAAACATATAAAAACAGATTCAACTTTATTTAGAAAATACCAAGGTTTCATTTTTCAATTACTGAATCAGGAAATATATCATTTAAATGTGGATATTCAATTCTGGCATATGTGAATGAGACATGCATTACAGACAGAATAATTTGTTCCCTCTATTCTGGAGAATAATTGGGTAAAACATATCAAAAACCTCAAAAATACTCATATTCTTTAACCCAATAATTTCACTTTCAGCAACTGATTCCAAGGAAATAATAAGAGGTAAAACTAACAGATTCAAGCACAAAGTTGTTCGCTTATAAAATGTTAATTAAAATGATTAAAAAAATGGACACAATCTAAACACTCCATTTTGAGGCAGGTTAAATTATGGCTCATTGTTCCATTTCTAGACTACACTTTGGCCATTAAAGTAATATTTTAAACTAATTTTTAATGATATTTAAACTAATTTTTAATGACTATGTGTTGTGTGAAGAAATCAAGCAATAAAGTGGACATGATCCCAATGATGATTAGAAAAATTATACATGCTTTAAAAAAAAAACCTGAAAGAAAATGCATCCATATGTTTATAATTGTAATACTTGAGTTTTAAAATGATTAAAAAATCATTTTCTTTTTATGTTTCCAAAGAATTTTCCAAGGTTTAAAAAAAATAGCAAAAAGAACAATAGCATAAGCATATATCTTTTTTATGTTTTAAAGTTATTTTTAAGAAGGGCAATATTAATTTTTCAATGATGTGGAGGCCGAACTAGAGGGTGACAGAGAATGAAGAGAGGAGAGAGACATTCTAGGGCTGCTGTAATAACCCAAGGAGAAAAGGTGTGGGCCTGGGACAAGTTTTATGACAGCAGCAGGGGAAGAAAAGAAGGATGTCAAGGGATGTCGAGGAGGAAGAATCTTCAGAAAATCCACATTGCTTAGAACAGGGGCAGTAGAGGAAAAAAGAGTTGGGGGGCTTCCAGGTTCTCATTGAATTTGGAGGAACAGCTGATTCACAGGAATAAAGATAAGAAACAGTCCACTTTGAACATGTTTTTTTTGCTATGCCTTCGGAATATTCACGTGGCGATGTCTAATAAACATATAAGGAATAAACATGTAAGTTCCCTCTACAGATCTGGGCTCATGAACCAGGTCTGGGCCTAAGAGACAGACGTGGAAGTTGTCAGGATTATGTGAAATCTAAACTCAGAATTTGATATTAGGAACAGAGAGTTGAATGCTGGCTAAGATAGAATCTGGGAAGACTGATGTTGATGGGAAGAATGGAAGCAGAGAAGATAAGAATGAAGGTGAGGGGTAGTTAGAGAAGAGAAAATCAGGAAAAAAGAGCCTGACAGAAGCCCAGGAGAAATCCATTTCAAGAAGTAGAAAGGAGTCACCTGTGTGAAGGCTGAGGCGGGGCCAAGATCTGGACTGAGTAGTGTCCATCGTAGCTGGCAGAAAGCAAAGTCAGTTTCCACAGGCAGAGGATGGAGCCAGGATTGCAGCAAGTTGAAGTGAGACGAGAAAGCAAGAAAACAGCCTACTATTTAAAGACCTTAATGAAAAGAAGAAAAGATAAGAAGTTGCCAGAGGGAGCATGGCTTCAAAAGTGCACCTGTTTTAAGATGGAGAAATGAGCAAGCTTGCAGATTGAGAGGAAGGAGCCAGGGTGAGAAGGAAGGTTTGACGATTCAGGAGTGAGAAGGGTAGTGATGGATCCAGGAAGGCAGCAGAAGAGAGGATCAAACACAGTGTTATTTTAAGCCAGTGAAGAAATACTTCTTCCAATGAAAAGAAAGGAAGGAAGAAAGGAGGTAACATAATGTAAAGAAATGAGGCAAATTTTTATTAACAGCAACTCTCATTAACTATCAGGCTAATTCTCATGCAATAGTTAACAATACCCTGGAGTCACACTGCCTGTGTTTGTACTCCAGTTTCTCCACTTGGGGTGGGGGATATATGGAGAGGAAGGAGTTGTTTTTGTCAACAATGTTGAGCACTTACTCAATGGCAGTTATTGTTCCAAGATGCAACAATCTTACCAGGTAGGGCCTGTTATATATCCCTATTTTCACATATTGGCTTAACTTAATGACATGCCTAAGATCATAGCAGCAAAGAAGCAGGGAGATGGTATGACTCAGCGCTCAAGCACAAGGACTCTGGCTAAACTACTTGAGTGTAAATCTTGCTTCTATCAGACCAAACCTCTGGGTCTCAGTTTCTTTATCTGTAAAAAAATGAGTATGATATTGAATGGACTTTCATCTTGTCATGAGAATTATAAATGAGTTAATACATGTAGAATATTTAAGAGTAGTAAGTACCTAGAACAGAGTGAGCATTCCATACATGTAGGCTATTATTGCTGAAGTGGTGTTATCATAGTGAGACAACTAAAGTCACCTAAATGTTTCATAGAATAGGATTGTTTAAATTAATTATACAAGGATAAAAGCAAGGCCACAACCCCCAAAAGTTAAAAATTAGGAGTTCTTTTTAAAGATGAATTATTGTGGAAAATTACCTAATAGCCTGGATAGAAGACACATAACTAAAATGTACCCCAATATGGAGCCCTGGATGTTACCTTGAATGTATCTGAAGCTGTTGCTTTCAAAATGAGGTCAACAGCATGCCCCACAGGAATTACAAGGATTGATTGTCCCTCCCAGCACTGTGTAGGGTCGGGGTCTCCTACAAGTATCCCCAGATATGGAAAAGGATACATAACAGTTATGATGGGTTGAACTGTGTATCCCCCAAAATATATATGTTGGTGTTCTAACCCCAGCACCTCAGAAGGTGACCTTATTTGGAAGACAGACCTTTTAGAGAGTAGTCAAAATGAAATTAGGTTATTTGGGTGCGCCTGAACCCAACGTGACTGGTGTTCTTAGGGAAAGGGAAAATTTAGAGACATACACATGCAGATACATTTCATGTCATGTGAAGATGAAGGGAGATATGAGATGATACTCCTTCAAGCCTAGGAATATCAAAGACTGCCAGCAAACCACCAGAAGCTAAGTGAGTGGTATGGAACAGATATCTCTTACAACCCTGCGAAGAAAGCAATCTTGTTGACACCTTGACATAGCTTCCAGAACTGTAAGACAATACATTTCTGTTTTTTAAGCCACCTAGTTTATGGTACATTATGGCAGCCTTAGCAAATGAATACAGTAGCCATAACACTAAGCATTAAACACCATGGTTCTTGCTCCGGTTCTATGATCACCAAGCATCTTGGGATTATCTCTGGCCTGCCATGTTAATCCCCTAATGAGGAGCTGGCCAGAGCATGTGAATACCTAGTTGCTTTGGTGGTTCTATTCTCACTGCAGGTAAGTGAGATGACCTTCTGGTTTACATCAGGTTCTTATGAGTATGCATGTGGTCTAAAGCAGCGTTCTCCAACCTTTTTTGGCACCAGGACCAGTGCTACTATGAGAATCTAATGCCTGATGATCTGAGGTGGAGCTGGGGTGGTGATGCTAGCTCTCGGATGGCTGCAGATGCAGATGAAGCTCATTTGCTCACCTGCTGCTCACTTCCTGCTGTGTAGCCTTCCTAACAAGCCACACACCAGCCTGTACTGGTCTGCGGCCTAGAAGTTAGGGATCCCTGGTCTAAGAGATTGAACCATTTTTGGAATATTGACAATACTAGCTTTCTGAGTCAAGAAAGTGGAGGGCCATTTGCTGAAATGTAATGCCATGTCACCTGGGGACACTTTTTGCTTTCTCTGAAGGCATATTTTGGGATCAAACAGTCCTTTTCCATTTAAAAATAATTATACTAGGCAAAAGGTTTAATTAGTCCTTAGTAAATCTCATCTGACTTTGAACATATCTTTGAAGATAATAAACAAATAGATCCTAATGCTTCTTTTTCCTTAATGTTATTTACTTAATACATAATTATTTGTATCTAAAGTTCATATTTTATTACAAATTTTTAAATTCTAAAAAATTTATATCACATACATCATTAAAATTAAATCATAATAGAAGGAGGAATAGTAGCATGTAATAAAGTCATATGATACACAGAGGACATCTGACCAGCCATTTGGCCTCTAATTTGTATATAAATATTCTCTGAACAGGTATTTATGATGCTCTAAATATCTCCAGGAAAAGATAAATAGCATAAAGATTAAACCAATGATAAGATTCATCCAATACTGAAGCATCTTCTTATGCGGTAAATTAAAAATATGTATCTAACTGTAAATCCACTACCACTTTCTGCTTTTAACTGGCCACATAGGTAACTAGAAAACTAGCCATACAGAGAAGATGCAAAGCTAGGACTTGAAAAAGTCAAATCCTGTCTTTTCCATTACGCTCTGATGCATCCACCGAAAAACTCTAAATTCTTCATTTTCTTTCTTTGAGTGAAACTCTTCTATATTTTGTCCTCACATTTTTTCTAAACTCTCTTCAAGAGAACTTTGTGATAAAAGCTTGGTGCTACTTGTAGTGTCCCTTTATCATGTTTGAAGGGCCTGAAAAGAACTTGCACAGCTCTGCAGAACTGGCACCCTCTCACTGCAGCAGCCACCCTGGTGGGGCATCAATTTTGCAAGAAAGGATTTCAGTGCAAAGGTTCTGCAGACACTGATTGACTCAGCATGGGCTCTGCCAGGCCTTTAAGATGAGAAGATGCAGCCTCTGTCACTTCAGAGGAAAGGAGGAAGAGTGAGCCTATTCTCAGAAAGAGAATAATCAGAATATGGATCCTTAGCCCTGGAATGGTGAGAGTTACATACAATCAATGCCTTTCCTTTACCTCCTAGAGGGTGCAGAAGTGCTAACCAAGCCAAAGCTGATAACCACTAAACAGTCCAGATGGATAGAATCAACTAAAAAAAAAAAAAAAGAAGAAAAAAGTAACGTAGAGAGAAATGCTGAGAAGTGCTAGGATTTTCTACAGATGGAGGCACAGAAAGGCCAAATTAAATGTGACCTTGTCTGTACATTCTAAAACATTTATCACTATGGATCTAATCATTCTGAGAAGAAAACTCCATTTTTTTTCATTTATATATACTATTTAGTAAGACAAAGAAGTATGTAACACATTTTCAGAATGCTTCCCACTAAAAGTAGTTACTAAAAAAAAAATAAATCCTAATATTCTGTGAAAATCACTTGGCTATCATTCTTTTATCCTGAAAACATTTTATAGAAAGAATGGATAGGGGAAAACTAATAGTCTGAGGTGAGAACTTCCCCCAAAACATGAACAAAGTAAGTGAAAACAGAAGTGAACAACTTGAAGAAATTTTACCTGCTCAATATTCACCAAAGTCAATCTGGTTTGAAAGCTTTAGTCAAACCCCAAAGGTCCAGCATACACCAGAAGAGCCTTGTTAATTTATGTAGTTGTATTACAAAGTCTATTTTATTGTCAGTGGCAGAAAGCCCAACATTAATATTGTGGTTTCAAACTACAATTATCCTCTTGGCAGCTTACAAGAGAATAAAATACTAAAATTAATTAATTTATTAAATACCTTGCCTTCAATGCTGTGAGATATGTTACGTGCTTTCCCAACTTAGCTGACTTTTACTCCTAGCTGTAAATAGACTAATTTTATGTAAGTGTCATAGATGTTGCTGATGGTAGGGTAGTAGCACCATTTCAATGTTCAACTAATTAAAAATAATGTTGTTAGGCTGGGGACAGCAATGAGGGCAACGTCAAGCAAGCCAAGTACCATGCTCCATGAGGCCTGGCTTGTGTTTATTGATTTTAAACTTTATTCTGTGCTAATGCCTCAATTTTTACATGTAGTAGATTCTCCCTCATTTAGCAAATATTCAAATTAAACACAGTTGGAGATGCCCTTTAAAGGGTTACTCAAGTTGAAAAAGAATAGAAACAGTCTTGGTTTGTGCTGCCATAACAAAGTATGGCAGACTGGGTGGCTTATAAACAACAGAAATTTTTTTCTCACAGTTCTGGAGATTGGAAAGTCCAAGATCAAGGTGCCGGTAGACTTGGTGCCCGTGAGGGTCTGCTTCCTGGTTCATAGACGGCTGTTTTTTCCCCTGTGTCCTCACAGGACAGAGGTGAAAGAGCTCAATGGTATCTTTTTTAAGGGCAGTAATCCCACTTAGAAGGGCTCCACACTAAACACATCCCAAGTCCTCATCAACAAATACCATTGCATTGGGAATTAGGTTTCATCATACGAATTTTGGGGAGACATACATTCAGTCTGTAGCAGAAACCAAAACATCATCCGAACCTAAGTGTAGTGCCTTTATGAAAGCTGGTTTCTCTGGGTTATATCATCATTGCGTATGGCTCTCAACAGCACCAGTACTGGTCCCTCTAATGCAAACCTTTTTAAAACTTGCGGTTCATAACAGAGAGGATGTGAGATTGCTCTCAGCAATAGCAGTAATAATGTTATCATTTGGGTACCTACTCTACATCAAATATTTAATTTATATTATCACATTCAATATCATAATAACCCTGCAGGGTAGGCCCATCTCCATTTGATAGAAAAGGTGAGCCTCGGAAAGATAGTGGGTCACTTGCTATATAGATCTAGGCTGGAACCAGAGGCCTCCAGAAGCCTCTTTGTAGGACTCTACACATGCCTGAAAACAGTAAAACAAAGTTCCCTCAACAAAACACGGGCAGATATAAGAAACTGAACATTCTTTTCAAGAATTTTTGCATGAAGCTCACAATTTATAGTAGATAAGCAGTCTATGACCATGCCACCCTGAACGTGCCTGATCTCGTCTGATCTCGGAAGCTAAGCACTGTTGAGCCTGGTTAGCACTTGGATGGGAGATCACCCAAGAATGCCAGGTGCTGTAGGCATTAAATAAATACATTAATAAATAAAAAATATAAAGTAGATAAGCATTTGAACTACTCACCTACACTTCAGCAGTATCAGGGAACCTGACACGATGCCATCGCATTCTGGAGGCCAGTGTGTCTTTGACCCGAAGGGTCCATAGACTATGTATGTATACAGGGGAAAATTCTCAAGGACTCTAGTATTGACTTAAATCAGTTCTATTTTAATGTTATTTAAATATGCATGAATGTAGAACTAAGTATAACTACTTTGCCCTTAAAGCTCTTATAAAATTGTTTTAAAATACACACACAGATGTTCAAATTAGATACAAATTACAAAACCAGTACAGTTCGAGTGAGCACACTTGCTCACTTACAGCACTAACAGAGTGCTGGTTTCTCCGCACATGGTTGTTTCTCTGTGGCTCATCACTACTATCTGTCCTGAAAATAGCTTTTCCTCCTTTTCTTGCATGAAAATTTGAGCAAATAAGAAGGTTTTTTCCACTCCCGTGTTTTATAGATTAAATCTTATGCTGTTCTTTTTTCCTAAAATAAAAGTAGTATTGCTGCTTACTGCCTTGCAACCTGGGGTGAGTTATTTGACTTCCTTTATCTTTCTCATCTATAAAATGGAGATAAATAAATAGGACCTACCCACACGGGGTTGTTTAAGACTAAAATGAGTTGGTAAATGTGAAAGTTCTCAAAACAGTGTCTAGAACACAGTAAATGCTCCTAATTGTTATTTATTATTATAATTATAAATACAAATATTAAGAAAAATGTAAGTATGTGAACTGAAAGACTGCTTCAATGCTCAGCTAGTTAAAGGTGATCATACAAGATACAGAATCTAATTATATTACATTTCTATCACATACATGAAGATAACTAGTTAATTAAAGGTATATTATATATATGTTGTAAACTCTAGGACAAATAGTAAAAATTTTTAAAAGATATTAAAAGAAACCCAAAATTAAGGTAAAGTGGAATAAAAAAAATGCTCAATTAGTCTAAAACAGGTGTAAAAAGAAAAAGAAAAACAGATGGAACAAACAGAAAACAACTAGATACATAGTAGACTTTAGGGCAACCATAACACTAATTACATTAAATGTAAATTATCAAACAAATGACTTAAAAGACAAAGATTATCAGATTGGTAAAAAAGCAACGTCCAACTATATGGCACCAAGAAGAAGTCTACTCATTTTAAATAAACTCATATAGGTTTTTAAGTCAAAAAATGGGGTAAAAATAACATGCAAACGCTAATCAGAAAAAGCTGGAGTTGCTATATTCAAGTTTTATTATCATACAAGTGAATACATAAAAAATTAAAATCTATAAGAATCACTTCTATATCTAAATCTCTTATCTCTAACTCTATCTCCCTACCAAAAAACTCATAGAACACTGAGAGAAAGACAAGGAAATAAAACTGAATTATCTACTAATACTTGCCTCATATGCTGTATAGATACTATATCAAATTTATTAACACTTTTTAATTTTTTCTTAGAAAGCATATGTTATGGTATTTATTTCTTTGGCTAGAGTTCAGATAAAGAATAATTTGTCGACAGAAATGTGAGACTGAAAGCTGTATGTGAATTCTAACTAGCTAAAACCAAATTTGAATTCTTGTCACTACTGAGTAGTCACATATTTCACTACTAAATGATCTCATTCTAAAGATGCTATTTAATTAGAAGAAGACACTAAAATGAGATCCAATTTTCAGAATTTTCCAGCTAATGCTAGGCCTTAATTTAAACAAAACCAAACAAATAAAACAAATCGGACAGCTATCTAAAGATTTTTGTGACCAATTGAACAGCAAGGCTCTATCATCATTTAAAAAGAAATCAAAAGTGCCAAGGGGGGTGGTGGTGGACTGAAACTAGTGTGGGAAAGCTGCAACATCTTGTTCAATAATGAAAATCTGGGAAATCTGGGTCATATTTCATTCTTGTAGGAGGAAATGAGAATTGCAACACTAATGTTAAAAAAGAGTAGGAGTAGATGAAGGAAAATATTTATCAACATGTAGTTAACACCATTGCTTTTAAAAGACAAAGATGTAGAGATGTTCAAACAAGAACAGATGAATCACATTCTGCTAATAGAAAATGACAGGATTCAATAACTGAGAATGCCCCTTGTTCATGCTAGGCCTCAGTGTCTACAGCCGTAAAATGAGGACTAAGTCCTCTTAGGATGGCTGTTAGGGCCGCAAAGATAGCAAGGGGCATCCAGATGGCCACGCCTCTGCTCAGGGACCCTGGGACCTTGGCCAGAGGTGAATGGTTCAGGGTAGAGACTGTATCCTCCAAGCTGGGACAATCAGGTCCTTTTTGGCATTTAATATTTCACAACCAATTTAACACATTTGCTCATTCATTCCATCACTGATTCATGCCTAAAAGGGCACTGTTCTAGTCTCTGTTGAACAAAACTGACGAAGATGTTATCTTCTTAGAGCTTGCATTCTACTGGGAGATATAGACAACCAACAGATAGAGAAGAAAACATTAGATCCTATGTAATGGTGAAAATTTAAAACTGGTGAAGTGATGAGGAGTGTCTGAGTAAGAAAGCAGTTACTTTAAGTTGAGTGGGAGAAAAGCAACTCTAGGGAGATAGTAAAGAGGAGTTATTCAGATAGAAAATCTAGGGAAGATCATTCTAGAAGAAACAGAAGACCAGTATGGCCTGAAGCATAATAAATAGGGAGTGAGTAAAATAGAGATGAGTTTAGACAAAGAGATCAAGTTATGTAGGGCCTTGTAGGCCATGGCGATGCATTTGGATTTTATTTCTAAGAGCAACAAGGAGCCAATGGAAGATTTTGTGTAGAGAGTACATGACCCAATTTGTGGTTTCAAAAGGTCACTCTGGCTGAGTGATCTAAAGATTAGGATAGAGACTGGATTATGTAAGAGCAAGTGTGGAAATAAGGGACTTCTTAGGAACTGACTTCAGTGTCCGGGAGGAAGGTGATGGGACTAGGGTTAAAGTGCAGGAGGTAAGAAGTTTGGAGGTGAAATCAATAGGATTTGTTGATATGGAGAGTATAGGAAAGAAAAGAAAGACTGCTGTCTATGTTTTCTACCTGAGCGACTAGGTAGCTGATAGTACAATTTCTTGAAATGGGGAAGATTGTGGAAGGAGCAAGTTTTTGTTTTGTTTTTTAAACCCAGACCTCTGTTTTGGACAGGTTGGGTAAGGATGCGATATTAGATGTTGAGTGATATGTTGAGTCCCGTAGTACTGGGAGACATTAGAGACTGAGTCACATAATGATGCGCCACAGAGAGGATATGCAAACCCTGCTGCCCACAGGGTGGTCCTGATTTCTGCCACTCTGCAGTCTTGTTGTTTAGCGTTTCCCATGATTGCATAAGCTCCCCCCTCCCCCCGCATCCTCTCAATAAATTACCCTTTTTGCTTAAGCTAGCATTTCGGCATCTATTGTTTGCAACCCAAAAAGGCCTTAATGAATCCTTGGTGATGACAAGATCATTTCCAGGTTTCTTTTCTGCTTTACTACTTTATAAAACTAAGAAGCTATTTTATAACTAAACATGATATCAGCTGAAACTTGGGGCATTGATGATGGGGACAGCAAGTACTGACTACATTAAGAATAATGGCTGCACTTTACTGAAACTGGCTGTGAGAGAGGCTCTACTAAGGGCTTTGACATACTTAATCTCATTTAATCCTTAATACCAGTGGTCTCCAACCCTTTTGGCACCAGGGACCTTTGCTCCTATGAGAATCTAATGTCCAGTGACCTGAGGTGGAGCTGAAGTGGTGATGCTAATGCTAGGGAGCAGCTGCAAATACAGGTGAAGCTTCATTCACGCACCCACCCCTCACCTCCTGCTGTGTAGACGGTTCCTTACAGACCACAGACTGGTACCAGTCTGCGGCCCAGGGCTTGAGGACGCCTGCCTAAAACAACTCTGAACTAGTGATGACTTATCCTATTTTAGAGAAAATGAAGGTTTGGGGGCTGATGTAACCTGTCTAAGGTCTCAGAGGCAGTAAGTGTTAGAGCGGGGTTTCAAACTCAGGTTAAGTTAACCCCCAAAGTGCATCAGTCACCACTTCACTGCACTATTGGGAGGAGGTTTCCAATGAGGCCCTGAAAGAATGCTCATGATCCCTCTGGTGGTGGCGGGGAACTACAGCAACCTATTGCCAGTTCACAGCAGGGTTGGCCATTACACAATCTAGAGCCACCGTAGAGCTCTAAAAAGAATGTGCAGACTTCCAAGCTCTGTCCAGGCTTCGGCTTGGGGCTCTGTGCTCCTCAGCATCATTCAGCAGAGCAGAACCAACACAGGACATGTATCTTCATAATGGCCTTGGATGGGAAGGTAGTCACTGGGATCTTGTGATTTGAGAGGACACAGGTATCCTCAGCAGTCAGCCACTTACAGATTGGGAAACTGAGACCTAAATAGGTTACTTTGCAGGATTACTTGGCTAATTAGTAAAGACTTAAAATCTAAAGACCAGGTTATGTCTTATTCAATAATTTGAGTGTATGTCTTATTTAATAATTTACAGTCTTGTCATGGTGCTTTCCTCTCTACTTGACAATGAGGTCTTGGAGCCTATCCTCATGGAAGGGAAGGGAGACAGCAACTTTCTGTTCTCAGCCTTGACCCTTGTTTTCATTGAGCTATAAAATGCAAATATAAAATGTGCAATCTTAAGCATACAGCTCAGTGAATTTTTGTAGTATAATCACCATCAATGTACCTATATCCCAGGTTCATATACAAGATGTTTCCAGTACCTTAGAAGCACTGTTTCTGCTCATTTCCAGACAATAAGCACCTTCCCCATTCCCTGGGGTAACCACTTATTCTGATATCTATCACCATAGACTAGTTTTGCATATTCTTAAACTTTATGCAAATGGAATAATAAATATGTACTTTTTAAATCTGTCTTCTTTTATTCTACACTAATTGTGAAATTCTCCATGTTGTGTATAGTAGCTTATTCTTTTATATTGCTGTGTAGCATTCCATCGTGTGAATATACCTAGACTTATTCATCCATTCTCCCAGTAATGGACATTTGGGTATTTTTCCCTTTAGGACTATTATGAATAAGGCTGCTATAAACGTTCTTGGGCATGTTTTCTGGTGGACATAAGCGCTCATTTCTCTAGGGAAGTAGAATTACTAGATGGTAGGGTAGACATATATTTAGTTTTAGAAGACACTACAGACAATTTTCCAAAGCATTTGTGACAATTTGCCTCCCCACAGGCAATAAATGAGAGTTCCAGTTCTTAATTCTTGCCAGCCCTGGGTATTGACTGTCTTTTTGCTTTTTAACTGCTCTGTCAGCTATGTAATGGTATCTCATTGTGGTTTTAATTTGCATTTCCCTGATAAATAATGGTTTTGGCCATTTGGGTATCTTCTTTTTTAAAATGTCTGTTTAAGTATTCTGCTGATTTTTAATTGGATTGCTTGTCTTATTGGTTTTTAGGATTTCTTGATAAATTCTGGAAACGAGTCCTTTGTCGGATATATGTATTGTGAATATTTTCTCTCAGTCTGTGGCTTGTTGTTTTATTCTGAGTGGTATCTTTTGGTAAATGCAAGTCCTTAATTTTTAATAAATTCCAGTTTATCCATCTATTTTATTATGGTTAGTGCTTTGTGTGTCTTGTTTAAGTAATATTTGCCTACCCCAAATCTTGCCTTTTTAAACTCAAGAAGCTCATAAACCATTTAAAAGTTATGTATTTGACAGGCATGGAAAATGCTAACAAATTCTTTTTCAGGCACAGGTGAGAAAAAACATTGAGAGGTCGGAAGGGAAGAAGCACAGTGGTGTCGAAGCTGGTGGAAACTTATGAGATGCTCTGGCAATGAGTAGTGGGGAGGCAACAGTCAAGGACTCATAATCAAAGTTGGTGGGAGGAGTTTTTCTTGAGAGAAAGTAATAGTAGCAACCATCAAACAAATCAGATCTACGTTGAGCCTTGTACTGATACCATCCCCACACTTCTGATAAAGGCAACAGTCAAGACCTCCCTGAGAAGTTGCTGCAATTTTCTGACCAGGTTTAGAAGAGGGTCTCAGCACAGTGCCGCACAAATGGTAGGTGTACAAACAGCCTTATGCCTTTCTTAGAACAGGGAGAACTATAAATAAATGTTGAATAGTCGCAAGTACCCAGTTTTGCATTAGATACTTCTAGTGCATCACTTCATACCCTCTTGGCCCCACCAATCTCTTATTGCTTTGTGTGGGTTCTGCTCAGTCGCATGCAGTGTGCAGTCTGAGGGCCTTGCTTCACCTCAGTGCCTGTCTCTTTTCATTCCAGCCTTCTCTGCTGACACAGAGGCAGGTATCCCAACAACACACTTTGTATTCATCCATGCACAATCCCAAAGTGCAGGGGAGTTAACAATCTGTGGGAGAAACTTGGGCCCATGGTGGCTGGGAGCCAGAGGGCAAATGCGTCCCCTTTCCCTTTCCTTTGACAGAAGGTTCTGTCCCATATTTAATACAGCTTCTTAGGCTTTCTGTGGAATTTGGCAACCAATCACCAGAGCAGAGGCCTGCTCCGCTACCCACAGACTAGCTTCCCCACCTTCCCTGCTTCACCCACCTGGCCTCTACTCCCACACCTTGGCTTCCAACCCCTACCCCCCACCCCCCAATCTCAGTAAAACACTTGCACTTAAGCTTTTGTTTCAGGTTCTGCTTTCTGGAAAACGTAAGTGAAGAGGGCACTCACTAAGACATCTGCTTGATTGATTTTACTTCATTAGATTTCAAACATGGATCAATTTTACACTTTTATAACTTCAAAGGAAGACTCAGACCTTTCATTGGGAAGGTATCATTATGAATTAAATTCAACCAATCAGCTATATAAGTTCAGCTACATGGGAAATTTATTCAGGAATCAACATGATTCTCTGTTAGCCACAGAACTGAAAATATTTCTCCTTAGACATCTTTTGGAGAGGAGCCAAAACCAGAATCAAAATTTATGTTGGTTCATGAGCTAATCAAGGCATTGAACTAAGCTGAAACAATTTATTACACAAGAAACGAAGTAAGAAGCTGACTGTCTAGGAAATGTGAATTCATCATTGGCTTTCACAACCAGGGGACAGTCCTGTTCTTAACTGGAGGCCTTTTTGGTCGTGATCGCCACTGTATGGCTGATAAGCCGAGATGCTTAGAACATGTTGCTGAGGTGGTCAAGAGAGAGCCTCTGTAGGCACTGAGAGGCAGTACTGAAAGTGAGCTGTGGATGGAGCCAGTCTGTTACAGAGTGGGGCCGTGGTGTGCAAAATACCACCTGATGATAGAGAATGTCACAGTGCAAAGTAGGCAGGGCATCAATAGCAGTGTGACATCTGAGGAGGCTTGTTTTCATGTCCAAAGAGCCAAATGATGAGAATTGTCAACAGATAGTTCAACTGAAATCACTTTCTCCCTGGCCTGCGTGGTATGTTTCTTCTGCAGGAATTCCAGCTCAACAGTGACAGTGTATATTACTGAGTGGAGAAGGTACACCAATAGTTCTAGACCAATGGTTATCCCCTAACATCCTCATGGTTCCATAACCCCAGAGAACTACACTTTATAACTTCCAAATAAATGTATACTTTCCAGAGTTACCATCTCAGCACTGTAGGCAATTTTAAAGGCTATGAGACCATGTGGAAGGCTAAAGAGAGATGAGGATGAGAATGGCTCTGGGCACATTTACATAGCACTGAAGTCAGTTCTCTATTCACCAGGACTACCGGCATCTCATTTTCTTTCTGATCCTCTCACATTTATTATACTATGGTTTATGTGACAGTCTTCTCGCTAGTGTGGAAGCTCTATTTTGGAAATCTCATAGTGCGTTGCTTGACGTAGGAACTCAGTAAAGGTTTTTGGAAGGCTTCTGAAATTTTTCTGAAATGCCATCTTCTCAATGAGGGTTATCCTGGCCATCCTATTGAAAACTCCACTTCCTGCCCCCTCATCCTGGCCTGTTTTTACTTTTTCTCTTTAGCACATATCACTACTAGCATACTATATAAATTATTTAGTTATTATTTTCCTGATCATCTCTCTTCCCATTAGGATGTTCCATGGCAGTCGTTTTTGATTTTTTTTTTTTCCTGTGATGCTTCCACATATCTAGACCTGGTATATGTAAATACTGATTGATTCCAAAATGGTAACTTCTGTTTCTTAAACTCACTCAGGTTACTTTGTGCCTCTTCCTGTGGGTCCAACTCTCCATTTAGGAAAACAGAATTTTTAATTCACTGATTAACAATTTATTAAGCACTGACTATGTTAGGCACCATGCTGGGTGCTGGGGGAACAGACATGAAGAAGAGTGCCTGCCTCCAAAGACCTTCGGGTTAGTGAGGCGATGTCTACAAGCATGAGCTACTATGATACAATGCAGTGAATGTGATGGCAGAGAAAAACACAGGGTGTTAAGGGAGCAGCTTAGGGCCTCAAGGAACAGCTACAGCCCTGGCATAAAATCAATCCCTGATGAGACGAGGCTTCAAGGCTGAGTAGCTATTAGTGAGAGAGTATGAATAAGGATAGGTTGAGGGAGACAGGGGGTCATGGTGATAGACGAGAACAAAAAACGTCAAAGCTCTATGTCTATGTTGAAAAGGTAATGCAATTGCTTGATTATTGTAGCATTCATTTAGCATCCATTTGCTGTGCTCCTATTCTGTGTTAAGCTGGGATGTAGCAGCAAGCAAAACACAAAAATATTTGCTCTCATGGAGCTTATAGTCTTGTGAGAGGAGACAGATAATAAACAAAATAAATAAGTGAATTATGTGATATGTTATAAAATAAGTGCTATGTACAAAAACAGAGCAAGAAAAGGGGATGATGAGAGCTGAGGAAAGGCACTGCAAAGCTTAGGGTCTGAGCACAGGCTCCTCTGTTTGGATCATCCCCTAATATCCTCTATTAGAAATCTTTCTGCACATGATGAAGGCCAGCCTATGGTTTTAAGGGCTTTTATTTTTTATTTTTTATTTTTTTTAAATTTAAGCAGGAGGAAGAAAAGAAGTCTTCATGCATTACAGTAATGATAGCAGTTAATGACACTTTCTATTAAATCCCGTGAAAGCCCTAAAGTAATTATCCAAGAAATAAACAAATGAAAGGCCATTCAGAAACAGGCATCAGACAAAGATGTTGAGAGAAGGCCCAGTGCAGTGATGAGGAGCGCAGGCTCTGAGCCAGGCAGCCCCCCATTTGGATCCCGGCTTCCTGGCTGGCTGACGTGGTCATTCCTGGCTGGCTGACGTGGTCAGTTCATTAATCTCACAAGCTTCACACTCTCTCCAACTGTAAAAGAGGGATGATGCTAACAGTATACTTACTTTACAGGGAGTATGAAGATGCAGTGAGATGCTATGGGAACACACACTTGAGTTATAGGACTGGCAAGTAGTAAAATTCATGATGTTAAACATTACTAGTCTAGCCCAACATGACTTCTTCAATGACCCTAGAGAACACGAACTCTGATCTCAGACATATTGGCCTACTTTGCAGCATGAAATCTGAGAAGTTTGAATTAAGGGTGAGGAGAGACAAATGTGGTTGGGTGGGGCTGGGGTGCTTTTCAGCATAGTCTAAGGTAGAACAGGACTAAAGTGTCCAAGTGCAGGACTGAGGGATGAGGTGGGACGAGGAAAGATAGCTGCTGATTAAAATATGGTGTTAAGTTGGGCAGATCTGGTGGATGAAAGCAGTGGCTATGAGGCTGTATCATATGAAGACTAAGCTGCAGAAACTTTGAGGTTAGCCAGAAAGGAAGATCTGGGAGTGGGGAGAAGATTGAATAACTATCTCAAAGAATGAGAATATATATCTGGCAAAGAAGGCACAGACTTGCTCTGTTTGCTCACAGAGCACACTACTACTAGTAGGACAAATGGGTCAAAGTTGTAGACTTTCAAGAAAAAGAAGAATAATTGTGAAACAGTCTCAGTACGGAGTGGGGGCTCTATCACTGGATGAGTGTAGGAGAGAAATACTTGAGGGGCGACAGCTGCATTGTTTAAGTAGGGGATCCTTAGCTGTCTCTCAAGTCCTTTCCTGAATAAAAGCCTTAATTAAGGAGGCCAAAAACAATAAGAAGCCCCAGAGAGCTCAAAGCTTAGAAATAATTTGAATAAAGTCAAAGTGATCAGTAAAAGGAGATGGAGGTGAGCCTGCCGACCAGAAGTTTACAGAAATAAACTCAGGAGGTGATGATAATGCAATCCATGAAGCCTGTCCAAAGTGGTGTTCTGCTTAGTCCTCACCATAATCCTGAGAGTCAATATTACCCTCATTGCCCTTTCATCATGAGCAAAGTGAGGCCTAGAAAGCTCATCTTGCCCATGCATTTTGTTAGCAACAGTGGACCTATAACTTTAGTCCAGTTTTCTGACTTTTAGTCCAACATTCTTTACAGTTCACTTTACAGAATTTCCATATTGGGTTAAGAAAGGGGGATAAAAAAATGAAGACATAGGTGTTTAAATAATTGTAACAGCCTTCTTCACTGACTTTCCTGCCCTCCCCAACTCCATCTTCCTGTTTTCTCCTTTCTCCTGTCTAGGCTGGACTCCCGGGATGCTCTGACCTTCCAAAATTGTGTCTCTTAACACTCTTGATGATTCATGGGGTCAATTGTGATGGTTTGATTGGTGCTCAAGGTCATTCATAGCATGATCCATCATCACTCCTCAGTTTACAGTATTATCTTTCACTACTCTCTGCATGACAGGGAGTAGACTAAGTGTATGCCAATAGAGAGTGGTAGGGATTAGGGAATGCTTGCTTTGTTGAAAAGGGCAGACTTAGCTCATCTGGAGCCAAGAAATGAAGTCACGAGGTGATGATAATGTAGTCCAGGAAGACTGTCCAAAATGTTGCTTTGCTTAATCCTCATCACAATCCTGGGAGGTCAATTGTAGCATGAGGGAAAGGCGATTCAGTGATGCCGGTTCTACTAATCTTTCAAGAGAATCTGAGATATAGATTTTAAATTGAAAATCTCCCAATTTTTTAAATGGTAGCAATAAATTCAATCTAATAAAATGACACAATATATGACGAATAAAACCCGCCTATGGATCTGGTTCACAGGTGGACATTTTGCAAAGTCTGATCCAAAACTGTTACCTTTGAGATGAAGCTAATCCTCATTTGCCCAGCTTGAATTGAGCCATGCTTCCTGGAAGACCCACGTTATGAAATGTGTACCTTTCTCATGGCACTTAACGCTAGTCAGCCCTGCTGCACATACATGATTTTGAAGTAGTGAGTTTTCTTCCCTTTGGGAACTACATGGTGTTCCATTCGTATTAAGTCCTAACAGACAGTTTTTGAACTTGGATTTAGTAGAAAGAGACCTGAAATATTTGGTTCTGCTTATATGTGAAGTCCACAAAAGGGGTTGATGAGTAAAGATGGTTCCAGATCCCAAGCCTGGGTACTGACGATAACTGTCTGGAATATCTGCTTAGGTGGATCAAGAGAAGGGTCCATGGAAGAAGGGAAAGTTGAGGCACTCAAGCTTCTTATGCCATTGTGCTCATTCAGAATTCAAGAGCTTAAAGTACTTTCAAGTTTATTTCCTTTCTATCCACAAGAAAGAATCTGGAGCCAGAATACCATCAAGAAGTCATTATAATTTTTTTGTGTGTGTGCTTAGAGCTTCTACTCTATAACATAAATCAGAAGGATTGAATGACAGCACATATTGTCCTGTCCCAACATGTTTGGAGGAGAAACTTTGTTTTCTGATATTTGCAAAAATGAATAAAGACATCCATATTTCCTCCAGAGAAATCTCTTAGTTGACCTAACCTAACATTGCTGCTTGCTTCTTTCTCCTTAGTACTAGTAAATAAATAGCTGCTGTTAATTAGTTTTGCTTTTGCCAGTGTTGAATTAAAGGAGCTGATATCATCAATATTAGTAACCTCATGGGAGAATTTAATTGAGTTAAACATTAAATTACCAATTTAATTGAGTTACCAAGTCTTGAAGTCTTGAAAGCCTTGCTGGATTTTTTTCACTAAAATGGATAATGTCCTATGCAGGAATGTTACTCAGAAATTGTGTGGATTTCAGAAAAAAATTACATAATTTTGTGGATGAAGCTAATATGTGATTCTCAATATAGCAGAACTGCTGTGTCTTTAGCAGAGCTAAATCTCATAATTGGACTCAGTTGAATTTAAGGGATTTCATCATCAAAGTTTAGAGATGCAAGAGGTAAGAAAAATAATAGTCATTTGTTGAGTGCCTATATGTTTTAAGTACATTCTTATTCCATTTACAACACTTGATTATACCTACTTTAGAGATGAAAAAACTGTGACTCAGAGATAAAGAAAACTTCCCAAGACTGCTAAACTGGTAACTGTCAGGGTCAGGGTTCCAGCCCAGGCTGGTCTGGCTCTATAACCATTCCCTCTACATGCTGCCCACTGCTCACATAGGGATGTTTTATTCCAATGGAGTACCAGAGAGATTAAACTATTTGCCAAGTGAGTGGTCTAAAAAATCTGCACCTGGAGCTTCTGGTTCCTTATTCACTCCTCTTCTGTCTCTCCACAGCCAATGGTTGTATCATGGTTACCACCATTGCCTCTATAAAGGGCACAAAAAAGCTGAAGACCTCTTAGTACTCACATGGGTGGAACTTGCTGCCTTAGTTACATAACTCTAGCCCTATCCAAATATTGCAGAGGATCTGAATGATACTCTGAATCTGATTAGAGGTGGTCTTGCTATCTGTTAATAAAAATCTTTCTGTAAACAAACAGAACTTGCCAAGTGGATGGCAGTAGAATGGAAGGCAGAGCGAGTATATCAAATGCCCTGTCAGTATGGAAGAACAGTAGGGCCAAGGCCTGGAGGCACAATAGGAGAGGTAGCCCACTGGGCTCTCATGTCACTAGATGACCTAGAATGGAGTGCCTGATACCTGCCACACCTTTCAAACCCCAGATCAGAGCTTAACTATTTCATGAAACTTGACACCTCCTAAAGACTGTGTTTTGAGGTTTTACTAATTCTTCTGGGATGCAATATAATGTATGCAATTCTGGGACTTGAATTCGCAAATCATTTATTTACAGGGTACATTGTTACCTGCACTAGAACTTGCTAGTTGTCCTTCAAAATCTACCTCCTTTTTGTTTATAATATAAATCTGATATTTAGCCAGGCACAGGGCTACCAGGAACCAGGAACAAGGTGGTATTCTCAGACTCTCCCAATGGGTCCATGTGCCCATGGTCTGTCCAGTCAAATCTGAGAGGAAGTGATATGTGCAACTTTTGGAGCCTGCCCTAACAGAGGTTAGCCTGCTCTAACCACTCTTCTCCCTCCTCCCTGTACCTAAAATAAGGCCTGCAGCAAACTCAAGCATCATTAATTCATTCCCTCATCTAACTTTTATTCAGCATCTACTAAATGTAGACTATTGCACCGAGAGGCAAGACTGCCAGCATGATGGCAGCAGTTAACCACAAGGACATGGCATCAAACTTTTCTTTCCATTCATGTTGCATACACTAAATCAAGGAACATCGGCCTCCATGAATATAGTTTAGTGATGATATTGAGGATTGGCGAGGGGGTGGGAGTGGGTGTTTGCATGTGTATATGGTCTCATAAGGGGCCCAGAATATTCTAGGTTAAGCATTTAAAATCATTGAATTTCTATTTCCAAGCTGTCAAAACTTCAAGAAGAAGCATTAGGGCAGGCTTTTTGGATAAAGAACACCTGCCTGTGATTGTAAGTCTGCCTTCTCACCCACAGACTAAGTGATTCCCAGGGAAGACCAGATTTAGAACCTTGATTTTAGACTCCTGGCCCTACAAGACAATCAGTACCTGTCTGCTGAATTGAATATCCTTCCTGAATACCCAAAGTGTAGTGCTAGCACACATGCCTTTCCCTCCCCTCAAATCAACCTAACGACATCCTCAACATGGTTTCTCTTTATTTTGACTTCTTTCCTCTTTATGAAGAAAAGACAGAAGAATAACAAAAGAGAATCAGCCTGATTCGAGGATGCACAGACTCTGCAGCTGAGTCTCTCAGGCCCTCGTCTTGTCTGGCTGGATGTGGCAGCCCCCTCTTCTCTCCTCTTTGCATTGTCAGCCTCGGTGCAGCCACAGTCACGCTACGACCAGAGAGGACTTTGTGTCAGAACAGGTGGATGTGTCATTCCCATGCTTAGGATGCCCCATCCAATTGGATTTGAGCATAAAGCCCAGACTCCCTCATAATGTGGGCCTGGCCTCTGTGTAATGCCACGACCACCCAGGGTTCTACTTCCTAGAAGTCACCAATCTCCCTGACATTTCTGCTTTGGTACAAATCCCCTTCTCTTCCAGGGATACTCTTCCTTACTTCCATCTTTTCTTCAGTTGCTGAACACCTATTTACCTTTAAACTGGAACTCAAGAATTACCTCCTTGGAGAAGTCCTTCCTCACAATCCGAGACCACCCTCTTACAGATTTCCATAGTATAGAGGGCTTGCTCAAACCATGATGTCTTCTAAATTCTATGTATCTCCTCACTACCTTCAGTCCTCCATTGGCCTATGAACCCCTGATGGCAGAGGCATGCCTCCATTCTTGAATGCCCAAGGACTGAAACAGTGCCTACTACCTAGCAAGTGCTCTGTCATTTTTGTTAAGTTTGGAATGAATGGATAATATGCCTAATGCTATACACAGGCATCAGTGATAATTTATTGATCACCTATATCTTACCAGCTCTTGAACTAAATCTGAACCATTTTCTTAATATTAAGAAAGTCATAAATAAGAGGTATTGTAAATACCTTTTTTTGAAGTCTTTCTGCCTCTAAAGATCAAGTTTCTTTCCACTAACCATTATACCAAATTCTTGGTTCGACCTCCAAGAACTATGCAATAAGAATATGAACTAAAAATGAGCAAAGTTTAATCTTTATATTGATTGGGTACATAATTTGGGGAACACTTCTAGTATGATTTTCTCATTGAAAGAATGCTTCTACCTATATCAAAAGGGTGGTATGAGAAAGCATTCACTGAAAGAGGGTTCAAATTTTCTGAAGCTTACTTAAATGTCCATTATTGTTGATAATATGCTAAGTGTTACTTAAATATAGAACATTATTTTGCTGAGCATTACACTACAATATTATTTTGCTGAGCACTTTTCTTTACAAAGTGAGATTATAAAATAGACCGTCCACTATCCCTCTCATTAATAATTCAGATATACTGCTTATTCATTCAGGCAAGGGGTAGTAGGATTTCTAGCTTAGTTTTTATTTTAATTTTTAAATATCACAGAATTGATTACTAGTTTTATGATACAAATTAATAAGCAGTCAGAGGTAAGTGTGCAAAGCAGAATACCGAGCTTCTAGGGCAAAATGCCTATACAGCAAAAGAGAAATTGAGTTCAGCTTGGGTGATTAATTTCCACCTATCTCCACAGTTTTAACATAGAAATGCAAAGTGAAGGTCAATATTAAAAGTACTGCAGTTATAGTTTAGTGTTACTGTGGTGAAACCTGCCTATAACTGCATTTAAAATTCCTTCTCAGAGACAGATGAAATATATTTTGAATGAATTGGTTCTAAGCTCAATCTCTTTTTTCCTTAATTGGCATCTTGACTTAATATCTCTGTATTCTGACATATAAGCATGGCCTCGCATCTGGAAATCTAGACCATCCCTTTCAAAGAAGGTGGTCTAACAGCATGTTCAAGGTTACGGAGAATTGAAGTCTATTATTCATTTGTTACCACACATTCTGTTGATGTTACTGCATGGCAGTCTGGTAGTCTCTAGGACCTCAAATGTGGCAAAAGAAAAAGCTTGCATTCAAAGGCCAGGGGAAAGGATAGACAATGAGCCGATAAATAGATCATGTCACCTTGAGATTGTGCCGTAATGGAAAACAAGGCAGAGTAGGGGTAGAGAGTGACCAGCAGGCTGTGCTATTTTAGATTTGGGTGTCAACGAAATGCTCTATGATAAATGATGAGCAAGCAGCAGGTGGACACCAGGAGGAAGAGCATTCTGGGCAGAAAGCACGGCAAAGCAAGTTCAAGGGGATGCTTAGCATGTGCAGGGAGCAGAATGGTTAGTGCTGAGTGACAGGAAGGAATACACAGAGGAGATGAGATTGGCAAGGCTGTTGGGGCAAGGTCTGATGGATCTTGAAGACCACAGCAAGAACTTGATCCTCATTCTGAGTGAGGTGGGAGCCACTGAGCCTCTGAATTTTGGCCAGGTAGGTTTGGGGGTTTCTTCAGGCTGCTTCCCTTTACGTGAGCTCAGTCAACATCAGCAACTTCCTTGGGGCTTCATCGCTACATGTCCCCCACCTCCAACCTACCACAAATGGCTGCAGAGTAAGGACACTTCCTGTTGATCCTTCATTTCCTGCTGCCTCCTACTCTAAAGGGGCTCCTTACCCAGGGACACTTAGAAGAGACAAGAAAAGTCACAAACGAGGGAAGAGACATAGCCTGAGAACTGCAGCATCCCTGCCACCTGTCTGGGTCTGGGATTCCTCACTCTTTTGCTGAGTCAGTTGCCTCACATTCTTGATTCTGTGACCTCAGAGTGTCACTGAGGTAGGTCACTGCTACCCCTGTGCAAAGATGAATTGAAAACTGCAGGGGAAGAGTCTGATGTAATTAGGGACAGGTAAGGTCAAGTGCCCTGGCAAGAAAACTCAAAACTGCATATAAGAATTCTACTGATGATGATGATGATGATGACAAGGATGATGACAATAAGGGCTAACATTACGTGTGCACATTCTGTCTGCCAGTCACTGTTAAGTGTTTCACAGACTCAGATGCATTTAATCCTTACAGCCAACCTATAAGGTAGGCACTATTATATTCTTCCTTTTGTGGTTGAGGAAATTGAGGCAGAGAGGTAAAGAAACTTGCTCAAGGTCACATAGTAAATGACCAAGTGGCCAAATAGAGAATTCTAACTAGGATATCTGACGTGGAGACTGGGCTAGTTTCCTTCCCACATGCCCTATGTCAGCAAAGGAAGCTCTTTAGAGGCTGAAACAGCATCACCTTTTTGGAAAAAAAATGGAACCGAGAGGAATGAAGTAATGGAACTGCGTAATGACAGAGCACAGCTTTTGCATTCAATTGGACTGGTAATCGCAGAGCCTCCTATGAGGCTTTGAACATGGAAGGCACTCAATACATACTTGATGTATAAATGAATGAATAAAAGCACTTTTTATAGTGTCTGACAAATAGTAAGTGCTCAATACATTGTTGCTATTATTAAGTTAGCTCATTGCTTGCATTTCCTATTCCAGGAAAGGTGGCTTGAGATGATTGTTTTAGTCAATACCTAAAGGTACAGTGAAGTTGCAGAAGATGAAATCAATTCTATCAGTCATGCTATTGATGCAGGCTATACTAGCCCACCAAGAGATCTTGTGTTGTGTCATAAACAAAATTCGGACTAAGTTTTTCCCTTATGAATTGTGTGATCTTGTTTACCCTGGAGATTTCCTGTGAGAAAGCTGAGTCTTGCATAATTTGGAAAGCACTATCCAAAAGTGAAATGTCATTATTATAATTAACACCTTCACCACCTCTGCTCTACAATTCTTCATAGATCACCCGCTACTGACCAAGTCAATGAAAATGTTTGGTGACATCAGGAAAGAGATAGGACTCTCGCACCAGGTGTTATCAGTCTGTTGGTGAGCCCCTGGGTTTTCCAGCAGACTCTTTTCCCCCAACTAGATGGCACAGTTAAAACTTGGAACAAATTTTAAAATATAATCCAAAACAGATGCTATGCCTAGAATTGCCACGATATTAGATTTATTGAGAAAAGTAAAATTATCTCAACTATTGATTATATAAAAGTAGTGCTCCCACCTCTAATAAGAAATAAAAGACAAAAAAAAACAGTGTTTTGAACACTTAAATAAATATAATATATAAGCTCAATGACTTATCCTCGAAGATTTAGATCCTTTCCCCGAATAATTGATTAACAACTTTTAAATTAATCCTTAGGAATATTTTGGTAGTGAAAAGAGTAAAACAGACCACAGTTTGAGTCTCACTTCTGTTACTTACTAGCTGTGTGATCTTATGTAAAATTTAACTTCTCTGACCGGGAATCTTGTTTAGAATGAGGCAGATAAATAGATGCCTTGGACTATTATGGATAACATGGAGTACATGGTATGTGACATGTGCCTGGCACGTAGAGGTATTTAGTAAATGGAAAGAATTGTTATAATTTTTAAATTGCCTTTGTTGATAACATATAATATTGATCTATTGAGATGAAGATCTCTGGGGTTTACATTTGTCTTAATGCTTAATGTAAATGGCCCCCACAAAGTCAAATCTTTGGGGTACAGCAGGAATACTGCTCACATATTCCTTTAGAAGCACCAGAGGTGGAGGAAGAAAATCATGGCTAAGCAGTGAACTACCCTATTGTTGGGACACATAGAACATTAAGGAAGATTCTCTTTGCGGGGATGAAAGCTGGTCCTCAGTTCGATCTAGCAGAGAAGGATAGATTTGCTAACGTCGTCTTTCTGGAAGCTCAAAGGTCAAGATCTTTTTGAAAGCCTTTAAAAAATGACAATGTACACCTGAAAATTATGTAATTGTATTGGCCAATGTAACCCCAATAAAATTAATTTAAAAAAATAAAAAAAAAAATAAAAAATGTTTAGAGCTAGTATATTAGATTCTGAAGAGAGTAATTATGCTACTAGACTGTACGGGTGTAAACACCCTTTGGTATTACAACAGTTTTCAAAAGGCCATAAATTTTTAGTGTTTTTCTCCCCTGAAGGAATTGTTTAACAAATGTTTAGGCTTCTGTTCAACTATTTTGCCAGGAACCTTCTCTGGGCTCTAAATTTCTAACATGGTTAAGAGTGCACTGTTTCTAATAGCTAATTAGATAGGCCAGAGTAGAACAGAAAATACCTTCCATGACCATGGGGGGAAAAAAGAAATACATAGTATTATATGTGTATACATTTTTGTTTGTATGTGTGTGTGCATATATTATGTGTGTTTATATAGATACATTTGCCCCCAAAAGAGGATTATTGGAAGCACATACAGTAAATATTTTCTAGGGAAGGTCTAACTTGTTGGATATTTTACTCTTGAAGACTTTAAAGATAAATTCTCTATTTTAGATAAAGTGTAGCGTATGTAACTTTTTACCTGCCTGAAATCCTCATAGAACGATTTCAATATTTTTTCAAATTGTATTTTGGAATCAGGTTAGATATACAGTTGGGAAAGGACACATTCCCTTTACATAGAGAATACATCAATTATCCCATTACATAAAGAAATTCTGGGCCAGAAATGGGTTGGAGAGTGATGACCTCCTTGGAAAGCTGGGCTACTCACCACAGTTTCGATGCCTATTAAGCTCGCAACCTAAATACATCAAGCGATAATAAATGTTTTGGTAATCATATCCTTTCTTCCCTGTCAGTTCTAAGCTTTATTTGAAAGTACTGAAACAGCTCATTATAAATTATTGATAGCGGTACTCAAAACAGAACTGCTAAGGATACAAGGTACTCTGGGTTTTACATTAATATCTATTTATTTAGGAGAAAAATATTAATGAAGATGCCATATTGTTGTTCTGTTTTTAAATAAATCTGACAGATGATGAGATAGCAACTGTCAGTGTCTCTGTTACTTTCCAACAATTAAGAGACCCTTTAAACAGACAAGCAAGTTTTTAGTTGACTTTCCTGCTTAAGTATGTCATTGGCCGAATACTGCACTTTGTCTTTCCCTAACGTGACAGATGGCTGTGAAATCTGCCTATTAACCTTCTCAGGGAGCATCTGTCACTTGCATAAAATCACTTCTTCTCACTCTTCAAACATCAAAAAGATGTTGGTTACTTTCTGCAGAGGCAAAAAGTGCCGCACGTTTAAGCATGTTGTTTCTCAACGTATTTTTTAGGGTTGATTTCTAACGTTGCTTTGCATAATTCATATTTTCAATTCTAGTTCATTTTATTATCAAAGAGCAAATTTTTTGTTTTGCTAAAGTGTTAGTATCTGTTATGAACATGCTACCCCCTCTACTCCCTATTCTCCCTACACACTCCCTGTTGGTTTTTAGAAACTAAAGGTGTTCGGAGCTATGTAACAAGTATTACTTAACATTGTGGTCATTGAATAGAGAAAGAGAGATTCTGTTAACTTAACATTTTGGTTACTAAATGTTACCACTAATCTCTCTAGAGAGTTTCAATTTTTAGAACTAAATCATAGGCATTTCAAACTCTTCTAAGTTACTAAGTGAACACATAGTTTCTGAAGATGCTGAAGAGCTTTTGAGCTCTGCAGAGTCATCAGATCACGGTTGCAGCCGGATCCTTGATCCTGTTTCCGGCATGGAACTTGACCAGCTCTCCTGACAAATAAATACCCACAGGTTTCTCTTCCAAATCAATTCCTGATACTCAGTATCCACATATTCACTTGTATCACTTGTCTCTCCCCAAAGCAGAGTGCAAAGTGTATTGCACCAACTCTGCTCCACCTCCTCCTAAGATTCCTGCCAAGCAAAGCAAGTAATTTGAAATTTCCAGTGCTTCAAATGACAAAGAGATTTCATTGTACTGAGGGACCACGATGTGCTAGGTTTTTTTCATAACTCACACAACAGCATGACACAGACTATGAGTCAGTCACATTGTAGTGTCAGATGAAAAGGAAAAGAAAATACAAAACAGTTGAATATTTTTATCAGTATGATTATCATGTGTCCAGAAGGGTTAAGAGACTTTCCAAAGTTACATGGATTGGGAAGATATTGGGAAAGTCTCAAAAACAGGGGAGAGAAAGAAGGGCTATGAGTTACTTTAAAAAGACCCTGGCTTTCAGAAGAAGAAACCAAAAAATCCTAATATTCCAAGCATATGAAGAACTATTATGCTGAGAACAAATATCTGCTCATAATTCTCCCTCCCCAATGGGAATCAACAGGCTTAAAATAGAGCATGAGGGAATTATGTTAAGCACAATTTCTAAAAAAAGAGCATCCTTAAAAAATATAAATTATGCCTAGGTAGGTCCCTGAATGAATGATGATTAAAATAGGTTAAAAGAAAGGCTGGATAAAAATACATCAGATAAGATCACCTTCTTTGCACATACTGCCCCTCACCCCAGATCTACACATGAATGACACCAGAACAATGACATTTAATAAACTGTCACCTCCCTAGAAATGCTTCTTATGGCCATTTATTCAAAAGTGGCCGATGGAATTTCCAGAGAAAGATAACTATGGCAGAACTTCATTTGCCTGATTTCTTCTTCTTTTTGGTACTATGATCCAACAGTGTTGAGTCTCTACATTTCTCACAGCTTAAGACACTGCTTTTGAAACTGCAATCATCAAGTCTCCATTTGGGGATATACGAATCAAAGTCTTAAAGCGAGAATGGGAGGTTCTTGACTGACTCGCCCGTAATTACCTACCTGTATCTAGGAGAGACATGACATTGACTTAATATAATAATCCATACCCAGGCTCCATTCAGATAGGACAAAGTAGAAGTTCTGGGTATGGGGCCTGGGCATTGTCAATGTTTTTAAAAGCTCTCTATAGAATACCAATGTGCAATCAGGTTTAAGAACTAGACTAAAGTAAAATATGAATTTCATTACCCATTTCGATCCCTTTCATTTTCCCAAGTTTGGCTCTTTGGGGAGGAAAAAGAGTATTTTTAGAAATATATGAAGAATACTGAAGAAAATCAAATACACACACAAGATTTTACAGCTAGCTCATCACATCGTTTTTGTTTTTTTAATTTTTTGTGTTTTTTTTTCTATTAAAAGCTTCATATTTCTTCATCTCTCTGGGCACTCTTATGCCATAAAACAGACAGCTAAGTTCTCGACACCACTAATGGAATTTCTGAATGGAAAATTCAGAATATGGCAGAACTCAATTTGACTGATTTCCTCCTCTTTTTAGTATGATTGCTCTAGCAGCTCTGGAAAAATTTAGAAAATTGGAATCTGAAGGGCCTTCAGTGCAACCAGCTGAGATCCACCGTTGAAGATAAGGCTTTCTAAGTCAGATCAGACACTGGATTTGCATGTGCCTCCACCCCCTTCAAATAAACACTGCACTTATTATGCCAAAGGGTGCCTGCTAGTTGCCTAAGCTTGGGGTGGTTGCTTTCCCATGGGGGCTACGTGTGGAAAGGAAGGAACTTTTAAAATTGATAAAGCCTGAAATCAGGCAAGCTAGATTTGGGCAGGTAAAACAAAACTTCACAGGGGCCTCCCTTTTCTCCAACAGTAAATATTAAAGACTTTGAAGAAAGAAACTCCTGGCTACACCATTGATCTGTTATTGGCAATTAATGAAGTTTACCTTTGGGGAAACTTTGTATAGTGCCAGAATTTTATACTCAAAAATGACAATAAACAATGCCCATTTTTGAACAAGGAGCATATAGATTTTCTCAAAAACCTCTTTGGACAACTTTAATGTGTCCATTTTTTCCCTTTTTAAAAATAAGCACAAAGTAGATCCTAACTTGATAATAATGTCACTGTTCTGCATTGACTGATTAAATGTCTGAAAAGAAGGGCCATGTTTTCTAAATTGCAAGAGAGAGAGAGAGAGAGAGAGAGAGAGAGAGAGAGAGAGCGAGAGAGAGAGAGAGAGAGAGAGAGGGAGAGAGAGAGTGTGTGTGTGTGTTTATACTTGCGGGAATGGGAAGGAAAACATTTTCGGAGCCCTGAAGTGTCATTGTAAACTCATTTAGAATTATGGCATTCCAATAAACTGTCAGAAGTCACCTATCACTTTCAGAGAATATCTAGAAAGATAACAATGATGATGATGGCAATAGCTAACATTTATTAAACACTAAATATGTGTCAGGAGGCACTGTGTTATTTTTTTTACATGTATAATTTTCTTTAATCCTCCTACCAAGCCAATGAGGTAGGAATCACTATTATCCCCACATTGCTGATGAGAAAATTAAGGCACAGAAAGATTAGGTAACTTGTCCCAAAGAGACAAATCCATTGTGATTTAGAGCTATTTAGCAGTAAGGACACACAACACATCTTTCTGGTGGGAGTCTTCCCAGAAAATGCCATAAATTTCTGATGAGCAGTGTCAGTTGCTTTATAATCTTATTCTGACTCACCTCCTTTCCCTATTTCCCGTCCAACCTCTCAGAATCTTACTGCAGTCAAATGCATTGACTCACAGGACTGCAAAATGGAATGGTTTCCCATCCCCATGACTTCCCTCTTTCTGTATCCAAATCTACCCATCATCAAGTTCAAGTATCACTTTCTCCATGAAGGCACCCGAGTACAATCAGCTGTAAGAATTTTGTGTTCCCTTAACTCCATAAGACACCCTCTGTCTTTAAGAAATATTGGACAAGTAGTATTTTTATGTCTATCTTAAGATACATATGTTATATAAGCCCATCTTAAACTCCTTCCTGTATAAGCACAATACCTAGCGTATTGCACATACCTAATAAATGTTTTCTCACCATCATTTTTGGACCAATAAAGTTTAAATAATCTTATGATGTTTGAAGGGCAAGCATGTAAACAACAGAGAACTGTTGAAGACAGAAAAGAATGATGAAGTTTTAATTCTGTTTCAGCAGTTAGTAGAAGATGTCTCTCTACCCAGTTAGCCATAGTAAACTTTAAGCTGGTTTTAAACTGCAGGGGCTCTGATGACTGCCCTCCCTTCTGGAGTGCTTATGGCAGGTACAACGGGGAGGACTGTGAGTCTTTGCAGGCATGTTTCCATTCTGGATGTAACCATAGGCAGCAACAAACCATTATATTCTTATTTTCTGAACTCAATATGACAGGTGGTAGACACTTAAATGGCATAAGAGTTGGTAAACACAGGGCCATACATCTAAAATATGTAGGAACAACAGAGCAGATTTTTGACTCCATTTCAAGAGTGTTCGAAAGCACAATCTTGAATGACAGAACCATGTGTTGTGCTAGTGAAAACATTAATCCCCCACCTGAGAAGTACCAGGGTGTCACCTGCACACCCAACAATAAAGAATTCAAGGTCTTCCTTTAAGTAAAGACTAAAGCAAGGGTGGAAATGCTTATTCAGTGTAATTCCCCTTTTCTTCCTCTCATCACACAATAAGCAACTGTCCTTTGTGTGTGTGTGTGAACTGTTTGAATAAAAAGCTTCTGCTAGTTCTTATGTTAACTATGAGAGAGAAAGAGAGAGAGAAGATATCAAAATTTCTATTTTACAAGCCTAGAATATTTTCCAACATAAAGGCAATATAAAACCAAATAGGAAAATAAAACAGAATGAATATCATCAGGGGACAACTGCCCATGACAATTAAATAATTGCTGCAGACAATCAGCGAGGACCAGCACCTTAGAATACTAAGTCTTCAGATGCAAAATGTATTTATACCTTAACTTTCTTTATGGACAGCTGCTCAGGAAAAATGACTTGCTTCCTTTCTCTGACCAAATAAACAAAAAAATAAAAAGATAAATTTAAGCGGCTCCTCTCCAACTTCGATTTCTGGAGAGCTTGAGATTGAAACTGCCATCTGTAGAATAGCTTTTGTTCAATTTGAAGACCACAACATGGCATATTTAAGTGGCATCCCACAAGCAGGGTGCCCTGGGTGTGATGTTTATTATGTGTGCTTTCTTCATTTAATTACTGATTCGAAACCCCTCTCAACATTAAGGTTTGGATATCCTCCTTATTGACACAAATATGAGACTACAAAAACATATCTACATTTTTTATGAGGTGACTGTAGGTCACCTCGTAAAAAAGGCAAGAAAAAGCAGACAATGGTAGACCTCATCACATTCAGAATTAATGTGCCGGTCCCTCTTCTAACTTATTCTAATTAATACAGGCATGCACTGGCCACATGCATTTCTAGCATAGACTGTGAGCTGAAAACTATTAGCCAAAGTCTTGTTTCCTTAAGCTAAAAAGCCTCTGCCAAGCAGCTTCGGTAGCAGCAATAATGAAAAATACGATTGCAGGTGCATACCTTAACCTCCTGATTGGTAAAGACTTCGACATCCACCACACAGGCAACCAGAGTGGAAACATCACAGTCCATGCTAGGGGCTGGCATTCCCCCTCCTGGTTTTCAAAAGAGTCAGGCAGCTTCTGAGTTGTGCGTGACAGGGCGACGGGAAGAGCCTCCAGGTGGATGTGGCCGTGGCCTGCCGGGGCTGCCTTGCCCTGGGGACCACTGGAGCTCAGCACCTGGAGTCCACTCCCGCTGCACGCACGCAGCCCTCCGCGTCTGAGGCAGCACGGCAGAGTAACGAAGGGCTGGCTTTCTCATGGCAATGACATCACCACAAAGACTGACACAAGCTGAAGCTATTTTTTCCCCCCAGCCTTTTATCTCTAGGCAGTGCAGTGGAGCAAATTGAACATGATTATGTGCTAAATCTGAACTCAGACTAAATCAATTCAGGCAGCGCTAGCTAGGAACTGAGTCATTGCTGTTGTTTCAGCCGAGTGCTTATGTTTGCAAAATGCAGGGGGGAGAAGCTGACTCCACAGGCTCTATTTGGAGGAGGGGCGTGGGGGGAAAATTATTCTGCAGATGAGCCTCCTGAGGTTAAGGTGTGACAATTTTCTGTCTCAGAGACGAGCAGGAAGTTGAGGCATTTTGCAAACGCTTGCCCTCTGTTAATTGCCCTGTGCCGCTCGGAGAAGCCACACATGTTCCAGGCATCCTAATGCATCCCGGGCATGGGCTGAATAGAAATCCATTCTTGGAGTGACTAAAGAGCTGGTCGTCAGTCATTTACACAGACTGGTGAGAGGAGATAATTAGAGGTTTCTGAAATTCTATTTGAAGCACATAAGTGCAGACCGGTAATTCTAAAAGCACCCTTCTAAGCTGAGAATTTCAGACCATCTTCAAGGTCATTCAAACCCAAAGCGGCCCGTGGAAAGGAGTTACAGCAAATGTCTCATGCGGGGACAGATGGCAGAGTCTAATGGGCAAACGCACTGATGTGGGTCACTGTCAGAGCCTCGGGCTCTATTTTGCCTGAGACTTTGAACACCCCAGGATTGCTTTTTTCAGTCACTTTTTCTGACTGTGAATTCCTGGAGGGCAGGGCTGTGGATAATTCACCTTTATATCTTGAGCCCTTAGCAGAGAGCCTGGCATGAGAAGGCAGTAATTGTTTAATGAATGAACCAACAGAACAGAAATGGCTTTTTTTCTCAGTAGCGTAAGCAAAAGAGAAACATCAGATTCATTTTTATTTTATCATTAGTTATAAAAATACCAGTAGAACTCACTATCATCCTAGCAGGATCTATCCCAACAGGAGTACAGTCGCATCTTCAATGGTCATCAGAGTGTCATGATTTGTAACAGATTGGAGTCTTTTTAATATATAATTGAACAAACTGGTCCATTTCGGCACGTAGATGAGAAAGGTGACATTTCAGACTGAAGGTAGAAGTTTTGGAATTAGTCCTCATTGGATGACATTTGAGCCCAGTGTTTCCCTTCAACAACACATTTCTCACACTAAATAAAATCAGTCCACAAATACAAATATTTAGACTGATGAAACTCTGTGTGTGTGTGTGTGTGTGTGTGTGTGTGTGTGTGTGTGTGTGTGTGTGACTTAACCATGTTGTCCAGGGCACTGCGGGGAATATGAAATCATATCTGCAGATAATTCAACTAACACTTACTGAGTGATGACTATGTGTAAAGCTCTGCACTAGATGCTCTAAAACATGGACTGGTACTGGTCCATGGCCTGTTAGGAACTGGGTTGCATAACAGGCGGTGAGCAGCCATCCAGTGAAGTTTCATCTGTATTTGCAGCCACTCCCCAGCGCTAGCATTACCACCTCAGCTCCACCTCAGATCATCAGGCATTAGATTCTCATAGGAGTTCCGGTCCCTGGGGCCAAAAAGGTTGGGGACCACTGCTCTAAAGGATAAAATGATGAAAGAGCAAAATTCACTATCCTTAAGGGGCTTAAAATCCAGGGAGGAGGTAAGACATGGAGACAAACACCTACATAGCAAGACAGCGGTGATGGTGGCTGAGGAGGTACAGACAGCTCTTGGGGGAGGCACTGGAGGAAGAGCAATGGATGCTGAAGGGAGCTGTGGCAGAGGAGCATTGAGGAAGACATGACTTCTGTTCTGACACCAAAACACGGGTTAGACTTTGTTAGACAGAGAAGGGGTGAAGAAAGCCCTCCAGGTAGCCGCAGCGACTAGAAATGAATGGGGTACTTGGTGGGCAGAGGAAAAATAGAATAGGGTACTTGGTGGGCAACACATATTGGTGGTTAAATTTGACTGGCGCCAGGGAAAGACAAGGCAACAAAAACCAGATGACTCAAATCCTTGAGGGGCCCTTGGTGTCTATCTGGTTAACCATGGAATGACAGGAAAGTTTCTGAGAAAGTAAATGGTGTCTATACATACATAAAAACAGCTAAATTATAAAAGATTAATACTATTTTAATACCATTAACCTCTATTCACGAGGCAAAAAAAAAAAAAAGAAAAAGAAATGACTCATTTTTTCATATACCATGGCATATGCTAAAGTATACTTTTTAAAAGTTTCACAGCAGTGGCATGCTGGTAAGTGTTTGACAATCAGCTCTCTGAAAAGAAAAGCCCAATGTGTAGTGTTTGCTGATTTCCGTGGTGTAAACAACCCTATCATGGCTGATTTCAAGCAACCAATATGAAGTCACTCGAAAGCAAAGTTGGAAAGCTATGCCTAAAATCTGTTCACACCAGCAGTTTGAGCTGCCCCAGCATGCTACTGTTTCATAGTCATGAAAATGTTGGTCCAGAGAGGTTAAGTCCAGCATGCATATCCAGAGCCAATCAAAGAGCATCAGGGCAGCAGGGGTAACACATTATAATCATTGGCCTTGTGAATTATTTTACACTTGTATTAGGAAATAGCTATTAAAAGATTCACATGTATTATTTCAAGAAAAAGAATCTTGTTATAATAAGTCTTGGCAGGAGGACATTAGTCTACCCAGGAAACAAAGCCTTGCTCAAAACAAGTAGTTTTTCCTTTATATCTTCAGTTATTCCTTTCTAATTTGTTTCTGCCCTGAAGATTCCTTCCTATACTCAAGAGAGCACTAACTTAACACTTTCATCTTTTAAAATACGTTTTCAAGGACACAGTTCTCAATTCATTTATATTAGCATGAAATGACTGAAAACTCATAGCGTTCCCCATCACAGAGAAATCTCTATTTTATTAGGGAGGCGAATCTTAAGTTGAATACATAATGTTTTTAGGATGGAATGATAAGGTATCAAGAGCATATGGTGATTCTAAAATACAATTATTGTTTTTTTAATAGGTGGGTTCAACAAATTAGATATACAATTCAATTGCCTATAAAAAACACTCATTTTCCTATATTCTGGAGTCCCTAGGGTACTTCCCTGTTTAAAAAAAAAAGTGCTTGTTTCTTTAGGTAAAATGGGCTTCTTACAGCTGGAGGATAACTGGCAGACCTGGAGGTTTCTAGAGTATGTATGTAAGCACTCTCATTGATGACTACAAAGCCCTCCATACAGTGGCTCCTGCCTACTTTCCCATCTCATTTCACACTATTTTCCTCTTTGCTCTCCATGTCCTAGACCCAATGGTCATCTTGGCATTCCAAAAAAAAAAAAAAAAAAAAAAACCCCACAAAAAAACAGCAACAACAAAACCAAGCTCTTTCTTATCTTAGGGCCTTTGTACTTGATATTGACTTTGAAAATACCAAGACCTTCTCATGGTGGCTGTCTCTGTCTCATCCAGCAATCAGCTTACATATCATCTCCTTGGAGAAGCCTTCCTGTATAAAATACATGTGTGGACACATAAATCAAATGTATGTATGTGCACATGTGTGCATGTGCACATACATACATACACACACAGAATCAATCACTGTCCTGGCATCTTTGTTTTAATTTTATTCATAGTACTTTTCGCTATTTGAAATTAGTCTGTTCATATAGTTATTTACTTGTTTCTTACTTTTTTCCCCAACTAGAATTTAATCTCTATAAAAGCAGAGATCTTTGCCTATCCTGTTCCTTGCTATATTCTCAGGGGCTAGAAAGTGTCTTACACTTAAATATGTGAAGTATGAATGGATAAGTAAATAATGAATCCTAAAAGGCAAGAAGAGAGACTGAAACGAATAAAGGCATTCCTGATTTAGTGTTACAGGGAAGTCCTTACAGGAAGACATGTGGGTGTCTGAATTCAGTAATTATCCCATCCCTAACAGCTGAACCCCCAGGCCACAGCTCTGCTCAGGATCACCCTTCCCAGTTGGAGTGGACTGAAAATCTTAGGATTCATCCAAACCACTGCTCTTCCAATGACTGACCACATTAAGGAAACAGATGCAACATGATGCACACCCCTTAGACAAAGACCACTTCTTTGCCCCTTAGTTCTCTAAGAGGACTGACAGCTGAGCTGATGCACACACCCCACAGTGGGCAGGAGATGTGCCCCTTTCAGTCCTAGGCAGTAGCCAAATCTGTTTTGCTAATGAGCATAGATATTCCAATTCCGACTATGGATTATCAAAGGCTTTGCTCCTCTTGTGTTTCTTTCTGAATCTCTTAAGTTTCTTTTAAACGTTTATTATAAAAAAGTTTCAAACATATTCAGAGTAGAGAGAATATGATAGTGAGCTTTCATGTATCCACTACACAGGTGCAAAAATAACTTGGGGCTAATAGGGCTTCCTCTCTGCCAGGGGGTCTCAGAATGTGGTCCCCAGACCAACAGCATCAACACCATCTGGAAACTTTTTAGAAAGGCAAATTCTTGGACCACACCTGAAACTGATTCAAAAACTCTGGAGGTGAGATGGGTATCGTATTTTAACAAGCCTCCCAATAATTCTGATGCAAGTTCAAGCCTGAGAACCACTGCTCCATGTCTCCACCAACTCTTCCACTCACTCGGGGTTATTTTGAAGCAGATGTCTGACATCATATCATTTGTAAATATTTCAGTATATATCTCTAAAAGACTAGGGTTCCTGTTTTGAAATTGCAATACCTGTCATCACGAAACCCTAAAAGCAAGAATAATTCCCCAGTATCATCGAATATCCTGCCAGTGTTCGTATTTCATCAACTGTACTACAAATGTTCTTTTTACTCCCCATGCCCTCCCTGGCCTCATTCTGCTGTCCCATCCTTTCTTCTTTCCTTCTTTTAACAGTTTGTTTACATTGGGATCCAAACTACTGTCTCTCTCACATCTCTTAATCTATAGCATCTTCCTCCATCTCTTTTTCTCTTCCTTGCAGTTTGTTGTTGATGATGATATTCTGTTATTTGCCCTTTAGAATTTTCCCCAGTCTAGATTTTCTTTATGAACTCAGCATAGCGTCATTTAACTGGTTCCTCTGTTAACTTTGGTTCCTGTTAAATCCAGTGGCTTGATAGACTCAGGTTTGGCAAGACTCCTTCCTAGATGGTGTTGTGTACTTCTACCAGGGGGTATGTAAGGCCCCACCGTCTCTCTTTTGTGATATTAGCAGCCTTTCATGCTCAAAGTCTAGATTCATACCCTCATGAGGGTTGCAAAATGACAGGATTCCTCTTCTTCATTTATTCGTGAAATACTTCCACTAGGAGAAACTGCTTCCTCTCTACTATGTAGTTACCCTGAGCTACATTTTTGTAAGACAAGCAAAAAACACACTTGATTCCACTCCTTTATTAGCTAGTTTTCAATTTTTTATGATTTGTTTTCTTACTATCCTTCGAAGAAGATCATTGAGGATTTTTTTCTTTTTTAAGTATCATTACAAATATTCAATAGGTTTAAATCCATTGTAGTTTTGTTATTAATGCTTGAATTGCCCATCTTTGGCTGGTGAGAGTCTACTCACATTGGCTCCTGTATCCTTTTGACACAATCCCAGTTTTCTTTGAGGGTTACCTCACCTTCTGGCATGGCAAGGTGTTCTAGGCTCATTCATTCATTTCTTGCCCCCGATGAGGAATCAGCCATTTCTTCAGTGAGTCCAAGTTCCAGTTAATATTTCACCATATTTTAAAATCCTATTCTGTGTACTTAGATATATAGAGAGATGCTTTTTGCACTGGGTTGGTTATTGTTTAGAAACTTTTTTTAGTGGACAGAGCTAGGAAGTATATAAATATATTTTAAAGATAGCATACACCATGAGTTCAGACTCATAATTCCAATTCAAATACAGGACTACTATGTTTTTGTTTTTTGTTTTTTGTTTTTTTTGCTGAAACTTAACCAGTCTTACATCGCATCCTCTTTCTTCCACATCAAATATATTGGTTCTTACCAACAGCATAATTGCTCATTTGCATTCTTACATACTATACGCACGGCAGACTCAGAACCACATTATTAATACTACCAGAACAATTTAAGATTTTTTTCCAGTTTTCTTTCTTTTTGGTCCTTTTGGGTATAGCCCATAAAGGAGGTACAAATTGCTGTGTCTTACAGTCATTTGGAATAGCTGCTCATTCCACCAAGTTAGGTTCATTGGTTTCTAAAATGTTTACTTTTAGAAACATTAACTTTAAAAAAAATCATTTGTTTATAAAATATTTCTAAATTTGTTTACTTTTTCAAAAGTAAAATCTTTTGACTCATAAGGATTGCCTTTCTTTTAATTTAGTTTTATAAATATAAAAAAATTACATGGCACAAAAATCAAAACCAATCCATAAAGTAATCTACCTTCTACCCTTATCTCCTCCAACCCATTCCCTCCCTACCACCCATACAGGTTATCGTTATTTTATCTCTATTTTTAAATCCACTCTCTCATTTAAAAAAATACAGGTAAATGTATATGTATATTTTCTCCCTCCCTTTCTTAGACAAATGATTGCATACTTTGCACACTCTTCCTGTCTTGCTTTTATCACTAAAAACTGTGACCCTAGAGATCACTCCATAGTAATATGTAGAAATAATCTTATTCCTTTTTATAGTGATACAGTATTCCACTATGTGGATTCACCAAGCACGCACAGAGAGGCTCTTGTGTCCAGTCTTTACCATTAAATAGTGAAGTGATAGTTAGACTTTGTTCATGCATGTTCATATTTTGCCATTGTATCTTTGAGACAGATTCTAGAAGTGGAGTTGCTGGGTTAGAAGGTGAATGTACACGTAATTTTGCTAGATTCAGCCAAATTCTCCTCCATGGGAGCTGTATTATTTTGCTTCCCCGCCAGCAATTTATGAGAAGTATGTTTCCCCACAGCATGTGTTGCAGAATGTGTTGGACGTTTGCCTATCTGGTGAGCAAAATGTGGTTATCTCAGTGGAGCTTTGATTTGCATTTCTCTTACTATGGGCACATTTAAGGATCTTTCTATTTGTGAACTAGTGCAGCAATGTTCTAATCAATATCTCCTTATCTTTTCTCCAGCTAGTACAGATTCTGTTTCTGACCTGAGCAAGCAAAACACCACTAACGCTCCTCGGTGAGTTTTAGTTTGCATTAATTCAGTTATGAGCAAGGTGGAACATTTGTTCGTATGGTAAGAGCCATTTGCCATTTTTCTCCTATGGCCCCTCACTTAGGTCTGGTCAACACATGCCAAACATGTTCTCTCTGAAGGGATCTTGCACTTGGTGTTCTCTTGCCAGGAATACAATTTCTCCTGATCTTGACAGGGCTGACTCCACCATAGCATTAAGCTCTCTGTTCAAATGCCCCTCAGGGAAGCCTGCCCTGATCAGCCCTTCTAAGGAGGGCTCTTCTCACTATCTCCTTGCCCCATTTTATTTTTCTTCAAAGCACTTGTCACTAACTGATGTTATATATTTATTTGTGTAGTTTCTGTCTATCTCTCCCTTTGGAATGCAAGTTCCATGATGTCGGGGCTCCTGTACCTTGTTCACTGCTATGTCTTGGCATACTTGGAGCTCAAGAATGTTATTGAGGGAATGAATCATTGAATGACTGAAATCCTTCTGGTTCTGAGAGCCAGATGCTGGGGACATAGACCACAAATAAGTCTATCAAATGGTCCCTATACAGGACAGTGAACCTGAGAAGGGAGAGTGAGGCAAATGAAGGTACCTTGGGTCATTGGGCAATGGGAATGGTGAAGTGGGGATAGGAGAGGTCCCTAAAAAGTGAGGCCACTGGAAGGGGAGAAGGAGGGACACAAAATGCAAACTCCCTCATTCTTCAGAAGTCCAATGCTAAGTGGCAGCTGCAACACCTTTGGTCAGACTTGGGGACTGTCCTCATTCCACAACTGCCCATTTAGCACCTATTGAGGCCCTGCAAATATCTTACAACTAATCTCCAAGAGGCACTTTGAAAAAGCTTTCATCATTTCTTCTTAGACTTACTCTTCTCCCCAGTTCCCACGGTTTTATTCCTGCCTCAATCCATCATTTAGGGAGATACATTTTGCCTTCCATCCTCCACATCTGAACTTGATGGTGCTTTTTATACAAGGTAGGATTATGCTTAAGAAGCTGACACACTTGAAAAATTACAGGGATGAGAATAAATAGGGATTTGCTTCACGCTCCCGATTTCTGGGTATTGAATTCTCTGGGAAGTGTTCCTTTTCCTTCCACCCAGATTCATCCGAGGGCAGCCCCGATCAGGCCAAGACAAAGTTTTCATAGGGATTTTCCAAACCAGACACCAGTCTTTGTGGTTGCAGAAGCTTGGGACTGTTGTTGGCCAAGTTTTTGTTTGTTGTTTGTTTTTTTACCATAAAGCCAAATTCAGACATAAACAGAAAGAAAAAGTGGAAAAAAGAAGTCCTGGAAGCACTGGAGTCCTTATTTCCATAGACAAGGATGGATTTCTTAAAGAGGTAGAAGATCCATCTAGCAGCAAAATCAAGAGAGCTTTCAAAGAAAGTAAGGCATTTGATATGGATGCTGGGTAGAACGAAGATGATCAAAAAGACTTATGAGCAAGGTTAGGCGTTTGTTTAGGAACCAGTTAGTTGGAATATAAAGTATGAGCAGGGCAATGGTGAGTTATAAGATTGGAAGGGAGGGTTATGGTCACACAGAGGAAGACTTTGAGTGCCAAGGTGAAGACTGAGTATATTTCACTCAGTAAGGTATGGGATCTATCAAAAGTTTATGAAAAGATCTGCGCACTATGTTGGAGTGGAGAGGGACTCTAAATTTTGGTAATTCTAAACTCTTGCCAGAAGGCCCTGAGGGGCAGGATTATGGATATGAGAAGCACTATGGAGATAGAAGGTTCAGGATATAATAATTTACTGGCTCTCAAGGTCATGGTCTGGATGGAGAGTGAAGTGAGGAGGAAGGCAGGTCAAAGGTATCAGAAAAAGGGAAAGGGAGGCAGGGAGGTCAGGAGGAGGCAAGGAGATTCTAAAGTTCCAAGCCTGGGTAGATGGAGATAACTTTATGTGAAACAGCTTAGTTACATAGGTGACAAGAGTAAACTGTGATCAGTTTTATACAGCTATGATGGTGAGATACATGTCTACATTCATTCACTTCAATCTTTAGCTATTATCATTAATCTTCACATTAGGAAAAAGGCAAAAAAGAAGAGTACGGGTAAAAACTGAGATTATGATTTACAGTGGTAACAGGCAGTAGTCTATATATATATATTAATTAAGGATGGATGTGATTGCAAAGCTTTTATAGTTGTTAGTAATCAAGACTCTAGAAACAATTCCTTTTCATCCTATCCCCATTATCCTCATGCTAAAACCTACAGCATGGGAAAAGTAACATGCAAATCTATGAATAGTAGTCCTTCTATGCAATTGTTTCTATCTCTAAAAAAGGTCTAAACTTCAATCTGAGGTTTAGATACCTGAAAGTATTTGATGAGTCTTACCCATTACTTGAAATTAAAGAATTACAAAGAAAAAAAATACTTATAAAAAATAAACTGTATCATTTTTGGACCTGAACTTCTAATTGTCTCACCAAGCCTATTAGTCTTTCGATTGTGACACCACTTTCCACCCAGTCACCTTGCATCATGGTCTCAGTCATCTTTGACTTCTTCCATTGCAGTCCATTGCTTGACTTGGGTGCGAGATGGTTGATCTAGAAGATCAGTGAAGTTGTCAAAGGGCCCTCTCTCTGACTTTGTCTTATGGAGGTTACTGTCATTCTAAGAGGAGTATCTATGTTTGCCATAGGGAGAAGTTAGAAAAGCTTTTCCTAAGGAAGGACTGTTTTGCTAAACCTTGAAAAATAAGTCAGACATGGTTCCATAGTGTAGCAGTTAGTATGTCTGCTTTACACACAGAAGATCCTGGGTTCACACCCCAGGAACCACTGTCCACGATCTATGGCCATGCCACCATGAACAAGTTCAATGTCTGATCTCAGAAGCTAAGCAGGGTCAGGCCTGGTTAGTACTTGGATGGAAGACCACCTAGAAAGACCAGGTGCTGTAGGTATAAATAATAATAAATACTAAAATAAATTTAAAAAAAAAAGAAAAGAAAAATAAGTCATTTTCTACTTTTCTAGATGGGAAGGCATGTAGGGAGATGACATTTTAAGTGTAGGCAGGGGCGTGGGATGATGTGTTGAAGTAAGAGATACTATGAGTGGCCCAATACTGAAGAAATTCCCAGGTGGAGCTAGGAATTAGGGGTGGAAGCCATGGAAAATGCAGCAAGACTGTTAGGCAATGAAGAGCTTGTGAGTTATGCATAGGAATTTAAATTTTGTCTCAAAAGAAGAAAAAAACCAGTGAAGGCTATAACTATAGCATCTTGACTCTCCCTGCCTCTAATTTCATTGCTATTTAATCTATCCTGTAAATAATCTGTGGCCAGAGAGACATTTCTCCTAAGGACATATGATCATATTATTATCTTTGAAAGTGGAGTGGAGTATAAAGTTGGAGTCAGGGCTGCATATGTGCAAAGGATTATACAGCAGATCCTTGAATAATGTCATTTCATTCAAGTTGTTTCATTATAATGTTGATGAGAAATAAAAAATTCTTGACTGGGGCCATGGTCTGTGGGGAGTTTGTACGTTCCCCCCATGTCTGTTGGGTTTTCTCTGGGTAGTCTGGTTTCCTCCCACATCCCAAAGATGTAGTGTGAGTTGAATTGGGTGTCTACACTGTCCCAGTGTGACTGTGGTGTGTGTAAGTGCACCTGTGATAAAAAGACATCCTGTCCCTGGTGAGAGCCTGCCTGATGCCCTGAGCTCTGGCCACTGCGACCTGGAACCAGAATAAGCTTCTTGGAAAATAATTCTACTTGTTTTTATTAATCTTTCTTAACTGTATGTACAGCTCATATTTATTTTAATATTAGAAATGTTTTGGGTCTTTATTTAGAAGTTTGGTGATATTTTTGTGACCCGAAATATGCTTCTAGAACTTGATTCTTGTTTATATTAGTTAGTCTGTTGTAAAACTGGTTTCAGTATGTGTCATTTTGCTTAATGTTGCAGCTTCCAAGAACCTATTGATGATGCTAAGTGAGGACTTTCTGTAATAAGGAAATGTTAAAAATCCAATGGGAAATAGACCTCTGAGACCCTATGCTGGCAATTTCTCATGCTGCCTTAGTGGAAGGCCAGCCTCTTACCCTAAAATAGTACAGATTACTTCCATGTACATGATGCATACAATCTATTATAGCTCTTACCCTTTCTGTATGGTCTAAATGTTTTATCATATCCTCAGCACTTAGCACATTGCCTGGTATAATGCAAGTAAACAAGATAATATCTGATAAATAAATGAAAGAATGCATGAGTAAAAGACAAGAAAATCTAATGCCACCCTCGCTTCTTATTAATGGATCATTGCTAAGCCATTCTATTCTAGTAGCAGCTCCATTTGCTATAGTCTTTGGTGCTTAGCATAAAGTCTCCTACCTCATAACCCTATTCCTTAGAGATTTATACCGGAAGAACTAAGAAGCATAGCCATGAAGCCTCAGGTGTATTTATGTGTATAGAGATGGCTGAAAGTCCACCAAAGGTTGTGCTCCTTCCATAGTATAAATCTGTTTCTGGCAAGTGGTTTCACAATCAGGCTACAGTTTCTAGTCCAAGAGTGATCCTGTGACTGAGTTCTGGCCACTGGAGTGGGAACAAAATTAACGTATGGCACTTTCAGGCGTGCTCCATAAGGACTCCCTGCAGGACCCTCGTTTCTCTTCTTCAAATTGCTCTTTGGAGCCAAGAGTTGAAGATGGTAGAGCCTCTATTAGCCTAGTCTCTGAACAACTGCATGAAGCACACTCCTATTTTCTTCATCTTCCTCCCCTATAATACTGTCAATGGGTTTCATATGAGTGGGGGGAACACAACTCTTTTCTGGTAAGTTCTGAGATTTTAGGGCATATCTGGTACAGCAGACAACATTACCTTAACTAATACAGCATCCATGTATACTTGTGTTGTTAAAGTATGCATTCTCTGAATGCAAAATCCAATTTTATACAGGATCAAAAACCAAATGGAGATAGAACCAGAAGAGAATTTGATCCTTAAATGTGGAAATCTTTCATTTTAAATTTAATTTGAGTGTCTTAAATTTGCAAGAGCAGGTAATATTGTTATTTGATATATAATAGAATGTTTCAAGGCAGAGACTGAAGGAGAAAATGGAGCTTGAGAAAAGAGCTAGAAAGCAAAAGGGATAAAATGAATAAGATCAGAAAAGATTTTCAGGTGAGGTTCATAATTTTTTAAACAGCTGAATTACTAACAGAAACTGATTGTGATTGGTGAGGTTTCAAATAAATGAATAAATCATGGGATTATATATAAGAAACATAAATAAGAAATAATTAGATATACATTATAATTATGTACTGCATCTTGTCAAGCTGCAGACTGCTAGTGCCCTGTATTTTAAGAAGATTCCACCTGCCTAAAAATGGCAGGTAAGAACATCAAATGACTTAGTCTTATTTCAAATCATTCTAAGACCAGCCTAAGAAGGAATGCATCTAAAAACCTCATAACCCCTGTCTTTTATTTACTCTCCATTTTCTAGAAGTAGTTGTAGTAACTCAAAAAGCTAGGAGAGAAGAAGGTAAAGAAAAGAGGTAAGAAGCCACAGAGAAGAGCACAAAAGGGCAATTTCTGTTATAAGATATGTCAGACTGATTACACACATTCATATCACCTAAATTGGGGTTTGTGCTGGGGGTGTCTGTTGGGCTTGTCAATACTTTGGAAATTTCCAAATTTTGAGAAATTACATTCTTTCCTTGACTGAGATATCTTTTGAGTGTTTCCACACAGTTGGGTGTCAAGAGTAGAAAATATAAGAATCTGGCTATGGAGGACTGGCTCTAGGATCAACAGAACAAGGGCAAAGAGATTTTCAAATTAATTTTCAGATAAGCCAGACTATTTCATCAGAATAGGTAGGAAGAAAGAGTCTCAAGGCAAATGTTCTACAAAATAAATACTGTACATGTGGATGGAGTTTTCTTTGTGCTGTGTATTTGGGATACCCAGTATGAAAGGCAATGTGAAAAAAGATATAGCATTCCAGTAGTGGATTCATAAATAAACTTATCAAAGATGAAGTTTTCAATAAGTATGGCTCTGAGATATTCATTTGAATATTTGGCGTTATTTTTGGTGGAGTATAAATGGAGTTTTCAATAAGCTGTTCATGAAAATGTAACTTGGAACAATCTTTCTGCAATGTAGAAGGCTTTAAAAAATAAATAAAATATACAGAAACTTTCACTTCTAGTTAAATGTAGAAAGTTGTAGGAAACTACTGTGCCACTCAAAAAGAATAAGCTACTCACACTACAATCATAGATTGTTGACTCATTCAGAGAGCTAATGAAAAAAAAAACCTAAATGAACTAAATCCCATAAAGCAATGAGCCCTTCTCATGAAAACAGAGATACATATCTGCTTTCATCTGTCAGGTAATAGTGGGAGAAAAAAAAATTCACTAGAGACAGGTGTAAGAAGGAACCAAATGAACTCTTAAGAAACTTTTATAGTTTCATGTGGGTTGGGATCATAGATTAGAATCCCATAGGATACCAGACAAAGATCAAGTCTGTAAAGCCAGTACTTTACCCAGACCAAAACTAAAATAAAGAAAAAAAAGTTTATGGCCATGCCACCCTGAATGTGCCAGATCTCATCTGATCTTGAAAGCTAAGTAGGGTCATTGGGCCTGGTTAGTACTTGGATGGGAGACCAATTAGGAATACCAGGTGCTGTAGGTGAAAACAAAATGAGAAAAAAAGATCTGTGAGACAATATAAAGTATTCTAACATATGTATAAGAGTCCCAGAAGTAGAAAGAGAATGATGCAGAATATTTGAATGTATAATGGCCAAGATTTTCTCAAAACTGATTAAATCCAAGAAGCTTATATAAACTCTGAGAAGACCACACGTAGACACATCATAGATAAACTCCTGAAGTTTAAAATTAAATTAAAAATATTAAAAGCAGGAACAAGAAAAGGACATGTTATATACAAACAATGGTGAAAATTATGACTGACTTCTCATGAGACACAATGGTGACATTAAGAGAATGAAACAACATGTTTAAAGAAAGATGATAAACTATCAACTTAGATTTTTATATCCATCAACAATGACTTTCAAACATGAAAGTAGGTCTTTAACTGTTGTTCATGAAGATATAAAATAGTGCCGCCAATTTTGTAGTTTCTTAAAAAGCTAAGCATAAAATTAAAATGTTACCCAGAAATTCCACCACAAGGTATCTAGCCTAAAGAATGAAGACATGTTGACACAAAGACTTGTGTGCATGTGTTCATAGTAGACTATTATAATAGCCAAAAATTGGAAATAATATGGTCATCCATCAAATGGCGAACGGATAATCAAAATGTAGTATATTCATATAATAAAGTACTTACTACCTATACATCACTATAAAGGAATGAGTTACTGACATACTGTAACATAGATAAATTTCATGAACATTATGCTACATGAAAAGAAGCAGAAGACTATATATTGTATAATTCCATTTATATGAAATGTCCATAAAAGTAGATTAGTGGTTACCTGAAACTCTGGGTGAATAAGGGGGTTGTTGCAGATGGACAAAAAGGACTCTTTAGGGGCAATAATATTCTAAAACTGGGTTGTGGTGATGGTTATACAACTCTATAAGTTCACTAATAATCATTGAATGGCACACTTAAAATGGACAAATTTTATAGTATATAATTTATGCCTCAATAAAGTTGTTAAACACATAAGGTTGTTAAATACAAAGGTAAAATAAAAACATTCAACAGAAAAAGTATGAAAGGATCCATCTACTGCACATCTGAACTACTAGAGATGATAAAACGAAGTCTGTCTATGAAAGGAAAGCAATCCCCAGTGGAAAATCAGATTGGCAGAAATAGATCAAGAATACTTGAAGGGGTGAATTCATAGGTATATTATTATTATTATTACTATTGTATTTATTTTAAAATTATTTAAAAGACTTAATTATTTAAAGTAAAATAATAGTGAATTGTGGAGTTTACAGCTTATTTTGAAGTTAAGTATATGACAATAGAAACACAAAGGTTGGTGAGTGAGAAAGAAATACTGTTGTGATGTTCTTTGTGAAGTAATATAATATTACTTGAAGGTAGACTATACAGTGTTAAAGGTGCATGTTGTAGTCTCTAAACTAGAAGAACAATTAAAATGAACACAAGGCAAACTAACTAAAGAGTATGCAGAAGGGAACTAAATGGAATAGTAAAAAAAAATAATTGATTTACCCAAGAGAAAACAGAAAAAGAGAAACAGAGAAACATAAGCCAGATGGAACAAATAAAAAGCAAATGCTAAGATGGTAGACTTAAATGAAACCATACTGATAATTAATTAAATGTAAATGGATTGTAAACACTTTAATTAAAAGGCAAAAATTATCAGACTGTATAAAAAGCAAAGAAAGTAAACATCTCTCTCTCTCTCTCTCTCTCTCTCTCTCTCTCTCTCTCTCCTCTCTCTCTCCTCTCTGTCTCTCTCTCCACCCTCTCTCTCTCTCTCTCCATCAGAATTTGTCAGAACTAAAGAAATACATATCTACAATCTCAGTTGGATATTTTAACACCTCCCTCTCAGAAACTGATAGAAAAAATAAAAAATCAGTAAAGATAAAGAACGTTTGAACAACTGTACAAACCAATTTTACCTAATCGACATTTATAGAACACTGTACCCAACAATTGCAGAACACACATTCTTTTCAGAGGTACATGGAACATTTGTCATGACAGAATATATGCTAGACTATAAAATAAGTCTCCATAAATTACAAGGATCAAAAACATGTAAATTAGAGTTCCTCAAAAGCTCCAAGCCCATGTGGTCCCTGAGATGCTTTTCAGAGGTCCATAAGGTCAAAACTGTTTTCAAAATGTTGAGATATAATTTCTTTTTCATTCTCATTTTCTCATGAATATACAGTGAACTTTTCCAGGGACTGAATGGCTTCTGATATCACAACAGACTGAATGAATAGGCAGATGTGAAGGTCTCGTTGCCTTTTATTAAGCCATACATTAAAGAGGTTTGCAAAAATATCAACCAATTTCACTCTGTTCATTACTTTTGTTGCTCTGAAAAACATAATTGTTTTTCATAAAAATATTTACATTAAAATGTTATTTTTAAATGACTTAATTTTTTTAAATTTCTGTTTTAATTTCTAATATGGTAAATATGAACAAACACATCACATAAACAAAAGCTCTTTGGGGCTTCAGTAATTTCTGAGAGTATAAAGGTGGTGAGATCAAAAATTTTGATAACTGCTCATATAGAATATGTTCTTTGACCGCAATAAAATTAAATTAGAAATCAATGAAAATATGACATCTAGACACACCCCTTCTCCAAGTATTTGGAAATAAAACAACTCTTTTGAATAATCTTTCAGTCAAAAATTAAATCTAATGGTTTCTTTTCAAAATTTTAAAAAATATTTTAAGCCAAATAATAATGAAACAACATATCACAATTTGTAGGATATAGCTAAAGCCGTGTTTAGAGGAAAATATATAGCTTTGAAGGCCTAAGTTGAAAAGAAGAATAAAATTAACAAAATGAGCACCAGTTTTACACAAAATCTTTTAGAAAATAGAGAAAGGAGAAACACTTGACAACTCATTTTGTGAGGGTAGCATAACCCTGATGTCAATTTGTTAAAGATATAAAGATAAATATGCATAATTTTTTCTGGTAATATATTTAGAAATCTCTTCAGAGAAATTATCAGAGATACAGATAAATATTTAAGTGTAAGAGTTGTATAACAGTAAAAATTATCTATACAATTATTAGAAACTAGTTAAATAAATTATGACAGGTCTATAGGGTGAGACATGGACTTACTAAAAGTATGTTCTCAAAGGAATTAATGCCATGGGAAAGACATAAGTTAAGTAAAAAAATGTAGTCTGATCCTATTATTGTATGCAACATACTCACATATAAAAAGCCTGAAAAGAAATGCATTAAAATATTAGTACTGTTTAATTCCAAATTGGAGGGATTGCCAATCATCTTTGTTTTCTTTTTCCTTTTGATGTATTTTGCAAATCACCTGCAATGTGTGTCACTTTAACAATAAGAAAATTCAATCTGTTGTTCCATAAAAAATTTGGACAATGCAACACCATAATTCACAGAATTATAATCTCTGAAGAACCTTTAAGATTCATTGGTCCTATGCTTCCACTTTATAGATGGGAAAAGTTGAATTTCCCTTCCCAGATGGGCACACAAAATGTACTTCAGTCAAACATCAAGTTGGTGATAGAATGAAATCTCAAATTTGGATCCTCTTCCTCCCAACAGCATGCCTTTCTCTTTAGGTCACGATGTAAAGAAAATGACATCATCATGTACATAAAAATTCTTCAGATTTAATCACTGCTCTCCAGCTGCTGAGCTCATAAGACTTATTCTGGTTTAAGCCATAAATTCAAATGTAGAGTATTTGAATTTATGCTAAAAGTATAATATTAACAATCTCAACAAAAATATACAGGATAAGTATTTTACAAGGAGTTGAGTATTTTTCCTACCTGAATTTTAATAATATTTTTCCATGTTATCTAAAATATTCCAATTCACTAGAATTTCAAATTAAGGCAATTCATTACATTTAGAATGATCAATTGCATAAAAAAGACTCAATATTCTATTAAAGAATTCTGGCAAAAAAGAAAAGAAGAAAATGAGTCATTGTTCAAAGTGTCCAGATTTCACTCAATGGAAGGTTCAGCTCAAAGATCACTTTCACATGCAAAATTTGACTTGACTTACGAAGAAATATCTCTTAAATAGAAACTTGCATAAAGAACAAATGGTATATTTCTTTCTTGACATATTAATGAGTAAATCAAGACTGTGTGAAAATAAATGATCAAGACCTTTTTTTTTTTTTTAGTAAAATCTGGAGAAGATGGCTTGTTATACATAAGACCTGAGCAGAATACTATATTGTAACTTAAATCAAAGCATCCATTATTTTTAATCATAAAGACTAGATTCTAGCGGTGGCACATCTAGTAAAACATCTGAAATGTTTGTGTCAGTGTTGAGGAAATTAAATGGCCATTTTGTGGTGGATTTAAGGTGACTGAATCCAGATACAGTAGGCAATGAGAGGGTGCTTTTTAATTTTGTAAGTATTTCATAAAAGGAGAAAAAATATCCACATTCAATGTCAGGATTAGTATGTCAGATCACATCCTTCATTATTGAATTGGATAAAAGAGGCTAACACTTATGACCTTTGTTCAGGGGAGAGAAAGAGGAAAGGAAAACAGAATAACTAAAGATTTCTGGTCTAAGAAATTTTAAATCCAGTGGCAAGAAAGAGATACATAGATGATACATGTGGATACACAATGTCCATCTCGGAGAAAGACAGAACTGTTAACCCTAGAGTTCTCTTGATTCCTCTCTTTCTCTCTCATCCACATCCAACCTACATGCAAATCTGTTGACCAAACTTTCAAAGTCTATCTTAACCCTGACCATTCTCGACTCTTCCACCCCTTAACCTGGTTTAAACCATCATCTTCTCTCAATTGTACTAATGCCAGAGCTTCCTGACTGGTCTCCTGGCTTCCCCTCTAGTTAATACAGTGTATGCTCACACTGAAACTGGGATGACCCACCTTTTAAAAAGCCAATCAGTTGGTTCATGTCATTCCTTGTTCTCATTTCCCAATGATTTCCTATTTCACCGAGAAAGATCCACAACCTTCATCATGGTCTATAAGAATCGATGTCATCTGGTCCTGGCCCCCACTTGACCTGATTTTCCATTGCTCTCCTCCTTAACTATGTTCCAACCATTAAGATGTTCTTGGTGCTTTAACTCACCAAGCACACTCCTGCCCCAGGGCCTTTGCACTGTTGTTCCCTTTGCTTGGAATTTTTCCCTCAGACCTTCGCATGACCTCTTCCCTCACTTCATTCAGGTCTGTCACAAATGTCACCTCTTCAGGGTAGCCTTTCCTTACCATCCTGCCTAAAATAGCACCTTCCCTAATACCTCATCCTGCTTTATATTTCCCTGTAGCACTTATTACCATGTTCCACAACATAAATCTGTTTAGTTTTTATTTGTTTCTTAGAATGTAAAATCTATGAGGGTAGGAATATTGATGGTTGCATTCACTGCTGTATCCTCAGCATCAATAGTGTGTGCCAGGCATATAGTAGCTCTTCAATAAATATCTGTTCAATGAATAATGAATGGATGAGTGAAATTAGGAGAGAGCTAGAAATTGCAGAAAAACCTGATATTGAATAAGGAATATTGTATGTGTTGCCACTTCTAGATTGTCTGCCACAGCAATGGCCTATGTTAAAAGATTTTGCTTGGTTTGTAAGCAAGGTGAGCAAGAATGGATAGAGGTGCCTGGAGAGTGATTGAAATACAGGTGCCTGTCTCATGAGGAAGGCAGGTACTCCTGGGTCTGGGGCACAAAAGTCCCCAGCTGCATAGTTGGAGGAGAATGAGTGATCCCAGAGACATAGCATTTGAGGTGAAACATTTGGTGCAAATTACATAATTTCTGGGCATTTGGGTCGATGTTCTTAAAACAGGAATGGTAAAACTGATCTAATTTTTTATATGCAGAAGCAAGCTGTGGGCCGAACAAAGTCGCTGAAAAGGATATATAGGAGTCACTGCTACTACAGGAATTGAGTTGAATGGTTCTAGTTTCTACACGCAGCAATTTGAAATCCAGATGCTGCATGCATCAATGACATAAGGTAAGATCCTACTTCCCTGAGAGTAAACTACTACACGGGAGTCTTCACGTGGCAGGCACTATTCTAGTCTTTTATACAGCTGTAAACAGTAGAGTTGGGAGTGGAACCCATGAAGTCTGGCCCTAGAATCCATCCACTTAGCCATGAGCCATGCTGCATCTCATGAGAGTGCCAGTTAACTTGACCTTAGGCAGGTCATCCTCTCTGTGCCTCAGTTTCCTATGGTTAGCAAAAGTATTACCTCTTAGAGTTGTGAGGCCTTAATGAGTTAACCCATGTAACACGCCCAGAAAAAGGCCTGGCATACAGTAAGCATTCTCCTTTTATCATTGTATCTGTCAGATCAGCTCCTAGCAGTGGAATTACCGGACCAAATACAGATCTTAACTTTCCCAAAGTCAAGTCTCTGGTAAATGGGGCCAAGATTTAAACCCAGCTATATTTGACCCCAAAGCTCTTGTTCTTATACACTTGCAAGCTATTTTCAGCTGTTTCCAGTCCTGGCATCTTCCAGGCGTTTGACAATTCTCAGTCAAAGTTTTCTGCTCACTCCCTTTCAGGCATTTGTTCGTGATATCTGAGTTTTAATTTTGTGCTTAGAACCTGTTAATGATTTAACATTCTGATCAAAATGTTTTAGCCTGGAACATGTCTTGTTATGGTGGAGTGCTGAACCCAACAGGGCAGCTAGCATGGACGTTACATTTTGATTGTCATCTGAGATTCCTTAGCAAGGATTTGAAGGAAGCCATGTCCTTGAAAGTCTCTCACATACCAATGCTCCACACTCCAAGAGGCTTTATCTTCTAGCTGCAGCTCTCACAAGATACACAGGTGAGAAATTTAATAGCTCCGCTAGTAAACAGCACACACTGCCAAGTTGGCAAAACAGGCCAGCTCACGGACAGGAAAATAAGTGATTCAGTGGGACCCAGATAATAAATACCTTTGGCAATGATTGATGAACAAAACAAAATACACCTGCATGCAGACTAGATGGTCCAGGGAGTTGATGGTGCAGATTGTTTTTATTTATTTTTATAATTATGGTAGGGTTAGTGGGAAGCCAGGAAATTGAGAAGTGACATTTTTCTGTTTCAACCAGCTCTCCAGACTTCCCTTCCTACATCCTCAGGAACTCAGTGTACTTGAAGTATTCTTTGTTCAAGAAAAGGTCAGACACTTTACTTTATGCTGTAAATAAATCATTCTTACCTATAAAATATTGTCACCCATTTCAGATTATAGCTGGATTTCGATAGGCTCCCAGTAAGCATAAATGATGAGCATAAAGATATACATTCAGTGTACCATGATAGCATTCTTCAGTGGAGGAAGGAAATTCTGGAGTAGGCCCTTATTGGAGTCTCTGAAGGCACAGCAATAAGCTAACCACCCCCTCTCTGTTCATAGGAAAAGCTTGAACTAATAAACATCCTAAATCCTGTTGACTTAATCCAGCTGATCTACAATAATCAATATGTTCCAATGACTTTACCCAGGGTACTATAAGTTTACAGCTTTAGGTCAAAAATGATGGATCAATGGATGGAATAAAGAGGAGGAAATGATTATTTGTATGAAAATCTCTGAGACTAGCCCTTTCCCTTTCTCCCATCATAACTTCCTTCTCCTCCCAGGACTGATATCAGAGGTGTAGGCCCAGAACAGTAGAGTTACATAGTTGGGTCCAGAGATTCCATCTGCCTCTCCCCCGGGCATATTTAGGGCTCCATCACATTCTGTCCAGGGTCTTCAGCAGACCTCCCTGAGCTCCAGTAAAGGCTACTTTAAACCTGAACCTCTCCCTAAAACATTAGATGGAAAGAATAGTCTAAAAACTCTGACTCAAACATTAGTTGTGTTCTATAACTTCATGGAACTCATCCAAGTAAAATTCCCCTGGGGAGATCCAGGCTCTGGGCCAGGAACAGGAAGTTGTCAGGGTAACATGGGGAACATGTTGTACCTTGGAGGGATCAGGGAAAAAGAGGGGCTCTGTGACTGAAAAGGAAGACACATCGAAAGTTTATTTAGGGAGGCCTCTGAAGACAAGAGGCATCCATTCTACATGAAACCTATGGCCATAATCTGCTTCTTGGAGGAGGCAATCTGAAAGACCTGCAGAGACCAGTATGTACAGACTGTGCAGTTGGAGGTGAGGCAGGTGGAATCTGATGAGTCCTGCATGGATAACTCTTAGTAAATAAGTTTCAGACACAATGGCAAGGTTCTCCATCATCTCGATGAAGGTTTAATCCCAAATAAGGAGAAATATCCTTTTTGTATAAGTAAAGGCAAGTTATGTACTCTGATCCATGTTCAGCCTAGAGCTTGTTATGGTTATAAGTGTCCTTATTTAACCTCACAGTTAATACCTGAGCGTGGACACTAGGATGAGATGTGAAGTTTATTCATTACTCCCACTGCTTAACTAATATCCATTTCAACTCTTTTTAATAGAGAAAAAGCATGGAAGCTTGCCCAGGACAGTCTTTAATTTCCTATGCAGCAGAGAGGAAACACTGATTTACAAAGAATGGCGGTGGTTTACACACATTTGAAGCATGATCATGAAAATTTTATATACATAATTATGCACACAAGATGTTTTTTACCATGTTACCAGACTTTAAAACTGAAATTGTGTCTATAAATGACATTTTCAAAACCCATAGAATTTTCTTCTCATTTTTTATCTGGACTTCCATTCTGGGAGTCATAAACTCTAGTTTACTTTCTCAGGTACCAAAGACATCTTTTGTTTGACATAGGATCCAAACCAGAATACATTTATACAATTGCAAAGTGCAGCTTTCCAACGGTTAAGTTTGCTTCTAAATGTTAGTCACTTTATTTCTTTTAGGCGAGGCAACCCTTGGTTGACCTCACAGATTGTAAGGACCTTATCAGCTTACAATCCTTTATTTTTTATGCCTACAGCACCTGGTCTTACTAGTGGTCTCCCATCCAAGTACTAACCAGGCCCGACCCTGCTTAGCTTCTGAGATCAGACAGGATTGAGCTTGTTCAGGGTAGCATGGCTGTAGACTAAATGTTAGTCACTTTTATCTGCAATCTGTTACTAAAAGTTTTAAGTGTTTAGGATGTATATGTATGTGTGGTCTACATTTGCACATATGCATATATGTACATTGTATATGTGTGTGTGTGTGGTGTGTGTGTGTGTGTGTGTGTGTGTGTAGAATAACAGTCTTATGGTTGGTAGGGACATTAAATGGCACTCAGAGCAGAGGTTTTCAACCTTAGCTATTTGGTAGAATTATGTGGCGGCCTTTTAAAAATCCTGATCCTCCAACTGATGAAATCTAAATAGGTCTGTGGTCTTCTAATGAACATTATGATTCCAATGTCAATTTCTTGACTTTGATGTCGAACTATAGTTATGTGAGATGTTACCAATGAAGAAAGTGGGTAGAGAGTACAAGGGACTTCTCTGTATTGTCTTTACAACTTCTTGTGAGCCTATAATTATTTCAAAATAAAAAGGTTAAAAATGCTGGTGCATAGGCCATTTACTGGACCAATTAAACCAGAAGCTGTGGGGTAGGACCCTGGAATCAGTCTCTTTTAAAGATCCTCAGGTGACTGCAAAGTGAGGCCAAGGTAGATAGTCACTGATTTTGTCTAACTAGATTCCTGATATTTACATGTTTTACAATATCCTCACACATTGCTTACTATTTTAATAGTAATAAAGCACATTTCAATTATGGAACAAAATATTTATTATGAGCTTTCTAACATTCTAGAAAACCTGCAGTAATTTCTCAGGGGAAATATTTTTATATGTTGCAGGCAGAATGTTAACTGTAAATAATTCCTAGATTGTACTTGAATAGACATAAGCTAAACTTTGTGGGAATTGCAGGAATACAACATGTTATTTTGGTATAAAAATGTAAACACTTTTTCCACAATTAAAACTGGTCCTAATTAAAAGAATGTTCCATTTGTTGTTTAATGTTTGAACTTCAAAATTTTTTCAGTGCACAACTGGAGTTTGTCTCCCCTAACACCCATAATAAAAGTGAAGGACCCTACTTAATATTAGCCTGAAATAAAAATGAATTCACAAAAAAATTATTTCTCTATCTAAAATTTCACAGTTCTGATCTTGAAAGGTATGAATTAGACCTATGTGATATTAGTTATTAAATACTTTCAGAAAAGCCCCTCCATATATCCATATGCATGCAGACTGAGAAAAAATATTGTAATATAAATGGAAAATCATACAATTAAGGAAGTTCATCATTTGGTCATTGCTTCCTTTATTGACAAAATAGGGCACATGTCAAAGATTGAAACAAATCTTTAGAATGAGTGTTACATCTGTCAGGAAACAATAGAGGTTTCTTAAGAGACGAAATTGGTCACATAACTTCCATTCACCGCTGGCTAAAAACACTGTCCAGGAGGGCTCTGCATAAGCAATGAATCAGTCTTCCACGTGAGAATGTACAACGATATAGGAAGTAAGACTGCTCTGGAGAAATAAAGTGAAAATTGAAAAAGAAAAAAATTTCTTTTTCCACAATAATAACTGCTACCTGTATGTCCACGGACATGATTTGAAAGGTAAGTGATATAAAAGAAGCACAGCTTGGTATCTAACAATTTATACTTTATCTTAACCTAAGCCTACACTGACATGTCACCACACGAGGCCAAGGTCAGTGACTGTTCATAAGACCACCACAGAAGTAGTCCTGCTATTTTTTAAGGGCAAATGATATTTTTATTACAAGCTCCCAGGGAGGCAAATTTAGGACAAACAAAAGTAGATATGGTAACCAATTCAAAGGGGTACTAAATGGAATGATTTCACCTATATTCATGCTGTCTGAGCCCAATTTTAGATCTGGCCTCTTCTTCAAGTTACCATAGGTAGTTAAACCTGGGGCAGCCAATCCTCTAGGATAAACTCAACCTCTGTGGATACCAAACATAAAGCCAAATAGGTTGAAATGTATAAAAAACACCCAAGTTACAGGGTCTGTAGTGAACAGGTAAAGTAGGGTGTACGTACTTGAGGGTTTTTTTTTTTGTTTGTTCATTTGTTTTTAAATATTTTATTGAGCTATAATTGACATATATTGGTTTCAGGGGTAAAACATAATGACTCAATATTTGTATACATTGTGAAATGATGAGCACAATAAGTCTAGTAACATTATCACCAGTGATGAGAACTTTTGTGATGAAAACTTTTAAGATCTATTTTCTTAGCTTTCTTCAAATATACAATACAGTATATTGTTAAGTACAGTCACCACAGGCCTGCTATTTTTAACTCAGGTCCTCCATCATACACAGCCATGCTTCTTGTATTTTATTGCACCCATATTTGCCTGAGGATCTTGTGAAAATGCAGATTCTGGTTCAGGGCTGAAATTCTACAATTTTAACAAACTCCCAAGGGCTGCTGCTACTGCTTCTCCAGGACCAAGCTTGGAGGAACTGGCCCCAGTCCGGGCAGCCGGCCGCGAAGTGGTGCCCCGACGCTACCTGAGTGGCCAGGGGAAGCTGCAGCTGCCCTGAAATACCTCATTACGGCCGCCCGTACAGAGCGTGTCTTTGTAACAGCGGCATCAATAGAGCCATATCACAAGAACTAGGCAATGTGGTAGAAGAGAAAATGATAAAGCCAGCCCCAGGTTCTTTTCATAACCTTAAATATGTTTCGTTTCCTCTTATTACCAAATTAAGAATTGTATCTTTTTTTTTAAAGTATAGAGGCAGAAATCTGAAATTATGGATTATTCAAAATCTTGAAGCTTGCCGTAAATTCTGTGCTTTGGTTTCTTATGCATTTTAGTGCTTCAAGATGAGATATCCTACTCTTGGCCAAAAACAAAAATGATGTTTTCCGACTTGTAGAATTGTAGTAATGCGATTATTACATCTTTAATATGTCACAGAAATGTCTACTAATTGTTGTGAATGAAACTTGCCAAAGGTCAAACAGTGAGTAAATGGGAGAATGAGTAACAGGGTAACAATGAGTAAGTGGGAGAAGAGGATTCTAACTCAGGGCCTCGCTTTTCACACACCAGCACGCTGCCTCTCTGCAATGAACACTTACAGATGACCACAGGTACCACTTCCCCCTGCATTGACCAGACCAGTCTTTTCAACCGCCCTGCGAGATAAACATTAAATTATGCCCATTTTACCAAATAAGAAACTGAAGCTCAGAGGCGTTAAGGGACCTATCCAACAGCTAGATAATTAAGTAGAACATTCCATTCTTCCCAATATTTACTTTCTGAGGCCAGCCTTCATTTATTCAATTCCCCTTGTAATTCTGTTGTGATGTACTTGCCCCTCTCCTGCTATGCAGGTTGGTGATTGCCAGGGACTTGGGTCTCTCAGTATTAACAAGTGGAGCAGGCTGCCACGTCACGCTGCTGCTGCCAAGACATGAGGGTCCAGCTGGCCACAGGCTGAAGACTAGAGTGAAAAATTCATCCCTGTGTGTTTAGGACAGTCTCATTATAAACACTGAAAGTCCCACATTCTGGAAACCCCCTCCTCAGTTAAGCAATTAGTCACATTTAATGAATGATTTTAAATATACGATGGTAATGAAACATAAAACATTCATATTTTTCATACTGCATGCCAGGTACTGACTGTTTTCAAACTCACATTAACCAGTGAATCCTCTCAGGAGCCCCATGATGAGGGCACTTATGGTCTCCGTGTTTTAGAGATAAGGGAGCAGAAGCCCAGAGAGGCTGGCATGTTCAAGGTCACACAGCTAGTAGGGGTTGAGACCGGGATGGTTTTAATTGTCTTAAGGACTTCTTAACTAGGGCACGAACCCCCTGGCAGGTGTTAGCAACAGGAATTGCAAATTGCTTGGGAAATGCAGACGACATAAAGAGGCCAGGACAAGGAAATGTACTTCACCTTGTCCAGGGCAGGAAAACTCAGGCAATGTCTCAGAGTCTCTCCCAGCTCCCAGCCAAGATATTACCTTTCTCTCACCAGAGGGCGCAGAGGCTTAATGTGAACTGGAAAAATCTATCCAGTCACTTCAGAACTAATTTTTGTATAAAATCTTTAGTTTATTTTTACAACATTGCAAATCAGAGGTATAGACAGAAAATTCAATAACGTTATAATCCTGGCGATGCCTTAGGTCTAGGATGACATTTATCCAGGCAAATGCACTTTTGTGGTCCTAGGAATGATGGTTGTGGCATTTTAAAGCTGCATTAGGCCCTGCTGCAGAAATCCTTTACTTTTGTAAATCCTATGGGGTAGACAGAATTTATCAAGCCAATGAAAAATATGCTTCAATAATAATCGTACTGTGTGTTTGGGGAGTCCTGTCTGCTTACTGCTGTGAGCACAGTTCAAAAGAGCTTTGCTGGGCAGCTTGTTTGGGGCAATGGTGGGGGCACCAGAGAGGAGACACCCCCACCTCTGTGAGGGAAGGCCCCGGGCCCCGAGGCATCTTCAATGGCCAGTCAAGGGTCTGGAATTCTTCCACTCCAGACCTTCTTCTCCAGCCTTAATTAAGAAGTTAAGTTAAAATTTTAGTGCCCAACATAGTGGGGACATTAGTGAACACGGATGCCTAAACATGGACTTTGGGGAGGAGTTGTTCACATTTCCTCATCTATAAAGTGAGGCATTGAACTTGATGAGGGACTCTCAGTCTCCCCTGTATATCAGGGAAGAGGCCCTTTTACAACCTGCAGATGCCCGGCCCCATGAGCTTTGGTTTCAATTGGCCTGGGGTAGGGCCCAGGGATTGTTAGAGACCCCAGGTGCTTTGAATATGCTGCTGGTGGTGGTCTTCATTGGAACCCCCAGCCTAGGTCATACATTAAAACCACCTGGGAAATTAGAAAAAAATCCCAGTGCCCCAGCTACACTCCAGGCCAATTAAATCAGAATCTTTCAGGAAGACCCAAATAAGCAGTACCATTGAAAGCTGCCAGGTGATTCTAATCTTATGCAGTCAAGGTGGAGAATCACTTAGCTAGATGGCTAGGGGACTATTCCAGTGGGAAAATCTTGCTGTATTTAGAGTCCTGCCATCCCTTCCACATTTAGCATTCTGTAGCTCCCTCTAATGCAGTTTGTTCCCAGATACAGGCCCCTCAGAATCACGGGTGGCTTGTAAAAACACAGACTTCTGGTCCCCACCCTCAGAAGTTCTGATTCATTAGTTCTAAGGTGGGATGCAAGAATTTGCATTTCTCATAAGTTCTCAAGTGATGCTACTACTGGTGCAGAGATCACACGTAGGAAACTACTTCTCCAAGGCGTAAAGGGCACTGGATTTCAACATCAGATAGAACAGAACCCAGAACAAGTAATTTTTATTGGACCAAGATAATCAGATAAGGAAAAATAATCACACAGGGCTGCCACATCATCACCACAGGCAGCTTCTGGACAGTTACAGTATGATACAGAGATACTAACCGGATGCTAAAATGCAAAGAAGATGATGGTCTGAGAAGAGAGAAGATAGCAAAGATACTTCATCTCTGTCAACATTTGGCCTATAGCCTAGAGCTATTTGTCAGTCAAATCACAGGAAGGTAGAAATGGTGGAGCATGTGCTGATTTCATCAATAATTTCATTCTGTTAACACTCTCTAGTGTATTTGCTTACAATCTTTCAACTATTCATATTTTATGAATTGGGTTATTTATAATATTTGTTTTCTGGATGCATGTATTTAGATATATCCAAACCATGTCTGAACACATAAAAAATACATAATTATTGCTCTCAATGGTTTGGGAGTCTCAAAAGACAGAACTATCAGGAATAGGGGATGGACAAGGAGACTAACATCAGCTTGTGTGAGTACAGCCTATTTGTATGAATATACCTGGTTTTGTTCTCGCACACACAAAAAATAGTGTGATAACAGAAGTTACAATGCACAGATGCTAGAGCCAAGACTCAGAGAACACAAATCATTTTTCTAAGTTCTCAGAGCTTCAGGAAGAAGAGCCAAGATGTACACCTAGGTGTGTCTGACTCGAGGCCTGGGCACTGTCCCTCACGCCAACATATCCTATCCCATTATGTCATCTACTCTGAAGCTCTGCTAACCTTCCTAATCTATTGCTTCTCAAACTTTAATGTGATAAGAACACCAATTGTTAAAAGTGCACATTCTGGGGTAGGGCCTATGATTCTGCATTTTCTTTTTCTTTCCTCCCCTCCCCCTTTAATCATTGCCCCGCCACTTCCACCCCTGACCAATGGATATAGCCATTTCCCCTTAAGAACTGGATCTCTGAAGGTGGGGCATCTTTTTCCACAGGCTAGCGCGCTCACCCAGGGCCTGGCGCGCCTGGGGCCTGGCCCTGATTCTGCATTTTCAAACCAGCTTCCAGATATCACAGGTGCTGCTGGTCCAGGAACCACATTTTTTATATCAAGGTCTTAGGAGATGTGAGTTTCAAGAAAGCTTTATGTGAATGAGAGGAGACAATAAAATTCTCAAAGAACTATTTTGAATAAGACATTGTAAGTCTATAAAAACTGGAGGATAAAAGTGCACAGATGCTGGACTTACAAGATACAAAACAACTTTGCACTTTTAAACAGCCAATCACCACCTGCTTGGTTCCAAACAGGCAAATGAACCATAATCCTATTACCCAATCTAATGAATTTTCACTTTGCTACAGTGGCAAAGGGTTTGTAAAAGTGGCTTACTTGTTGATAATAGAGAAATGCACTCTTATACATGATTCTAATGTATGTTTAAAAATGGTCATTTAATTTGTGCAATGGTGGCTGGAGAGTAATGCTATAGTAAGAGGCGTTCCCTTTATCCCAATGTATGTGTAAAACTGGACTTGGATTTTCAGAGATATGATTCAACTATAAGTTTCCTCCTTCTGCCCCATTTTGTAGTTTTCTGAACAGAGATTGTCTGATTAATGAAACGTTAAATAAAGTCTGTTTGTAACACCCAAATTGTCTTCTTTGATCATTTTTAACACATGCAAAGTTAAATGGAACGTGCAAAGGGACTTCTATTAATAACACATAGGGGTCTCGTAGAGAGAAGCCACCATCTCAACATGTAAGTTATTATTGGTACAGCTTAAGAAATGCTTTACAAAATGGAAAAGTCTCAGTTGAGTGTATCATCAGGAGTGCATTTTATTTGATTATTTTTCTTCACAAACCATTAATAATTCTAGGCTTATTAAATCACACTATCAGGTAGAATTATTGTTGTTGTTGTTGTTTTTTATCTTTTTAAAGAAGGTTCAGAAGAACACTTGATCTTGCCAATAAGTATCTTAGATATCTAGTGATAGCCTGAAGGTTACATGAGGTGCTGACCTATTTAGAAAGCTCTTGAAGGCCCAGCATTAAAATTATGCCACTGTGGAACTTCAAAGGTTTGGTGAGTTAAGATGAATTTAAAATGTCAGTTCAAGATCAAGTAAAATCATTTAATTATTCTGACCCATTGTTTTCAGAAAAGACAGAGTCATTCTTTCATTTCTTTTTCATACTGTTGGATCTCTTATCAACAGTAACAGTTGATCTACTCTATACATCATCTTTTAAACTAAGTACAGGGATTTCTCTTCTTGATTTATTTTTTCTGACTCTTGAAATACATATAATCTCAGATTATAAGATTGCCAAAATAAACTACATGCAGGCTGATATTTCTTTCTTCTCTTTTCTGCATACATTGTAATTTCCAATTTTTATTGACATAGCTGGCAATTAATTCTAGCATTTTGAAATGCATGTGTGAGGCAAATGATAATTAACAACCAATGTATTTTGGCTTACATCTCCTAACTTCATCTTCAATTTCCATTGGCTCCAACAAAGTTCTCTGCTCTCTGCTCTAAATTGCACATAGTGTCCAGATATGCAATTTAAGAGCTTTTTATCTTTCAGTCTAGAGCAGGACAGACGAATTTTTTTCTGTAAAAGCCTTCTTGGGGCTTCATTATTCCACATACAGATCACCTTTCTTCTGGGCTTGACCTTGGCATGTATCTCCAGTCTACGCCCAGTGACTAACACCCTGCTAGTGCCTCCTCAGCACCCATGTGCTCCACTCACACTCCTGACTTGCCTATTTCTTTAGTTTTGCCTGCTCCTCTGTCAGGGTTATTCTGTTTGCCTTCTATAGCAATCCTCTACTCTTCTCTGCCCTGCCATGAGCCCCAGGATGCTACCCCATGGAATGCATCACCCCAGCTCCCTTATCTTCTGGCTTCTGGTTGAGGTCAGCCAATGGGAGGCTCCGGCAGGGATCAGTGGGCAGGGAATAAAAGAGTTGGGGTATGTTTGCGTTCTTCTGTGACGCAGCTCCCTCCTGGCAGACTATCCCAGCTCCTGCTATGCCTCATAGTGCTATTGCTCCTCCTTGTTTCTTGCCCCAAGGCTGGTAGCACCTCCCGCCTTTGCTAGCCTTTGAGTGCCTCAGTACCCTGGTTAGTGATTATAGTGCTGCCTTCACTTCAGTGAGAAATCTCTTCAGTGAGTCTCTGTTTAAATCTTCTGAGCGATTCCATTTCCTGCTAGAATCTTGATTGATAGATGTGCTGAATCTTCACTTTTGCAGTACCCCCAGAACTCAATCAGTCCCCAGGTCCAATCCATAGTTAACTTTCCATATTGGATGCTTTGCAGTGCACCACTACGAGTCACCTTCAGCATCACATTGCCTCCTCTGCAGGCTTCCTTCTTCTTCAATTTATACTCATGCCCAATGAGCTACCTTTTCATGATTTAACTGAGGGGTCTTAACCTGACATAAGTAGATCTGGAAGGGTTACATAGGTAGATTTGGAGAAGGATACATGCATACTCTGACATTGTATAAAAACTGAGTATTTGTGTAATTTTCTGGAGAGAAAGTCTGTATCTTCCCTCAGATGCTCAAAGGACTTATGATTCAAATGACTATAAATTAATTTTAACTAAAGATGGAAAATTTTGCAAATGGGAACAACTTTACCATTTCAATTAGTGATGCCTGATTCTTAGAGTGTTTTACCATAACCTAAGCAGTGATTTCTGACAACTCCCTATTTATACAGAGAATCAACTCTGTTGGGTGTCCAAAATATAACCTAGATTCTAAATAATTTGGAGAACAAAATAAGCAAGTATAGATGGTGGCCAAATTGTAATTCTTATTAATCATAGAGGCTAGCCAGCTAGCTTAGTGTGAGCTATCTTAGTAAGAGATAAATGGATCTGGCCAGATTAACTTCTCCAATCACAGGCAAAGCTGGGCTAGGGCAGACTTTTCTACAATGAGTTTGTACAGGTAAGACTTACAGGATAGAAGAGAATCCCTGCTTCCTTCAGACAGGATAAATAAATAATAAACTAAGCTAAGCACTTCCAATCCCCTCCCCCAAAATTTACCAATTAGATATGTGACTCTACTGTCTCAGAGGCGAGTGAGTAAAAAGGTGTAGAGGGGCAGAAGAATGCCCTACAAACAAACTATGTTGGTTTTCCTACTCTGTGTCTAAATTATACAAGATTTTGTTATATTAATACCTACCATGTGACACCTCAGAAGTATAAGCATGGGTCTGCTGCTCATACCTGTGACTGCATATTAGGCTTTCATCATTTTATTTCATGGTATCGCCAGGCCAGTTCTACTCAACAGCCATTCACCACCCAATATTAAGGCAATTTATGAGAGGAATAAAAATGCAGAGTTGAAAAATCAGTACCATTTATAAATAGAATTTATTCATGCTAAGTGGGAGTATCAGAACACTTTTGACTCAAATAACAGAAAACACAACTCAAATTGGTTTAAACATCACGTAGATTGTTTAGTTTGCATAGCTTGGAGCCTGGGTGCCCATTAGTAAGCCATCACCAACAAACAGGATAGGTTAACTCTTAGCCTAGTCATGCCATGGTGGAGGCCAAGACAGGGTCAGCATCCCCTAAAGCACATGAACTGAATGTGAGAACACTGAGTATACCCCCAAAAAATGAGGAAGAAAAGGAAAGTGAATGGCGGAAAACCAAGAAGTCCAATACAGTTGTCGCATTCAAAGTTGTTCCTTTTATGGCATGTTTCTGTATAAATAACATTTTGGCCTATCTAGTTTCAATCAGTTGAATTTCATAAACCAGGAATAGAGCACAGATTTTCAATAAAAATGTGTTGAATAGAAACCAAATGTACTAAGCCATTGTATGCATGGCCTGGAACTGGGGTTGGACTAGATAATCACAAAGACCTATTCCAACTCTAACTCAAAATTAACTTATAGAAACTCTATGTGCTATATAATCAAAGGAATAATTCTCTCCCAGACAGCATGCCCAAGGATGTTTCTTATTACCCATGGAAAGGGTAACGATGAAGACTAGTACATGATTAAAATAATCATATTTCCTAGCAGTCAGCTTGGACTGGACATAAAACAGATGGGATGGAATAAAATGGTCATGACCACAACAGCAGCAGATATCCTTTGTCGAGCACCTCCTGTGTACCAGGCTCTGTGTTAGACATTCAAAAACGTTTTATCATTTAATTTAAACACTGCAACAATTCTATAAGCTGGGGATCATCTCACTAATTTGCTGACCAGGAAATGGAAGCTTGGTGATAAAGCACATTGCCCAAGATTACCTCTGAATCCAAGCATGCCATTTTGCAGCCTCAGACTAAGAACTGTGCACATAAAACAAACCACTTTAGGGACTCTACTCGTTACAAAAGAACAACTCCTCAAAAACCATGCCAACTATTACGGCTACTTGTAGGTCCTGGTTAATGTCCTACTGGATCCTTTAACTATCAGAAGTATAAGTTGCTCTATTTGTAAAGTAAGGAAAATAACGTCTGAGCCAAGAATACTGTGTTTTCTGAGGTTACAGGAAGATAAAAATGAAATGGTATTTCAGACATGTAAGACAGTAGAGATCCTGAGGTCAAAGGAAAATGAGTTCCAGAGAAGTGGAATATCTTGTCCCCTGTCATATTCCTAGTGAACAGAGGAGCTGGGATCAGCATTCAGATCTCACATTGTTGGGCCAGTGCTCACTGTACATCATTAGTCACAAACATACCCTAGCAGTGAGCGACAGTGAGGCCATTGGACAATTTAGCATTATTTCATGAAGATCATTTTTTTTCGAGTTCCTAATAAATTACTGCTATTTTTTTGTTGTACCTAGGCAGATCTGTTGTTGACAGATAAACTAAAGTAAAGTTACAGGGTTAAGAACAGAAAACCTAAGACAACTCTGCTGCATTAGGTTGGTATTTTGTTTTTCACACAGGAAGAATTAACTAGTCATTAAGCAAGGGAAAACATACCGCTACATTTGCCCCCACATTTTTCCTTATCTTTAAATAATTAATCAAAGAAGTCAGTGGTATGGTACTTTACATATCTAGTAAAACACAAACAAAGAAGACAGGGGCACCTAAGAAGAGTAGCAAACGTAACAGAGTCTTAAGGTAAAACTTATTGATTGAGATGTACGTATGTATGAGGAGACAGAAGATGAGTCAGACTCTGTCTCTGTCCCTCCCCCACACAGTCCCACCCCAAAACTCTACCCTCATCTCACCTCTCTCCCTCCCCTTAGAACCAACCCCAGACCGGTCAAATACTTCAAGCGAAATCTGTCCCCTGATGTTCCAGCCAACAGATGCTGTCACAGCAACATCCCTAAAACTCTAGTGCCACCATGTCAACCCAGCACATTGATACTGCCTGCATATACTGTAATTATTTCATTGTTTGGCCCCCCTAGGAGACAGTAAGCTCCTGGGGGCAGGGACCATGTTTTATTCTCTTAATTTTTTTCATGGTATAGTACACTGTTTAGTATATAGAACATACTAATTGTAGGATATGCGAACACCTCAAAACCTGCCATGGCTCCCCCAGTACCTACTACATCAAAACTCCTTTTATTTTTCACCTGCCATGCCCTCTCCCATAGGACATGGTAGGTGAAACACTTTTCCCTGGTTTTTCCTGCTAAAGAAACTCATCTTCCTCGAATCTATCTCAGGGCTCCCCAATTGTTCCCTCTTCTGAATTTCTATGGCACAATTATGTTCTACTTTGTATTGTTAACATTTCATACATATCACTCTATCTCTTTTAACAGAAAATTATTTTTAAAATTTTGTCACAGAGCCCATACAATCTACACACACACACACACACACACACACACACACACACACACGCATGCGCGCGCACACACACACTGATGCTTCTTATTTGTTGTACAAATGAACGGATAAAATATGAGACCAATAGATTGTAACATCACAACTATTTTCAGCCCTATGAATCTAGGATTTGATTTTTAAAAACTGATTTCTAGATTCTATAGGTTAACTGTAGGAAGCCTGTGTTTTGACAATGAAAATAAATAAACCAGTGTGAAAATTTCACTCTTCATTTTAAACTTAAATGCATCAAGCCTGCCTGTGGGTTTGACACAGCCTAGCACTTTTCCTTATCAAACCATCCTTGTCAGAGTATTGTTTAGAAGCTGTAGAAATGTGATACTTATTTTTCAAATAGCCCAGTTACAGAAAGATGAAAGAAAATACCTTTGCTGAAAAAGAAAAAAAATTCACTTCTGGTATTCACGAAGTTCAACTCACAAAATTCCATGAAAAATCACCACATGGTTCTTTGGAAAAATGAAACCGGCCTAGAATACTCTTCCCACACCTACCTGTTACACTCATCCTCCTCTTTCAGGCCACATTTTCTCAGCCTGCATAGTCTTCCTCCCAAACACATACACGATCATACCTTGCCCAGGATCACACTGTTCCCCTGTTCAGAATCCTTCAATGGCAACTCATTACCTGTGAACCGAAGTCCTAAAGACACGCCTTTCAAAACCTTCTTAAACGTGGCCCTTTTTAACCTTTCTGGCATATTCTCTGCCCCATGCAACTTAACCAGCCAACCTGCCGCTAGGAAGACAACACCTCGTATTGATGCTTCTACGTCAGTGATCAGCAAACTTTTTTCTATGAAAGGCCAGGGAGCAAATATTTTAGGATTTGCAGGCCATATCATCTCTGTCAAAATCACTCAACTCTGCCCCTGTAGCACAAAAGTACCTGGAACCAACATGTAAAAGAATGGATGTGGCCGTGTTCCAAGAAAACTTGATGGCAACAGAAATTTGTATTTCACATAATTTTCACATGTCAGGGAATATACTTCTTCAATTTTTTCAATCATTTAAAAGTGTAAAAATCATTCTTAACACCTGGATCATACATTTGGCAGGATGGGGTCTACTGGCGTAGTTTGCCAACCGCTGTTTTATGACGTCGTACCTGTTCTGCTTGCCATGTTTCTTTTTTTCTCATCTATGAATCCATTTTTATTCTTCAATACCCAACTCAAATGCTCCCATGTTCCCAGGAAAAAATATCAATTCCTCTCAGTGGTGATTTTGTGCCTCTTCCTTTAGGCTCCCTATAACCTTTTGGTTATACCCCTAACAAGGAACATGATGCAGTTAGCTTTGGCTGTTGATATTGGGAACTCACTAGATCATGATTCTTTGTGATCTTATGTCTAATTCAACTTCACACGAACTTCACACCCTCTTCCCACTGCTATACAATGCCTAAGACAGAGTTGATGCTCAGTAAGTGTTAATTTAATTCTAAAAATTTGTTCCTGACTCTTTCCAAAACCTATGTGGAGTATGGATAATAAAACCAAACTCGAGCACTAAGATCATGAAATCTAGGGTGAGCAGATTCTAAGGACTGATGCCATCACGGAGACCAGGCTCTGCACCTCCTCTGCTGAAAGGCAAAGATAATAGTTTCAAGGTATCATTAGAAAGGAGGAAGCAGAGCACATCTTCAGCAGAAGCAAAGTTTTGTTTCTTCTTTCCCTCATGGCATTAACTTTTAAAGGCAGTGGCTCATATGGAAATTTGTGTAGGGCATTTGGCAACAGGCTGGATATTGTCCTCTATGACAATTAATATTGCAAATAGGATGTGATTTTTATGTGGCTGTATCGCAGAACAACTTGGGAAATGCAAAGACAACTCCACAAGGAGAAAAGGTCTCAGGATGCTGCTTTCCAGAGCTATAACTTGAAATCATGACAGAATTTAGCATATACTCAAGGCACAGTGGGGGACCCACGTCCTCCAGCCTATCTTCCCTAACGCCTCTTCTGTAAGGTTGGAGGCCCATGTTTGAAAGGCTGAAAGCCACAGACTAGATCTCTGGGCTAACTTCTGAATGAGAGAAAGGTAGAACTGACATTCTCTCCTGAAAAATGGAGGCGCTGAAATGCACTGTCCCCCAGTTGGACGCTCAGGGGAACATGCCGAAAAGGTTGTCGGCGTGCTCCAGTGGAAGTCTGGATGCTCCTCAAGCACTAGTTCAAGGATTTAATTAAGACCCCAGAGATGTCCTCCAAAGAGCCTCGTGGAAGTGACTTTAGCTTGGAAAACGTTCAGAGTGGGCGGTGGCCCATCCTGGCATAATGCTTTCATAATGCTTTCTTACAAGACAGAATCAGAGGAGCAGAATTCTCAGAACTGGCAGCGTGAGTCAGCTATGAAGTGTAGCCCAAGTTAAAGAACAAGGGACTTGGTGTACAGCGTTATTTATTATTAACGAACTGGAAAAGACCATCAAAGCCAAGAGCCCAGCTGTCTTTTTCTGGCAGAAGTTAGCTAATGGGGCAGAGTGCCTCTTGAGGTCACTCCCAATTTGCGCTATCGATACTATTTAGTCAGCATAAATAAGGACCTTACTTTTTGCTTGTTACAAAGCATTTACATTCACTTTAGCTAAAATCATATTAGCCTATTATACTAGGAGTTATAAAGATAGGGGCTAAATCCTGACCAGCCTAGGAGGTCGAGGAGGGAAGGACAGTGGAGGGTACTAGTTCAGAGCACACAATTTAGAATCAGAAAGACCTGGGTTCAAATCTCACAGGACCACTTATTAATTATATGACAGTGGGTTACTCTATCTGCTCTATGCCTCAGTTTTCACGTCTATGAAATAGAGATATTAGTAGTGACCTCATAAACTTGTTATAAGAATAAAAGAATCACTACATGTGTAATACATGAACACTCAGAAAAGGTCAGCTGCTCTATAATTATTTGCACCCCCACAGTATGTGCATAGCAGCTTGCACACAGTAGGCACTAGCTAAATATTTGCTGATTAATTAGCTAATGTCTTGCAATTAAGCTGATGACCATTCATTTGCTAATCATGATGCCAGTTCAGAGAGGCTGAGATTTGCCTCACAGATGCCAGTGAGTTTCATGATCTGTTTATAAATAGTAAAAGCTTGTCACTTAAAAATGGCTTCTTATGAGTGAGTAAACACAAGAGAGGGAATGGAATGTGATAAAAGGGAACTTAACATCGTTTAGCATTGACAACTGAAGCCAGAGGCTGCTCAGCAAGCTAATGAATACCTGGCCCAAGGCTCGAGGCTCTCAAAAAACTGTAATGCTGTTATTATTACCTTTATACCTCATGATTTTGAGATCTGGCTATAGCAATTCTGTCTTGATAGAAATAAGTGTTTACAGGAGTATTAATAACTTGGGATTTATGTACATCCCATACATCTTAGGATGTATGGACCTGATGATGGCAATGAGTCCTATAATCTTGGAATATTTGTAAAGTGTGAGACACTAAAATAGAGCTGTCACATTTGATGGTGCAAGCTATACACTGCACAAGCCTCAGGACACAAGTCACATGGACCAGGATGTCCCTAGAGTTATGAAGTGTGCAAATCAGTCTTGCTGCAGCCCCAATAAATGGTGCTCAACCCTTGTATCTGAAACCTTCTTGTGTCTCACTAAAAATACTGAACCTAGAACAGAGCTTCTTAAGAACAAAATTGGTATACATTTTGAGGAGATATTCAGCAAATGAATTGGCTGGTAGTGTTGATGGAGCAGAGAGTTATTCTTTATGAAAAACTGGTTAGATTATACTTTGGGTCTATCTAAAGGGTTCTGAGCCTAACGTGCATATTGAATCGAATTATTTAAATAGTGACCTGACATACAAAAGAGGCCTCCCAGAGAGCAGTAGCCAAATAGGGACATACTAACCTTTTATGAGTTGATATGATTAATGAATCAAATTAGTTCTGGCCCTAGTTGAGGAGTGTGCATGGATCTAGAAAATAGAAGGCCGGTGAGCGAAAATTATAAAGCTGGAAGAAGTAGGTCTCCAAGAGGGCTGAGGGAGTTTGCTGATTATGTGGTTACAGGAAACCTGCTGGGCCTGAAACACAGGAAAGAAAGAGGCTCTGCTACTGGGGAGAGAGGCTGACTGCTTCCAGGCACGACACTCTCTGGACACGAGATATCAATGTGAAAAGATTTACTCTCTGAAACTTAACTACTCTGGGTCTTGCAAGCACCATCCAAGAGTGAAGGGGTTCTGGAAAACATGGCTAGGGACCACAGCTACATCAGTTCAGTGACAGAAAACCTCAACGATTCTAGGAATAGAACATAAAATTATAAGCACTAGATAAAAGAATTGTGAGGGTCCAATTTTTTTCCCTCTGTAATTCATTTTAGCTCAGGTAATTTCATGTAATCCAATTACAAAAAATGTTAGTGTTTCCTGATGAATATGGTTTTTATGGCTTTATAATAGCACTAAGAAGCATTCTCATTTAAATGAAATGATGTTTGGGGGGTTTGAATAATTGTCTCAGATTTAAGCTTGACTCGTTATTAAATAAAAATACTAAGCTTTCCTCTCCTTCCCCTTTATCCCAATCTGCAGCCTAATGGCACTTTATTCTCAGGTAGAAAATCAAAGCTTTAGAGAAAGCACAGTCAAAAGCCTGAGTGTTGTTGCTGATGGTGGCCCTGTTAAAGGTAATTAAGCTTCAGGAAAGATTCATTTCGGACCACTGTGTCCTTGGGATTTTCCCAGGAAACTGAGGAAGGACTGCTCAATACCTTTTCTTGCAGCTCAGCATCATTTCTGCAGCAGAAGGACAAAAGCTTTTGAAAAAATCCTCCAAAAAGTGTCTCAAAAGGTATATATCAAGTTCAAATGTGTTGGCTATCTAAAAATGGCTTTTTTTTTTTCTTTGCAGCAGTAAAAGCAAAGACCACAATGTCTTTTGCCAGGTTAGTACAGATTTACAGCCCCTTACCTGAAATATTTGGCATTAGATATGTTTTAGATTTCAGAGTTTTCCCAATTCGAAAAGGAATTACAGTATGTCTGCCATGGAACAGGCCCCAGAAAGGTCTGGGACACCCCTGTAATCCAACATATTAACATTTCTGCAGCAAACTGTATGAACAGTCACACCAAGGGATAAAGACCGACTAATAATAGCCTCACCTCAGTTCAGGTCAGGCGTTGCTGCCAAATGAGATTGCGCCAACTCTTCATAAGAAAAACATTTAGTGTTCAGAGCTTTTTGGATTTCAGTACCGCAGATGAGAAGCTGACTACCTGCCAAATATTCAAAGATGTTATGGCAAAGCTACAGAGCAGTGGTTCTCAAAGTGTGGCCTCTAACCAGCAGCATCAGCGTCACCTGGGAATGTGTAAAAAATGCAAAGTCTCAGACTCCATCCCAGACTTACTGAATCAGAAACGCTGGAGACAGGGCGCAGCCTTTCAGGGGATTCTGGAACCCACTGCAGGGTGAGGACATTACATTACTGCAAAGGTTCAAGCATAAGCCCTGGACTAGGAATAAAGAGAACTAAGTCCTGGTTAACTAGCTATGACACAGAATCTTTTGGGTTATTATTATTATTATTATTATTATTATTGTAATTTGGTTTTCAATCTGCAAAATGGGGCTTGAGTCTACCAGACCTTTTCTTTAGCAGGATTGTTATGAAGCTGTCAAGAGATAATGCATGTAAAAAGGCTTTATAATAATAAGGTACTATATTATTTTAAATAAGAATAAAATTATAGAACATTATTAAATGGAACAAAACATAATTAAATGAAACACAACTTAATTAGCAGATCAATGGTATCTAACAAGAGAAAGTAAATAAATTAAAACGTACAATAGTACTTCTGTGCCTGGAAAAGCAATATAAGGAAAATTCACTCACAATGTTATCTTCCTCAGGTTTCTCGTCTCTGGGAGATGCAGAGTCATGTTCTCAATCAGCTCAAATTAAAACATGACAATATGTGAATGGATTGAAATAGTTGATGAGGTACACATATGAGTGCATTTTCACATGCCCTACCCCGTTTCATTCCAGAAAAGATTTTAGACAATGTTGAAAGATAGGTGGCAGGTTCTGCTGTTTGTATTTCTGTGCTATGACCAGCAAAGAGAACAATCCAGACAGGCAGAGAATACAATGGGAAGGGCCTTGAATGGAGACTCAGAAAACCTGAATTCTAATCCCAGGTCTGCCACTAATGAACAAGTGACCTTGGACAAGTCCCTTGAATCTCTCTGGGCATCAGTTTCCAGCTCTAAGCACTGCTCTTTGGTTCAGTTCACTTACCCACCGCTCTTTTCCAGTTCCTGGAATTAGACTTTATAAACTGAGGGCAGGGGTGGCAAAACATGAATTCAGTGAAAATGGATATGTGATAAGCTGTCTCCCTTTCTACCCATCCAGGTGGGGCGGGGGGTGGGGGGAAATACAAGCTGAATTGGGTTTTAGGGTATTGAGCCTTTATAAAGTAATCCTACCATATGTTCTGGTTTCCCTTAAAGGCCAAGAGTATTATTTGCAGTGAGTTTCCGTTAATGGCAATTATTTCTATTAAACAAAAACTCTCATTAGGGAAAGCTCAGCCCATATGGGAATATTCCTCTCTGCCATGGCCGTAGCCCAGTGATTAGACTTCAGCCAAGGTCACTGCATCTTTTTCCCACTGCTCACCTTCGATCAGAGGTGACAGCATACAGCTGTCCTCTCCAAGCCCTTTTGGCACTTTTTATCTTACCTGGCAAAGCCGTAATTTTGAGGGCTTCTTGGCTGAATCAATTGCCTCACGAGGTAAACAGCCCTGCAAAGACACTGGCTTATATTTACCAGACCTGTGCTTCTCGTAAATCCATAGATCAAAAGCTCTTAGAAGTACCACCACACTCAGAGCACAGTGGGTTGCCTGGAAATCGAAAAACTGGCCCCCGAGCAGCATAACACACCTTTTCCAATTTTCCAACACATGATTTCCAATTTTTATAAGCTCATGTGGGAGGCAGTGAGGTGATTAAGAATAGGACTGTTGGGTATCAGATTGCCTTCCAACGGTTATTTATATCTTGGATAATTCATTTAACTACTCTATGCTACAATTTACACACTGATAAACTGGGAATACTAATAGCTCCCATCACAAAAGGGGACTGGGAGTACTAAATAATATTTTTTTGTTAAATACCTAGATCACTTCCTAGAGCCGCACCTTCCATGTAACAAGAGTTCCCAATCAAAATTTTATCTTCCAGCTATTCTCTAGTTAAGTCATGGAAACTACATTCACCTAAGCCCTGGAACCTTCAGAAAACCATGGTAGGACAGAAATATTTTCCCTCGAGCAGAAGATCACAATTCTCAGAAGAACAAAAACAGTTCCATTCATACTCACCAAACTCAAGCAAATACAATGGCACAAGTGCAAATAGTGTAAACCCAGCAAAACAAACTCCAGGTCAGTTTAGAAAAATCACATTATAGTCTACAGCCATGCCACCCTGAACAAGCCCAATCCAGTCTGATCTTGGAAGCTAAGCAGAGTCGGGCCTGGTTAGTACTTGGATGGTAGACCACCTAGGAAGACCAGGTGCTGTAGGTGTAAAAAATAAGGGATTGTAAGCTGACAAAGTCCTTGCAATCTGTGAGGTCAACCAATGGTTGCTTCACCAAAAAAAAAAAAAAAAGAAAGAAAGAAAGAAAGAAAAAGAAAAAGAAAAATGACATTGTCTATTTAGGGTGGTTCTATTAATAAAAGTGCTCCAGTGCAATTTAGTTTAAATACTGCTATACTCATACTGTGTTTTCCTAAGATTGTATGTTTTTAAGAAAAATGAGACCATGCTGAAATTAATATAAATATTATGTCAAAATAAATTCTAATTGTACATTATTATAATGCTCCATATATGGCAATGAAAATGAAAAGCAAGTTTTTCATTACAGTTGCTTCCTGGAAACCTGTCAGAAAAAACCACGTGAAAAAAACACTTCTCCTTGAGAGATCCAGCATAAAGTTATTTCCTGTGTCCGCTAGATGGCGGACTTAGGTTCATAGGGCAAACTGCTCACCCATCAACAACCACAGGTGCAGAAACTGAAGGCTGGGTCCCAAGCACAGTCTTCAAACAATACAAAGAATCTATTTCGTGCAATATTTGGTGCTAAGTTCTGTGGAACAAAGACCATTACCAACCTAAATCCTCCTTTTGAGGAGCTAATAGTCTAGTAAAAGAGAAATAAATCCAGATAAAGTGATGGCAGTGGAGATGGAACACCAGAGGAGTTCAAAGGAAGGAAGATAGTCATGCAGCAGGGCATGATGTGGGGGTGGGAAGGCTGAGTGGAGGAGGAGGCATTTGAAGTATGCCTTGGAAGGAGGAGTAAAGTTTGTATGAGTAGAATGAGAGAAGAAGAGAAGGGGAGGAAGGATATCCAGGAGTCAGGAACAGCCTAGATAAAGACCTAAAGTCGGGCGATTCTCTGCTTCCTCTTCCCACACCTTTACTCTTTCTAAAGGAAATAACTCTTGTGACACAACTCCTTAAATCTTTCTTGTCGAACAAAAATGTTTGAGTCCCTCAAGATAAGAGCCTCCAGGTGTTCTCAGTTCCTGATATGGTCTGGGTCACACCAAGGGCTCAAAAGTGCTTACTGAAAATATACGTGAAATTAATGAGTAAATGATGTTCTACAAGTTATGCTCTGCAATATGGCAGCAAATAGCCATTTATTTAAATTTAAATTAATTAAAATAAAATAAAATAAAATAATTTAAAAGTGCGGTCTCTCAATTGCACTATCTCTCTCTGAAGTGCTCAGTAGCCACACGTGGACGGTGGCCATCGTGCAGATACACAGTATTCCCATCATTGCAGAAAGTTCTATTAGTCAGAACTATTCTAGAAGGTAAAAATTATCTCAAGAACTAATTATTACCGATGTAATTTTCTTTATCTCTCTGTGTGTATAAATATGTATATATATGTGTGTATGTGTGTGTGTGTGTATATATAAATATATATATATATATATTTTTTTTTTTTTGCCTAAAAATACTTATTTTCCTTAGATCCCTGGTTTTCCTTCTTGCTCAGTATTGTGGCTCACTGACTCCAGCTGCTGCTTCCCAGGCTCCCTGGACACTGGATGTGTTAACAGAATTCTGGATGCAGGGAAAGGGGGAGGTCTTCTCCACACACTGCCCTATGTTGGCTTTAGGAGGCAGCCGTGTCCATGGTTGCATCTCCTCCATGTTCCCAGCATCCTCCCACGAGTTTCTAGGACCCCTGGTGGCCTTCGCTGCTGGGTACTACGGATACAACTTCTTCCCCACAGCTTCAGCCTTGGGGCGGGGGGGGGGGGCGGGGGGGAAGGGGATAGGGTTAGTGCCTTCTTGCTTTGTTAATTTCCGGTTTGTCTCTCACCACTGCCTGTTCGACTTCCCAGTTTGTTCAATGCCTTTAAACTGGTTCCCAGTATTAAATTCCTTCCCTTGAACTACCTGGCATGAAATCTGTTTCTGACTGAACATTGACCAATATATTATGCCTATCCAGGTGTCACATTTGAAGCAAGAAATTATTGGTAGAAACTAGCAAATTTGGACTATAGTCAGATAAGAAGCAAACCTTGAAGCTGTTTGTGTTCCCATATCCCAGGTGCAGCATAATTAGCATTACTTTGCATTAAGGAGGGCATTTCTATTATCCTAAAGCCCATTTAATTTTTAAAATTTATTTATTATTTTTTAAGCGAGGCAACCTTTGGTTGACCTCACAGATTGCAAGGACCTTGTCAGCTTACAATCCCTTATTTTTATTTATTTTTTTTTATGCCTATAGCACCTGGTCTTCCTAGGTGGTCTCCCATCCAAGTACTAACCAGGCCTGCCCCTGCTTAGCTTCTGAGATCAGATGAGATCAGGCACGTTCAGGGTGGCATGGCTGTAGACAGCCCATTTAATTTTTGTTAGTTTTTATCGTCATTATTTTTCCACTTTCCACAGAAGGCAAATGAGTCTCAAAGAAGTCTCATAACTCATCCAATGACAGATAGATACAAAGAAGAGAATCTCACAGCTAAGTCTGTCACAATGATGAGAAACAAACGAAGCCTTGCACAAAAATAATATTTACTATATGTTCCATTTATATGAAATCTTAAACAGGAAAAACTTATCTAAGGTGAAATAAGTCAAATAGTGCTTGCCTTTGGGGGATGGGCAGATTGCTTGGGAAGTGATACAAGAGAACGTTTTGGAGAAATAGGTACACCCTCCATGGTGAAAAAGGGATGGGGGCACAAAACTGTACACATTTGTCAAAATTGTAAAGTTAAGAGTTTTCATTACAATGTATATAACTTATCTGGCAAAAGATGCACTGAAAAAAATCTAATCAAGCATGAAGAGAAGGTGGAATTATGTATGAAGCAAGAACAACAGAATGCTGATCATTGTTGAAGTTGGGGTTCATCGTACATATTCCACTTACTTTGCACATGTTTGAAATTTCCCATAATAAAACATTTTTTAAAATCATAGCAAGAACCTCTAGATTTCTCGACAGCAAGGCTCAAGTTCTTTTCACCAGCCATTTTGCTTGAAAACAAATTCGTAAGTATATTCACACACAGGAGGACAATTGCAATCCAAGGAAACTACAGAAGAGAGGTACAAATTCACAAGAAGGGGCATTGGGCAGTCAGTCAGAGCATAAGCGGCACCCCACATGAGGCCAAGGAATTGCATTTGATAGAAGAGGCACCATCACCTTGCTCCTACTTTGCATCTTTACATTACCATTATAAATAACGCTTAGGCTGGAAAGAGCAGAGCACCAGTGGTACGAGGAAGCAGAAGTGCAAAACATATGAAGACATGCAAATGAATCAAAGTTCTAGAAGCAGAAAATTCTTTGAGCAACTTTGGAGGAAAACGAAAAAGAGAGAGAAGGCCAGAAGACTAAGGTCAGGCAAATACAGTCCTAATTACTTAAGAGGAAAAAAAAAAAACTTTTGAAAGTTTCCCTGTGGCCACAGGGTACAGTCTGGGTTCCACAGGAGGAATACAAGCAATGTTCTCTGTGAACTGCTCTGCAGCTTTGTCTCCTGTCTCTCCTGGCTCCTTCTTTGCACTCTGATGACAGCAAATTTTTTGTAGCTACCTGCACTCCACCTGCTGCTTCAGGCCTCTGCAGTTTTTTCATGCTGTTTCCCCCCATTGGAATGCATTAGCCTCCTTCCATTTACTCTTAAAGACTTAGTTCAGGAATTACTTCCTTTAGGAAGAGTCCCCAGAAGCTCGGGCCCCTCCCTGATGCTCCCATAGCATCTTGCCTTTTTGCCTCCCACAGCACTGATGATAGTTAAAATATCTGATTGGGTACCAACCTTCCCACTAGGCTATCATCAGCTCCTCCAGGGCTCATCATGTGCTATTCATCTCTGCACTCCCAGATCCTAGCCCAATGCTTCGTACTCTGCAGGTGCACAATAAGTACTTGTTACACCGTAATATAGCTGTTTTGGAGCTGGTGATTCTATGTGGCTTGCGAATACAAAGAAAATCATAGCAGCCTTATAACCTTCCTAAGGCTGCTCAAGACTCATCCATGTCCCCACTTATTGTATCCGCTGGGATCAAGAGTCATGCCTTCAATTAGGTTGTCAAGTTCTGACAGAGCGATGTTTCAAGTGGGTATTCAGATTATCAAAGAGCCTGTAACTATCACAACCAGGTCAGATGATTTTGGAATGGAGGCTAAAGGAATGCTGGCAAAATTCCTCTATCACATCACAAGAAGTAGTTTTGTCAAACATCTACCTCAATGATGATTGTTTACCTTATGAAATGATAAGAACAAAGAGAATAATCAAAGAACTATGTTATTTGAGAACAAGAAAAACTGGCCACTCTCTTTGAATGAATCTGGTTAAAATATTTAAATGTGAAATGTTTGCTTGATGTTAAAAGCGAAACAATTGAAGATATGATCACAAGAAAACCAGAGGAGATTTCAAGGTAATTGGTATCAGAGAATGATCTTAGTGAAGTAGAGGACTCTTAAAGAGAACTCAGGGTAGGGAGAAAAGGCAAATTCTTTGGCACTGATTCTATAACATTGTAAATTGTTCCAAGTCCTACTTGACATCTTTTTTCAAAACTGGTAATATTCTATAAATATTCCTAGACAAATTGAGCACCAAATATACTGCCTGACCAGGATAATGTTTTCACTGCACCTGTGGTCCTTTTAGAATACAGATACAAACTTCAGGGCTGAAAATCAAACTCCAGTTAGAAAATCAAGTCATTTTACTTTGCTTTGCATAAGACATAACTCTAGATAGGTTCTCTGTGGAATGTGACATTTGGAACTTTCCTATCTTCTTTTATTTTTTTTATGTAATGCATTGCTGTTCAGTTATTGACCTGTTATAATTAAAAATCAATCAAACAAAAAACTGTAATTATCACAAATTTACTTTATAGAGTCCAGTTGAGCCATCTTAACCTCATTTCTGTTAGGATTACTAGTATAAAGGAATGTCATACGCAGTGTTGGGCATAACTTTAGATAGAGAACCAAGGCTTAAGGAGTTAAAGGGGAGTATAATTGGGACTTAGAGCAGTGAAAATCATTTTTGGAAGCACATTCATCTTGGGAAAGTTTCTTTCTCTGTTTCCCAATATATAAAATAGTTATAATAGCAGCTCCCTTGTAGGAGATTGAGTGAGGAAACATATGTCAAATGCCCAGAGGCGTATTTGAATGTCATGGCAGCCACACGAATGCCAGGAGGGATGAGTAACTCAGGACATCCCTGGACAAAGGAGGTTGAGGCAAAAACCAGCCAGGCCTTGAAGCCATAGCTCCCGTGTCAGAGGGAGAGGTGTGTTCTGTGGAATCAGGCAGCCTGGAGCACATCCCAGCTCCATTTCTCAAGCTCTCGGACCTGGGCACATTACGAAATTGCTCCACACATCAGTTTTCTCGTTTGCTATTAGAATCAGTCCCCTGAGTTGCTTCTCCTATGATAGAGTTTTCAGACAAACTGGTGATAATAACAGTATCTACACTTCATTAGGCAGTTGTGAGGATTGATTGAGATCATGAAAGGAAAGAGCCTGGCATATAACGAGGTCTCAAAAAATGTGGCTGCTTAACTGCAGCTGACAAACTGGAGGACAGGCTGGTACCAGAGGAGTGATGTACTAAACCAGAGCACCGGGGAAGAGTTATGGTGCCTGACTCTGTCAGAAGCTGTATGTGTAGTGTGGGCATCTTCGCCTATGAGGTTGACGTGAGCAGCAGAGTATGTTGCCATTGGTTTCCCTCTTCAGTGGACCATCTACTCTGTTCTCAGGGCCACAAGCTAACAAAACCGTGAAATGTCTCTTATTCCATCCCAAGGACTAGATGACAGTGAAAGTTGGGGACTTATAGTTGATTAAGCTAGCAGTCACAAGAATACTGATTGTTAGAAGATGTCAACTCAGAGGATCGTAGCAGGTTAGAGAGTGTGTTTACTGTGTTCACCGGCAACACGAAAGTGGAGGGAGGAAGGCTTTGAAAATGGGGCCTTACGCTTTGGAGATGCTCAGAAATTACTGGTTGCCCGAATGAATGAAAGAAAAATCAAGATTTAAAAAGCTCTCAATAGGTTAAATGACAGGTCAAAAATCAGGATGGAATATAAAGGGGATAAATGTTAAGTTTTGCCAAATGGTAGAGATATTTCTCTGATAGAAATAAATGCAACAAAGGTTTAGGAGCTGTCATCAATTACCAGCCTAACGGGTAACCATAAAAAGTGACTTAAAAATGTAGACTGAAGCCATAAGATTCAGAAAGGAAACAGGCCCTCTGAACTGGTCATCGTCATGCCTTGTGGTGTCCTGTATTCAGTTTTAGGGTAATGCTTTAGGAACTCCATTTATCTTCTGGAGCAGATACAAAGGTGGAAAACCAGTAAGAGTCTGAAAACTCTATCACATGGAAGCAATTCATGGGACTGATCATTCTTAGTCTAGAAATAGAAAGAAGACTTACTGAGGACATGAGAGCTTCAGAATTTAAATATCTGAATGCCAGCAAGTAGAAGATGAAGATGAATTAGTTTTATTAGTAAACTGATGATAGAATATTTATTGAATGTCTATACATTTTACAAATATGGATTGGCCACTTGTTCTGTGCCAGGCAGTGTCCTAGATGTGGGGGAAAGGTCTCTGTCCTTATGGAGAAGATGGGGAAGACAGTCAATAAACAAGTAAAAGATGAATAATTTCTGATCATGGAAAGATGGAACTGTACATGCTGTCTGCCTTCATACATCTGCCTTCAAATCCAGTAGGATGTTCTTACCCTTTGTTGTTCCATTAATTAGATAAAGAAACATTATAATTCAATGAAAGGAAGAAATTTCTCCCAATAGAGCATGGACTCTGTCAAAAAGTGATAGAGTGAATTCTATTATCAGAAATTTTAAAAACAAATCTGCATGGCCAACTCTTAGGGCTGCTGTGGGGAAGTGCTGAGTGAGGAAAAAATTAGATTGATGGTGCCAAGAACTCTGGATTTCTTTGACCAACACAGTTGAAAAAATGGTAGGTGGCAACATAGATTGCTAATTGTTTTAATATTTCTCAGTATGTTAACAGAAGCCATACTATTATTAACATCTTCTAATTACAGAAAGGTCATTTTCACATGACACAATATTGGAATAAAAAGTTCTCTAAGTTAAGTAAATTTGGTTATATTAATAGTTCATATCATTGGCTTTACTTTTCTAATTTTGCAACAGACCATCAAAAATTTTACCATCAGCCTAAAATTGTCCAGAGACTGCAATTTGAAAATGGAACCAGTAGACCTTTAAGGTCTTCCCCATATTTTAAAAATGTTTATCTATTATCAAAATTTAGTATACTGTTTATATGTGTAGTTTTGAAGTTATGTTAATGAATTTAAAACCAAGGCTTAAACTAGGTATGGGAAAGTTATTTAACTTTTCTGAATCTTAGTTTTTACTCCTGTAATATGGAGATAATAAAATTACTTACTCATAAGAATTCCCTGCGATAAAGTGAATGAAGCGCTCAGTATAGTGAATGACATGCATTAAGCGTTCAATAAAAAATAATAGCTAATAACTCTTTTTGTCAGATTTTCTGCCCCAAAAGAAATGATGAGATGCAGGGCATTTCTTAATGATAATGGTGTCAGTACACACCATTTTCTAAATACTCTTATTCCTCATAAAGAACAGATTGCCTTATTTGGCATGTAATACTTGAACCCTGTCCCCTAATGACATGAGAATAAATAAGCATCCCAAATAGTTACTAAAAGGATGGTTTTCTCTTTCTCTCCTATATAACTTGTTTTCCTAGGCTCCTACTTCTGACTGTTCTTGCCTATCTTCTCTGGCACTAACCAGTTTCTCCATAGAATGCTGGACCACTTACTACTTTATTTTTTTGCCTTCTCCATTTTCTCTTCCACCTGCCTGCTTTCTTATGAGTCTCCCAATGGTACTGCTTTTCCTTACCTCCTCCCAACCCTGCCTGCTACTGCCAACACGACCAATACTCTTAGCACGCTTATAGAGTAAATAAGAAACTTTGACGTTAATATCAATAAATCTTGCTTCATTTCTTTAGCAGGCAATAGAATTTGTCTGAATGCTGCTATGGAAACTTATATCCTTAGGCCTATGACTTCAAGTCTGAACGCTCAAGCAATATGAAAGATGACTGATGTTTGGAAGCTGAGCTACCAGTCAACCTGCCATACTCATGCTTCTTGACAATGCCCAGCAGTGTCTATTCAAAAGAATGCATTGTTCTAACAATAGCTAATGCTTTTCTGGTAAGGAAGTGATATTGTGGCTTCATTAACAGTGATCAGATGTAAGTCCTTGACAGGTGCTGAGCACCCTAGAATTCAAGAACTCTATTTTTCAGCAGCAGTAAATCTAGACAAAAAGGTGCTGAAATAAGATCTTTATATAGAAGTCTACTGAGAGACGTCAGTGGAGCTCCTATGATTTGGCATTTGCTAAAATGTGCTGAATAAGTCCTGAATTACTTTTCATTACTGCCTATGCCAGTTCCACATTTATGACTTATTAATTTAAAATGTGGCTGGGCAAGTGAGAGGAATAAAAGCATAGAGTGGTATAATTAGTGAACACAAGCCGATGAATAAAAAACTGCTCCAAAAGTCAAGACATTCAAACTTGTTTTAGAGAATTCTTATTATAGACATGGGTTATGTCTAAGCAATTCTTCAGGATCTTAGTAAATAAGTGGAATTTCCTCCTTGACTGAGATACTGCTATACATTTTACTCATGCCCTCTATTTTTCTTTTCCCTTTAAATTTTCTCTATAAAAAGTAGACCACATGGGAGTGGGCCACGTAAAGCTTTTTGCTTTTATTCTTGGTGCGACAGGAGCCACTGGAAGGTTTTGAGCAAGGGGAGACAGGATCTGCCTTACTTTTTAACTGGATTTGTCTTAATGCTTTATGGGGAACTGGGCAAAGAAGGCAAACCAGTTAATGGGCAATTGCAGTCATCCTGGTAAGAGAGATGGTGGCTCAGCCCAACCAGGGAAGAAGCAGTGGAGATGATTAAAATGGTAGTAATCATTTATTTTGAAGAAGCGCTAAATGAATTCATTGATTAGATGTGTTTTAGCAGAAAAAGAGGAGTCATGGATGACTACGAGACTTTTCGTTTGACCAACTAGAAGGCAGAGTCACTATTTCCGGAGATAGGGAAGACTAGAGAGAAATAGCTGCTGGGGTGCTTAGAAGGTGGTGGGAGGAACAGACCATGAATTTGACTTTAGATTTGTAAAGTTTGAGAGGCCTTGACATCAAGTAGGGATGTCAAGGAGCAGATGAAGGTCCGAGTTGGGAGTTCAGGGAAGAGATCCAGTCCAAATACACGCATTTGGGAGTTGTCAGTGCATCTGTGATGGTTAAAGCCATTAGATGGCATGCGGCCAGGGAGAGAGGAAAGACAGGTTCAAGACTGAATATAGGACATAACTTGAGGTCAGGAAAAGAAGAGGAGTCATCAAAGGGGCAAGAAGAAGCCATAAGTAAGGTAGAGTCCCAAGAACCAGAAGAAGAAAATGTTTCAACAAGGAAGGAATGAATGAATAGCTGTCTCAAAGGCTGATCTCCATAATATTCAAAAACAATTTACAAATGTAATCAAATTTTTATTCCTTTCAAAATTAAATAACACATGTAATATTAATTACACATTTCAAATCAAAATTTCAAAGCTAATTTGTCAGATACTCTAATATGTCAGACTGTTTCAAACACCTTTAATAACAAATAAACACAAAAATTAATGGTGCAAGATATATTCCTAAACTTAACACAAAAGCATTAAGGCTGTGGAGGCTGGCTCATTTCACCATCTCTGCTTTCTTTAACATGGTTTCAAATCATTTTTCCAATTCAGGAGGAAACATTTATCCAATCAGGGTGCTATATTCATTAGGTCAAAGAGTCAGGACTGAGACATACTTAATTACCAGTCAAATTCAATATGAAGACAGGTGAGCTAGATACTGTGTACTTCTAAGCCAATTCTCCCCAAATTTCAGGTGAATAAATGATTCCTTTCTCATCATTGATGTCTGTGTGCTATGTCAGCTGGGGACCCTACGCGCATTATTCCAGCTGAAGTATAGTTTCACAGCTCTGCATATCACACATTTCATAGAATACATTTCAAGTTACACCGTCATTCAATTTTTATCGTAAACTTATCTCAACATTTTATCACCAAATTAAGTAGAAGAAATTTTGCATCTTTAACCAAGTTGCAGCTTTTACCTTAGATTAGATTCAACTAATAGATTTTGTTTCCTGCTTGAATTCCACTTTCTTTTCCTTTTTCTTGTCTGAATCTTGGCCATATGCTAGAATCATTTTTATTGAAGAGAAGATTTAATTTGAGGTCCATGGAGCACTGGGACAAGCACATATTGGATTTCTTTATTCCAGTGCGTAACACTGACAGCTACTGCCCCAAGGTTTGTTAGAATGGTGTTCAGAGCTGTGAAGGAGCCACAGCTTACACGTCCTTGACTGTAAGAATACCACACTGGATCTACAGCCATGCCACCCTGAACGTGCCCAATCTCCTCTGATCTCGGAAGCTAAGCAGGGCTGGGCCTGGTTAGTACTTGGATGGGAGACATCTAGAAATACTAAGTGCTGTAGTGATTAAAAAAAAAAAAAAGAATACTGCAGAAAGCTTAGACTTAGGTAACGAGGTCCCAACCATACAGATGGGTGGTATCGATCTGGAGGAATCGTAAAGGAAGGTCGATACGACATTTATTAAAAAGACATTTATTTAGCACCTTGAAATGGACTCAAGTTCGTGTCCCTCCAAATTCATATTTTGAAACCCTACCCCAATGGGTTGGTATTTAAAAAGTGGAGTCTTTGGAAGTAACTGTGCATGAGGGTGGAGCCCTCATAAATGGGATTAGTGTCTTCATAAGGAGAAACACAAAAGCTTTCTCTCTCTCTCTCTCTCTCTCTCTCTCTCTCTCTCTCTCTCAGACACAGCAAGAACACAGCCATCTGCAAAATTAGGAGGTGGGCCTTCACTAGAAACTGGTTCTTCCAGAACCTTGATCTTGGACTTCCTAGCCTTCAGAACTGTCGTTAAAGCCAGCCAGTCTATGCTATTTTTGTTATAGCAGCCTGAGCTGACTAAGCCACACCTACCATTTCCCTGGCACTGTGCTAGGTGTTAGGCAGGGTTGAGATGCAGCTGTGTCCACTGGCATGTCTGTGCTGGTAATTTACAGCTGGAATTTACTCTGATTGGTTAGTCATTGTTCTATATCAGCTGTTACATGTAATGAATATCATCCTTGATGCCGAAGGTACTAAAGTGTATAGAATACATTTCTGTCTTTCAAAGATATTTGTTTTAATGATCTCGTGAAGACAACTGTCCCTTCTGATCCCTATTACAACAACCTCGATAGCCAAATAATAAACAGTAATCTAGGATATGCTTTTTATAACTGTTAAAGTTACTGTGCTTACCAATAAATGCCCTAGTATGACTCCACTTTTGTAACATTCTAAAACTGACAAAATTAAAGATATGGGACCAGTCAGTGCTTTCCAGGGTTTCAGTGGGGGACTATGTGGGGTCATCTAAGGGAGTTCCCTTGTGTGAGGGAACAGTCCCCTATGCTGATTGTAGTAGGAACACAAATCTCCACATGCAATAAAATTTCATAGACTACACACACACACACACACACACACACACACACACACACACATTGAATGTACACAGAAGTTGATGAAATCTGAATAAGATCTGTAATCTATTTACTAATATAATCCCAATGTCAATTTCTGGTCTTGATAATGTCCTATAGTTAAGTAAGATGTTACCTTTGGGGAAAGCTAAAGTAAGGGTACATGGGACCTCTCTGTACTAGTTTCCATTTTCTTGTGAGTTTATAATTATTTCAAAAAATTTATGAAAAATTATATATTAATTCATTTAAAATGATAATAGGTCCTTTACGTATAAACAAATTAATGTGCTATATGATATTAAAGCTTTTCATTTTAAGTCAGCTCTTCCTGTCCCAAAGTAGCCAAGATGAACATTTTTGATGTTCATTTAAGCTCTGCATCCTCATCCAGCTATGACTTACCACCACTTTAACTCAACATGTTTGATTCATAAAATTTTCTTGTGCAAAATCTTTTAAACTTTGCTTTCTCTTTAATACAGAAGCTCTAATGATATGAAACTTTCCTACATGTAAATAGATCATTATTTATGTGCACCAAAATTTAAGAATAAGCACATTCATCACAGCATAGCTTATGATGGCAGAAACCTAGAAAAAAATCTAAATATACAGAACAGGTGACAATAAGTACCTTTTAAGACATACCCAGAATGACAAATTAAAGACAATCAAAATGTTATTTGTAGAAGAATACTTAGTGATTTGGAGAGCTGTCCTTAATATTTTACAAAGCGAAAAGCATTTTTAAATAGGGTATATAATATATATATAAATATGTATTCGCATAGAAAAAATAGATATTTAAATGTTAATGGTTCTCTGCATGATGACATTACAAATAATGTTTATTTTCTTCTTTTAAATTAGCTCAATTTCTCAAAATGTCTACAGTGAATTATAATAAATATAAAATAAAAAATACTGCATATTTTAAATCAGTTCCTTATAGAACAGTGTTTCTAAACTGTAATGAGTGGGTAGAATTCCAAAAATGTTTTCACAGTAATCTGCAACTACTGCTATGAGAATTTTTAATGTGGTGTTTTCCGTAAGCTGATAACTTAAACGAAATAATATAGATATATTCTGGATCAACTGGATGATCACGGGATGTCAGAGATGACCACTGCCCATATTTGTGTTTATGTTGATGTCTGCAAAGTTGATGAGCACTACTACCCTAAATCTTACAAACTAATGAGAAAAAAAAAAAAACAAAGTCAAATGCGACAAGCGATGTATTCATAGCTTGTAAAGGTCACAGCCACGTTTGCAGAATTTCCAATAGAGAAAGTCCTGGGAGAATAATACCAGGCATGCAGAACTCAAAAGGACTTGCCCTAAGCAATCAGTATCTAGTTGACAATGTTGTTAACTTTGACAACGAGTATAGCCGGTTAGCGTTATGTGAAGTTTGTTTTAGTTTTATATTGAAATTTAATTATACATTTTGTTTTGGTCTTATATAAAGCCATAACTATAGGGATTTTGTGCCTTTTTAGTTTTGTTTCATACTCATTTAAGTATTATATTGTTAAAATATTAAATTGACTGGAGTCTATACAAATATTTTTCTTTTTGAAAGTGTCTGAACCCTGCTCAAGTATGAGAAGCACAGTCTAATTCTAGGACAAAAGTATTGCCTGTGCATGAGCAAGTACTTAGAAGCCACATAATTAAACGCAGGGCATTAAGATGCTATTTAGTCTTGTGTATGACAGTCAACAGGATGTCACAAACAGAGGAGTGGAACTGGTTTCAAAAGTTTGTTACTAAGTTGATTATTTGGAACCCCAAATACATTTCCCCCTCACAGAAATTATATTAAAAACAGTGTTAGACTCCCAGGTCAGCTGACTAAAGCCCTTTTAATATAAAATGTTCCTGAACCAGGAAACGGTACGTCCTGGTGATAGGGGACATTTTTAAAAGTGTTCCCTGCTGCAAAAAAATGCTATCATACATTCATAGAATCCTCTGAAATTGCAAACACCTTCACACAGTCTGTTTTAATCCTCACATTACAACAGTTCAAATAAATAACATCACAATTCTCATTTTATTAGAATTGTAGAATGGCTCCTTCTGCCTTGGGCCTCTATTGTGCTATGGCAGGAAAGCACTTCTTTTTTAAGATATGCCCTCCACGGACTCTGAATGAGAAATACCTGGGATATAGTTGTTAAACTGGAACATTTCTGAGCCCCCGTATTGGTCACTGTCAGAGAATCTCTGGGAAAGGACACAGGACTCTGCTTTTCAACAAGTTTCCTAGTGATTATTATACACACTAAATTTTGAGGACCATCAGCCTAGTATAATCAAAAAAGTACAACCACAGCCACGTTTTCTGGAGTTAAATTTGGCACAGTCAAGGATCTCGATGCCACGGCGGGTTGAACATTCTGGTAAAGTTACTGCTTCTTCTGCTCATTCACAAAACCGTTCCGCAGTCACGTTTGCCACAGGTTTCCAATAAGAGCCCCGGAATTGCCCCTTTCCCACTTTTTCAACGTGGATGGGACCCAGCCACAGTTTTGTCTCTTTCTGCTTATTTGAGGGCACTTGTTGCCATAGGCCTTTGCCAGCACCCCAAGGGTCTCCTTAAGTTTGAATTTGGGGAAAGGGTTGAATTTGGGTTTCTTCCCTCATAGAATATCCTTGGATTCTTTGTGCATTCCTCTCAGAAGTAAGTCCATTCCTCTCAGAGCTCTAATTACCAAAGGTATTGAAAGGCGTAGAGAGATAAAAGCACAGCGAAAGTCCTCATACTGCTTCCCTGGGAGAAAGTGTTCCTGGTTGATTTTTATTAATGTAACAAAGGAAGCTGGTCCACGATGCCCCCATTTTGAGTGTGCTCAGTTCTGTTTTGAAGTAACTTGCAAACTACAGTGGAATTAGCTGGCACTAATTTAATTCCCTCCTAACATTTCCCTGAAGCGTTCTAAAGCCTTCACAATTGTTGGCACATCTTTATTTATGTGGCAAACTATGTCCCTTAATTCTAAATAACAAATACAGTAACTCCTCGGACAATGAAAATACTAATAGTCAATTCAAATGACTTCTGTCCATTCCATGGAACCCCAGGGACATAAGATGCCTGAGCTTCTGCCTTCACAAAGAGGAGACAAAGTGGTATTCCCCAAGCATAGCCCGTCAAGCCCCCAGAATCAGAGGCTAAAAGCTCTGCCGCAGGACTTACAACTAGGGCCGAGGCAGCGCCAGAAGCAAAGCCTGTGTAGAGTTGGGACCCTGTGTTGGAGAGTGTGTATAGAGGTATATGTAAATAAATAAATGAAGTTGAAAAAAGATAGTGGATTTTTTTTTAATCTGGGAAAATAGGTAATATTGCCACTAAAATATTAAGAATGTAAGCACCTGAAAAGCTGAAAGTAACAGAAGTATGAGAAACGAAGACAGAAACTTGAAAGAACTTGGATTCAGCTTACCAGTTGACATGTGCTCGCCAAGTCCTTATATGCTATTTAAAAAAATATTTTATGTGTGTGTTGTATGTCTAGATGTGTGTGTGTATGTGTGTCTTGCGTGTTTTCCAAGGCCTGCTTGGCAGACTCGAGTTAGCGGGATGTGCCAAAAAAGAGTCGAATCTAGAATATATTTTTTCTTTCCTATCTATCCTTACCTGCTCCCACACTGTTTAAAGTAGATCTCCACACAAAGGGAGTCATTAACAGTAACAAAAGTTTTACAAGAAAAAAAATGTGAAAGTTTTTATCCCAAACTCCCAGGAGAGCAGATGTTCTGGGCCTCTGAGGTGAAGACAGGCTACTTGCCATTTGTATTTGGGGGACATGTGGGGAAGGGAGTGGTGTAAGCTTAGGAGAGATGATTTGGAAGAGGGAAATGATCACTCTTTTGATCATAGACCATGATGCCTTGAGATATTCATCTTCATAATTCATAACTGCCAAATATTTATATCCAATATGATACATAAAGGTAATTCATTATAGGTAAAGTAAGTACTTCAGTATATTTTTGTTCATATTATAGGAGACCTTCTTATTAAAGCTGTTTTTGAAACTTTACTCAACATTTACACTCCAGCCAGGTCTAGGGTATCTTACTACCTCTATATTAAATTCTTAAATGTGGATTGAAAATAAGTTATTCTCCAAATTACACCCATGAAATAAGGATAGCTTTCATAATTTAGAAATGTAGTTCTTTGGAATGTACCAAATATCTTAATTTCATATCTACCAAAGCCTTTTTAAATGTAATACAAATCAAGTGTTGGGTGCTAAATGTTGCTAAAGTGGACAAAGGCTAACCTGGGAGCTAGTGGAGGGCAGGAGTCAAGAAACCTTAGTGTGACACAAAGCAGATTGCTTACCACACTGCTTTATCAGCTTCCTTGTGGCAGTCTGCAAAGAAAGCAAAATCCCACAGAAGACTGTACCACAGTTCTTATTTCCTTTTTCATATACCGGGATGAAAACACTTTCCCAAATTTTGAGCAATTTTTCTTCAGAATAAAACTATATTCTCACGAGTGTATTGCAAAGATTAAACAATAGCTGGATGCAACCCATTTCACAATAAAAACATAGATCAATAAACTGTAATCTGTAAAGATTTGTACTACTATATTATAACAGGCTTGGGGAATTTGGATGAAAGGATCTCAATGCATACTCGATGTAAAAAATAGACATATTATCTAATTTTCTCAAACAAAGCCATTCCCGCAAATGTCATTAAATTCTGGCAGACATTTCTTGGTCTGTTTTCATTTCTTTCTTTCTTAGGCTTCAAATGTGTTTATCAAAGCAATAAACCTTTAGTTCAGTCACTGATCACTCAGCCTTCTCGGTATTAATGATTTTGAAGGGAGACCAAGGACAGATGTTTGAGTTTCAGGACAATTTCAAATAAATGTTGTCAGCTCTTTTCTTTAATGCTTACGAATGACTCAGAGAGAAACAGGTCTCAGCTCCCTGCTTTTAGTAAACCGTTTGCTTTAACATAAGTTGGCTGTGAACACTTTAAAAGACAAACTTTCCTCTCATAGAGGCTACTTCCTTGCATGGTTTGGCTACAAATTTTCGGGGAACTATCAGTGTAAATAACAGCACTTTAATCCTTGATGTTTTGTGTTTTATCCTCATTACTTTATATTTCAAAAAACTAGACAAGTAGCTGATAGTTTCTCTGAAATAAAAATTAAAGTACTTCAGTTGGAAATCAAGTGCTGGGCTATCAGCAACAAATATACACAATCTGGGTTCCCGTTGACCTTCACTGTTTAATAAATGTGAAAGGCCTCTAAACTTGACTCTAAACCCCAAAGTCTGAGTTACTGGAGCATGAGACTGAGACTGTATTGTATCCCATTGCTTGGAAGGCATTCAGTGGCTCTTTTTCTGGTCAACTCACATCATTGGACTGTTTGATGAAGTAGCCACACACTGGCATGTGGGGGAGGACAAGAGAAGAGGCACTGAAGGAGATAAAGATCGACAAAAGAAATGCTACACAGGCAATGCTCCCTTTTAGGATCTTCAGTAATAACTAAATTGATGTGAAACTAGGCCCAAAACGAATGCACTCATGAGTTGATAACAGTATATACTGCTATTTTTTGTCAAACTGCATCTTCACTATATAGGTGGCAACCACTCAAATACAAAGATCTTAGTGGAAATGAAACCTTGATTTCTCACGAGAAAGGAAAAAAAAGTGATGATTTAAACATTTTTAAACAGCTGCTTTCTGTAAGTTCCCAAGAAGGCTCAGGCAAAGCTGCCATCTTCAAAAAGTCCACATTAGAATGGTAGTAAGAACAAGAAAAGCACAAAACTTTGATGAGAAAAATGAAAGGGCTCCTTTTGGTGTGGGTAACTGCTTCATGGGGAGAATGCTAGGTCTTGAAGGATGAAGATTTTTTTCTTTAAATGGAGTGGAGTTGGGGGAGAGGAATCCATTTGAGGTTTGATAATGTCACATTATAAGTTATTTCATTGATTTTATTTTCAACCAAGTTTAGATACCCATACCTTGACCTATAGCTGTGATTCTTGAAGTGTGGCCCCTGGACCAGTAGCACTGGAATCAGTATCAGCTGGGAATTTGTTCCACATAAAAAATGGCTCAGATCCTTTGGCAGAGCTACTGAAGTACAATTCTTGGGGGGAAGGGGCCAGCAATCTGTATTGTTACTAGTGGCCAGGTGAGCAAGATACAGCCTACAGAGACACCAAGGTTCCTTAGGTACCTCTTCAGCTGATTCCTAGGAATGTTGGATAGATGAAAAACTTAACAGTACTAGATAAAAGTGAGATTATATAATCTTACAGAGGCAGACCTTTAGAAGCATGCTTCTAAAGAGACCAAAAAAGAAAAAAGATTGATTGAGGACTACATAAAAGTGAAAACCTTTCTGTGTCCCAAAGGGGTATAAACACAAGAAACTGGAGGTAAAAATGGAACCATTCTAGCCGTCACTGAAATTGCCCATCTGGAAAGAGGCGGCTTTGGTTTTTCAAAGTCATCAGTATATTGAGATTGATATTCTCAAACCATGATTATTCTCTCAGGAAGGGAGCTGTTTATAAAACAACGTCTGAGGATTCTCTGGACAGAGCCCTTCTGGAATCATGGATATTTTGTTTCCTAGGCAGCTTCTGACAGATACTTGAAGACATAGCTTTTTAAAAGTTCTTTGGCGATGTTCCTATTACTTCCCCACGGGCCATGCACACGCTCTGCTCTACATTATTTTGTTCAGGTACCTGTTTACATGTTTAGAGTCTTCAGTATGGAGCTAAACATCTGTGATGTCTGCAGTCTCTTCGTGGCAACCTGCTGCATGCAGATGGTACCAGCTGGAGAACTGCTCAGACTGCAACATGGGTTCTCTTTCTCCTGCTATGGAAGATGGTAACTAATTAGCTAAGGAGTTTAGCTTGACTTCTCTCTACTGTAACAGAGCTGGATGTGCTGCCCCTTCATGCACAGAAAATTCTGCTGGGAGGGAAGCATGTATAGTTTAAATATTTCCAGCACCGTTCCCATTTCTGGTGATGGTGACATATTGATGCTGAACAATACCACTAGGACTCCTAGGGCAGTGACCAAGGTTAGGATGCAGTTCCTGCCAGAAAAACAGAGCAAAGCTTCCAGCCCATGCAGAGAAGGAACTCAGCTCTTTGGCTTCTCTACCCAACGGAGTTATTTGATCACTTTGAATAACCAGATAATAAGGAGTATGAAAAGGATTGGTTAGGGACTTGGCAAGGAAATAAAATTTCTACTTCATTTGTTGTGAAAAAATTTTTTTCCAACAGGAGATAATTTGGCCAAGAGAAATACCATCCTCCTAAGGACATGTGGTACCATGTGTACTCATACACAGTACTTTTATGTTAGAGAGAGAGCCAAGAAGAATCTGAGAAAGGGCTGATCACCACATAAAATCTGGGGTCCTGGGAGGCATTCCAGGGTCCACAGATTTTACAGCGATATATCAAAGCGCAAAAACTTGAAACAAGATAATTTGCTACTAAGGTGTCTTTTTAACGATGCTAATAAAATAGATTATTTACATGCTTGTTTATTGCAATGAAAAAGTTATATTGGTGTCTTTAGGGCCATAGGACATAAATATTAGAAATTCTGTGTAAAGAAAAGGAATAGTCTAAAATAATTTCTTAACATTCTCATCCAATCCCAGAGTACGAGTGATTAACTTTCCTTTGTGTACAATTCTACAAACAAATGTGAATTCAATAACTAAAAATCATATTTAGTAAATATAGGATTATATAATAAAATCAGAAATATGATTACACTGTGCTTACATAATTATTCACTTTCAAAGGTTTATTAAGTAGCTCCTGGTCTTCAAATACCACTTAATCAATTTTGACAGCAGTTCAAGTCGCATATTCAATTGACTATGCTATAGATAAACATATGCTATAGATAAACAGCTAGACTCACTCCATGCTTTCATTCCACAATGTCAAAAAAATGGAGAGCAAAAAAAGTGGACTATAGTTTTTGTCATCACGAAAGTACTGGATCACTTTTTCCAATATCACTTCTATAATTGGCTCTTAAATGCACCATTCATTATTTACACATTCTTTAAAAAATTTTTCTCCATGAAAAAGTTCATAAAACATTTTTGATCACAGTTTTCAGATATCAGTTGATGTGCAATATATCAATAATAGATCCTGTCTTATTTGAAGTTGATTAGGACGTGTCAAAAAATCTGAATAGGATTTGGTGAGAAGAATCCAGAGTAGGCAACAGTAGTGAGGTATCTGACATGGTATGTCTCCACCTTCTGGCCACAAAGCAAAAAGGCATGTCTGAAAGCAGTCAACCACTTCTGGGAACAGACCACCTCCAACAATCTCTTGCCCGTTACTACAGTATTAAAGTATTTCCTAAATGCCTATCTGGGTGAGGTTTTAGGTATGAAGCAGCCTCATCAGGAGAGCCTGAAGGAAATATGATTCTTTTATTTGATGAAAAATGCTATCTTTTAGAGTGTCTGAACAATTCAAAAGCACATTAATTAATCATGTTATTTGGGGGGAAAATTAATGTTACAAGGATGATATAGTCCAAAGCTATTTGTCAATTTGTGGTTTTCAAAGGTCTTTCATATCCACAATGTTGGTCATCCTTACAAAAAAAAAAAAAAAAAAAAAAAAAAAAAAGGTGGCTGATGCCTGTAAGAAGCTGAGAGCGCAAGGGAGCTCACAGGCTTCGGACTCTGGGGCTTGGTCTATCAGCAACGCCATACCTTAGCCTGTAACTCTGAACAAATGCCTTGACCCTTCGAAGACTCACTTCAAATATCGAACAGTGATATCAAATATGGTTATATCACATCAAAGATCACATGTGGTTCCTGGGAAGTTCATACAAAATAACCTATTTAAAAGTGCAAAGAGACTCCATCAAAAAAAGAATGAATAAATAAGATGTGGTGTGAGTGTGTGTGTATACATACATACATACATACATATATAGAAATATTATCTTAAAAAGAAGGAAATTCTGACAAATGCTACAACATGAATGAATCCTGAGGACATTATGCTAAATAAAATTAGCCAGATACAAAAGGACAAATACCGTATGATTCCACTAATATGAGGTCCCTAGAGTCATCAAATTTATAGAGATAGAAACTAGAATGGAAGTTACTAGGGGCTAAAGAAAGGAAGAATGGGGAGTTAGGGATTTTGGGGTGGGGGGGAGTTAGTTTTAACAGGTATGGATTTTCAGTTAGAGAAGATGGAAAAAATTCTGGAGATGGCTAGCAGTAATGGTTGTACAACAATGTGGATGCCACTGAATTGTACACTTAAACATGGTTAAAACAGTAAGTCCTACGTCATGCATATTTCACCACAATAAAAAATAGTTCACAGAGAGATATCTGGTCCATGGTAAGTGTTGAGGAAACAGGAGCTTCGAGAAGCTATAACAACTCTCATTCTCTGCTACCATAGTCATTGATCATTAAACAATGAGACGAAGGGTGAGGTTTAAAACGATGGGTCTAAGGCTACCTTCTGTGGCAAAGTGTCATCAGGACTAACTGGATTAACTGAGGTGTGTATTTCCATGGGAGTTTTTAATGTTTAGGAATAGTCCAACAGCTTACACCATGATGTAGGTAGGATATGACATCTAAGAAAATAGGGATCGTGCCAACTAAAGGCAAGTTTTAAAATTTTGAGCTAATTTGAAAAGAACATGGCTTCCATAGCTTGTTATAGCTTTGCTTTAGGTGAGATAGGTTTTTAATGTAATAGAACATCTCCAGTACCAAGGCTCTGACACATATAATGAAGCATGATATTATCTATTTGGCTGGCAGCTCCTTTGCCATATATAAACTCAAGTTTTCAAATGGCAAAGTCATCAGCTGAGTCAAGGTTATGGCTCACTCTAAAGTGTAATTAGAGTCCTACAGTTCTCAGTCATAGAATTAGGATTAAAAGATTTTTAAAAAAATAGTAATAAGCCAGACTAGGTTTCATTAAGAGACTAAGTCCCTGAGTAGATTTTGAATAATCTGGTTGTTATGTCAGGAAAATCATGAATCTGCGATACTCTCTGAAAAGGCTGGTGAGGGAGAGGCTGGACTGGAATGTGGTGGAAAACAAAGTGGAGGGAAGTATATCTGTAGCATTTACTCAAGGTGACTAAAACACCCCTTTGGTATAGAATCAACAGGGATTGAACGGGACATTCAGTTTACTCATGTAAAGATGCCCAGTAATTTCACTGCAGGATTCTAAGGTTCTACATAGAATAAGTAAAAACCTCAGAAGATCTAAATTAGTGACATAATTGCCACCACAAACAAAAAGTATTATGAAGAGTTTCTTATAATTTGTTCACCCATTTATCATGTTGTCTGTTTAAAGAACTCTGAGTGATCTTTGAATATTTAAATAAAAGTATCAAATAACTGTTCTTTTTTATTTTAATTTTAGCTACTATTTATTGAACACTTATTCTGTGTACTTTTCCTACATTCCAACTCTCCTGACATTTGACATATGAAGGATCAAGGGTCAGAGATACTAAGGACTTTTGCAAGGCCACACAGTTACTAAGTGGCAGAGCTGGGTTTTCAAACCAAGTCTGCCTGCCCCCAAAGCCTGTGGAATTATCTACTGAGTCTGCCCTAGGTCTTTAGTTAGGAGTAGACTCATTCTCTAGTATTCAAAAGATACAAGGTTAAAAGGTGGCTGGCTTTCCTCACTAGGTTTAATTTCAGAAATCAAAGACAGAGTCCTTTTGTTCTCTGCATCTAGCTCAGTGTCTAACACAAAGGAAATGTTGGTAGAATCAACTGATTAATCAATAGGCTCCAGAGAGCTAAATGAAAAGTTTGTTGCTAGAAAGTATTTATCAATATGGGTCATGAACAGCCACCTCCATAATTAATGAAAAAAATTCTAGTCTCTGCCTTGGGCATATTTTTATGTTGGACAAATATTATGTGCTCAAGGACAAAGTGGTGTGAAAGTTAGCAGTAGCTTAGCAGGGAGACCTGAAGGAGATGAAGCAAATGGGCAGAAGAGGAAACTGCAGCCATAGCCCTGGGTCCTAGCACAGTGCCTGGCACATGTTGAGTGTGCAATGAATATGTGAACAATTCAATTGACCTGGGAACAATGACAGGTCTGCCTTTAAAAAGACTATAGGGTCACAAGAAGCAGTAGGCTAATATTGGGGCCCCCATTCCTCCTGCGGGACAGGGACATCTTCCTGATCACCCTTGAAGAGGCACAGTTTAGGTAAGAAACTCTGCTCAGGGACCTACTTTTGCCCAAACCACTCAGCTAATCCTCAAGTTGCAAAAGACAGTAAACAAAGTTATAAACAAAGTTTTTAGAAATTCAGTAAATTCTCAGTTATTTAAAGGCTGGTAATTTATTTTGTGGATTACTTAGTTAATGTTGCTTTTTTTTCTGCTTGGGACATTTCATTGTTCTTTGGTCCTCTCACTATGACAGGGGAAAATTCAATTACATCTAAACTGCCAGATGCAGTAGACATTTCAAGGTGGTTTTTAATCCTATTGACCCCTTCCCCAACTCGATTCAATAATTCGTAATGGCTTATATTGTTATTTTATTACGATTTCAAGTCCTTCAGACTAACATGTAAGACACTGTCTAGTTTCATGTACCAAACCATTGTTTTTTGCTGTCTATTGTTATCCTTGAAACAAGATATGTGAGTACATTCTCATTTTGGTACACTGGCCTATTCATTAATTTATCAACAAAATGGATACAGGCATTGGAAACAGAGCAGAAAACAGTTCAGACAAGGTCTTTCTCACATAGAGCTTGTTGGGAGAGACAAATGAACCAAACAACAGACCAGCAAATCGTAAAATAAACCATTTTTAATATCATATCATTTTTAATTAGAGAATGAAAAAAGAGGGATGTGAGAATAAGTCCTACCTAAGAAGGAGACATTGAAGTTGAGGTCTGAATGTAAAGAAGTATCCAACCCTATAATGATTCAGAGGAAGGACATCCCCAGAAATCCCAGAAAGAAGAGCTGGTTCAAGAAACAAAAACAAGAGGTTGTGTGGCAAAAATATAATGGATGAAAAAGAGAATGGTATGAAGTAAGATTTGGAAAGTTGGCAGGGCACAATCAAAGAATGTGAATTTTATTTGAAGTGTGATGGAAAATGTTTGGACGGCTTTCAATAAATAATTGACATAATCATCACATTTGTGCTTTGTAAAGGTCTCTCCGGCTGCTTTAAGGAGCATGGAAAGTAGACAGCTCAATAGTGGAAGCAGTAACACCAACTAGGAGACTACTTCATGCCAAAGATGATGGTGGCTTGATCTAAAATGATAGTGACAAACACAGAGTAAAGAACTGTGATCCAGGATTTTTAAAGTTGTAGATCTTACAGGATTTGCATATAGGTTATATGCTAATGAGAGGAAAAAAGAAGATGGATTTCTCTTAGATCTTTGACTTGAAAAACTGAGTGGATTACAATGTTTATGGAGACATTGTGGGACGAACAAGCTTTCTGAGGGGTTACTACAAGATCTGTTTTACCCATGTTAAGTTTGAGAAGGAGAAGTTTAAACTTACATGGAAATGTCAAGTAGACAGTTAAATCTTTGAGTCTGACATTCTGGGGCATGGTCAAGTTTAGAGGCAGAGATTGAGAGGGTCATTACATTGAGATGGCTGGATGAGATTATCTATGGCGAATATACAAATAGAAAATAGAAGTAGGGCACACTTCAAGTTCAGCACAGGAAAAGGAGACTAGGACCCTGAGAAGAAGTAGTCAATGAGGAAAGTGAAATGGAGATTACTATGCCAAGAAAGTCTAAAAAGTTTTGAGAATGAAGTATTGGTTACATTAGTCAAATATTCTTGAGAGATCAAGAACAATATGTAAAAAGATGGCCATTGGATTTGACAACCTGATGTCATGATCACTTTGGTGAGAGCTATCTTAGTGGAGTGACAGGAATGTCTGACCGGAGCAGGCTGAGGAATCAATATGAGATGAGGAGAGAGTGATTATAGAAAACTCTTTCAAAAAGATTTTCTGTAAAGTGGACAAGAGAAATGGTTGGAAGAAGACTTAGGGAAGAAATGGGAGTGTTTTGTTTTAAGGATGGAGATTTCTTTATGCTGATAGGGATGACCTAGTAGAGAGAAAGTATTTGCCGTGTAGGAGAAAAGGCTCACTTGTAAATATAAAAAATCTGGGAGGCAAGTAGAATTGAGACTCTGAGCGCAGTGGAGGGTCAGGCCTTTGCTAGGAGCAGAGATACTTCAGCCTTTGCAAAAAGGGAGAATGCAAACAGCGTGGGCTAAAATGTAAGCGGATTGGTAGACGTGGTGGTGGGAAGATGCGGGTGGCAAGTTCCTGCTCATTTATGTGCTATCAATGAAGTATGAGGAAACATCATCATCGGAAACTGGGAGGAAAGATGGAAAAGTGTGAAACAACCATTTTAGAGAGTAAAAAGGTGCATATCTACAATAGAAACACCAGTAGTATAAGGAGTGTTAAATTGTGTTTTATTGTATTGAATATAAAGTGAAAATAGTCAGTCATTCGTATACTTTTCTCCAGAAACTGGACAGGGGCAGATTCATGAATTTAAATAAGCTAGGATGGGCTTCTCCCAAGGAGTATAATAAGATAGCAAGAATAGTAAGGGTATTCTGAAGGAGGCCATAATGGTGGGCTAAAAAAATTTAAGCTGGTAAGGAAGGTAGTAAGGTCATGAAAAGGGATGGATACCCTAAAAGACTTAATGGTGGCACTCAAAAATTGCCTAAGCGAAAATATATGAGTAGATAAAGGATAATAAAAAGCAGAATGTTTGGAATGAAAACTTGAAACTTAGGACATCTTCTCAACAAGAAATGACTTGCTTTATTATATCTTCCTAGTGCATCCCCAGTTCTAAACTCTATGAGATTGAACTTGACTTCTCTGCTTACTTTCTGTATGCCCTTGGACAACTCATGGAACATCTTTGAGCTTTCGTCTATAAAATAGAGATATTTATCTCTTCCTATTTCTATGAAAGTTAATTAGAGATAATATATGTGATGCAGTTCATACATAGTAGATGATCAATTTTGATTGCTATGTATAATTATTTCCATTATAACACATAGACTGGAGGTTGTCCCTACATTATGTGTCCATAATTAACTATTCTCTTATAGCTCATGTTCCTGATTTTTTGCAGCCTTTCAATCTTTTCTTGTCAAACTCGTAACTGTCACTCCTTGAAGCTTTCATTGTTACTGCATAAGTAATTACACTGAGGACCTGAAAATTAGATTCTGAACACCTATAAGTGCAGGCAACAGGAGATAAGACCCTTCAGGGAGTCAAGCTTTCGTATATGGACTTTGCAATCCTTCTTTCCTTATTTAGAAGTCTATTTTAATGGCTTCTGGTCCTCCTACGTTGTGCCAGATACTTGAGTTTTGGCTTTGGGAAGAGTTACTATTGTTGTTTTTCACTATTCTGCCAGCTAAAGCAGGATCTTATATAGGTATGTGGAAAATAAACCAGAAAGTGCCTATACATTTTTAGGTATATTTGATTTCACCAATATTAAAAAATGAACACTGCATAAAAGAAATAAATGAGATGTGCGTATAATGTTCTATGACTTTGTTGGCTACAATGACTCTCATTTAGGCCCCCTGTTGGGTGTCCCCATGGTTATTCTTATATTATCAGTGGCAACTTAAGCACTCATAGAATGGGAATGAAACTTAGGTTTCTTCTAGTCTATTACCAACCCTTCTCCATCCCTAGCTGATATTACAATTTATTCCCTCAATTTAAATTTAGCCTACACAGTTAACAAGAGGAGTTGATAAAGTTATTCATTCTACTTAATTTTGCAATCTCTTCAAATTTCTAATTAACTTAGAAAGCCAAATGAGCTAAGAATAAATCATGAAGCACTGTCTTAATTTTGTGTTCCTATGCTTACTCTTAATCCCTTTCCTTCCTATTAAAAAAGATTCTTTAAATAAAATCGTTGTTCTAATAAGATGCAACAAATAAACTGGGTAGTATTAAAGATTTAACTTCTATTAAGTAAAGCACTTTTAGCAATACCAAAAGAATACAGAAGTAGAAAAAGAGAAGTAAAAACTTTGTTATATTAACAAAAAAAATTTTTTTCCAGGAAGAAAGAGACACAGCAATTGATCAAAAGTTCTCAGAGACAAACTGAATGGAAAGGACACTAGAGCTGAAGTGTGTCTTTTAAAGGACAGATTATATCCTGGAAACATGACATTGAGTCAGTACTAAAATATATTAACTGGGCTAATTAAATTAGGAGATATGAGAAGTTCTGCTGAAAGATAGACTTCCTGCTAATATTTTTAGATGGAAAATTCCCTCCAGTTCTATAGGGCAGTTAAGAATCTTCTTATGACTTATGAATTAGCTTAAATGAAAGATGTCGAAGGAAATCATAAGGTTGGAATAACAGTGTGAGTGCAGTTTCATATATATGAGTTTTTTACCCCTAAACTTTGGTGTTATAAAAAAACCTTTAAGAGCATATGATTTTTAAAAATATATGTTTACTATAGGTTGATGGATCTTTTAGATCAGAGCTGACTTCAGTAGTGAGCATTGAATGCCCTGTCTTTTCTCTTTGCCACCTGCTGAAGATGCTAACTTGTGAATATCCTGGAAATGGCATCTCTTTATGGTTACAGAGCAGAGCACACAGTTCTGAACTATTCTGCTTACCAAACTGGGCACATCAACCAACCCCTGGCAGAGCAAAAGCAAGGCTTCCTTGAATGAGAGAACTGCTACCTGATCTCACTGGTGGATCAGAGTCAGGTAAGGGACTAAGACAAACTTGGTGACCAGTCCTGCAGTTTCCTCCTCCCCCATCCTCAGTTTGATTCTAATAACAAGACCATGAAGCCAGCCACTTGGCTTCAGAAAAATAATTAAGTGCCTATTTAGATGTTAAAATATTCACAGATATTAAAGGTTAGCAAGGAGGTGGGGTAATCCACTAATCTATGAGGGCCCTGAATATTGTATATTAGATACCAGATTAGAGATTAAATACCAGTACGTTGAAGTACTTTTCAATGCTAAATATATTTATTAAGTGCCCATTTTGCATAGTATCCTATGCTGGTATCATAATTATACAAAGATTAACGAGGTGCAGTGGCTGCCATTAATATAAGCGAGAAATAAACACATGGCAAAATTGCAAAGACCTTGTACAGTTTGGTAAGTGCTGGAGGTTTCCAGACAAATATGGGAGTACAAAGGTGGCAAAGGCTACTCATGGTTAGAGAAATGATGGACGAACTTCCTAGAAGTCTTGAAAACTGGCCTATACTTTAATTAGTAGAGATGGAGGAGAAAGAGAATGATGGAAATAAGCACACCACGATGGTTAAGGGAAAAAAAGGTGTATTCGGGGATCATCAGTTCTCAAATTTGGCTGGATTATAGGAGAGTCACAGGGCTCTACAGTGATATGTAGGCCTGGAAAAGTAATTGGGGCCAGATCATGTTTGTTTGATTACTGAGCCAAGAAGCTTGAGCTTTATTTCATGTAAAGTTTTTGGAGCAGAAGAGCAAAATGGCCAGGACCATCACCAGGAGGTGATGGTCTGGCAACAGTGTGGAGGACAGACAGATGCCCATAGACCAGTGCACTACCTACATGAGAGGCACCAAACTATGAGGGCAAAACCAGGCCATTCGGTATGGGAATGGCTTGAAAGGTATGGAATCAAGATGCTTAAAACAGACAGGGTGGTAAAGGAAAATAGAATCAAATGTGCCTCTAGGACGTCTATCTGATCAACTTACAGGACTATGACACCATTAGTCAGGTTAGATATACATAAGGGAGAGCAGAAATGAAGCTGTACAGCAAGGAACAGAGACAGCTAAGTTCACCAGTGGACCTGTGAGCTTCCAGGCATCAGTGGTCCATGTAGGTGAAGGGATTCAGGAGATACATTGGGCTGAGGTGGATTGAGGGCATCTACACAAACAGCCTAGTGGGGACAATGCTGAGAGAGAGTAAAGAGGTTCAAAGGTATTGATATTTGAGGGCTGAGGAGAGAAGAAGACCTAGCAAAGAAGACTCAAAAGCAATGGCAAAGTAAAAGTGGGAGAACTAGTGCTGTGGCACCCAATGACTAAAAAAAAATTAATAAACAAGGATAGTGCCTATAGGTATTTTTTTAAATAAAAAAGAATATTTCAAGAATAAAGGAGTGATTGTATATTTCTAAAGGGTTTAAAGGGAATCGTAACTAAATAAAGCTAGTATCAAAAATGAATAAGGCAGTAATCAATTATGTAAGATGGCATAGAGAATTAAGTAAACTGAGGGCTGAGAAGAGGCCTGTAAAGTTGACAACTTAAAGCACCAATAACTTCTAAAAGAGCAATTACAGCAGAAAAGAGACAGCAGAAATCCAACTGTTGTAAGCAAAGAAGGTGGTTGAAAAGTGGGATGATCTAGGACTGTACCTTTTTCTCACTAAATTTTAACGTTATTGTAAAGCACATGGAAAATGTAGACTTACCAAAAGTGAACAAAATGAAAATCATCTGATTTTCTACAACACTGATAACAATGGTTAATGTCGTGATAGATTTATTTCAGTAATTTATTTCCATGCTTATATGTATAGAATTGGGATTATGTAAAACCTGCAGTGTGTGTGTGTGTGTGTGTGTGTGTGTGTGTGTGTGTTTTGTGTTTAATTCAGTCTTATACCATTTACCATTGTATGGATGGGCCATCATTTTAAACCATTCTGCTATTGCTAGTCTTTGATTTATCTTTTTTTTCTTATTTTGCTATTTTCATAATAAATACACTTTTCCATAAATCTTTTCATGTACTGTTTTAATATTTTCTTAGAATATATGCTTAGATGGGGAATTGCTGTGTCAAAATAACACGAGTAGTGTTATTATAGCTCTTGTATTATCAAATGGGTTTTCACAAAGATTGGACCAATTTGCAAGAATTCACTGCATGGTCTCCCTTATTGAGTATTATCATTTTCTTTTCATTCATTTTGCCTTTTTGAGAGAAAAAAAAAAACCGATATCTCACTGTTGGTTTAATTCGCATATCTTAGCTCAAAGAGCTCTCAAATAAGATTTCTCCTTTAAGATCCATGATTTGTTCCTACGATTCCTGATTTAAAATGCAATAGAGAGAAACAAATTGATGAAGAAAGATTATGAAAATGAACTCAGATTAAAATTTAGTTCTATAAAAACAACAGAGGAACATGTCAATTTAGACAAAGAAGCTGTTCTTTTATGACAACCAAGTACTGCAGGAAAAGACTCTCTCTCTCATTCAAGTTGCCATTAATCCTTTGGCCATTTCCTGAAGTCTCTCCTTCCCCAAACAATCAAAGGAGGTGGAAAAATACTAATGCACCAGTTTTCTCTTATTCCTTATATACATCTCACTGACATAATCCAACATATTCAGTTTCACATTAGGGTGGTGTATTTCAGAGAAGCAGGCTCAAACTCTTTCCTAAGTATTTGTGTTCAAGGTCTAATGATGTTGGAATAAGAATAAAGCTGCCATTTCCTAAGAGCCAGGCACTGTGCCAGGTGATTTACATCCATTAACTCTTATAACACTTATTGGAGGAAATTATCAGGCCCGTTTCTCTGATGGGAAAATGAGACTCAGAGAGATTTTGCTGCTCCCTGAGCCACGTGACTGTTAAATAAATGATCTAAAACTTGCATCCAGTTGTCTGGTACTAATGCCAGTGCTCTCTCACACAAATCCCACTCTTGTTTTGTATGTCATTTGACATTAATAATCTGTAAGACAATTTATTATCATTGTGCTTATCAGAACTTCAAGAAAGGAAAATTATGAGAATATAGCAATTTAATAGTACCTCAACAAAATATCTTAAATTCTGTAGCTAACTAAAGTTGACTATTGTGAGATCAGACAAAAATAACCTGAGCTTTTAAAGCAAACACTTCAAGCATCCCTCTCTCTGACTTTCCAGTGAGTCTTCTACTTCATTCAGCCCTCTAATCATCAAAGTCCCCACATTTCCACTATCCAGAATCAAAGAATTGCTATGCCCTCAGTTCCTTATGTAACTTGGATTCCATGTTGCACCATTATAATCAGAGCCTTGCCACACCCTTAATTTCTACATAAGTCTCTTTCTCCATTATTCTTACCTGACCAAACTTAGGCTCCCCAATCAGCCATCTCCTCTGCACCAGCACCCTGGTAACTCAGTGTTACTAAGAAAACGGCAAAACCTCGCCTCTCACTTTACATTCATAACCAAAATTTTCAAATGGCCACTTAACCATGCACAGAAATTTTAAAACATACTTCTTAGAATATTTATTTTTCTCCCACCCCCAAATGACTACCTCTCAAATATACAACACCCTTCCCCAACCTCTAGGCTGATGGACCTGCCTCATTCAACATGGGGAATATAGAAAGCATCAGTCATGCAGGAACTAGCTCACAACCGCACCCCCATAATAACTGCCTGCGTTTGTATTCCACCGTGGCCTTCCCAGCTGTCACACTGGGTGAGGTAACCCTGCTCCTACCAAAGCAAGTCTTGCGAGGTGCCTTTGAACACAGCTTTTCCGTGGCTGAAGTTTTCTCATGGTTCAGAGTTCAGCTCAAATATTACCCCCTTCTAGAACCTCCTTCACCCAACCAAACTAAACACACAGTCACGTCACTTTCTAGTCTTGCATTCTCACAGTGGTTCTCAGTATGGGCCATGGAATAGCTGCATTGGGAGCACCGGAAAATGTTAGCGATGTAAATTCTTGGACCCCACACCAGAACCATGAAACCCACTCCAGCCACTCTGGGGGTGGAGCCAGTTTTGTGCCGGAACCAGCTCCTACCCACACAGGAGAAGAGACTGTTAAATTTCCAAGAATTCTGCAAACTGATTGTTAAACACAACCATTACTAAACATTAAATTATATATAAGCTTTGAAGTAAATAAATTATATTTAAAATGAAAATAATAAATATTCAGAATTCAATACTCTCAAAAAAAAAACTACATTTTTCTATCTTCTATGCTCTTGAGGTTATTTGCATCTAGTGTAGACGTATGGTAGAAATGCTATTATAATGGCGTACTACAGTGCATCTCCTCTTGACTCAACATTTAGTGACGCCATATTAGCAGCTTGAAATCAGCTGTGGTGGGGGTATTTATACCATGGGTCCCCAAAGCCGGGGTCGCAGACTAATACCAGTCTGTGGCCTGTTAGGAACTGGGCTGCACAGCAGAAGCTGAGCGGCAGGCAAGGGTGCAAAGCTTTATCTGTATTTGCAGACACTCTCCAGTATCACCGCCTCAGCTCCACCTCCGATCATCAGGCATTAGATTCTCATAGGAACACTGGTCCCTAGTGCCAAAAAGGTTGGGGACTGCTCATTTATATCATGGAAATCAACAACTGCTACAAATCAGGGTCTTTTTTTTTTTTTTTTTTAAGGAGCCAGTCATTAAACATTTTCCAGTATATCACTGGACCAACCCAATAATATTCCTTTGAACAAGCCTTCAGGGAATTCCATGCAGCTAGAGAGCCACTGTTTAAAGAGGCCCTTCCTGCCTCTCTCCCATCACCTGGTCCCCTCTCTTACCACTACCTAGTCTAACTTCTCCTTCACCCATATACAGAGTACCTAAGTTTGGACCTTGATTCACTTCAAATCTACCTCAGCTTAATACAAACCCATTGTCACCCAATGGAAGTATGTTTTCTATAGGAAAGATAAGACTTTTCTTGGCACCCAGGGTAAATCCCCGTTTTATTTGATAGTTATGTCCCAGATTCTAGAAAAAAGACATTTTGTAAGTAGTTTATTTGTCACCTAATGTCATTCTAATATTTACCTCTATTTTGATAACATAATGAAATTGCAAAATGATTTTTTTTTTCAACATCTTATTGAATTCTGTCCTCCATCATTTAGAAGTTTGCTGCTGAATAAGAAAAACCAGCAGATGGCAGCAGGGGCTCTTGGAAAGAAAGCCTAATGTGCTCAAAGCATTTTGGCTAAGAAAGAACATAAATTGTTATTGCAAAGTCAAGCACAATTCTAAATAGTTTGCTTGTTCATCATATTCTTCAAGTCAGCAAACTGCTCTTTAAAATGCAGGTTATATTATATTCTGTGATTTCGTAAGAACCAAAAAGCCATTTACTCTTTTTATGCAAATTGGTCCATGTCAGATAAGAATAGAATATCTGGCTACTTTGTGTTGTCAGGTTTAAAATTTTCAAATTCTTATGGATTCAGATTTAAATTATTTTACTTAATTAATACTGTTAAGTGTCTTTTATGGTATTGCTTCTACAACCAGTTTCCTTGTAAATTCAGGAGACACGATATGCAAATAAAGAGTACAGATTATAAACCACAGAATCTTTGCATTTTTAAACAAACATGAAAGACCAGAATGTTCACATAGATTCTCTATGTCTGAAATATCAGATAGCATCGCTGAAAGCTATGCAAGGCAATTAAATAGTCTGATATTAGAATGATACAGATGATACTACGGTGGTCTTTGGTTGCATAATTAAGGGACGTTGTGTATAAGGAGTGTTTCTCCATTTACACAGCACTGAATGTTAAGATTCCATTAGGAAGCCTGAGGTTCCAGAGTGTTTGGCAACAGTAGCAATCACAGCACAAAGAAGTGATTTTTTTTTTTTTTTTTTTACTGTTGAGCAGCACGTAGAGAAACAGTGTCAGCAGTGAAATATAGGAGCAAACTATCTTTTTTTATGACTCAGTCCCAATGCCTCCTGATCAAATAATTTCTATTGGGCACATAGATAGATGAGCAGACACTAGAGAGGAATATTTATTGGATATCCTTTTTGAACTGGCACTTTAGTCATCACTGAGGATTGCCAAAATAAACAAAATGTCATCTCGGTTTTCTAGGGGCTCACAGACTACTGGATTAGAGCTTTATGAGATATTCAGAAGAATAGAGTATTTCTTTCACAAGATTGTTTTGATAATTAGTGAGAAACCAAAGAAAAGCACTTCGCAAACTACCTCAGCATTGAACAAACGTCAGTTTGCCACCTTTTTGAATAAGTAAGTAATAAGAATCAAACTGGTGTTCATAAAAGATTGATATGGCAGAATTTAAAAGGCAGATTAAATGCGGAAAGTAACCTAAAGCAGACTGACCAGCGAGAGAGTCCACTATACAAACAAAGGAGGTGACAGAGCGTGAACTGACGGGCAGTGGAATGACTGAACGAAAAGACTGAGAAGAAGCAGATGACTTTGTGTCGGATAGTAGGGCGATAGAGAGAAAAGGGACAAAAATGCTTAAATTGTATTTTCTGGATGATTGAAGAGATAATAAAATAGGAAAGTCAAGTGGGTGATATGAATTAGGGAGAAAGATGGAGAATTTGACTTTTCATGTGTGAAATTCGAGTCCACAATCAACATCAGGGCAAACACAACAGGAAGTAGTTCAGAGATTCACAGCCCACGAACTCCTGTTCAATCTTCAAGACCCACTTCCCTCAATCTCTCATCTGCGAAGCCTGTCTTTGACAGCTCTCAGGGATGTCGTTACTTCTCCATGTTCCAAAAGCAGCATGTTTTTTTTTTTTTTTGGATACTATATCTTAGCGCTTGTCATATCAGGTTGGCTTTATCAAACAGGCTTTATCACTTCAATTAGACTCCATTGGAACTGGTGGAAGGTTAGAGAAAATCATCCATCCATATCCTTAGCACCAGCACTGTACACCACTCGAGGTTCAGTAAATGTCTAGTGATGAATTTGCTGATGAAAAAAATATCTGAATATCAAAATGTAGGATTTAGAAGTCAACCATTTAAAGGGAATGTGAAGCTGTTAGTGGATGCAATTTCCAAGGAAGAATATTTGGAAAGAAGTGAGAGCTAAGGACAGGCCATGTATAGGGAGTCAAGAAGAAAGAAAAGTTAGAAAAAGGAAAAGAAAATGAGCCAAAGCCTCTGAGAAAAAGGATGCTGTATCTAACAGGAAAGGACATACTCCAGCAAAGGTTTAAAATGCTACTGGCATCTAAGGGAATGAATAAGATAAAGAAGGAACCACTGAATTTCAAAGCCAAGTTTATTTGAGAAAATTCAGGTTTATTTCACCAAGAACAAAAATAAGGACAATGAATAAATGCTCCTAAATTAGTGAGGAATCCAAGGATATGGGAGCAATCTATTCTTGTTTATATGCTGTATGAAGAGGGCACAAGACTGAGTGCAGGCTGGGTGCATATCTCAAAGCTAAGAAGTCAAAAAAATATTAAAAGGATTAAATAGCTAATTTTAAAATATATAAATAACAGGAACGTTAGCACAGTACTACTGATGAGCTACCGGTGAGGAGGTGAAGAGAATAAACTAAGCTCTCAAGGGCATTTTTCCCCCCAGGGAATGATGACTGTGTCAAGATAAACAACTGCTTGTTACCTTTTTGTTAAGTATGCATTCCTGTAGGACCCTAACAGACTTACCTCATCGGCTGTCCTCTCTTGGCGCTGCCTGCCAGAGGTCTTTGTTCCTGGGGCTCTCCAGATGTTTCCATTGGGATATCTACCGCCTAGTTGCTGAAGGGGTGGTCTAAGCATTAGGCTAAACCATCTGGATTCCTAATTTCATTCCAGGAAGTAATAGTATTTCTGAATAGTCTATAGTGATTCCCAGAATCAGTCTAAGAAGGACTTTAAAAATAATTAATTTGCCAATGCTTTATTTCCAAATGAGGAAGACTGGGTCCAGAAGGTCAAGTGACTTTCCAGGGCTGCACATTGGCTATGAAAGACCAAGACTAAAACCCAAATCTCCAGACTGCCAGTTCTATGGTCTTTATGTTACACTTTTCAATATTGTGGGAGATGGCAGAAGGAAAAATCAGAAGAGGAAAAGAGACACAGTGTAACCTTCCTACCTATGAAGACCTGACCTCTTTCTTGTGCACTATGGAGTCATCAGCTAAGGAGGGAAGATAGACCCCCTCCTCTTAGGAATCAGTGAACAGGGTTTTATCTTCTTCATATATTTTCTGAGAGTGCTGTTATTTCATTGTTTTTTACTGGATTGGATTGTCCTATTTAAAATACCATTTTCTTAAATAGCTATGATTTTTGCTACATCTTGAGTGATTTTCTCCAACCACTGAAGAAACATTTTGATGTTGCAGTCTGAACTATGCTAAGTACTTACTACAGTCCAGACACTTTTCTAAACAGTTTATATTCATTAACTCCTTATTTCCCATGAGCCATTGAGGTGAGTACTCTTATCTTCTTTATTTTACAGAGAAGGAAGCTAAGACACAAAATGGTAGGTAAATAATCCAAATACCACCAATAAGTAGCAAAAGTACAAGAACCTTGTGCTAATCACTCTGTGCCACCATCCTAACAGCCCTGCCTCTGATTCTGTTGAAACTTGGATTCATCTCTTTTGTTCCCAATCAACATTTATGAATCCCAATCACTAATATAAAAAAAAGTTCATACTTACATAGACATACATAGAATTTACTGAGTACAAGGCACTGTCTGAAGGTCTATACATATCTTATTAGTTCATTTAATCTCAAACAATCCTATGAAGTTGATTGGAATATAATCATCACACTTTACATAGAAACTAAGGTACAGGAAGCTTAAGTAACTTGCCAAAGGTTACACAGCCAGCATGTGGAAAAACCAGGACTCAACACTGGGCAGCCTAGCTCCGGTGTCCCCGCTTCTCAACCACCGTGGTGTTCTGCCTCACAAGCAAAGTGCAAACAGGTCGGGAAGTGGCATGCCTGTGTCATCAAGCGAGTTGATCAGCCCAACTCCAGAGTTTCCCTTCTGACCTTGACACTAGATTCTTGTTGTTCTCTTTCTGCACGAGTTGACCAATCTGAACTAAACTCCTTATATTGTGATTCCTACAACACCCCTACTTACTTGGCCACAGGAGCAAATAAATAACAGAGTTGTTCAGGTGGAGAGCAGGCAATGAGGTCAGCTGACCTGTGTGTCATTCATTTGCTGTTAATGACTAGTTGCATGACCTGGGGTGAGTAACCTCACTACTGAAGCATGGAGATAACACAACACCTCCCACACAGGGCTCCTGGGAATATTAGAGATAATGCAAGATTAGCACACAGTAAACAATTTATAAATATTTCAAATGTCTTGGTTTTAAATCCACTCGTTCAATAGTACTTATTGGGGGCCTACTGGATACTGTTGTAAACTCTGGAGATGTAGCAGTGAACGAAGCAGTCAGAGCCCTTACTCTCAAGGAGCCTAAGTTCTTGTGGGGGAGAATGAGAGAAAACCTGTGAGACAATCATTATATGATACATATAAAGTAATAGTACTGGTAATATGTTTTTGGAAAATAAACTACTAGAGAAGGCCATGTATGTGGTTCCTAGTCTTCAACTAACTGGATACCAGCAGCACTTGCAAGATAATTCCCTTATCTGTCTGAAGCTATTTTTCTGTAGAGCAGGGTTCTCAAACTTTTTGGTCTCAGGGAACTGTTATGCTCTTTAAAATTACCGAGGATCCCAAAAGGCTTGTGTTTCTGTGGGTATATCAACAGACAGTTTCCATATAAAAAAAAAGCAGAAAAATTTAAAACTGAATGCACAGAATACGTTATACAAATTATCTCACTGAATCCTTACTCTTAGTTAATCCTATATTTATTTGACAGTGAGGAAACTGAAGCACAGAAGTATTATATAACTTGCTCAAGTTCAGTTAGTAAGCGGTAGAGATGGGATTTGAACTCATGCAAAATTGTAAAAAGTACACCCCAGGATTTGAATCAGCAGACCTCTTGTTACCTCTTACTAGCTATGTGACCTTGGGAAAGTTACTTCATTTCTCTAAATAGAATGGAGATAACAATGACCCTCCTGTGTAGGATCACAGGAATATTACGGAAGGAGGCATAAAGGGGGACTCTATTACCAGGATGGTGTCCTGAGCTCCAGAAATAATTAAAACTATTTTGAATAGCATGAATTTAGAAATCCTAACTATAAAAAATCTTTTTATTTCCCCCCCTAAAGGAAGCCCCTTGGGGCAAACTGCTCAAGATCACACTGTCAGCAGGTGGCAGAGCTGACTTTAACTGGGCTGGGCGTCTCTAAGTCTATGCTCTACCTGGCTCTACTGCTCATTAAATTTATTAAACTGCTTGTTTTTTAAAGAAATAACAAATCAAGATTATTTTTAGGACCAATAATTATACTAATAATGGGTGAAAATATATAGTAAGCAGTCACCAATTTAATTTCCCAAACTGATTCAAAGATTTAATTGAGTAGAGATGTATATCAAGTTCCAGTTCCTGTTTAGCCATATACTTTTCCTGGAAACTAACAAAGTTCTCATCACTTTTCTGTGGCAAGATGTTGTTAAAAAAATTTGTGATGACATTTATACCTGTTTTATACATATATATGAAATATTGATTAACACTTAAACATTTTTTTAAAGACTGACTAAATCAACCCTGTAAACTAAAATCTCAGGGAAATTAAGTGAATAATCACAAAAAATATCATTAATTCCTTTTTAAAAAAACTGCATTATTATCTATTACTAAGTCCATTTTGCATTTCCTAAAAACTGCTATTTATTCCTCTCAGCAGCCCAGCTTAGTGGTTATGACATGAGCTTTAGAGCCAGATTCTCTAGGTCCATATCCTTACTTGATCTTGGACTAGTTAGTGGTCCTGTGCCTCAATTCCTCATTGGTAAGTGAACATAAGCAGTAACGCTGTCTGCATTGTATTGTTATTAAAGTTAAATTAGTTAATATATGTAAAATACTTAAAATAGTACCAGGCACAAAGTATGAGCTCAATAAACACTATTAATTATTTTTATTAAATTGTTTCCCAAGGGCTTTGTACATATCAAGAGTGGACAAATATTTATACTTAACAAATAAATGATGACGTACTCATCAGATTAATATAACCTCATGTATTCCAAATGCTTATTAACATCCTACTTCCTTAACCCAGCCTCCAGAGTCACACGGCCTTGAAGGCAATATATCTCTATTGATATATGATCAGTAGGCTCTGGATTTTCAACAGAAATGGGAGAAATCAAGAAATAGACCATTGAAAATTGCAAGCAATCCAAACCTAAGTTTGTGGCAGACATTATGTGATTCTACAGAAGCCATTCCTTTCACCCATACCCCCATCTCTCAAACCCTGTGACAAAAGAGCCCCAAGTTACTCAGGACCCAGTCCAGGTACACGATGAATCCTGTTAGAGCTAAGCCAGGGCCAGCTATCCCATGCCTTTTTGACAAATGCTTGTTGTTTCAGATTCCTTTGCATCTAGGAATGCGGACTGATAAGAAGTCTGCTAAGGGGAAGAGGAAGTAGTTCTGGGATTTTTACTTCCTGATCGATGATGAGAATGATACAAGGTGACACCATGTGTGAGCTGAAAATCATTTCTTTTTTTCCCTACCTTTTACTGATTTTATAACTTCTTTACTTTGCTGTCATGGTTGTTATTTATTTCTTTATGTGTTAATTGTCTATCTGTCTCTATTAGGAGATAAGCTCCATGAGTGACAGCACTGTGTCTTGACCAATGGCTAGAACATACTTGAACAATGACTAGAACATACTTGAAGTTCAATAAATATCTGTCAACTGGAGGAATAAATAAATGAATTGCCTGTGATTTTCTCTGGGGCAATGGCTTAGAATTTTAAGAGAATATGTCATCTCTGGCCTGGAAAGTAATGACCAAGTTAGGAATATTCAGGAACTGGGACAGGAGAGGACATTTAAAATGGCACTATATCCCCCTTTCCAGCCATGCAGCTCACTTATTCCTTTCCCTGTCTTTGGTGTTCCAGAGCCTAGAACTCTCAGAAGTTCTGCAGGCTTATTTGTTTTCTATGGTCTCCCCCGACCCTAAGGAGGTACTTTAATTTGTAGCTCCCTCCACTCTATGAGTCAAGTGCCATTCTTCCATCTGCTTCCTTCTCAGAATGAGTTGAAATCTCTTGGCAGGTGATATCTTCTCTCTATTCTCTTCCATCATGCAGATTATACCTTATTGTATCTTTACAATCAAGAGTAAAAGAGGATGAGTTTATATGGTCAAAGTATCACCTTTAAATGGAAATAAGAACATAAATATTTAGCAAGTAAAGGCAGAGAAAATACGAGGCAATCAATTAAGTAAAAGCTTGTAATAGGATATAAATTAGATTTATAATTATTTTAAAAAGCAAACCACAGTATGAATAGAGGGAAAATATGATGATCTAAGATTATAGAAACCAGAGTCTGTTATGAGACTGCACCTAAAGTATTCCATTCAATACAGGGGAGCACAAAATGTGAAATATAAGTAACAGAATTGCAAAAACACTCCTATGGGATATACTCAGAACACTTAAAAAGCCAACTTAGCACAACAGAGGCATTTGGACTCAGCCAAAAAGATATGGCTTAAGCCCTGATTATGCCAGATCTGAATATTAGAAAATTACTACAGCACTCTACATCTTCTAACTCACACCTTTGCTGTAAGGGTCAAATGAGATAGAGCAGTCCTTTGTAGACAACAGCAAACTTTCAGAGTTTTCTTAGTTATTACATCGAACAAGGAAAACATATCTTGAAAGTAATCAGTTTAATTTCAGAAAGAAATAGATCAGTTCCATGTGAAATGTATCTATCAGTACAAGCAGGATCTGGAGGGTCTGATATATAATTATATATGTAAATTTTTACATAGAAAATATAGAAGGTATCACACATTCATTTCTTCAATGAATGTATATGTGCTAAATGCTGGAGAATGGCAAGTAGGGCAGACACAGTCCTGTTTGCGTAGACCCTAGATTATAGTTAACAATCACATAAATAGATATATCATTCATAGTGAGATAAGCACTCCGAAGGAAAGAAACAACACACTATAAAATTTTTATAACAGAGGAATGAATAAGGTCTGGAGATAACTAAGGAGGAATAAGGATGAGGGTGTATATGACAGATGCTGGCAGAAGCAACAGCACATGCAAAGGCCCTGGGGTACAACTATGGGTTATATGTACAATGTCATGGGTACAACCCGCAGGTCATGAGTATAACTATGGCAATGTTGGTAAACTGAAAAACAGGAAAGTTAATGTGGCTGGAGCAGAGAGCCTTGAGCACTACACTGTGAAGAAAAAGCTTTAAGAGGGGTGCAGGAGGGGGAGTGGGGGTGGTGGGCCTTGAGGGCTCAGGCTAAGAATACTAGGAATTAAAGGATAACTCCTTTATCTTCAAAGGAATGAGATGCCTTTGGTGGGCTTTACACATATCAGATTTGAGCTTTGGAACAACAAGCAAAAAAAAAAAAAAAAAAAAAAAAAAAAAAAAAAAAACAAGACTCAAGTCTACAAAGTGAAATGGCCTGAAGAGAAGCAAGAGGGAACTAGTCAGAGATCAGGACAGAAGCAACTGGAATAGTCCAGATGAGAGCTGCCTGAAGCTTGGACTGGACTAAAGAAAACTGTCAAATAGCAGGGCAGTTTGGAGGTAAGATCATCAGGATTAGTTCGTGATGGTGAGGGTGAGAGAGAGGAGAGTTCCTGATCTGAAGAACTGCTTGAAGGGAGGTTCGGTTCAGGGATGCAGGCAACAGTGGAAGGAAACCTGGTGAGCAGGAAAGAGCAAGAGTTTAATTTTGAATGTGCTGCGTTTACACATCGTGAGACAAGAGGAGAGGTCGGATACTTAGCTCAGAGACGTGGTTCAGGTCAGGGACAGAATTTTGGTAGCTATTAATTAGGGTGTAGATGCAATTAAAGACTTGGATAAAATTGCTTATGGGGAGAATAAAGAGGGAGGTAAGGGGAAATGCACACGCATTTACAGTCTAATTCAATCCTCTTAGTCCTGTTAATTTGGTTTCAAATTTGCTTTCTCTTGGGGAGTTTGTATTTGCAACCCCCTATCACCTACTAGGTGCAGTTTCACTTCTATTTATACTGACTGAGAAATAAAAGCTGCTTTCTTCAAAGGGAAGGGCAATAGCAAATTCCCCGCACATCTGTAGCAAGAATATAAAATAGGAAACAACAGATAAGGGAACAAAGGGAGGCTATTAGCTGTAGTGTCTAAAGGTTATTAAAAAATGAGGGAGGAGGAAAAAAGAAAAAAAAAATCTTCCCTGATACAGTCTTTAAAATACTTTTGCATAGAGAGCCCCAGATGCCATCAATCAGGAAAATGATCTCTGGCAGAGAAGAATATGGCTGGTGTAAATAATTAATGAATGAAAGCAGAAACAGAATATGGAAGCAGGATATACTCTTGGAGGGACTTTCTGCTGCAAAGTTCAAGCAACAGCTAAATGATTTTCTTTTCACTGTGTGTGTGTGTGTGTGTGTGTGTGTGTGTGTGTGTACTTTTATTTTCCTGGTTAAATTTTGGATATCATGTAAAATCTTTATTTAAAAAAAAATACTTGCTTTTAAGGGCTAATGAAAGGACAGTAGAGAAAAAAATGACATTATATACAAGTTATTATTTAATACATACTGGCCCTCAATAAATTTGCCCAGAGAAAAACAACTCCTTTTCCTGGTAAACACTTAACAACGGTGAATCTTGTCAGTGATTCATGTCTTCACAGTTCTCTCAGGTATTAGAACAACTCAGATACATTTATTCCTAGAGATGATCAAAGTTGACTCATGTCACATTATTAGAATCATTCTCTAAATTCACAAGAAGTACAGATATTAAAGTCCTCCCATAAGTAAAACAGCAAACCATTTACTAACGGGTCTCCTTTTATTTTCTCCCAACATTTATTGAAAAGTTAGTTAAAAAGGAAAGAAAACCATACTTTTAAGTTTACCCTGCCCAGTGTTTGATCTGATAATTAAAAGTTGCGATTAGTATTAGAAGGAATTTCTCCTTTCAAGTATCAGAATAATCTTATGTCATTTCTAATTAAAATGGGGAGGGGAACCCTGATATTTATTGACTTTGTATTACAAGCTACATCTGTACATTTATGTATCAAAGTCAGGGCAATTTTTATCAAAATCAGATATATGGGAGACCAAACATGGAGACAAAAATGTGATGAGATAAAAGGCCTATAGTAAATTCTCAGTTATTCTGTTACCCAACTTTCCAACGAATGAATTACACGCTGTTCTTCAAGATAGTTTATAATATGTACTTTGTATCAGCTAATGAAAGATAATTCCCCATAAAAACTAATTTTTGTGTTAATTTTATCATGTGATCTTATTTTGTGTGTTTCATCAAAAGCCATCAGTATCTTCAGAAACAATGTTGTACATGAAACATCAAAAAAGCAATTACCAGCAAATTTGGTAATGTGTTCATTTGACTCAACTAGCATTATATCTGGCAATTAATAAATAATAAAGATATTAACAATACAAAAAATCTGTATTTGTGATAATAAACAACTTAGCTGAGGGCTCTTCTGACTTTGTTATTTTACCCCTTAATCATGAGAAAGTGGGAGATATGTTATTCTGCTCTAATAGTCAAAAAGTTCATTTAGTATAAATGGAATGTGTTTTGTAACATTTTGAACAAAATTATCCCTAAATCTATAAGTGTATTTATTTCACTTTTGGAGAGGAAAAAGCCCAACTTGGCTCATCATTAAGAAAGTCCTAAATTATGAGCATTCTCTAGATGGGTTTGGGTAATTAACTTCTTTAACTCTATGTGTCTTTAAAAATTAAGTTAATAATAATGATGATGATTAGGGATATAATAACAAATCTTAGTGTTCCTTTTTACAATGCGGAAATCATGGGGATAGGAAGAGAACTAGAAGATGGTAGATGTTGGTCCATGTATAATCTTCAGATTGGCCCTTACTCCCAAATCCAAAGAAACTCCCTGGTGACTTTCAGGGTGTGGTAGATGGAACAATGTCCCCACACCCTCAAAGAGGTTCATGTTATAATCTTTGAAACCTATAAACATTTTACGTTACGTGACAAAAGGGGCTTTACAGATGTGATTACATTAAGGACCTAAAGATGGGGAGATTATCTTGGATCATACAGGTGGTCCCAATGTAATCACAAGAGTACTTAGGGAGGCAGGCAGTGAGAGTCAGTTAAGGAGGAGAGAAGGCTAGGCCAAAGGAGAGATAGAGTTGTTATAGCAGCAAAAGGAAACTAATACTGTAGAAAAACAAACAAACCTGATTTATAGAGCTTGCTCATTACCATGATGTAAATACTCCCACAACCAATTTGAAGCCATGTCATTAAATGCTGCTCACAGTCAGCTGAGCCAGTAAGAGCCCACTTCAACATACTACTGGGTATAACTATAAAATGCACTAATACATAGGCTACCTGTAAAAACCTGACCCAAAACTTTCACGTGACTCTTACTTATAATGCTATAATCACATCATAAAGTTGTTGAGCCTAATGACATAGTACTTGGTCCAATAATAATTCAGTGAACAAATATTTTTTCAGACAAAAATCTGCATTGGCCTAAATGCCACAATTCCTGGCATCCTAGGTGTGAAGGCAGCAAAGCTAGCAGCTGAGGGGGAGGTATCAGCGAAGCCACTCAAAAATAGGCCTCTTGTGGTCCAAGGACAAAAATATTTGGGAGATGTTACAAAACGGTTTTTGAGGAAGGGTTACTCAGAGGGCTGCCTTTCAGGAGCCTCCATGTCACTAAGCTAAAAACTGTCCAAAGAAAATTTATAAAGAGAAGACTGGAAGAACTTTGGCCTCCTCGTTCGAATGGAGGAAAGAAAAGGGCTCAGAATGTGGTGTAAAGAATTGGATAACTTTTTTGTTTTTTAAGTACTGCTTCCAGGGACCCACCCAAGAGATTTTTATCCCATAAGATGAAGCCAGAGACTTGATATTAAGAAATGCTCCAGGCAGTTCCTTTAATTTGTTGCTAGGAGCTATCAACTAGACCAGTGCTTCCCCACCAGCATGACCTGCCCCCAGGGACATTTGGCAGTGTCTGGGAACATAGCTGGTTGTCACAACTAGCAGGGGGTTTTACTGGCATCTCGTGGAAAGAGGCTGGGGATGCTACTAAACATCTGACAATGAAGCCGCCACGACAGAATGATCAGACCAAAATGTCAATCGTGTGAATCATGTCAATCTAGTTGAGAAACACTCAACCAAGATCAGGCCATGAGAGATTCTACACTTCCATATTATTTCTATTCCTGGCAACAAAACCTCTGACAATTAAGCATGCTGTTGCAATGCATTATTTATTAATGATGACATTTCTGTATAGATCAGAATATAAATCCTCACACTTTGTTTGTGCCAAGCAATAATTACTATTACACAAATGACAACCTGAGTTGAAGGAAATTTTAAAAGGTTACCATAAATGGCATGAATGATATCATTCTGTCTACACCAATTATATAGGATTCTCTAAAGAATTATTTTTTCAAATCTCTACTGTAAGTATAATAAAGTCATCCATACAAATTCAAATCCTTTTTATAATGGTTTCTCTTCCAAAGCAATGCCCCTTTTCATTTGTTTATTTTGTTATGTTTCCTGTACTCTTTTCTTCAGAAAAAAATATGCTTAGATTAAGTGAAGAATCTTCTAAGCAAAGCTCTTATAATAATGCATATTTTAGAAAATCATATTCTGATTTTAAAGGCTCTCTTCTCATTTACCTTCTCTTTCTAATGTAAATGTAGATTCCTTCTAAAGTAATTGGGCCTGCTTAAATTGCCAAGCACAATTAACACGTTCTTAAATTGAGGAAGAAACACCAGCAGAGAAAAATATCTTGTATTCAGTAGACTGGTTTCCTGAAATTAAAATTTGAAATGACTTTAATTATTCACAAAGAAACCTTGCTTGACCAATACAGTTTTCTCTGGAAACCGATGAAAAGAGAGACCCAATGGAAAGAAAATTAGGAAGGCAAAACTAACTTGTCTTTTCAGAACGTCTAAAGACCTTGTTCAGACTGTAACATAGAACCCAATATATATCAGGCTTCTCGCATAAGTATATAATGTGGAATTGCCAAATTACTATATCTAGTCTTTTTAACTTTACATTCAAGATCAAAGAAAATTAACCTTCTAGTGAGTCTTAGGGGAACGAGGACATAGAATTGGCACTTTATTGGAGCAGTCTAGAAATGTGTGGTTGTTTAAGACACTGTAGGGGAGCTAGCAAATGGGCTTTCCCCTGGGCTAATTCTTATGAATAAACTGGTATTTGTTCAGATTTCAAAAGGCAGTCATCTGGTTTATCCCCAGTCTTGATTTAGAAGTTCCTCTGAGGGTAGAGAGAATAGACAATGGAAGCTGACCCGCATACTGCTCTATGGTGAGTTATGCAACAACCACAGGCAAGGAAAGCAAAGGAGTCCTCTGAGTTTTAAATGATGCAAGACGCAGGTTAGACTGATAAGCAGAAATCATTATTATTACTAGCCAGCATTTCCAGTTATTGTGATCAAGGCATCGTGGATTATATCACATATCTTTACGAGGTAAATACTATTTATTACTCGATGCTATCTTACAGCTGAAGACACTGAAGTTTGAAAAGGTTAAATACATTACCCATAATTATACATATAATAAACAGAAGAACTGGGCTTTGGACCTGAACTTACAGATGCTAGAGCCCACTCCATCACTATGCTAGACCTCCAGACACAAAAGGTATACTGTAACATAATATTAAACAGCTGCCTCATTTTATTCCAAGCAGCTGCTTCTCTTTATGCTTCAGTTAGGATAGCATTTGGCTATGCTCAGGAGCCATTAGTTCTCCTATGGGCTTAAAAGTGCTTCATAAAATAAATTGATCATATTTGGGCATATGCTCTCAATAGGCAATGGAAAAACCAGCTTCAATATTAACCCACCAGGCTCCATTTCTGGGCTTACTCAGTCCTTTTTATTATCTTGTCATCAAGTTCCAAAATGGTTTACAATTTATATGCTTATTTTGTTTAATAGGCTATAATAACATTTGTTTTGGCTACTTTTAGTAGATCTTGTATAGATGCCAACAGTAGTACCATCACCACCACCCCGCCCCATTCCTTGTCCTAAGGGATCTAGAGTCACTTAATCCATAAGATACAAAGCAGGGAAATATATCTTTAAATGTTTAAACATGGATGAAATCACTGATTAAGCTATTCACAAACCAAATGCACCTTGAGTACAGACAATAAGAAGTCTTTGAAGAGGGAGGTCTTTTTACTAGTTGTTCTTGTTCTTACTTACAACAATAAATATGTTTGATAAAGAGTTGAACAAATTCAACTGAGAGCTCCTGACAAAGGTGTCATGCTGACAATCCAAAAAGGAAGAATGTTTGGGAGGTAAAATTCCACAAAACGTGCCTTGAACCTGGAAATTAAGAAAGCACTCCATTCCAACAGTGGAGCGGTGACAAGATCTTTATTGAGGTGACTTTCTGTAGAGTCCAGACACAAGGGCTATTCTTAGAACAACCAAATAAGCATGGAGCTGCCTAAAAATAATGATGATTCAACACCTAGAGGCGTCAATGATGTAATGTTGTCAAAGGACACCCTCTCCTCACAGGCTGCAGTTTATAAAACAAGCAAGCTCACAGCTCACCTTCTGAGGAAAGCAAAAATTTCACAAACCGAAAGAGAAAATTAGGATACATGGGTCACAGAATGTTCCATCCATGTATCTCCTGTCACCGTGCCTTGGTTTACTTGTGGAAGAAGAAGCCACTGCCAAAGTCAAAGGCAATTCTTTCCCTCTGCCACCCTCACTGATCAGTTGTCCTTTCAAAACAGGCCCTGTGAGACAGGGCAACAATGCCGATTACACAAGAAGTGGGCCTGAAAATGCCTGTCCTCAAGTCACCACAGCCAGCACACTGCATGGCAAAGGGTTGGTCCACTTAAAGATTCTTGTACAGGTGCAAGGTACCACTCAAAATAAAGGATAAAAACATATCCCGGAGCCTTGTTTCTCCTCTCTCAGTTGTACCCAATCCCTCCGCTCCTATAATATGCTGCAGACACCTCAGTCTCTTACTTTACCTAATGTGTACTGTAATTATCAGACCCCAGGAAACATTGGGCTTCATAAAGTCTTTCATCACATTCATTTTTGTACTCCTGGTGCCAAGAGTAATACTTGGGACACAGTAGATTTTCAACAATTGTTAAATAATTGATAGCTGGATTGATCGATTGACTGATTGATTAATGTAGTACTTCTCCCCTTCCTAGCATATTGATGAGTCACTGCCCTTCCCTGGGTATGTAGAGCATATATATCTTAGGATATCTTAGGATATATTTTAAGTATATTTTAAGAGATAATATCTTCTAGGAGTATGTTTATTAAAAAGATAATTCTTGATCAGAAAATAGTCTTTAAGTTCCAAAGGACTCTAGACCACTGTAGGATGTATTTGGGGACAGGGTTCCTCACATCACAGGGTCAATCTATTTGTTCTTATGGCTTGCTCTATTCAGCAAGGAACAAAGCTAGAGATAGGGGTTTGAGAGTCAGGGCCGGGTGCATTATAATAGGTATAATTAAAAACTTCTACATCTTATTTAATACACTATGTCTTACACGTACAACTGAATGTTTCTTTTTCAAAAAAGTGACCTTGTTGCAGCAATGCCTTGATCATGCATTTCTGGAATTGCCAAAAGTCATTTCCTAACTTCCAAAAGAAAATCATTCATATTATTTTGTAGCTCTTTCTCATTATGGCATTAGTATGTGTTACTTTTAAATAAAAACTATTTAGGATGATTGGTTACCCACCTGAATCACCATAGGTGTCTCTGAGTGACCTGTTTGTTTTCACAACTTCAAATCCACCCTAAATATCAAGGCTTTGCACCCATCAAAACATTGCAAAGAATGTGCTATCAGTGAGTGATGCCAACAGAGGAGTCTCTTTGAAAGGGACCCTACTTTACTTAGTTAGATATGTGAATTCAGAGATGTTTGTTTAGAGGAAAGACAATCCACTGAAGTTGAGAGCCCAGTTGTCAGCAGAAAGCAGGTCAAAGGCAAGACTAGAAACCAAATGTGCTCCTTTTCTCCTCCTGTTTCTAAAGGAGGATGGGGACATTGCTCTGATGTCCCCATCCTCTCAATTCCCACATTTAGAGGAGAACTATCTGTAGGAAACAGATTTAATGAAAGCTAGTTAGCAGTGCCAAATTTCTGACATTAAAGACTCATTTCTCTGAAAATTTCAAAAGAAGTTATTTGAAGAGCTTAACCTGCTTTCTTGTCTATACTCCTTACAAAGCCTTGAACTTTAAGTTTTAAGTGGACTTCTGGTCCAAGTTTTGCTGCTGGACAGAACACAATAGTAAGGAGGAAAACAATCTATTTGAGGGAATGAAGAAAAATCTCAAGTGCCATTCACTGAAACTATTCATGAAATAATTTGGCTTTAGGCCTTTAGGGTTCAAAATTCGACTGATTTATTATGATGACAAACTTAAATACACATATCCTCACCAATTAGTTTTAGAATAACAATCAGATTTAATAACCAAATTTAAGGTATGATTATGTGATTAGGTGCTTTTCTAAAAACATGCAGCCTACAGGTGCTGTGGAAGATGTGAACTGTGATTGCCAAATTATACTTTTCCCTTAAAGATGTTTCAAAACAATTTTTCCAAACAATTTGAGTTATAGCAAAAAAAAAAAAAAAAAACCAAACCTGTTTTTAAAAATATATAATCTACAAATTTAGGTGATATTTTCCTATCCATAGTGGAATTTAAAACATCTGCAAGATACACCCTAGTGACTTCTGGCCAGACTCCCGATGTGTTGAAAGATGACGATTAAAGTCATAAAAATATGAACAAAGTTTGATTGGATAATTCAGATAATTTTCTTGTATTATACCTATATATAATTAATATAAAAGAAACACAATATCAAGGCCAATAAGAATAAATAGACTGGTTATGACTGAGTATTAATTTTTAATTTGAGCTTTCTGAAAGCACCCCCCCCCAAAAAAAAACACATAAGTTACATAATTTTCCTAGTGTGAAAAATACTGGTTCACCAGAGTAAACAAAGTTTTCTTGGTCCTATGTTTTATAAGAAATGTAGTATATGAACCTTTTATGGGGTACAGTGAATAACATGTATCCTACAACAAATGCAGAAACAGTTTTCATGTGGCAAAGGCGGAAATTAAACTTTCTTGAAGCTCACATTTATGATATAAAAACATAACTTCGTTAGGATTCTACAAAGAGCTGGCTAAATTAAGCCTCTCTTCCACAGCATGTGTGCCATCTAGGTCTACATGTTTTTTGAAGAGCTCCTTCCTCCTCTGAGCTACAGACAAGTCACAGGCTTGGGTAGTGCGGAGGGGAATGAAGAATGAGGAAGGGAACCAGTGTGTACCAAGGTGTAGTATTGGGCCACCTTCTCTACCCATTTCACCTCATTTAATCACATAACAAACCTATAAGGAAGTCATGGCTAAATTTTATGAAAGAAGGAACTGAGATTCAGAGATGTTAAGCTGGCCAGGATCACATAGTTAGTACGCAGTTGAGGCAGGATTTAGACCCCATCACTTCTGAATCCAAAGCCCTTTCACTGGGTCCTTCTGTCACCTTGTTAGTACCCATGTGACATCTAGAGCTGTGTAAGACATTACAGGACACAGAAGAATCCCCTCTGCCCTCAAATTACTTATATTCATCCAGCTGAAATATAAGACTAGACTATCATATGAGGCAGTATACTCTATGTATATATAATGAACTAAATAATTTGGAGTTAATAATAGCTACTTTGGGAGGGGTGATTGTAGGCTTTGAACAAAGTACAAGATGTGATATTTCAACATGATAGATGGAAAATTTTCACTATGCTATGTATCCGATCATTGGAACTCTCCCTCTAAACACTGATAGAGATCAAATAGTATTTGTGTTTAAAATGATGGTTATGCTGTATCATACAACATTACCAGCAAAATATAAATTATCAAAATATTGCCAGACACTGACCAAACTTAAAAAGGTAAACTACACATGTTCTGTTTCTATATATCCATTCTGCTTAAAAAGTAGGAGTGTACGTATTAATACTGTCTGCCTAAAATTATAAGTAAATAGATAATCATGAAATATAGCAGCATGCTAATAACCCCGCTCTCATAGAGTAAATATCACACAATGTTACTGAAATTGGCACTCAGCTCATCTATATCACACTGATCTCACCCACTGAGCTAAATGTCAGGCCTGCTGTGAAGGCTACCTGGTGAGTTTGAAAGTTCACATCCAAACTCTCTGTTTTCTCTGATTATTTTTAAGTTGGTCAAGAATTTCAGGACTCCCAAACTGAGACCAACATAGGGGAAGTCAAGAAAGACAGGGTGAAGCCCATGTCATTTCAGCTGGCGAGAGCAAATCATCCCCATCGCAATCGTCAGCAGCAGCCGCAAGCTCATTATTTTCTCACTCCTTCTCTGAAACCACCTCTCAAACAGGAAAGTTCTTAAGCAGCAGACCTCAATTGTCATCCTTGATTTATAAATCCTTTTGAATTTGAAATAATTGAAAATTGTCTCATTGTGACGAGGGCTCCTGTGATGGCTGTGTCTTTGGTAGACTTCCTCAGGGCTCCTGGCCCGGAAGAGAACAGAGGGCTCGAGCCACCCACAACTGCTCAGGGCTTCATCCACCCCTTCGGCCCCGAGGAAAGGGCACAGTTTTTTCAAATTCACCTAATTTTCTCCAAGTAGTATACCCTAAGACTGCTTCTGAAGTATGGCGGGGTCTTCTAAAATTCGCAGTCACTCTGTTGGCTAGTAACAACTCTGATGCAAACCATATGAAGTAGCTTCCGAGGACTTTCATTTTTCCAAAAAGCAAAAATTGGTCCGCGTCCCTCTTTAATATCATCTCAGACTAACTGAAACACAGCAGTGGTTTTTTCCCCGGGTGCCATCAAGAATACATGCTCACCCACTCTTTGGAACAGAAACCAAATGCTCTCAACTCTATATGCTTTGGGCTTAATTCTTTCCACTGCCTCAGTTATTTTCAGGCAGTTAAGTGCGGCATTTAGAGTGGTTTGTCAGGCTCTTGAGCCTCAGGAGTCACTTAGTTCTAGAGAGAAGCAAGACACCAAATATGCCTCTGGAATATTTTAGTCACTTCGAGAAAGGTTAAGGTTCCAGAAATGTCCTACAGCAGCTTTAAATTGCCCATGGGCCTCTCATCTGGCAGGTGTCTCAAGTGATTAGCTGGTGCTAATTTCGTTCCCAGTCATTGTCCAGAGAAAAAAGAAAACTTACTGAGTACAATGACATACCCTGTTTTTTAATAAGGTAAACGTCTGTGAAACAACAAACAAACACATCTGTAAATGTCTTCTCTAACTATGAAAATGGAATAACACAAAAGAAACAGTGAAACTTCTAAGTTTCCTTGATATCTTGTGTGTAAATTTGACTGTTACTGCTTAATATTTAAGACGAATGCTGGTTATCATTTCCCCACCCTCGGGTCACAAAAGTTCACTTCACTTATATTGGTTTCAACCCTATATTCAGTGACACTTAAACTACATAAGTTATTATCTGCTTGTTCATCTTTGGTGCCATATCCTTAGCAGGAATTTTTCAACCAGCCTTAAATCATCTCCATCACATTTCTAAAGTTTTCTAAAGCACAGAGTTTCAGCTTTCCTGCGCCCTTTTTTTTTACTTCTCCCTTTTCTTTTAAGAGTAATTATGGAACAAATGTGCTTAAGACACTTCTAATTTTTTCCTCACTTGGCTTACTGAACAGGTCAGTTCTGAAAATTTAAACACCTAATATAAATGGACATAAAATAGGTTTACTCATATGAGTATTGTATATAACTGCAAGAGTAATTTGGGCTCAGTGTATTTAGTTTAGCTTGAGTCTTGCTATTGATCACCTGGGTTCTCTTGCCTTACATTCTTTTGAAGTTCACACTGATGAATAGCCAATTTTATTTCTAGATCTGTAGTCCACAGAATTGAGGATGGCGAGGTACAGAGAAATAATGAACTAGACTTAAAAGTCAAGAGGCCTTGCTCTGCTCTTTGCTACATCTCTTATCAGCTGATCCTGGCAAATTCATCCTTCTGCGTCTTAATTTAGTCACTGTTAAAGCAGAAGTTCAATTCAATCTTGATTAAGTACCTACTGTATGTCAGGCCCCATGTAAGGTGCTGGAAACAAACAAAAAAAAAGAGTAATACAAATTTTGTATGGCATTCCTTCAAAGATGTCGGAGTCTGGAGAGAAAAAAAAAATGCAAGTGAAGAGAATCAAAATGTTTTACAATAGATGCTCCCTGGAGTGAAGAAAAACACATGCCTGAAACAGTCAACTATCTCCCTGATTGAGTGGGTGTGTCTCTGGACCCAGACCAGATCATTAGTCAGGAAGGAGGAGAGGGGGTGGGCAGCACAGCAGTGACAGCAGGTCAAGACCAGAAGCTTTAAACTGTAGACACTCGAAGGAGGGACTCAGAGACTGTCAGAGTTTGGCTTGGGAAGGCGACAGGTAGTATCCATACGCAGTGCTCCTGGCTCCAAAGTGTCCGTTCTTTCCAATAAACATGAGCATCTCATTATGGGAAAAATGTTTAATCACTCTATGCCACTGTCATTCCAGATTTTGGTGATGCATATTCTTCTTTTTGAACATGGGAGGCAGGTGGGTGCATTTTTATATTTACAGGTTCACAACCTGCTGTTTAAAACTCCTGGGGCCTGATATATTTGGGATTCAGAATTTGGGGATCTGGAAATGCAATGTGGTACATTTGTCTCATATCATGTAATGCCCCAGTAAGGTCTGGCGCAGCCCCAGCAGTTAAAGACAGAAGTATTTCTGCAGAGAGGAAGAGAATATTATACTATAGATAGAGTTTCCCATCAGTGCAGGTTAGATTTTGAATGAATAGGTCAAGAAAGGTTTTGTCTCAAAATGGGTTATGAAGAAAGTCTCAGTTATCAGAGCTTTTCAGTTTTCAGTACTGCTGATAAAGAGATTGCAGACCTGCAGTGGTAAAGCACAAAGTGCATGTTCACATTTCCCTACACTTTAAAGTGGAGGCAAATCCTCTGTGGGGAATAACGTAAACATCGTAAGTCATCAGCTATAACTCTGAAAACCCTTGAGGGCACCCTCATGATGTTGCAGGGCGAGACTAGATCGGTGCTTCCTTTCTGAGCTTGAGAAAAAGGAACTGGTTATATTTCGTGGCCATGTTGAATGAAAAAAATACATCATTGAACATAGAATCACTCCAGCCACTCTCAATGTATTGGGATGATCCATCTATGAGAAGCACAAAGCCTAAGAGAGCGGCAGAGTTAGTTAGGTCTCTTATTATGCTCATTCCGGTGGAATATATTTTAATGGTTGGCAGAAATGCTCCTTACTAAAACAACAACAAAAAAGAAACTTAACAAAAACTTGTGCATATTTGTGTGTATATGTGCACAAATGTCTGTGTATTAAGAGTGACTAATAGCTGAAAAGATATATTAAATGCCTTTTGATTTAGCATCATTTGAGCATTTATTATGCTCATTTGTTTGCTTATTTTGAATTGTTTTCTCTTATAGACTTTAAATCCAGTGAGTTTATGCTATCTGGTTCACCATTGCATACCAGAGCAAAGTACCATACCTGTTTTCAATAATATACTTATATATCAATAAAAAGTATTGCATAATGTTTACAACCCAGTCTCTGTAGCTTGACAGACAAGGTTTGAATTCCTGCTCTGCCACTACTAGCTGTGAGACCATGGACAAACTCTCTGTCCTCAGTGTCCTCATATGAAAAATAGGGAATCGTACTTACTGTATCAACATAAATGGACTAATTGATACTCTAACAATAAACCCTTAAAACCAGTGGCTTAAACCAATAAAGGTGTTTTTTTTTGTTTTTTTGTCTTGGTTTTTGTTTGTTTGTTTGTTTTGTTTTGTTTTGTTTTTCTTGTCACATTGCGTTATCATGGGTTGGTCAGGATTCTCTGTGTAATCCTTGTCTTCATGACCCAACCGTCTGAGCACTACCTGGCACAAAGCCAGTTGCCCTGGCAGTGTGGAAAGAACATTCTTCAGGGGCAAACACTGATAATTAAATGCTTGGCCTGAGAGTGACACAGGTCACTTCTGCTTACACGTTGTGCAGAACAAGCCAGAGGGGTCCAGGGAGCACAGCCCTGCAATTGTACCCAGGAGGGAGAGGCAGAAAGATACAACTTCATAGGGTTAACATGGTGATTAAAAGACTTAATGCCCATAAAATTTGGAAGAGCACCTGCACTTGTTACATGCTTACAAATGTTTGCTGCTGAAATTATTATCATTATTAATGAATTCATATTTTCAGAGGCCGTTATAAAGTTACCTTTCATGCCTTTGTTTAAATTGTATTTGGCTAATGTTTCACAGTGTTTGTTTCACTGTTTTTCGTTAGCTATCAATGAGTGCCAAAGTCCCATCGAGCAGACCTTACATTTCAGCAGACAGAGTCAGCCACAAGATGTCTTCAGCCTCACCTGTTCAAGATGACTTTGTGGCAGCTGGATGCAGAAGGTAACCCAGGGGATCATGCAAAAGGAAATGAACCTAGTAATTTTAGGTGTTGCATGCTGTGACCATCCTAGCTCTTAAATATGTTTCACAAAATATTTATGCTTCAAGCTGGAGCATGCAACAGCAATCTGCATTTTGGTTTCAGATGCCAATTTCCTCCAGCTCTTGGTTCCCTTTGCATTATATAAAACAATCTCACCATCTGGACCAAAAGCCACACTAAAGTATGTGCTCACTGTTGCAAAAGCATCGAATCATAAATATGATCTCACAGAATTCTGCCTAATGAAAAGAAGTGAAACATGGCTCCAAAGCAGAGATGAGCTCGCAGAGTATTTCACTTTGATAAACACAGAACATATATAACCAGAAGATCAATGTAGTGTTACCTTCATTAAGGTAGTCCAATTCAGTACCTTCCAAACTGCCTCAAAAGGAAAAAAGCTTAGAAAAGTGTTCAGACAGGTGGAAAATAGATGAGAAGGTTGCAGTACTCATTCATGATAGAATGCAAACTTTAATTTCTATTGCTAAAGAAGTTAAATGTATTTTATAATGCAAGAAACAAGCTAAACTTTAGCCCATCATATTAAGAAACAATGAATCGGAAGTAGAAAGTGGATTGTGCTAAAAAAGAAAGGACTCTGCACAAACAAGCTAAATATGTCACCACTTAACACTGGACCTGCTGAAATGACTAAGATCATTTCTGATGGCTTATTCCCTGATATAATTCCAGGCTGCTGAAGGCATCTTCTCAAAGCAAATATTTTAGACAATCACCATGGCCAGCCCTGACCACAGGCAAGTACAAGCGCTAAAAAGGATTCTTGCTTTCCCCCTCTGCCTAAAAATATTCCCCAATTTAGCACAGTCCCCAAAATGTCCACCTATGAGAAGATTATACATCAGCTTTCATGGCTCAGATATGAACTTTGAATGTTTGGTAAGAATATCCTGAGAGAATGGGTATAAGAACGGGTTTATTAACATAGTGAAAAAATGGAAGTAAAGAGATAGAAAGGCGTTAACTTGAAGAAAACATGTGGCAGTGAAAAGGAGGAACCTGAGACACTCTAACAATTTTTTTTTTTCTAGAGTTTCAGTGATCTATGCTTGGTACTGTCAACTCATTTGGTATCTGATGATCTTGCTTTGTCACCCTCAACCATGCATATATAATTAAATCTAAACAGAACCTACATCAAATTATTTGATATACTAGAGACTCTTTACAAATGGAGCTACGAAATCACACAAGTGGAAGATTTTCTGTCTGGTTTAGTAAATTTAATTATGTAGACATTGTCTAATTATAAAATTGAACTTCTTGGCCAAAAATGTGATCCAAATAATTTGAACCTGGTTCCATTGAACTACATCCATCTTATTGATTTCCCTCAAAATTTTATCAAGATCATTTAAAAACAAATGCTACTTGGCAAGATGTAATGTATTCAAATTAAATGACAATATTATGTAATCCATTATTCAATCACAGATCAAAATATCAAAACAGATGTGGGCAAATTCCCATGATCCCCAAGCCTCTGTCTTTTTTTCATAGGGATTCTGGCTCAGTTGATCAGCCATACTTGAGCAGCTTTCCTGAATGAGATTAGCTCTTTCCTAGGTCTTTTTGTCTTAATCTACCAGGAAATATTTAATCAGGAAAGAATCAAAATCCCCATTAAACCTTAGGGAAAATCCTTCTGATTGTTGATATTAGATAAGTAGATGATAAATGAAAAAATGGAAACTTATTTCATAGTTAATGTCAGGTAGTTTCAGGAGAAATTACTTGCTCTGTTTACATTATAATCTCTATTTACTGATTATAATCAAGTGCAAAAGTCTCAGTTCCTGTCAGACAGGCTATGTGTTATTTTTTACTTCAAAATATCCAGTGACCACAGCACTGGAGGTTCTAATCACATATAAGTCCTTGGATTTCAAACTATTTTTAGCCTATTTTTTTAATTGTTCAACTCCGAAACAATATTATTATAAAATCTTTCTTTAAATGGCTCGAAATATTCCTAATCTCTGGGCTTATCAATTGCTTACAAAACAATAAAATCTAGACAAAAAATATTTCCAGTAATCATTTTCAAACAATGAAGTTTAGACTTTATCAATTGGCAAAATAGCCCAAGCTTGTGAAACAGCAATCATAAATCCTACTCTAACATCTCACACAGAGCCACATATTTGTTTTTAGAAAAATGTTGGCCATGTTTTACAACATAGTATTATAATGAGTATTCACAATTAGAAACCATGTCCACAAGGGAAGGTTTGATCTATTTAGATATCCCACTTAAAAGGCCAGAGAAATCTAAAATGAAAGATCTCCAAATAGAATATTTACTCTGTTTCCAAGAATATTTACACTAAATCAAGTTTGTCTCTTGAAATGGGAAGTTTCACTTGGAAAATGCTTATAAATAGACAACCTCATTCTCCATTCATTTCAAATCAAGGATTAACCACTTTTAAATTACAATACACATATAACAATTCTACCACTGTAGCGCCAGTGGGCAAAGCAAGACTCAGAGGGCAACAACCTTTAAACTGCTGCAGTACTTGGATTACAGCTATTTTTAGAGTACTCATCAAACTGCAGGAGGGGTAGGGATGAAAGAGAGCTTGTGCTGTTTTGAGAAAGGCAAATTATGTTTTGGCAAAACAGGGGAAAATAATTTTTCTCTCTTTTCTATTTCTTTCTCTTCTCTCTCTCTCTCTCTCTCTTCTCCTCTCTCTCTCTTCTCTCTCTCTCTCTCTCTCTTTCCTCTTCTTGACATCTGCTTCATAGCTCAAAAGATATCTCCTTGCAATCACTGTTCTCACACCACTTGTTTTGTTAGATAGACCTACAAGTCACAGATGACGAGATCTCATCTCAACACAGTCTCATAACAACCTTGTCATAAGCACCTCCACTTGGCTGATAAAAGAAAGGTTTTCTCCTCCTGCTCTCATGCCAAGAATAAAGCCAGTAAACATTTTCAAAAATTCAAACATCAACCACAAATGAGCCATGGAAATATTTTGGGATAATGCCACAGACTCCCATGATTCAGGAGCAGGGAAGTCTTATTACCTTGCTCTCTTCTCCTTCAAACACTGATTGGTGAACGTTGCATGCAAACAGAGTTGGGAAGTCGTTGAAGTCAGTGATTGCTTGAAAGCTTCCTCTGCGAAACACCGAGTTACAGCCCAGTCTCTGTCTATACAGCAGAGCAAGAAAAGTCCTCCATCTTCTGGGAGGCACCCTTGCTGCCCAGGGCTCCTCATTCCAATGAAATAAGATTCTCCTCTCATTCCTGAGGATGCAAAATGGACATGTGTTAGAGTAGCACTCGATCCCTTAAAACTTGGTGTTTAGCTCACAGTTCTACAGTGCCTGGAGCATAGCCAGGGGGTACGATTAGGAGAAGAAGCAAGGGCTATAAGAAGGGAGAAGACCGGCAAGTTCACATTATCCTCTTGATCTCTGAGACACAATTTCCCATGCAGCCCTGCTTCTGGGCAAGAATAGTCAGTGTTATCATCAAAAACCTCCCACTTAACCAGGATAAGAGTTGGAGGTCGAGGCTCTAGCCTAACTCCGAGAATTGACTAGAACTGGGACTCAGGAAAGTTATATGTTATCTGAGCCTTTGCTTCCTTGAAACATCAAATGGACTCAAACAAAAATGCATGTGGGAAAGTGCCTAATTACATGATGAGTTGCATAATACCATCACCGCCACTGCTTCTGCCACCACCACTACCAGCCCATTCTTTATTGAGTTTCCAGGAACTGCTTACATGAGTTACATACATTAACTACACTATTTCATTTCCCAACAGTCGATGAGATGGGTACCAATACTATTTCCAATACTGGTACCAATACTATTTTACAAAGAAAACTTAGGAACAAAGCAAGTAAGTAACTTTTACAAGGTCAATGACAAGCGGCAGGACTAGGATTCGAACTCAGGGAGTTTGGCACCAGAGCTCATGCTCCTATCCCACAGAAATGAAGCAGATCAAAATTAGTACAAGTCTATATCTAAGGAAGTACAATCTCCTTCATTTCCACCTGAATCCTGATTATGGTAACTCTAATAGATCACCGTTTATCCACATGAGGACACACACACACACACACACACACATCGCACCACTTTTTGCATGGGATGATTAGTCTTATAATTTGTGAACTTGGATCTTGAAAATCAGTACTATTTGGTTGATTCATAGTATATAGATTCCTCTCCTTCATCATCCCCATTAGGAAGCTTTCCAGCATTAATCTCATCTAGCTGTGTTTGCATCATTCTATTATTTCCTCACCTCTTAGATTCAGAATTCTACTCAACTGCACCAGTTGGAGAGTTTTTCCATTTTTTGATACTGGTACATAATTTAGTACATTTTGTCTGTCTCCCCACATACTTTTTTAATATCTATTTTCATGCCTTTCATTATATTATGTTCAAACCTCAATTATTAGAGTCCTAGAAGGTCAAATACCTTGCCCAAGGGTATACAGGTAAGATTGACTGATGGCTATGACATGGCTACTGGATCATCTGTAAGCTCCATTTTCCCCATTCCCAGCTGCAGCACTCAGAGCAAGAATAGAAAGGTGGGTACCACGAAATGTCACGCAGCCTCATAAAGTTTAAACACAAGTCTGGATCCCCAGACATACATAAGTTTCAGCTTATATCTCTCTTGAATTCAGAATGTCTCATGATGATAATTATGTTTTTTATTTTTATTTTTCCTGGAAAAAAACTTAAATAGTATCCTGATAAGTAGTATATGATGGTAATATAAATAACATTACATATAAAATCTTAGGCACAGCTGGGACAGAAGCCAAAAATTAAAGAATTTGAGATTATAACTCTAAAATCAGATTGTTGTAATTGTGGTAAATAAAAATTTTATTCTATGTAAAATACAATAGAACCATTCTTATATCTAAAGTTCTTAAAACTCTAATTAATGCAACATTTTCTGTATTAGAATCAACAAATATTTATTTTAAATAAAATACAGTATATATTATAAGCTTTGTTTTATTCTATAATTAATCCAAAATATATGAATATTTTTAATTTGAAGGAAAAAACTTCAATGAAATACTTATGTGAATCTATTTTCTTTTATTTCAATTATACTGTTGCTTTAGATATTTTGTAACATGCATAATAACCATCATTTATGATTAGAGTACCAATTATTTTAATAGTAAAAATAATTGCCAAGAGCATTAAAATGGTATATTTGGATTAATGGATTATAGGAAAACCTTTTGATAATGAAGTCATAATCATCCAGTAGCACAAATATAGACATGGAGTGTCAATTCTGATCTTAATTCTGTCCTTCTTATTTAAAAATGTTTAAATTAATCAAAAAAATCCAAATTTTCTTAAATGGATCTGAGAATGCTTCAATTATTCTTTTCCAAAAGAATTAAAATCTATTGCTGAACTAATTAATTAAATAAACTAAATAATAAGCCTCACTCGGACTCATTTTAATCTACTCAAACGGCCTTAACTTCTGTTCTAAACTGTAACAATAGGATTAGCTTCATGAGACTTTATTTTAAGCTCATTACTTTCAGTAGAGATTTAAAAGGTGAATGCATTTTTGGCCAACAACCTATTCTACTTCTATGCAGAATATTTTAGAATTCAGAGCTTTGAACAAAGTACTGATTTCTCTTCCAGTTTCATTACTGACTCACCTCATAATTTGGAAAAGTCAAATGATCATTATATGAGTCAGTTTATCATAAAACAGGAACAAAACATCTATTCTGCCTCCCACAGTAGAGTAGGAAGGGGCTGAGGAATGAAATAGGAATGAAAGAAGTGATCAAAGTCAGTATTAACTACATAAAAAGGATATGTTATATGAAATATATAAAAAGACATCATTACGATAATCTCAGAGCAAGACTATTATGCTTTATTTACCAATAACCTTTAGTAAACCCCAATATACAGAAAGAAAGGGAAACTCTGTAGATGAAAAGAACTCTCTAATAAAGAAATGTGAAGGTCCTACAGCCGAAAATAGTTTATCTTTTTAACTTCAAAACTCTTAACAACTGTAAACATCTTTGAGGCAACAATTGCATAAGAAGATTTGCATGTGTTGTCCTTATTTCTAAATCTGAGGTTGGTTTCCAAGAGAGAACAGCTGTCTTCAGCTCAAGGCAACTCCCTGGGAAAGCTTCCCAACCTCTCCCAGGGCCTATCCTTCCTTTGCACCTGAGTGTCCTGCCCAGCCTTCACTCATGGATCATCCTGCACTGTAATGACTGCTTTACTGGTCTGTATTTCCAGCCGGACTGGTATTTTTTGAGGGCAGAAACTGAGCTGTCTTCATCAGTGTGATACGTTATACTTCATCTTCAGCCTGGTAACATACAGATAGGAACCTTCACGATGATGTTTGAATTAATGAATTATGAAAAAAGGAGTCACTTTCAGGAAATAACAGACCGGCAAGAGAGTTATAATGGACAATTTAAAATATAAACACTAATAACATACATTTATTTCAAATTTATATCTAATAATGAAAACTACCCATCTGTTTCCATTTAAGGTTTGATTTATATAATTTTATAAATCAAAGATTGCAAACATTACTCAAAGGATTCCTGTAGCTAAAATTAAAAAAAAAATCTGCAGACTATAATTGAAATAACACTTATGTTTTTTTGATTACATGAGTTCACTAAAAAAAAAGATAGAAAAAAAGAGAAAGTTATAAAAAAATAAAGGAAAATAAAAGTAACCATGATCCTATACAGAGAAAACTGCTAATATTTTGGTATATTTATTACCAGTGCTTTTTTCACGTGTCATTTTTTAAATGAGATTGAGATCCTGCTATTTAGTATTCCACTTCTTTCTGAAAACACTAATATAATCAAGAGCAGTTCCTGCATCATTATATATCTTTTGAAAATGTTTATTTTAATAGCCACATAGTAACCCACTGTATGGATCTGTCATATTTATTTAACCACTCTTCTGTTGTTTGACATCTGGAAAGCATAAATTTCCACCATCACAAGCATTGAGAAAAGGAAAACCACTATCCACTTTTAAAATATAAAACCTCTCCTGAGAGAACCTCAAAACTTCTTTAGATGCAGAGAGGAGACGTCTTTATGAAATACTGGAAAGATCCCTGGGGCATACTTGGGTTCTAGTCATTCTGTAAAATACAAGCCTTCTGGGCTATGGTTTTCTTGTCAGCAAAATGGAGAAACACTATGGCCCTGTCTAGTGTGACCATCGAATAAAATGAAGCAAGCGAGTGTCTCTTAAAGCCTCCAAAATGATATCTGAATTAAAGTTATTCATTACCATGTATCGGCTCTTCAAGAGTGAGTCGATAGAAATCTGGTAGCACAGAGGTGGTTGCCATCCATTACTGTCAAGGGTGTAAACAAGTTTCAAACAATAAAGACTGTCCATGAGGGTCATGCCCATGTAATTAAAAGGAGAAAAAAGTAGAAACTGATATTTGGTAGAGCTTGGTTAAAAGAACCCATTAGGAGGGAAAGATATTCCTAAGGATAAAGAGAATAATTAACATAAAAATAAACACCTCTGCCGTAAACATCACCAACAACAGTATAGTTTATTTAAATATTATAAAGTTAGTAGCAATGAGAGTATAAATGATTGAACTTGTCTGTCTTTAACAGAGGGGGAAGCCCGGAGAGAGGAAGATTTTCAACTACTTCATTACTTTGCTATAATGGGAAAATGATTTCATCCAAGATCCTCAGATAACCTGATAGCACTTATTAAACACTAAAAAAAAAACAAAAAAAAAAAAACAAAACTTAAAATGGTGAAAGTATGGTTCCTACCGTGAAGACTCGCCATCTGAAACTTAAAGATGCCTGTTCAGCATCAAAGAAGAAGCAACTAAATGTTTGTTGCATAAATAAGTGAATAAATTCTCTCTTTTGAAATAAATTTGGATTATCTAGACATTACTGAGTTTTTGCACAAGGAATTAATCTTTCCAAAACTCACTGCTTTCATTCCTAACATTTATGTGGTACAATTAAATCCAAGGCATCTGATTCTGTTGGATATCACTATTGTCCCAGCATTAACAATATGCATGAGATTCGGATTTCTGAATTGAAAAATCCTAAAACATTTCAAGGAATAAGATATAGCTCATGAGAATGGGGAACCATGCATTTGCCAATAGGCGTTCTGGTCTAGAAAGTCTAAAACTGTGTATTAAAGGAAGGGGGAATCACAAATAAGCCCATGAGAATGGCAGAGAGCCATAGCAAGACAAATAAACTTGTAAACATCCATGGAGATGCTCATACTAGCTTCACTATCACATAAAATCACTCTGCTAATAATGTGATATGTGACCTATAAAAATGGTTAATGCCACCTTGAAAGGGTGATAATCTCATCTTGAGTCCCCTTAACATGGAGAGAAGAACATCAAGGCCAATTCTGAGAACCACCCACTACAGAAAATTGCAATTTTTTTGTAAGAAGACTAGCCAGTCTTACTGAGGGGTCAAAATTCATGTCATCTAAGAAGATGGGAAGACATAGCACAGAGAGAGAAGGAAAAAAATCTTAAGTGAAATCACAATTGCCCTCAAATTTTGAAAGGAAATGGAATTTTTGTGTATGGTGCTAGAGTTTAGAAATCTAACCAGGGAGGAGGAATTCAACTTAATAAAATGAGCCATGGATCTTTTAACAATTCAGCTGAAAACAGAAATGTTCTGCCTCAAATCTAAGTGAGCAACTTGTATCAGTGACAGGCAAACAGTAAGCTCCATAGAGCAATTCAGTCTGGACGTATGTCACAGAGGGAATCCAAGGACCAGGAAGATGGTGGCTGGCATTTCCTTTAAGGTCTCTTCTCGCTTTGAGATTTTTATCTTTCCAATATTAGAAGAAAATACACAAGAAAATAGACACCTGTCTAACTTTGGGCTTAAAGATGCCTAGAAATGGGAACTTAAAACCTTTAACAAAAACTTCCTCGAATGTTGAAGTTTTTAATTTAATGCTCATAACACACCTGCCTATGTTTTTCAACTTCTAAGTTATTCAAACTAGAACATGAGGTTTTTAAAAATATGAAATGATGATCCACAAAGGGAGAAAAATGAGCAGAACATAAAAACAGCAACTTAAGTTTGGATTTATTTTTCCTTAGACAAAAGAATCCTAAAGATCCAAGACATTTGTTTTTTTAAAAAAAAAAAATCTGCTTTTAAAATTAAGAACAGGGACCTAAAACTTTTTGCAATGAGGGTAACAAAATAGGAACGAATGTGCCTCAATCTATGTTATGACAAGCTGAGGAGAATAAATAAGGAAATAGGATAAATAGAAATGATTAACCAATAATTCATTCTGGCTTTAAGTTCAGTTTTGATTGGAAAACAGATAAATAGATTGTAGGATATTAGTATGGAGGAACTTAAAGAAGACAATGTCAGCTTGAATGTTATTGGTAAAAACTAAGAATGCAATGTTGTATTAATAAGTAGTAGAAAAGAAATGCCTGTAGCTATTCTTAAATTGAATATAAGCTTAAACGAATCCATTCGAAAGTTTTAAACAATAGAAACCTCAACTTAAAGTTTTGCACTATTTAAAATTCCTTGAGCTGTAAAATTAAATGATTCTTTAATGATACCTGAGACAAAACAAGCTTATTAGAAAAAAATTTATGTAAATAACAATAACAATTTTACAACTAAATTATATTATCAGCTTTCATTTTTTTGTTCTGACATTATGTGAGGTCCTTTTGTCACCTTTGGTATTTTAATATTTAGACCCTCTTAGGGATAAGCAAGGCCTTCTGCTCATTTTTGTTCTTCTTACAAGGAGATTAAAGTATAAATATTAGTAGCAAAAAGCCATCCCAACTATCCTGAGATACAAAGGAGAGATATGATATTCTTAGGCTGTGCTCCATGAAACCCATTAGAGCTTTTTCTGAAATATAATGGAATCTATTTAATTCAGCTGCAGAATTCTCACACCTGCTGAGCTGTGTGAACCTCATGCTATTCTTGATACCATTTGGGATCAGTCTTGAAAGAATAAAGAGCATGCAGTTTTCAACTCATGGGCTTCAAAGGAGATTATCCACATTCTTCATTCATGGCTCCCTTCAGGACACCTTCTGAAGCCTCAGTCCACCTTGAAGCTCCCACAAGACAATATAACTCAATTAATTCAATTCCCCAAGGAAGCAGGGTCCTACGAATTTTTACAAAGTTAAGGGGGGAGAGAGAAGCAAGTTTCCATCATCTCCTTTTGTACTGGATTCTACAGCAGTGATGGGCCAACAAATTTGCCAATGGTAATGTCTCTAGCCCTGTAGGGTTTTAATGCCCATGATCTCCTAGGAGGGTCTGAAAATCCTGTTTATCATTCCAATGGATGAAATAAAAAGGGAAGGAAGACCCTTAAATTTACCCAGGGTCAGACAGGACAAGCAGGACATCTGTATTCCATTCCCACAAACCTAGCTGACATCATCAAGATAATGTGTTTCAAACAGGCTGGCTGCAAGAGAAGAAAGTCAGAGAGAGGAAACATTATTTTTACAAAGGGTGTGAGGGTGAAGAGGTTGTTCTTAAAGAGAGGAAAATACAAAGCATGACCAACGATGAAGCATAAATTCATTATATGAAACAAGTAATATGGGAGCACTCACCCAAAAGAGAAGAGCATTGGTCATTGTGTTAGTCAAGGTTCAGCTGGAAACAGATGGCATGCTCAAATCCAATAGTTTGAAAGGGTTTAAGAAAAGGGATTGTTTACAAAGGTGTGAGCAGGGTGTAGGGAAACCACAAAAGATAGTGCAAAATCCTGGGCTAGCACTATCCAGATGCTTAAAGAGGTGAGAGGAGGGGATGTGTTTCCAGAACAGAGTTTGCCACCCTAAACTGTGCTTCTGCAGATATAGGTTACTATAAGATGGTTATTTCAAAACACAAAAGACTCTGAAAAAACTTTGACCCTCTCCCTAACTGCCTAAGAGAAAAAATGTAGGGGACATGCTCCAGGAATGGACCTATCATCATAAATAACCATAGTTTAATATGAACAGTATGATAGACAAGGAGGAACCTATCAAGGCCCATTTGATCAAAGTCCTCTCTGTGTCCCAGCAAACATTTGTTTACAAAACACTTGCTTTTTTATCTCCATAAAAATTACCATCCTGCCTTTTGAAATCCACATCCCCCTCCTCCCCCCCCCCCCCCAAACAACCTTTCTCCTTAGCTCAATATGGCACATAAGACTCAACTGCCCAATTTGTCCTCTGGTTCCATATTCTTTTGAATTCCCCATATATGTATATACTTAATAAATTTGGTTAGTTTCTCATATTAATCAGACTCATGTCAATATGACCACTAGACCAGCCAGAAGAACTAGAAGAGTGAAAGGAAAATTACTTTTCCCTGTGAGGAGAAGCCCCTAACTAACCTTTGTTTGAGGGATATACCCAATGCACGGTCACCACAAAGACGGTGGCAGAGGAATAAATATCCTCACCTTGTTTTCCTTCACTAATCTGTTGGCACCTCCTATTGGCTAAACCCACCTGGAAGCCAGAAGGCAAAGGAACTGTGATGGGGAGTGCGTGGGTCAGCTTATGGAACACATTACAGAATGAAAAAGGCCAGAGAGAGGCTCCCTGGGAACAGCTAAAGAAACGTCACTTCCAACAGGGTAATAGTCTAGAAATGCCATAGGTTAATTTCAATAGAACGTAATTTAAAATTTTAAACCTGAGTTATTTGTAAATTGACAACTCAAACCAGAGGCAGTCTAATGTTGTCACGGATTCACCATTTCTGACTGCGTTTTTAAGAACAAAAAAAGTGGAAGGGGAATGAATGGCTCTGTGTGGTAGCCCTATGCCTGGACCATTGCGGAACAAGTATTCTTGAGCCCGGTATGGAGGCGGAAGACCATCCTTTCCTTTATTGCCAAAAGAAGCTTAAAGAAAACCCCAAACCTCTGGAAGAGCCAAGAAATTACATGGAAAATAACTTTTCACTGGAAGATGACACTTCAAAAGTGAGCAGCAAAGCAGGTGAAGGTTGCTATAGTAGCCAAAGTAAGATTATCCTGTCATCTTTCACCTTCTGCTGTCAGATGGGGCATCCAGTGCTTGGGAGAAACAGAGTGAAAAAGAAAAAGCATAGGGAGTGAGACACACTGCACCTCTGAGGAAATTCCAGCCAAGAAAATTCAATTTCCTTCTAGCAAAAAAGAAAAGCCCCACAAGAAGACTTCCTGCAAGGGTGGGGGTGGGGCAGGGGAGAAGGGCGAGTGGAGAGCTGATCAGAACTCATTAGGAGGCCAAATAGGCAGGTTTCCCTCCTCCTGATAAAATGAGCAGATAATGATTGACTTCATTATAAGGTTTTTTTAATGCAAGAGGGAAAGGAAGGAGGATGAGTGAGGAAAAAAAATCCTCACCGTTTGCTACTTACTTTCTCAAATACAGCTACATGTTCATGTAACTTCCATATTAAAAATCTTCTGCCACCTCCTAAGATCTAACAAATTCAATAAAAACAGTTCTTCAGCCCAGCAAACCTGAACACCCACAAGAAGATGATAGTCTTCCTATCCAAATTTATCTACTCTCTCATTAGTGCTAAGAAAAAAGCTCAGTCTCAGCATCAAGTTCCAGTTCCGTCAATAACGATAATACTAATAGCAGCAAACAATTATTGAGTGCTTCTTTTGTTCTAAGGGCTTTATAAGCATCAAACTTACAGACAGCTGTGTGGCCCTGACCGATTTGCTCAAGCTTTCCTCAATTCTAAGCTTTTCTCCCACTGGCCCCGATCCTCACCTATCAACATTCCACTCATTCTGAAAGCCACTTCCTGCGCCACTGCCTTCAGGCCCCACTCTGAGCACCACCTGCACCACCTTCACCCCTCTCCATTGTCCTGTGTTTGTCCTCTCTTTCAGGACTCTTTTTTTTGCCTCTCCTTGTACTTTTCCTATTCTTCCCTTCCACTCATGTTGAGGGCAGGGTGGTGTCTTCCCCACCTGTAGTTGCTAACCAGGGCCCTTACCTTCGGAAGGTAACCTCTCACATTTCTTGAACTGAATGGAATTCAAGAAAATATAAATTTGATTCTTAGTTCCTTTTGTGTTAGGCCCAGGGTTTGACATAACTTTAAGACCAAATATTAGGACTTTGAGTTTTCTCAGTCCATGTACTTAGCTTTCTAATACACATTTTCTGCTTCAGACTTAAAGTTTCACTTGCCGTTCTCTTACCTTTCAGCACCATTTTCCAAATAAGATAAAAATGCCATCAGTGCTTAACCAGAGGCTCCAGCGTACTTGACAAGAAGGCTCTCATCTCACCACAACCCCACCAACCCCAGCCAAGCATCCTCCACCCTGGGAGGGCCACCCGCTGTCTTCTTTCTGCTCTCCTGTCTGCATGTGTGTTGTTATTTACATTTGGCAAAGCGAACTCATTTATTGACGTTTTTACATCCCCTCCCTTATGTTGAGCATTCTTGCTTCTTCCTGTAATGGCTGGCAGCAAACACAGCTCCAGATTCCATAGCATTGGCAAAACAAATGAAATGTAACACCACCAGCTTCTACCCAGAGCTATGACTCTTCTGTCTTTTTCTTTTTCTTTCTTTTTTTTTCTTCTTTCTTTCTTTCTTTCTTTCTTCTTTCTCTCTTGTTTCTTTCTTTTTCTTTCTTTCTTTTCTTTCTTTCTCTTTGTCTGTCTCTGTCTCTCTCTCTCTCTCTCTCTCTCTCTCTCTCTCTCACTCTCTCTCTTCCCTCTCACTCTCTCTTCCCTAATAGATGTCTCATAGTTTTATTCACCTTCGATTATTATTTTCTCAACTGATCAACTGAGTGACTTCCCAAAGGCTAGATTTCCATTGTCTTCTGCTATATTAAATCCAGAAGGTTGCCCATTCTCACCCTTCCTTATTATTCATTCATTGCTAAGGGTAATTTACCAATTCACTCCTGGGCTGATAGTCTATCACTGCCCTGACCACTTCAGGTCACTTTTAAAATCTTTCCCTTTTTTTATAGCCTTTGGTTGAAGTTGTTCCTTTCTTTCTCTTTCTCCCTCTCTTTTCTCTTTCCCTCTCCCTTTCCCTCTCCTGCCCTTGCTCTTTTAAGTTTACAGTCACAACATCTGTAGGGCTCCTAAAGCAGCATATGCTGACTGGACCTCTACACTGCAAAGTAGAGCATCTTTCCTCTTCTCTAACGGAGCTTCCTGCCCACAGCCTGTTCAACCAAGGGCCCCAACCGAGCGGCTGACACCGGCTGGGCAGTTTTCCTCCACATTGTCAGGAAGTCACAATTCAGGATGATCCATAATTAGTCCCCCACTTCTGGTGCCATGTGTTGTTTACAAGAAAGAGCTGACCCAGATTCTAGCTTAGGAAGAAAAAAAAAAAACTGAAACCTTTATTAAAGTCCTTTCTGGCCTGCTGCAATTGGGACTGGTTATTCTGAGGGCCCAATTCTCCTTATCTTTCACTGTTCCAGCAACCGATCAAGGGCCAGGCTTACGAGGATAGAACGCATTTCTGAGGAAGAACTACTGAGCCAGTGGAGGAAACAAGTAGGAGCAGCCAAGAGAGTGTAATCACTTATATTCCTTTAAGAAGTGGTGTCAACCCTTCCTGTATATTGTGAGGCCTCTACACTGACTTATGCCAAAGACCACGCTTGAAATGAAGCGAGAAGTTGATGTCCAAAAGATCAGATTGAAACACTTGTAACTCTAATGAACCGAACCATGACAATCATGGCGGATCCATCACCATAATCTTGCAGACTCCTGACAAGTACAAACGGAACAGCATGAGGAGCCTGTCCGACATTTCATGTGACACTGGAAGCTTCTACCCAGAGCTGTGGCTATTCTGTCTTTCTTCTCTCTCTCTCTCTCTCTCTCTCTCTCTCTCTCTCTCTCTCTCTCGAAAACTAGGGTCCTGTCACCTTCCTGCTCTTCTAACCAATCCCAGCACCATTCTACACATTTAACTGGAAAAGCAGCCAACCAAATTGAAGCTTCGTATTAAAGGGAACCAAAGTTTTGCCACCCCAAAACTGCCTTTTTGTGATACTGATCTTTAAGTTTTTTATTAAGAAACACGACGCAGAAAAAAAAAAAAAACTTTGGCCCTTCCCTTTTTTTCTCCCCAAGAGATTCAGACAGAAAAACCTGTTTCAGGAAGGAAATCTTAGGATGTTAGCCTTCGCCTCATTCAAATTAAGTATGGTATATAAGAGAGCTTCAGGCAGGGGCCCTGATAGCTAGATATCCCCTGTGTCCCATTATTCGTGAGTTGCCTAGCAAGAATTTTCCTGCCATATGTGTTCTGGTCTTCCTCAGGTGCCTGTAAATGGCCCATTCTTACTTCAGAAATTGAATATTCCATCCCCTCTCCTTTCTTCTTTGTCCAAAAATGTCATAAACACCCAAGGTTGTAAATTGTCTTTGGAATTCTAATGCATATGTGAATTCTCCATGCGTATGTATTAAAATTTGATCCTCTCCTGTTAATCTGTCTCTGTTAATTTGATTATTAGCACAGCTAGAAGAACTTAGAAGCTTGAAGGAAAAGTTGTTGTTTTTTCCCCCCCAGCTTCCACTTTATTAAGATGTCAAAATCAGTGCTCAACACTGGATTCCTAAAGCCTAATTCAGTATCGGGAATGGGGCCATATGAAAGATGAGAAACATTATTTTAAGGTAGCTTGTTTTTTTGAGATATTATTGCTATTTGTCTCTTTATATAGTTACTTAATAATTCTACCTTTCAGATGACAGTGTCTGTCACATAACAGATGCTCAAAAATATTCGTTATGTAAATCTAGAGTTCTCCATTTTCCTTCTCACCACCAGTTTGCTTATTTCTCATCTCTGTTTCTTAAAACTAGTTTTATTACTGTCCTTCTTCCAAACAGAACCTTAATAGTCTTTTCACTTATAATGCACAATTACCTCAACAACTAAATATGAAACACTGAAAAATGTAGTAACCACATGAGTATTTAAAAAGGCCCATCACATGCATAATATTAAGGAAAAAGAAAGCAAGTCTAGTTGACTACATAAACACCTTTGCCCTTGGCTTAGACATGGGATGGGGGCGGGGTGGAGAGGGGGGGAAGTGACATCTGTCTACAACATGCACAGCTCAGTTTGTTCCCTTCCCTCCTGGAGTTTTCATCCCTTGGCACTTTTCGGCACAGTCATCCTTCACATATTCTACCAGTCTATTAAAACCTGTGTAGCATGACTGTAGTATAGGGCTTTGGGTATTTTATATAGCGACATCAGGAATGTGCCCTTGAGAAAGAAAGAAGGGGTGAGCCATGTAGGTATCTAGGGGAAAGGCTTGCTTGGTAAAGAGACTGGCAGGGAAAAAAAACTGGACAGTGAGAGGAGCTTGGTATGTCTGGGGAAGGGCAAAGAGGCCTCTGTTGGTGAGGTATGATGAGGAAAGGAGGTAGTAAGAAATGAGTTCAGAGAGAAAGCAGGAGGTCAGAACCACCTTACAGGCTGTGGAGAGGACTTTGCTATTTACTCTGAGATGAGAAGCCATTGGAGGATTTTGAATAGAGGAGTTTTACAAACTAACATGTTTTAAAATAATTGCTCTGGCTGCTATTTGGAAAATAGACCAAGAATAGCAAGGACAGAAGGAGGGGACCAATTAAGAAACTATTGACAGTAATTCAGGCAGGAGGTGATGGTGATAGAGACCAGAGAGGTAGCAGTTGAAATAATGAGTAGCAATAGGGTTCTGGATATTTTTAACATACTAGCTGTATTTGCTGATGGACTGGATATAGAGTAGGGGGATGCAAGGATAATGCCGAGGTTTTGACTTGAGTACCTAGAAGCACAAAGCTGCCATTTACTAAGGTGGAGAAGACCATGGGAGGGAGAGGTTTCAAAGGATGAACTCAGATGTTCAGTTTAAGACACGCTGAAGATTTCTATTATTCACCTAGGGAGGCAGTTAGTGCTAGGGTCCGGAGTTCAGGGGAGGGGATGTCATAGATGATACTTAAAGCCATGAGACTGGATGAGGGAGTTAAGTGCAAGAAAAGCTCAAAGTCTGAGCCCTGGAGCACACCAGCCTTTTAAAGGAATAACAACACGAGTGTATTGTAAGGATTTGATGAATACACATAAACCACTTAAAATAGTACTGGGAACCTTCTTCAACAATTAACAACACACACACACACACACACACACACACACACACACTTTACCACCTGCTAGTCCCTACTTCTACCAGAGCCCCCATCCCGGGTCCCAGGGGTCTGGACCGGGCCGGTCTTCAGAGCACTCCATAAGGAGTGGGGTGGGAAAGAGGAAACCTTGTTCTCCCCATGAAGGCTACAGAAGGGAAAGTACTTTGGCTTGCATTCCAACCTGGAATCTGGACATTTTTCCCACAGCAGCCTAAACAGTTTCTGAGCTCTCCCAAACCAGAAATCCAGCACTTTATATCTCGAGTACATCATGCATATAATAGTCTTTTGGGCTAGCCTGAGGACCTGCTCATAATTTATGATGCTTCTATGAGAAAATATATTCCGAATTTCAAACAACCCAATAGAAACCTATCTTTAAGAGGAAAGAGATTGACTCCTTACATAAAAGCACACACGTAAAATTCTAAAGATGGATGCATAGGGACTTCCTTTTAACAGCAACGTTCTGCAACATACAGCTATATTTTAGATATCCAACCATGACAAAGTCCAGAGATAGTCCCCTTGTAGCTCTTATGTTAGTTTAATCCTTGACATATCTATCTGTGACCCTACCCACTTTATCCCCAGCACTCAGCCAGGCAATAAATAAGTCATTCAAAAATTTTAACTCAAAGATTAAATTTCCCATCTTGCTGAAATGTAATTGTTTAACCACCTTCTTCCCAATTAACCCTGCAAATGTTGGGCTGTGTCTGTCTTATTCACATTGCATCTCTAGAGCTCAGCATAGGATTGGCACCTAGTAAAAAATCACTGAAATTTCTTGAACAAATGGGGAACTCGAAATTCAATCTTGGTCCTTGCCCACTCCAAGACACATAAGTCTCCTTGAAAAAAGAAATCCAGAGGATTCCTCTAAATGCATTAAGCCAATTAATATGAGAAGGAGGATATAGGAGCGCTGGGCCTCTTCTGCAGTAATAAGATCCAGAGATTTGCACCCAAAGTCGAGCTCCTCAATGTGATATTTGGAAGCCCAGAAAGAAGGAAATCTTTCATAGCATCAGTCTCAGGGCTGCCTGAGAGTACCAAGTTTATGTTTCACATCTCCAGTTTTCCAGAAAATCACAGTTTTAGCTTAAATGACAATGTGATTTCCCTAGTCTCCACAGCCCTGAACTCTCAGGAGTCATGTTTTAGGACTGTTTGGTTAGCTACATACATGCATGCTTGTCTGTTTTTATAAACCATGTTTATTTTTTTTTTTTAGAAACCATGTTTAAATATACAGATACGTTTATGTGTTCTCCCATTAATTTGCAAACTCCTAAAGCATATCCACATTTTCTTCTTCTTTCTTTTGTTATATACCATGTCTTATGGTACACTGTTTGCTACTCCATGATGATTAATTATTACTTTACACTATAGCTTCTCAATAGCAAGGATCAAAGAATTACATTACACACATAACAAACCCTTATCTTAATACCCAGCATAAAACAGGCATTCGACAAATGCCTAATGAACGGAATTATTTAACTGGCTGCCTGGACTATTTTTTCCTTCTCTTTATTCTTTTTAATGATAAACTATAAATTATAAAACCAATAAAGTCTCAGAATTCTAATGGTCTAAACAATTCCATATAACCACCAGGAACCAAATGTTATAACAACAGAATGTAAAACACGCTGATGGCAGTTCTAGCACAGTGTATGCTCAACCAGCTCATGGCCTCAGTAGTATTTTCACAGAAGAAACCACAAATTGTTGTATCAACCAAATTTGGGATTTTTTAAACCTGATACTTATAAGATCAATCACTGAAATATTTTAATAGCGGATAATTAAAGACTGCTCTTCCCATTCAGGTCTGAAAATTTTATTTAACATATCCATGGGGATTAAACCATTTTATTCTGTAATTTTATCCTTTTGGGGCACTTTTTTACATTACTTTTCATGAAAAGAATGAGGATGAATTTGCAAAATGGATAATATTTAACATTTTGAGTATTACATATAAACTTGTAAATTCTTCCTTTAAAATTATGTATTGAGATCCTACTGTGTGCAAACTACCGTGATGCCTTTTGGATGATTCAGAGTTGGACCGAAAGACCCACTCTTGAGCAGGTAGTGGAGCAGAGGCATCATTATTATACCAGGGACACACAGGCCTGGGATGGAGGGAGCAGTGAAGTAAGCACCAAAAGAGATGAACGGGCAGTGCTCTGGGGATTCAAAAGAGAAAAAAAATCCAGCTGGGGGGGGGGTGTGGAAATTGGGAAATAATTCAGGAGCAGGGAATACTGGAGAATAGACAGTGAGAAAATAGCAGACATTTAGAGAAAGGGTGGGCAGCGGCAGAAAACATTCCAGGCTAAGGGAATTCTTGAGCCAATGCATGGATGAGGAAGAGCTCAGGAAACACTTAGAAAACTACAGGATCCAGACTGACCATAGGAGAGAGGTAGGATGAGGCCATATTTTTGTACCATTCAGAGACGTAAAATCCGCTTTCACTGCCTGGTAAAAGCCAGGGGTAAAGAATGTTGTTGAAGAAGCTGCATACTACTGTCAGAAATTCATTTGAACAAAATTCCCAAGCAGCTAAGATAAGAGTGAGAGTGTTATATGCCTGGAAGATCACCAAACAGCTATCAATAGGGTTCTGCGAGAAGTGTTATGAATTAAATGCGTCCCCCAAATTCACATTTTGACTATATTCGGAGATGGGGCCATTAGAAGGTTATTAAGGTTAAATGAGGTCATAGGTTGGGGCCCTGATTCGATAGGATTATTGGCCTTATGAGACGTGGAAGAGAGCTCTCTCTCCATGCATGCACAAGGAAGAGGTCATGTGAGGACACAGAAGGCAGCTGTCTGCAAGCCAAGAATAGAGCCCTGACCTTGACCTTAGACTTCTCAGTCTCCAGAATGATGAAAAACTTAAGACTCAGACTATGGTATTTTGTAGGGCAGCCCAAGAAGACAAACACAAATGTTGGTATTGAGAAGTGGGGTGCTGCTTGTAACAAATCCCTAAAAATATGAAAGTAGCTCTCAAACTGAGTAATGAGGTAGAGGCTGGAAGAGTTTTGAGGTGCACGCTAGATAAAGCAGAGCTTGCCATGAAGGGACTACCGGTAGAAATGTGGATGTTAAAGGCGATTCCAGTGAAAACTCAGAAACAAAAGAGGAGCTAGGAAGAAAGCTTCCATGTTCTTAAAGAATATATCTATGATCATGATGCGAATAAACATGCTTTATCCTTCAAGAAAAGGGAAGAATGACCATGAGGCGACTCAGAAATCATCTGCCACCCCAGTACTGGCCCAAGGGCAAAGCTGATTCCTCCTGGGTTTCAGAGGACCAGGCACAGACACATTGGGAAGCCCTCCCAGAATGTTGAGGTGGTGGTACCCTATGGAGATGAAGGGACAGGGCCACCCCACAGAGCCATGAGGATGACGTAACCACCTCAGTGGGCCTAACGGACAGATCATCAGATCAAAGAGGATAATTCTTGAGCCTTTAAGATCTCATGGAGTTTGCCTTGTTAAGTTTTGTACTTGCTCAGGACCCATCATCGATTTCTTCCTTCTGGATTTTCCCTTTTGGAATGAGAATGTTTATTCTATGCCTGTCCCATCATTGTATTCTGAAAGCACATAACATGTCTGCTTTTACAGGTTCATAGCTGGAGAGGAGCTTTGCCTCAAGATTATTTGACCTCAAATATCACACATATCTGATTAGATGATATAAAGACTTCAGACTTTATAGCTGATGCTGGAATTAGTTAAGACTTTTAGGGCTATTAGGATGAAATGAGTGTATTTTGCATGTGAGAAGGACATGAATTTTGGGGGCCCAAGTCAGAATGCTATAGACCGAATTGTGTCTCCCCCTCTCTTCCTATATTGAAGCCTAACCTCCAGTGTGGCTATATTTATAGATCAGTCCTTTAGGAGGAAATTAAGGTTAAGTGAGGTCATAAGGATGAGGTCCTAATCTGACAGGATCTGTGACCTTATAAGAGAAGATCTCCCTCTCTTTCTCTTTCTTTCCCCGCCCCCTCCCTGCCTCCCGCTTTGTTATGTCAGCCCAAGCCTACTACTTGTGAAAAGCAATGGTAGATTTGAAATGCAAGAGGGAGCGGGGATGGATAAGGAGGGAAATCAGGCAAAAACCTACTCACAGAAGAAAAGGGAGTGGGTTTGGGGAAGGGAAGATGGTCAGTGACATCTGTGCTGTGTAAAAGTTGGAAAAACTGAAGACTAAGAAATTATTGTGATTTCCGATTTGGGTTCCACGGCCTTCAAAAAATAGTTCTAAAAAGGAGGAGCAAAAGATAAAGTGAACAGGATAAAGGAGTATGTAGTACCTGGGAAAGAAACACAGGCACCAGAAGGTGTAGCATTTTCTTTCAAGAAGTGAAATGCCAAAGCCCCACCACAGCTTTAGAGAAAGCATGGCTTATCTTTCTCTAGGTGGATATGTCTTACTGTTTTAATACTCAATTTTTTTATTTTTTATTTTTTGGCAAAGTAGGGAGTTCTTTTAGGCACTGTTGGGATTTTAAGGATTTGTTTTATTCAGATGTTTTGTGATATTATTCAATTCCCAACAAATACTAGATTTAAATGACTTTCCTGTTTTTCTGCATAAGAATTTCGCAGAAGCTTTGGAAACGTTTCTGCTTCATCCAGGAAATATCTGGAAATCTTTTATTTTAAGCTGATATTAAAGCGATTTTCAAAAATTCCTCAGAAAGCCCTGACAAGCATCTATGTCATTCATAGTTGGGTAACTTCAAAACCTGCTTGAGAATACAGTACTAATCTTGACTTTAGAAATTTCCTTCTTTGTACCTGGCATCATTAACATCTAAGCATCTCTAAATATTTCTTTTACCTATACTTCAGTCCATTTTCCAACAGGGAGAGGCTCATTTGACCATAAAATGAACACAGTTTGGGCCCTAGCACCTACCACATGTCCTAGAGGGAGTTCAATAACCACCTGTTAATACCTGGCCACCCAGAAATCAGGTTGGGGTGATGTCATCACACACACAACTGAGGACTCTTTCTCAGGACTCTATGACTATTAGTTAAAGAGGGGAGAAACCCTGTAATAGCTGCATGTTACCTTCCACCACTTCTATGGAAGTCAAGAGTAAGCACAGATAGGATTTCATAGAAGTGTCTCTATCATTTTCAAAAAATACTCATTCAAGCATGTTTCTGGTAGTTTAAAAGTCATGTTCTGCCCAGGGTGGTAAATTTCTTGATGATAAAGACAAGTGACTTATTTTTAACTTCAGGCAGGCAGTGAATTGTAAAATCCATTGGGTTTGGGTGGGGGGTGTTTTTTGTTCATTTGTTTGTTTTTTTAAAGGAGGTGTGAGCAGGTCGCTGGCAGACTAGCTGCTGCACCCATTAGAATTCTCCAGTGTAAATCCGGTTGAAGGATGATTTTTAAGGCGTCACTTCTCTTCAAACAGGCAGAAAAACTGTAATTCAGGTATTCTTCAGTTATTTCAATTTCAAATATATTTTGCTGCGATCACTTCTTTCCCTTCACTCCGATTGGTTTCTGTATTTACATGGAAACAGAGTAGTCGAAGTGCTATATTATCCAGCATCTGATGATAATATTTTGCTTCTGCTCCTATGCAGAGCGAACAGCCACTTGATTATATGAGCTAATACTAGAAGTCAGGAGTTGTTTATTCATCCAGCAAACAAATGCTGAGGGTCTACCATGTGCTCGATGCACAAAACAAAGCAAAATGAACCAAGATCTCTGCTACCATAGTTTTCAGAGTCAAAGGGGGTGTCATAAATCACCAAAAAGAGACTTCTTTCTCTTTTATCTTTTCAGTGTTCATCTAACAGGGATTCTCATGAACTACCTTTTAAAATTTGAAGCTAAAGAGGAAGTATGAAGATGGGTGAAGTGACATCATTAAAGAATGGGGAATAGATAATGAAAAAGCACTGTTGAGTGTTACTGAAAACAACGCCTTTCATCTATTGTCACCAAACCTACTATGGTATCCGAACTCCACACAACCTCATGAGATCATAGGGTAGTTATTACAATTTCCATTTTACAGAGCAGAAAACTGAGGTTCAGAAAGGTTAAAGGTCTCATAGCTAGAACAGCAGAATCAAGACTAGAATGAAGATCCCTCGAATCTTGATTTTCCATTCTTTCCATTTCACCAGGCCAAAAGAATGAGAAAAAAAATTGTACACTGCATGCATGAAGTAAAACAAATGATTCATAAAGTTTGTGAAACATTATTTTGATGATTAGGTAGAAAACAACCCAGTGAAAATTAGTAATAACATTTAGAATACCATCAAGAGTCATCTAATCCATCCAAAAATTCCAGTAATATGTCATGAGGGCTTCTTATGTGCAAGGTGCTCAGGCACACAATGAATCACAAAACGTGGTACCAGCCCTCATAGATGTAAGACTCCTGGAGGTGGCAGGGTTTTTGTCTTGTGCTCCTTACCTTGCCCAGGTTATACACTCAATACTCTGTGTGTCGAATGAGTGATCATTGCAGGCCTTTGTGATAGGGAAGGCATGAAAGTATTAACAGAGAAAGAAGGCAAAGTAGGCCTTAGCCTCAGTAAGTGCTCAATAGCATCTCTGCTTTCATAGAATCCTCCTCTTCTTCTCCAACTCTGGAACTTAATGATACAAGCACTGTACGTATTCGTAATAACTTATTTACCAGACATAAAAAGTCAAAAATGGGAGAGCAGAAGCAAAAAGTCTGAGCACCAGTTGATCCTTTTTAGGATGAAACTGATGAGTTCTTTAAGGCTCAATTTATAAAAATGATAAAATTGAGTCCATAACATTTTCGTGTAATACATATAAAAACTAGCATCAAATATGGTTAAAACCACAGATACTGTAGCTCTATGATTGGCTTTGAATTCCAGATGTGCCATTCATTAGCCATGTGACCTCAGGCAAGTTATTTAACCCTTTGTGCCTCAGTGTCTTTATCTGTCAAAATAGACGAAAATATTATGATAAGTAAATGTAATGTTATGGGCAAGTGTTTGACATCTTGCACATAACAAGGGTTAGGTAAGTGTTACCCATTAATACAAATATTAACTACTGAAAAGCAATTTGCCAGATAACACACTCAGAACTATGATGAAGTATCAAAGTAAGGTAAAGACTGATTCCTACAAAATCAGTGCTTTCCATTTCTCCCAATGGTCAGTTGAAGACCTGACTGAAATTTAGGATCCATCCATTTTGCCATCCTTAAGATGGAAGTATCCTTGCAGAAGGTAGTACAGTTAAAAATAACCTTAGAGAAAGGAATGACCACAGTCCCTACTATAAAATGGATAACTCTAAACAGACAGAAATGTTTGATGAGCTTTTGGCTCAAGCTATCCCTAATGATGTCCTGAAAAGCTCTATCATTAAAGATGATGAAATAATTTCCATAGCCCCTGCCTAAGAATGGTCCTGCATTAAAGATGAACCTTAAATAGTAATAATAATAAATAATAATAATAATGGATAATAATAACAAAACCCAGTGGTCAGTCTCATTAAGCAAACACAAGCTCTAAGGATGCTATAATGTTATTTTGCAAAGACGAGAATACACAAAGAATGAAAGAACTGGCAGGAATTTCGGTGATCATTTTGCCCAACCCTTGAATGATGTAAACTAGAAAACTGAGGCCAAAGTGGCTAAGGGAGGCACAATCTCTCATGGGGAAATCACAGCCAACCCGGAACGAAAAGCCCAGCCTTGTATGATTTCCCCACTTTGCACCTGCAGGTGTTCTCTTTGCACCATGAAGATCGTCAGGAATAATAATCATGATAGTGATAATAATAACAACAAACACTGAATGGGCACTTGGATGTGTTCGACACTTTTCCACAATTTATTAAAACAGAGAATATTTATTAAAATTTTAAACAAGAGAAGGACAATGAATTGCACACAGAAACAACTGCCCTCTTTTTTAAAGGCTACCCAAGGTTGGCACTGCTCTTATTCCAGCCGGCCTTTACTTCCAGGCTTCCTAGACCTTAGCCCATAAGCTGTACTCCATGCTCACACGCTATAAAATTATCCTCTCCTCTCTTTGCATCAGAATTCACTGTCCTCTGTTCCAGTGTTCCAATTTCTTACTAGGAATTCATCAAAAGGAATATTAAAGAGCTAAGGATAAACACTTCGTCATATACCACCCCCTCTCTGAGTGTCTGCATTTAACAGAACTTACCTTTTCTTTATCTTAAAGGGTAACTAATGCAGTCATTTTACAAACTCGGAGACCTTTCAACCAGAAGCCTTTTAAGTCCCAATACATTGTCACTATCCTCTCTCCTTAGATAAAGCCGGTATTACTTCCTAGCCCGCATTCACAATCTTTATGGCGGTGAAGGGAAAATGATTATAAACCATGGGTAATGTGCATACACAACTGTCAACTTTCAGAATCAGGACAAAGAGTGACAAAGAATCCAAAAGTAACTTGATTGACATGGCCAGTCAGAGGAAAAGCACAGCAATGGAGAGTTTTACCCAAGGTCATACCTTAACCTTTCTAGATACCATTTACAGGTTGAAAGGAAATGTCAAAGCCTTATCCTAGGAAAGATTTGGCAAGCCAGACCCCTGCTGCGTGGAGGAGCATTTTTTTGAGAGGAAAGTTCTCATTATGTAATGCAGAGAAGTTCAGTTTGCTCAGATCTGAAAAGTGTACAGACTACTTTTATTAAGGAAAAAATTATACTGCCTCCCTCCCCATTTTGACTTAAATGTTTTTTGACTGTAATTATACTTAAATATGTACAAATGTAAAACTAAGTTCTCATTTCAACTCCTTTCTGAAACCATCAAACTCCAACTAAATTTCTAACCATACAAATGAAATTTAAAAACCAATCCAATTTGAACTAATAACATTGACTTAATATTCGGATGATGATGTCTTAACAGTAACCCTCCAGTCTCATGACTCTGACACTGAAAACTCCAATGCAGATATTCTGGAGTTCAGAATGGTTCTGCCACCTAACTTATAGTAGGACCCGCCTCTCACATTTCTTCACTGACAGCAAAATTAAGCATTACTGGACCAGTGCTCCACACTTCCATGTAGCCTTCACTTAAGGCAAATTACGTGGTAAGGCCACAAGTTCATCCCATAAATTCACAGTTAACGTAGTACAGGACCAACTTGATTGTAAATTAAAACAACACAAATTCACTCACCAAAATCACGTGGCTGTATTATTCATTATAGGGATCATATGGATGATCCAGAATATGTTAATATTATTTTACATTATTACTGAAATAAAAAATAAAAAAGAAACATTACCACATAGAAATCCTATGCCCCTGCCCCATGAACACCTCTACAAATCCCACCTGGACAAGGAGTGGTAGGCTGTGGAAGCAGAGAGACCACTAGTGAGTCCTGGCTCCACCACTGATTACCTGTAAGAACTTAAGGCCATTTACTCAATTTCCCTGAGCCTCAGTCTCCTCATCTAAATAAAACAGGGATAAAAACAGAACCTACCTCACTGGGTTGTTGAGAGGACTAAGTCTGAAAACATGTGGAAAGTGCTTAGCCCAATACCTGGTATTTAATCGGTGCTCAATAAATAGCCACAATATTTCCTTATCAGTTGCTTTACATCCAAGCTCCACACAAGAGGGAAGGTTGAGCTTTCTTAACAAAGCTGAAGCATTTCAAAATAATTCGAGTTTGAGACAAAAGCCTTTAATATGTCTGCCTGAGGGAAGTTCAGTCACTGCTGCCAATCATATTTGTGCTTTGGTATATAATAGAGATGTGGCACTAGATCATATTCTGAGAGAGGCCTTTTGACACACAAGTGAAAGTAGACAAATTTATCTTGTGGAGTTACTGTTATAGTTAGCAATTGTGTAAGGAGAATGAAGGCTTCGAAGACATTTGAAGGTATTGAAATATTTAATCTTATGCTTCTCAATGTTTTAGAATAGATATAATAATAAGTTCATTTTATTGCCAACCAAGTGCCCACCACATACAAGCCACTGTAGTATGTAGCAGGGGTCACAAGGATGAATGAGGACACATGGTCTTCATTTTCAGAACATTTACCATCCAGAGCAGGTACAGGTAAACAAGTAAGAAGCTTGAAGTCTACTGGACTCTAATTTCACTAAACACAGGGACTATGTTCTTCTGTTTTTTTATATCCCAGTGGCTAGCACAACACCTAGTGAAAGAAAGAAAGAAAGAAAGAAAGAAAGAAAGAAAGAAAGAAAGAAAGAAAGAAAGAAAGAAAGAAAGAAAGAAAGAAAGAAAGAAAGAATATATAAATTAATGAGATATAAAGATTAGGCTGTATGTGCATAAATACAAATTTAAAAAAAAGAGTGATAGCTCTTCTGAGGGCTCAGGGAATGAGGAAATCTTGAAAAGATGAAACTTGAAGAAGACTAGAATTTCAAAAAGCTGAGAAAGGAGAATGTCCAATTATTATTTCATACAATTGCAATGTGCTTTAAAATAGTTCTCATTAATAAAACAGTTCTCATTCTGATTATTATGTCAAGCATTTTTATAACGTTCTATATTCAGAACATTAATTGTATGCAACTATAAATTGTATGCAACTGCTTCTTAGTTTGTTATTTATTATAAGGGCTTTTGATTTATTTATAAACAACTTGGTGGTTAATTATTTATTAGAATAGGAAGCTGAAGAAATAATATCTGGTCTCTAGCAGCCATGTCTCATTTATTGCTATTGGTCTCTTGTGATTCTCTAATAAGTAGCCATAACAAAGTCAATTTGCAGCTAGGAAAAGAAAGGTGTATATTTGGCAGCATTTACATTGATATGATTGACAATAGACATGACTGACAGAAACTCTGCAATGTATGAAGAGTATAACCTCATCATGATATTAGCATATCGTCTTAAAAATAAGCCATTACCAATCCTAGGATGATAAAAGCAGTACAAGAATGTTTTTTTAAGCAATGATTAGGATACTATAAATGCGCATACAAATATCTCAATAGTCGAAATTCAAACGCGGAGACATAATTTTACTGACACTTTTGAAAAAATCACTAAAAGGATTTGCCTGATCAAAAAAGAATAATTAAAACAATAAAAAGAAAACTATTATTTCAGCAATGATCTTGTACCAAATTAGATAATGAATCATTTCTACTGTGTTCTTAAGTCTAGATGAACTTAAATGACTACTAGTCATTTTTAAAATTATTTTTAATAACAATGAATTTTTTAATATTAAAAAGTTATTCTTTAGGTCAGTGTTTATAATCTACTATCTGAACATCACTCCTTTTTTTTTTGCATGAGGAAAAATATCTATATTTTTATCTATTTGCTTTTCCACTTTTTTAGAAGGAAGAAGTATTATTTTAGCTTTTCAAAGCTTATGATCACTGAGATGAGAGTGTCTGAGAAGATAAATGAGGACAGATTCTAAAGGGAAAATGCCTTAACAGAATCTGAGGGAGGATTTTGCCTTAACTTGGAATCACTCCTCTGGAAATGGAATAATTCAGAGAGCTCATGGTTGGGGTGGGGAGTGGAGCAGAAATGGTGCCATCTTGATTATGCAGAAATTAATCCACCATGTCAGACTCCCAGGTATACTGGAAACACCCCACAAACGCTCGTTAGGTAAAGGCCTCTGATCTTTATTACACTTCGAATTTTCTTTCCCATAAGATATGCCCTTGAACTTTATACTGTCATAAAAATACCTCGGATTGTTTTTCACATATATGCATATATTAAGGTGCTTCTAATTTTGTTCAGATAAAATAACCTTCTCATAGTATCACACCTTGGCTTGAATTGTAAGATAAAAGCTAGATATGGTTGTGAGGACATCTTAATGGTTGAGCTAAGAGGAAGAGGTTGAATTAAAGGGGAGAAGAAACACTGAAAGCATGGTATTATGTCTGAGCCTTCTTATCCAAGACAAAAGCCTTTGTGGTAAGTATAGTTATACTTAAATGTGACATTTTAAAAGCAATTTTAAAGAATAAAACTAGAAGCCTCACGAGGAGCTACTGCATCTGGAGATTTCCACATTTGGAGACCCTTGAAGACCATATCATGAATAATACAGGCTCATTCACTATAAGCACTTGTCCTTGTGGCCTCCAGGGAACTGTCTAGGTTAATTTTGTTTTTTAAATAAGAAAGAGCAGAGCACCACATGTTCACTTGGGTTTTGTCCCATGTCCCATTAACCATTTCACTAGCACATAACTGAGCCAATCTAGAGCCATCCTAATTTCTTAATGTCCTCAGTTTCCAGTTAATGATTTGAGCACTTTTTCGCACGGCCTGAAGGAAGTGATTATGTGCTTGAATCCAAAGTAATGTGGATTTGGGGGAGTTGAGGGGAGAGATCAAATTTACCATTGATCACATCTCCACTTGGAGACCGCCTGTCCAAACTGGTCTGCTCACATCACATTTAGGGGCTGTGAAAAATCTTCCTGACCTTCGGAAATGACACCAGACCTCTCAGTGTGGTTGCAAACCAGAATGAGAAGGAGATCCCCTCTCCCCATCCATGATACCTCGGGAGGCCAAAACCAAACCACAGCCCAGGTCGTGAGCCAAGAACCCCAATGGAGTTGCCCCGAGCTGTGGCACTTAGACACAAGGTCAGAGGTACGCTTTGGAAATCTTACCAAGCAAATATTTCAATTCAGAGCTTCACCTAAATGTCACCCTGTCAAATTTTGAAGTTTAATGCAAACAACAGCTGTGTGTGGAACAGAAACTACCAAGAGACAGAAAAATAAGAAAATAAAGGACACCAAATAAACACATTTATGATGTGTCAGTTGCTGAATGTCTTCCCTGACCAAAATTTAACCTTTTTATAAAAGGTTGTTTGTACATCATAAAAGATCAAATGACTATTATTAATGCCCACAGCAGGAAAAAATTAACATATTCATGAATTAGTACTTTGCTTTCACTTGTCAAGGCTGAGACTTTGCTCTTGAGCAAATACAATTTTGTTTGAACTACCATTAATTGATCTAAATTTACCATCTTCTATACCAAAATTTATGATACCTGTAACCAAATAAATAATTTCTTTATGGACTAATTATTAAATCTCAAAAGAGAAGTATAAATTGGACTTTGATTTGTTCTGTCTGATTTCATTACTGGGCTTTTATCTTTAACAGCTACACAAGTCACAATAAAATATTAATTAATTAATTTACCCTGTCTTTCAGATAATTTTATGGAGGGAAATAATTCAGATTGGCTGTTTACCTCAATAAGTTGGTCAATATAATCAACTTAGTTGATGGTAACCTAGTAGTAAAAGCAGAGGCATTTTTTGAAAGAGTAATTTGATTAGTCATCAAATTAAAATTCCAGAATAATGAACATTTAAGTGATATTTAAGGAGATTCCAATTGACTATGCTAGTTATTTATTCAAAATGTTTTATTCTGTATTGTATCTCATTTTATGGAAGGTGAAAACAGACATACCTGTTTGGAGCATGCCTGAGAAGGCTGCCAACAGTGAAAGGGGAACCAGTCAGAACCAACTAAAACAACTAGAACTAATGTAAATAAGCACTTTTACTTGCTATTAATATTTCTCAAGATTTAAAGGGCAAACTGAACCAGTTCTTACTTGAGCAGAGGTTGCTTCATTTTACGTAGTTTAAGTCAGCTTCAGTAGCTCAACAGGCTGTAATGATGGCTGTCACCCACACAGCCCATGGTATCCATACGCCAGGCTTCTGACAACAGAGTCACCAGAAGAAAAGCTACTCTACTAAAGTCAACTCTCCTACAAACACTCATTTACACATGTCAAATCTACCTGATCCCCATCCGCCCATCCTCAACTCCCACAAAGAAAACTCAACATCCTTGCTCCTTGAAGTGATTTTTAAACAGGAACATCTCCAGAGTGCGGTTATCTCTGAAAATCACTAATACCAGCCACCCTTTATCTTTACCAAAAAAAGTACTTACAAGCAGGGTGGAGGTGACACCTGAAATGTTTGTGGGAATGTTAATTAGTACAATCTTCTGGAAAAACAGCTAAAGAAATAAAAATATAGAGAAAACCTTAACAAGGCCCATCTTTTTGAGCCAATAATTACACTTTTAACAATCTAGCCTAATAAAATGACCTAAAATATAGAAAAAAATTATGATCAAAGATGTCCATCAAAGCATTATTTTTGAAGAATGAAATCCTACCATTTTTAATGATGTGGCTGGACTTAGACGTTATTATGCTGAATGAAATAAGTCAGAGAAAGATAAACACAACACCATATGATTTCACTTATATGCGGAATCTAAGGAAGAAAAGAACAAACTAATCAAAAATAGACTCACAGATATAGAGGACAATCTGGTAATAGACAGAGGGAAGAGGGTCTGGGAGAATGGAATGAAGGGTTAAAGAAGTACAAATTACAAATTACTTGGTCATGGAGATGGGAAGCACAGCATATGGAATGCAGTTAGCATTAATATATTGGCTAGGTGGAAAACCAGAGGAGAGAAGGAGCAATCAGGGGGATAGTTTTATAAATTACATAAATATTTAACCAACATACCATATACTTGAAACTAATAAATAAGAAGAAGAAGTAGAAGAAGAAGAAGAAGAAGAAGAAGAAAGAAGAAGAAGAAGAAGAAGAAAGAAGAAGAAGAAGAAGAAGAAGCAGCAGCAGCATTATTTTTGATATTTTGGACAACTGAGAGCCATCTAAACGTCCAACAGCAGGAGATAAGGTAAATGGTTAAAATCATACATGGGGATGTTATGCGGCTACTGAAAACTATGTTCATAAAGATTATTAACTTTACAAGAAAAGTTATTTAAAATGGTGCAATTCACAGGATACAAAATTCTATGTACAGTACGATCCCAATTCTACAAAAATATGTGTATTAAAAAAAAAGACTGAAAGGAAATATGCCAAAATGTTAACAGTAATTATCATTTGCTCATGGTAAAATGTGATTTTAATTTTCTTTTATTATATTTACATTATTGTAATAATATTTATATTTTGTCTTTTCCAAAGATTTTATAGAAAGCACATATGCCCAAGTAACAGAAGTGATTCAAATAATCAGGGCAGAGGGTCCCTAGTTTTTCTGCTGCGTGGACAGACCTCAGCAGACACTGGGAAATATGATGAGCCTCTTGAACAGATTCCACATCCTACCTGTCACTCACACTGGACATAAACCCTGGGGATAACTTCTTACGTTCCCCCTCATGCCTATGCCTTCCTCGACTTTGACTTTGACTTTCAGCCTTCTCTGTTTATACTGAAACATCCCTCTGGCAGTACCTCCTCTGTGTAAACTGTGCTCTCCTCTCCCCTTCATCAGCAGTACACAGTGCCACAGTCACCTCCTGGCCTGGCCTAGCGGAGTCTTGGTACTGACATCAAGTAATTACCCTTGAAAGAAACAGGTGTCGTAAACGACCAAAGAACAAGGCAAGGAAATACTGTTTCCTTAATGCATTCTATAAAAGCCTCTTTTATATAGTGGACCTCTCTCCCCTCCTAGACCTGGAGCTATAACAGGCCCAACTATAATTGACCTCTTGGGAGGTCCCTACTGTAACAATCATTCTTCACATCTGTGAAGAGCATAGCATGAGTGCAAATTCACAGACTCATAGCATTTCAGCCTCACAACTCTGTAAGATGGGGAAATCAGGTATTATTTTCCTAATTGTACATATAAGAAAATTGCAACTCAGAGACCCAACCCTGAGTGGCTTACTCTGCCTAATCCTCAAGTCGTGCTTATCTGTAAATAGTGATAATAATACCCACATGGTGGAGTTGTTGTAAGGATTAAATGAAATGACACATGCAGTATGCTGAGCACAATGTCTTGAACAGGGCAGCATTCAACAAATGCCAGCTCCTGTGACTGCTAGGTCAGTGGGAAGCTCAAGGTTACATAGCTGGGATTTGACAGTGCCAGGACGGGAAGCCAGGCCTTTTAATGCCAAGTCCATGCTTTTTATACTTTAGTCTCAACACTGTAAGAGGAGTATTAAAGCATGGCCCAGGCCCTCAAAGAATTTATAATATTTTCTAACATGCGTATCTCAATCACATGAAATAATAAAGTGGTTATTCCCACAATGAACTAAGGCAACAGTAATAAAAACTAGAATGTAGCTCTCAACTATACAATTTTTTGTCTAACAGCGACCATTACGGTACCTTCTTATGCAAACATTCCAAAGCTTTGGAACCCATGTTTTATCCATTTCAAAGTCAGTTTATATAGGGAAATCAGATAAGAAAATAAGCCCCTTTCCATCCTTACTATAGAAAATTATTTCTGTGGGCATTCTGAAATGCAGGAAGTTTGAGCTATTTTGAAACTTTTCTTTAACTTCCAGAAAGTACCATTCTCAATTACACACTTTTTTTTGTTTGTTTGTTGTAAGGAACTTAGAAAAAGCTTCGGTTGAGTTTAAGGCTGCTTCCATCTTTTAAAAAAATACTGAACTCATTTAATTAAAACTATAATATATGACACCTGGCAGTTTGTAGCACAAAAAAGACACAAGGGCAGTGAAGATTTATAGGCAAAGTAAGAAAGATCATGAAGATAAAAGCACAGTCCACACACAGACGCATAAAAGTTGGAAGTTATTCCATCTCCTGTATAGCCAATGCCTTCATAATGGAATACAGGATCACCAACCCTGGGCAATACTATTTCTATACAGCAATCTTGGCCTATTTAAAAGCTGACAAAGAAAGAGTTTAAAACATTGTGTTGAAGCTTCTTTATATCTAAGAGGGTAATTTATTAATAATAAATTGAGATTCACATTTTAAATGGTATTTAATGTGTTGTATGCTTTTATATTTGCAATATATATTACTTTCTAAGATAACAGATGTTCATTAATGTTCATTAGCAAAACTATGAGTAGAGAGAAGTTTTTATTCAGAAATGCTCTACCTTCCTTCTGTGCATGTAGCCCTGGGGGCAAGGGGTGAGGCTCCCATTTACGGAGCATCTTCAATTAGGCAGACTTGTGTGTTGTGCCTGCTTTACATTATCTGTTTCACTCCCTACAACAGCCTTCCAACACGTGTATTAATCACCCCAATTATTCAGAAATGAAGAAACTAAGTCTCAGAATTTGTGACAGGTCTAAAACAAAGAAATTGGTCGGTGACTACGGAGATTCCTCTACTTTAGCGTTCATCTGTTTCTACGCTCCAAACAGGGATCCCCCCAACATCAGGCACCCTGAGCAGCACCTGCTCTATGAACTAGTTCACATCAAGCTGTTGAGGATAGGCCACCGTTAGAGTTCATCCTCTTGGAAATATCCCTATTCTAAAAGTGACCAAGAAGTACGATTTTAATCCAAATCGATGCTAAAATTTGAGACAAGATGGGATAACTTCAGAATGCCGAGACTCTAGAGATAATTTCATCTATCTCTTCTCTGATTAACATGCATATTTAAAATAATGAAAGTCTGAAAGGGGAGGTGACTTTGCAGAGGTCACATAATAAGTCAGGTGCATTCCCAGATGAGAGTCAGGGCTCCTGAGTCAGTCTTGTTCTCTTCTACAGCATCAGCCACAATATTCAAACACAGGGTCCAAAACACATTCTAGGCTACATAGAAATTATTTCAATGTTATTAATTCATGCTGGCAATTCAGAGTGTTGGTCAGCCTGCTTGAGCCTGAACCCCAGGTGCACCTCTTATTAATTGTGTGGCCTAGATAAGGTACTCTCTCTTTGCCTTGGGTTTCCTATTAATTATATGAGAATAACAATAGTGTCTGCCTCATAAGGTTATTGTAAGAATCAAATGTGATTATGTAGGACTCTAACTTCTTTGTGCTCAGCATATAGTAAGCAGTGAATAAATCTTATTAATACTATTATTACTACTATTATTAATACTACTAGTTCAGATAATTAGCATTTAATATTTTCGCTTTGGAGGAAGAAGGTAGAAAAAACTTCCTGCTATCAAATTCTCTCTCTGTTCTCCAAAGGTAGCCCTAGACAGTGTCAGGAACTAAGGTGAATGAAATAAGTAGAAGGTTAGCACCAGGAATAAAGAAATTATCTTTAAAAGCTAAAAGTGCCTACTGAGCATTTTCATTTGATGTTCAAAGTCAAAATTCCCTATCTATCTCAAACTATTCTTCCTTATTTACTTCCTTCCCCTTCCCCAGTTTTATAGACATATGATTAATATAACATTGTATCAGATTTCGGTGTACCACACAAGGATTTGGTATACATATATATTGCAAAATTAGTACCGCAATAGTTGACATTTATCGTCTTCACATAGTTACATACTTTTTATCCTGATGAGAACTTTCTGACCTACTCTCTTAGCAACTTTCAGTTACACAATGCAGTATAATTAACAACAATCACCATGCTGTACCTCACATCCCCAGAACTTATAATTTAAAGTTTGTGCCTTTTGACCACCTTCACTCATTTCCACCTCCATCCCCCCCACCCCATCACCACCACTGTCAATGGCCAATCTGTTCTCCATATCTATGGTTTGTTTGTTTGTTTTTTTAGATTCCACATATAAGTAAGATTATGAAATATTTGTCTTTCTCTGACCTATTTCACTTAGCATAATGCTCTCAAGGTCCATCTACGTTGTTGCAAATGGCAGGATTTCCTTCTTTTTATGGCTGAATAATATTCCATTTGTCCACTGATGAACACTTAGGTTGTTTCCATATCTTGGCTATTGTAACTAATGCTGCAATGACCATGAAGGTACAGATATCTTCTTGAGATAGTGATTTTGTTTTCTTCAGATCAATACCCAGAAGTGGATTGCTGGATCACATGGTAGTTCTACATTTTAAACTGTTGAGAAATCTCCATACTATTTTCCATAATGCCTACATTTTCACCAGCAGTGCACAAGGATTTCTTTTCTCCACATCCCCACCAACACTTCTTATCTCTTGTTCTTTGTTTTGTTTTGATACTAGCCATTCTAATAGGTGTGAAGTGGTATATTTTATTGTGGTTTTGATCTGCATTTCACTGATGATTAATGATGTTAAAGCACCTTTGAATGTACCTGCTGGCCATTTGTATGTCTTCTTAAGAAAAATATCTATTCAGTTCTTCCATCCATTTTTAAAAGCAGATTTTTTTTTTTCTGTGGAGTTGTACGAGTTCTTTACATATCTTGGATATTAACCTCTTATCAAAACCCCATTGTTTACTGTGCTTTTGTTGCCTTTGCTTTGCTAATGAATCAAAAATATCATTGCCAAAACCAATGGCAAAGAGCTTACCCCTATATTTTCTTCTAGGAGTTTTATGCTTTCAGGTCGTATGTTTAAGTCTTTAATCTACTTTGAGTTGATTTTTGTGTATGGTGTAAGATAGTAGCCTGGCTTAATTTTTTTTTTTTTTTTTTTTTTTTTTGCATATGGTTGTTCAGTTTTCCCAGCATCATATTGAAGAGACCAGCCTTTTCCCATTGGATATTCTTGGCTCCTGTTTCATAAATTAATTGACCAAAGAGGCATGGGTTTATTTCTGGGCTCTCTCTTGTCTCATTGATCTATGTGTCTGTTTTTAATGACAATACTATACTGTTTTGATTACTATAGCTTCATAATAGGGTGTGAAATCAGGAAGTGTGATGCTTCCGGCTTTGTTGTTTTTTATTTCTTTTTCTCAAGTTTGCTTTGGCTATTCAGGGGTTTTGGGATTCCATATAAACTTTAGTATCGTTTGTTCTCTTATAAAAAAGGCCATTGGACTTTTGATAGGGATCGCATAGAATCTGCAGATGGCTTTGGGTAATATGAACATTTTTAATAATATTAATTCTTCCAATCCATGAGCATGTAATACCTTTCCATTTATTTGTATATTCTTTAATTCTTTCATCAATGTAATGATTTACAGTGTCTTTAACTTCTTGGTTAAATTTATTCCTACATATTTTATTATTTTTGATGCAATTGTGAACGAGATTATTTTCTTAATTCCTCTTTCTGATAGTTCATTATTAATATATAGAAATGTAACTGATTTTTGTATATTGATTGAATTCTGCACTTTTACTGAATTCATGTATTAGTTCTAACACTTTTGTGTGTGTAATCTTCAAGGTTTTCTATACATAATATCATATCATCTGCCAATAAAGAGTTTTATTTCTTCCTTTCTAACTCACTTATTTATTTTGTTATTTATTATTATTATTTATGCTTACAGCACCTGGTCTTCCTAGGTGGTCTCCCATCCAAGTACTAGCCAGGCCCGACTCTGCTTAGCATCTGAGATCAGACATTGGGCTTGTTCTGGGTGGCATGGCCATAGACCATGGACTGTGGCTCCACTGTGCCACGAACCCAGGACCTTCTGCGTGAAGAGCAGACATGCTAACCACTGCACTATGGAACCACATCCAAATTTCTTCCCTTCTAATTTAGCTGTCTCTCTCTTTTTTTTTTCTTGCCTAAATATTCTAGAATTTCCAGTACTATGCTGCATAAAAGTGGCAAGAGTGAACATCCTTGTCTTGTTCCTGATCATAGAGGGAAAGCTTTCAGTTGAATTTTTTCTTCTTTCTAAAAACTACTTGTTCTCATTTACTTTCTAACTCAGTTAAAAGTTCAACCATATCTAGACACCTATTCTTATCCTTACACACCACCACACACTTGATGACCTAGTGCCACTGATCCTCCCTCTTCGATGGCTCTCTGTAGATTTCTCTTCTCTTTCCCTATTCCACCTGGCTCAGGAACAATTAATTTCTTTCTTTCTTCCTTTTACTTTTTTTTTCTTTTTCTTTTTTCTTTTTGGTCTGGACCACTCCAGTAGTCTAAAATCTGAGCTCATTCCTCTTTTAATCCCACCTACTCACCACCTCCAAAGTCACTTTTGCGAAACACAAATTAGATCAAATCATTTCTTCTGCGTGGTTTCTCCTCTTAACAGGGTATAATCACAATCCAGGTGAACTGAACCACTCCCTTCCCCTGCCAAACTCTCCTGCCAAATCCTCACTTCAGAACACCTAGACATTCTTTGAACATGGAACGCCTAGTCCCCTCTATGGAGGACTCCTAGTGCCTACTGGGATCCAGTCCATATGTAAAGTTCTCTGCAGACTCTTCCAGATTCTCTCTACCCTCCGTTTCCTGGGCTCTCACTGAACTTGTTCTTATTTCCATTAAACACTCACCACGCTGATCACTATCATTTATTTTCTTATCCTTATCTGCTAAATGGATTTCCGAAAGGCCTGGACCTCATTCATTTAGTCTTTAACACAGGGCCTACACAGCACATAGTAGATGCTTAACAAATAACTGTTGATAAACTGAGGGCATGATACAGAAAGTACAAAAAATGAGACCACAGCAACTATCAAAGTTAGTCTCAACAAAACTAGTTTCTGCAATATATATGACTAGTTGCAAATGATTATTCAAGTGGTTTTTAAAAGAGTTTGATATCTATTTGCAAATGACAGAGCTCTCAAGTTCCCACTTATGCATATTAAATGTTCATTATTAGAGAGAGAGCCACATCCTTCCAAATTGAGTTGGGTTCTGCAGGACCTGCACACACATGCCATTTTGAAAGCTCTTGGAATCCTGCAGCTCGAGTAGAGGACATTTTTCTCTCACAAAATTCTATGGACTAAACTAGCAGATATGATCGCAATTGCTTCGAAAGCAAATTGCAATTCACATTTTAGACAAATTCAACTCAATGACTGATCATACTTAAGATAATAGCTCTAAGGCTAAAGAAAATCAATGCATAGACTGAAAAGCAGCCAAATGTTCACCGTCCTGCCTTGTTCTACAGTCAACCCTGACCTGCTTCTTGATCCTTTCCAGCTTCTAGGTTTTTCCAACTTTGTTGTGTCCCCAAAATGGAGGATGGGAAGTGTTACCAAGTGTTGCCCTGTGCCTGTGATGCATTCGTCCTGTGTTTTATAGTTGATGTAATACGTGTGAAAGTTTAAGTGCATTATTTTAAATGTCCTACTTTTCCTAAAGCTTCCCTATGCATGATAGGTGAAGTGGTATTCTTGCTGAAGGAAGGGAGAAGTGTGGGCTGGAATGCTCTAGCATCCTTTTATCTCCAATTATGAGACTGTTATGTTGAAGGGAGCCCAGAAACTTTTGTTTTTACTAAAATGATACTTTTAAAAGCTTTGGCTTCTGAAGTGGCCTCTGAAGACGTCTATTCCAAAGTAGAAAATAGGAAAGATTCAAAGCATCCACTCTGCTAGATGATTCCTTTTGGGATAAGAAAAAGACTGCAGCGCCTTGGAGAATAAATCATTAACTAAAAGTCAAACCGAGACACCCTGGAAACCAGTGAGACCAGGAGGCAGCAGAGGGATCTGGTGGCTGAGATTTGCCTGTTCCCTGACTTCTAGTATGAAGCATCCCACAGGCAGGACGAACTCACCACACTGCGCTTCCTTCTATTTTACTTTTCAAACTTGAAGTTATTTTTAGATGACCCAAGACCGCTAATCCCAGGCAGGACAATTCCCGCGGCTCCTCAATGCACCTTCCTCCTCCTCCCCAGCACTTTCCTTTAAGCACTGGGAAAGGAGTCTCTCTGTTTCTTCCTCTGCTCTCTGCGTCCAGTCCATTTCCCCTAACCACCACTTCAAACCTCAGTCCCGGGGACCACAGTCGTCTTTCTATATCCCTCACTTATGCACCTGCTGCTGCTACTGAGAAGGCGAACCCTGGGGCCACTAGGTATAGGGAAGGGGCTCCTAGAGACCCGCGCCCTCTAGAAGGGAGTCAAGGCATACCTCAGTCCCCAGAGCAGCCTCAGGGGCTGATGTCTGGATCAAAGACCGCTCCCAACCCCTGCCGCCGCCCCTTACACACTCTCGAGCCCGGTTGCGCTTGCCTGCCCCCTGCCACGGTCCCGGGGCACGGCCAGGGCGCGCCACACGCAGCCCTGGCAGGACGGGGTGCAGGGGTGAGCGTGCTGGCGCGGTTACATAACCGACCTGCTGAGAGTCTGCGATGCGCCGAAAGAAGCAGAGGCGGTGGCTCGGGTGGTCCACCGGGGCCGGAGACTGCGGGCGCGGCGCTGCCAGCTCACCTGCCCGCCGGTGCGAGCGCGCGTGGGGGAGGGCGCGGTGCCCGCGGGCCTGGGTGGGGGCCGTGCGCCACGCGCCCCGCCTCGCGGTCTCCTGGTCCGTGATTCCGCGGGTCTCTGCCTCCTGCCCGCTCCTCCCCACAACCTCCGCCGCCGTCACCCGGGACAAAGCGGCTCCGGGGAGGGGCCGAGCCAGCGGCTCTTGCTGGAGCCAGCGGAGACGGGCGCGCCCCCAGCTCCGACTCATCGGGCCAACCTCCAATCAGACCCCAGGAAACCGAAAGCCCCTGTCTGGCCTCCTCCCTTCTCCTCCCCCTGACCCCGCACCCTTCCTGGTCCCCCATGCACAGCACCTCTCGGGCTCCCACTCTGCCCTCAGCTCCTTACCCTCTCTTTTCCACTCGGAGTGCCCGGGAAGGGATGAAGACCCTCTGGAGACCCAGCTCTGGAGCCTGTCCACAAGAGTCCCGTCTTCAGCAGGGAGGTGTTCCTCGGGGTCACATCCGGGGTGGGGGTCTCCTTGGGGTTCGGACTGGAGAGGGCTGATTCTGAAGCTCAGGGAGATTGGGCAGCGACAGCTGGAAACTGGCCGAGAAGCAAACTGGGTAGAGAGTACTGGAAGAAAGACAGTGCTTATGAGCGGATTGAGCCCCCAACCCCCGCTGAGAAAATGTCGGGAAGCCCCTAGAAGGTCCTTACGGTCGTTTGCGCGGGGTGGGCGCTGGCGCCCTCTGGCTGGAGCCCGAGCCCGCCCTGCCCCGCCCACGCGGCTGAAGGTGCCCTGCGCGGGCTTCACGGCTTTGCCAGACCTAGGGACAGAGGGCTTCAAGGACTCGTATTGTGTGAGAACCTGTGACACGAGGAGTGGGTGGCTGATATCGTAACAGTAAACGGTTGCCTGTGAAACAGAATCTAGGATAGATCTGTTGCTCAAGGAACTTAACCCCAGTAGAAGTCTCTGCCTTATAAAAAAAAAAAAAAAAAAAAAGCAATTCAGAGAGAGGAGGTAGCTTGTGGCTTAGGGGTGGCACCGATAGGACAGGTCTGAGTCTCATAGCAAGAAGATGTCCAAACTGTAAAAGATCATAGTAGGGAAAGTGAGGAGGAAATTGGCAGAAGAAGAGCAGAGCGCAGACCACCTGAGGGAGGAAATGAATAAGAGGTTTAAGTCATTTTTGTTCTGTCATCTCTCTAATTACTGCATAAATCGAGCTTATTTTTCATTTTATGCCTGCCTTTACTAAAACAATTTTAAAATTGCATTGAAGCAATCTATGAGTTTTACAATTATTCTTCACTTGCCTAGACACCGCATTGTTTCCCCCAAGGTTAACAGAGAAATCAATCTCTCTTTTTAACAAAAAAAGGGAGACTTTGGCTCTTTGAGTAATCTGCATTAATTTAATAGAGACAGAATTTCAGAGCTGAGATTGACCTTACACTTCTACTCTTCCAAAATTCATAAACGCTGATTTAGATGAATTAGAGTAGTCCCTCCTTAGTCACAGTTTTGCTTTCCACTATTTCAGTTACCCGTGGTTAACCACGGTCTGGAAATATTAAATGGAAAATTCCAGAAATAAATAATTCATAAGATTTAAATTGTGGGCCATTCTGAGTAGTGTGATGAAATCTCCTGCAGGTGGGCTCCCTCATGCTCAGGATGTGAATCACCACTTTGTCCAGTGTATCCACACTATTCGCAGATCGACTGTCACAATGTCACAGTGCTTGTAGCCCTTATTACTTATAATAATGGCCACAAACTGCAAGAGTAATGATGCTGGCAATTCAGATATGCCAAAGGGAAGATGTAAAGTGCTTTCTGTAAGTGAAAAGTGAAAGGAAAAAGAAAATCTTATGCTGAGGCTGATAAGATCAACTGTAAGAACAAACCGTCTACCCGTGAAATTGCCTAATTTATAAACTTTATCATAGATATGTATGTATAGGAAAAAAGGATTCAGTACTATCCATGGTTTTGGTCATCCCCTAGGGGGTCTTGGAACATAACCTCTGCAGATAAGGGGGGACTACTATACAAAAAAGTACAGATACGATTGTTTGAAAGAACACCCTTATATTGACCCCAAACATGTCTTTCTAGGATTTTTGCTCATTTAGTTTACTTTTTCAGTTAACTCTTTGAAGCTAATTATTTTTCCAATTGACTGCCATTCAAATATGTGAAGATAGCCATCATGTTTCACTCACTCCAAGTCCCCCAGCTAAGTAAAACATCTTCAATTCTTTACACAAAAGCTCACTTACACTAGTTCATAGAATCTTCTCCAACCTGAAGACTTTCTACTTAACAGGATTTATTTAGTAAATCTATGTTTACTGATACAATTTTCTGGTTATAGAAATAATACGTTTATTGTAGACATTTTGAAAAGCGAGAAAAACAAGATTTAATGTGAAGATTAAATACAGTAATACATGTAAAACACTTAGCATGATGCTTGGCCCATGGTACCACTCAATATGTTAGCTGTTACCAAAAATGGACAAGCTGTTACCCTACCACTCAGATACAAGTATTCTTTTTTTATATAATTTTATTTTTTAAAGTTTAAGGTTCACTACAAAATTGAGTGGAAGGTACAGAGATTTCCTATATACCCTACCCCACATATGCATAAGCCTCCCCCATTGCCAACATCCTCCACTAGAGTGGTACATTTGTTATAACTGATGAACTTACATTGACACATCATTATCAACCAAATTTATATTTTACATTAGAATTCATTTTTGGTGTCTACATTCTTTGAATTTTGACAAGTTCATACGACATATCTATCATTGCAGTCTCATACAAGATAGTTTTGCTGCCCTAAAAATCCTCTCTGCTCCTCCCATTCAAACTTGCCTCCCCACTAACCCTTGGCAACCACTGATGTCTGAACTGTTTCCATGGTTCTACCTTTGCCAGAATGTCATGTAGTAGGAATCATACAGCGTGTAGCCTTTCAGATCAGCTTCTTTCACTCAGTAATGCACATTTAAGGTACATACATTTTTATGGTTTGAAAGCTCATTTCTTTTTAGTGTTAAATAATATTCAATAGTCTGGATTACTACAGTTTATTCATCTGTTCATCTACTAAAGGGCATCTTGGTTACTTCTAAAGTTTGGAAGTTATAAATAAAGCTGCTATAAACATTTGTGTGCAGGTTCTTTTGTAGACATATTTTTTTCAACACAACTGGGTAAATACTAAGGAATGTGATTGCTGGATCATATTGTAAGAATATGTTTTGGAATAAATCACCAAAATGTTTTCCAAAGTGGCTATACTAGTTTGCATTCCCACCAGCAACAAATGAGAGTTCCTGTTTCTGCACACCCTCACCATCATTTGATGTTGTCAATGTTTTGAAATTTCACGATTCTAATAGGAATGTAGTGGTCTTATTATTGTTTTAATTTACAATTCTCTAACGACATATGATAGATATTAAATATTTTTATATGCCTATTTGCCATCTATATATCTTCTTTGGTGAGATGTCTGTTGAGGTTTTTTTGCCCTTTCTTAACTGGGTTGTTCATTTTCTTATTGTTCTTTTACTTTCTTACTGTTATTATTTTAAGAAATCTTTTATATTTTGACTAACAGTCCTTTGTTAGATATGCATTTTGCAAATAATTTCCCCTACTTGTAGTTTGACTTTTCATTCTCTTGACAGTGTCTTTCATAAAGTAGAAGTTTTTAAAATTATGAAGTCCAGCTTATTATTGATGATTTATTTCATGGATCATGCCATTGGTGTTTTAATCTAAAAAATCATCATCATACTCAAAGTCATCTAGATTTTATTCTATATTATCTCCTAAGGGTTTTACAGTTCTGCATTTTAGATTTAGGTTTACAATCTATTTTGAGTTAATTTTTGTGAAGTGTGTAACTTCTGTGTCTAGATTCTGTGGATGTTCAGTTGTTCCAGCTTAATTTGTTAAAAAGACTCTCTTCTCCATTGTATTGCCTTTACTCCTTTGTCAAAGATCAGTTTATTATATTTATGTGGGTCTATTTCTGTGTTCTCTTTTCTGTCCCATTGATCTGTTTATCTTTTTAAAAAAATCTATACCACACTTGACAACTGTAGCTTTATAGTAAGTCTTAAAGTCAGATAGTGTCAGTCTGATTTTGTTCTTCTTCTTCAATATTGTGTTGGCTATTCTGGGTCTTTTGCCTGTCTTTATAAATCTGAAAATCGGTTTGTCCATATTCACAAAACAACTTGCTGGGATTTTGATTGAGATTGTATTGAATCTATAGATCGAGTTGGCAAAAACTGACACCTTGACCATATTAAAAGTCTTATCCATGAACATAAACTATTTCTCCATATATCTCCATTTTTCCTTGATTTCTTTTATCAGAGTTTTGTAGTTTTCCTCATGAAGATTACATAAATATTTATGCCTAAGTATGTCATTTTGGAAGGCTTTGCCCAGTTTTAATTGGGTTGTGTGTGTGTGTGTGTGTGTGTGTGTGTGTGTGCATGCACGTGCATGTGCGCAGAGTTGTAAGAGTACCTTATATGTCCTGGATATGAATCCGTTATCAGATATATGATTTCCAAATATTTTCTACTATTCTGTGAGTTATCTTTTCTCTTTCTTGATACTGTCCTCACATGAATTACAAAAGTTTTTAATTTTGAGGAAGTAACATACATTTATTTATTTATTTGTTTGCTTGTTTGTTTATTGTTGCTTAGGCAACAATAACATTATTTTTTATGGCTACATAGTATTCCTGATAGCTGTACTTTTCCTCTTTTCTTTTGAAAAGATTTCAAGCTTACAGAAAGTTTTCAATAATACAAAGAACACTTATATACCCTTCACCAGAACCCTTTTTATAGAAATATCCAAAAGAAGATACTGCCTTTCACCCACTTGTCATGTTTCTTTAATCTCCTTCAATATGAAACAAAGATCTTGACAGTTTTGAGATTATGGGTCAGTCATTTTGTAGAATATTCATTTGTGTTTGTCTAGTGTTTCCTCATGATCACATTGAGGTTACATGTAACAAGCCAGAATATCACAAAAGCGATGCTGTGTGCCTACTGTATCTTATGGGTGACACATGATGTTGATTTGTCACATTAATTTTTTTACTATCATTTTTTTAAAACTAAGTAGTTGACATTCTACTGCAAGAAAAAATTTTTCTTCTCATTTATTTATTTTGTAATAAAAATATATACTCAGAGTCCTAGTTTATTCAGTGGGTCATAATCTGTCACTATCAATAGTTACTCTGATGCTCATCCCCTAATTTGGCCAGTGGGATCCCTTTTGAGCTGGGTTCTATGTCCATTGACACTCCCTATAATTGAGTGTTTTCTTTCTTTTTGGTACAAGATATTCTAGGCTCAACTTGTTTTTTCTAAGCCCAAGCCTTAGAATCAGCCATTTCTCAAAGAAGTTCTATTTGTTTGTTTGTTTGTTTGTTTGTTTTTGGTGGTGGTAGTGGTGGAGAATGGCAATTAGAAACGAAGATCTGGGTGCTAGGTATGACTCGTTGCTATTTCAGTGCTACTATCCAAAGCCTCTCATTAACAGAGTTGGGAAATATAGATATGTATATTTGTATAATACACAATATACAGAGAGAGACATATGTAATTACATATGTATGTATACAAATTCACATCTTTATTTCTACATCCATTTCTATACATTGAAAACCAAAAATTTACAACAGTCCTGAAATTCTAATCTTACATCATAGGGTTTATTCTAGTTTTTCCGTTTTATAATTGTATAATTCCCTCCTCTGACAATGGGAAAACATAGCTCCCGTTATCCTCAATGTATTTCTCTATTTGCCCAATTTTCTGCCAAACTATTTCCCTTTTTATATAGGCCTCCACTTCTACTGAATCACCCTCACTCAGATGGCCTTCTCTCATGTTTCAACTGCTTTCCCATGAGAAAGGAAAGAAAGAAATAAGCTGGCTTTTCTGTGAAGAATTGTATACAAATGTCCATATAAAGTCTGATCAGAACAAGGTAAAATGGGTCAATCACACACATTGTCCTGATGGTTATTTTGCTTTCAAATCACTCAGATGATTCATGTTGAATTTACTGTCTACTATACTTTCTCAATTGTTCATATACTTTATTGTTAAACTATATTTCTGCCCCAAAAATCACTCACATTCTCTAACTCTATAGTGGTATTCTTATACAAAATGATTCTATCAGAATGACTTCACCAGCTGAGATCATTCAGATCCTAATTTTTTCTTCAACTCCTTCAGTGTCTTTAATATCTTTTATTCCATCCAGATTTGTCATTGGCAAATTATATATGTGCGTGTGTGTGTGTGTGTGTGTACATAATAATTTCTTTATCTAAATCATTTATAAAATGGAAAGAGTTTAAAGCTTTGGGACTATCTCTTGAAACTTCTATCAATGTCAGTGATTGTCAAAAGGCAGATGGAGGCTATGCTCACTTTGGGTGAATCAGATATCTAGGAGCTTTTTCTCAATATATAATCTCTTTGCTTTTCTGATATCCCCCCCAAGGATACCAATTATTCTCCTTTGCCCTTCCATGCTGAGTTGAACCTCATTGCTCTTGTAATTGAACATTATTAATATAAGCACATCATATCTCTTAGATCTATGGGAGAAGATAGATTAGGAACTATCACTATTAAATTAGAACTCTTTGGTTATAGAATATTCAAAGTAGCAGAAAAGAATTAAAGTATATGTATTTGTCTAGGTGACAAATATTAATTTATTCATTTAACAAACATCTGTTGAATGCCCACAATGCTGCTGTTAGTGCTAGAGATACAGCAATAAATAATAAATAAGACAAAGTCTTTGTTCACACGGAACTCATATTCTTGAGTGAAATGTTTTCCTTGTAGATTTGCCTAATTCATTATTCTTGGCTTAGAAGAAAATTTAATTCATCAAGTGTTAATTTTATTAAAAGTCATTTGTGATCCTAGAAGGACTTTAGATTTTCCAAAAATGCATACTCAGATTTTTTTTTTCAAAAAGAGGACTTTGGACTCTTTGCTTCCTCATAAGGAGAGATTATAGTTTAGATTTGTGAGGAAATTTGAAGATATGCTTATCACTACCAATAAAAACAAAAACAACAATATTAAATATGTTTTAAGTGGTTACTAATCACTGTTCTCTGCATTTGTATAGATAAATCAGTGTATCCTCATAACACCCTATGAGATAGGTACAATTATTTTTTTTAAACAAATTTTCAAATACAGTGGGCATTCAGTATTAATTACAGGTGTACAGCATAAGGGTTGGACATCTGTATAATTTATGAAAAGATCCCTCTGATAAGTCTAGTGACCACCTGACTTCATATATAGTTATTACAATATGATTGACTATATTCCCTAAGCTGTACTTTACATCCCTGTGATCATTTTGTAATGCCGATTTATGCTTCTTAATCCCGTCCTTTTTTCACCCATCACCCTAGCCCCTCTTCCATCTGGCAACCATCCATTTGTTCTCTGTATTTATGAGTCTGTTTCTGTTTTGTTTGTTTGCTTATTTTGTTTTTTTAGTGACACAATTATTATTTCCATTTTTCAGAGGAGGAAACCAAAGCACAAATAGATTGTCTAGCCTTAGTAAGTTAACCAGAATGAAATCTAAGTAGCCTAGTTTGAGACCTTGAGGTCTTTTAATATGTAAGAGTAGTCATTTTCAGTAACCAAGTATGGTGAATGAGGCTTTCATTTTAGTGCCCCTTTAGCCTTTTTTCACATATCCCTGAATAACCTGTCACATATTGTTTGCAAATTATTGATGGATGGCACAAGCAACTTATCCTACTTATCTGGCATGGAGTGTGCTTTCCATAAATTTTTAATTGTTGATAGGGAATTTAGACTTAGAAAACATAGCTTTCTTGAGGTCAAAGTGATGGTTTAAGAAAAATTCAGATTAAAATCACTGTCTTTTCAGTATCAATTAAGTAACTTCTTTTTTCTGCATCAAGCTGGCCCACCTGATGCCATATTTATTTATTATTAGGAAAGTACCTTGTAGCCTATCTAAATTTCAGGCTATTCTTTATAGATTTTGATTAGTTCTAATGCCATGTAAGAAAAATACATGTTTTTTTTGACATAGAAGCCCATGCTTAGTGGCAAAACTTAAAATGAACTGGATTTTAAATTAAAATAAGCTGGAACAGGTCAGATTCTGGTTTGAAAGTAGAGGCTACCATACATATCATTCTGGGTTCACAATATTTCATGTCAAGTTATAGAAATGGAAAAAAGGGAAAAAAACACTTCTCAAAGCATTCTAAGTTAATTGTATTTACATATGTTTTTTTCTTGGTCATATTTAGAGTTGGGAGGATAGGTGAAGAGTGATCACCAAAGCAGGAAACAGAGTGAGTGATCCCATGACAAAGTTCTTAGTTACTCAGTTACTCTCAACTGCTCTAGAGACTTTTCTTGGTGGGGGCGGGGGGGGGGGGAAGAGAATACATATACTCCCTGGAGGGGGGAGGGGGAAAAAAGTCAAGATGACTGAGTATATTTCTAGTAGCTTTAAGAATCTCTGATATCAATGTCCTCCAGCCAAAGACCACCAAGAACACATCCATAGTTAAACAAGTTGAGTTTATTGCTCATTTGCAATAAAGGAGAATGTGCACCATGGAGACTGGGGGTGGAGGGGGGGTGGTGAGGGGTATGGCAGTAAGAGGACCTTAGAAGAACTCCTCACAGGGTTTGGACTTGTCTTAAATGATTTGGGGGAGAGTTCAAGGAAGCCAGGCTGTATTCTAGGTTAGATGCTGTTAGAAAACACAGGTAATTCTTTGCTTGAGTATATTAATGAATATTCTCTCTTAGGCAGGATGAATGAAGCAGAGTTACAGTTGTGATTGGTAAAGAAGCAACAGTTGTCTCTTTGAACCAGGATAGCGGACTGTTTGATCATTTTTGTAGTTTGGACATGTTTACATTCTTCCTCTGTTTTGATATGGTTGCAAATCTTGTGCTTGTCTTGATTCATCATGGCCTTAGGATGTTTTGTAAAACAGTTTGTATTCAACAGAAAAACACTGACACCAAGTTGATCATGGCTATATGTCTGATCATAGCTGTCGGGGCCACTTTTCTCTTCTCACTACTGAGTTATTGTCATTGTGATAGATAAGCCATCCCTCACCATCCCTCACCTCACATAGTTACCAGCCCATCACCAATACCTAATAATAATCAGCAAAACTGTGGACTTAGTAATTTTCACAACATTATCCACAAGTAGAAAATAGCAAAAGTAATATGAGTACTTTCAAAGGGCTTTTTAAAGGAAAATGAGTAAATGTAAATCTCCCAGTACAACCAAAGAAAAATTAAATATGGGGCTGTGAGGTGGGCATTGAAAGAAAGGAAAGTTTTGTAATCACTAGAGTGGTCCGCAAAGATGTGATAGAGGGTGGGACTTGGGCAAGGCTTCAAAAATGAATTGAATTTGGAGTGAAAAATAAGAAAGTGGTGGACCTTTCAAGTGAGGAGAACCACACAAACAATGAAGAGGATGAGAGTTGGCCCTGTTAAATACTAAAACACAAAGCAGACAGGAGGAGAAGCAACCAAAACAAGATTTACCCTTAGGGCTGACCAAGCATGGAGATGGGAGAATAGATGGGGACAGAGGGAGAAGGAGATTTTCTCTAGCACTGGACCAAATCCAGTGCACTGTGGTCCCAAAATAACACCACAGCAGACAAAAATAACTGTCTAAGCACACTATTACCAGCAAGAAGTCTCACATAGAGAAGCTGGGACTTATCTTGACAAACAAAGGCTTAGAGAAATAGAATACTGGGTAAAACAGAGACCCCACTACCAGAATCCTAAGGTGGGGACTGGTGCTTGGAAATCAAGAGGCTCAGGAGACTCTAAGGATAGTTTAGTAGTAGATTGTACCAACGAGGTTGGAGCTTCATATGACATTTCTCTCATCTAAAGCTTAGATCAATTCTAAAGACCGGGATGGGGTTGAATTACAGGCAGGGGTCAAGTGCACCAGGTATGAGAAGTGGAGGGATAGAAATACTGGAGCACAGCACAGGTCTGAAGTTGGAATCTCAATTATTCTATTTACTAACTGGATGTCTTTTAATAAATAAATCGCTTTATTCTCTAAACATCTATAAATTGAGGATCAAGGTAATCATACCGTATATTGTCATAAAAATTAAGTACCATAATACTTATACAGTATTTAACCCAGTGTCTGCCCTCTATAAATTTTAGCCCTCATCATCATCATCTGCTTCGTCAGCTGCATTATCATCAGAAAGAGAAGAATGCTCTAAGGTAAGGGTACCCAAACCCAGGCCACAGACTGGTACTGGTCCAGTCAGTGACCTGTTAGGAACTGGGCTGCAGAGCAGAAGGTGAGCAGCAGGCAAGTGATCAAAGCTTCATCCCCTCTCCAGAGTATTTGCAGCCCCTCTCCAGCGCTACCATCATAGTCCCAGCTCCACCTCAGATCATCGGGCTTTAGATTCTCATAGGAGCACTGGTCCCTGGTGCCAAAAAGGTTGGGAAGGCCAAATCCTGCCCCCACATGTTTTTGTAAATAAAGTTTTATTGAAAACACAGCCACGCTTATTCATTTATGTATTGTCTATGGCTGCATTTCCTACAACAGCAGTTGAGTAATTTCCATAGCAATCCACAAATACGAAAATACTTGCTATGCGTCTCTTTATAGAAAAAGTTTGCTGACTTCTGCCTTAAGGCAAGAAAAGGCAAATGACCATGGCTATGTTGGAAGCTATGAAGACTCCCATGTGAATAAAGCACAAGGGAGCATAAGAAGTAGCAAGGAAAAATTAAACAGGTCATTCAATGTATACACATTTGAAAAAGAAAAGCCTTAAAAATTAAGAATTTTAAAAAGATGATGCCATATCTCAACTATCACAAGTCAGTGAACTAACTTTCTATCTAGAACCAACTACATAATTTGGGGGAACCAGTGCAAAATAAAAGTACAGGGCCCCTTAATCAAGAAGTATTAAGAATTTCAAGATGATGACAGCAGAGCATGAGACCAAGCACAGGGACTTTCTGCACAGGATGCACGGCTCTGTCTTTCTCACAGAGGTACACACGCGCACGCACACACACACACACACACACACACCTTACACTCACAAAACTATTCTACAAATGAAGAGCAATGTAAAGACAGGTAATCACAAACTTCGACTTGGGTTTGCTGTCTATCTGCCAGAGCATTTTCTCCTATAAATGATTATCTACACCCACAACCTTCTCCTCCTTCAATTTGGATGCAACAATAAGAATAGTTTCCAACTCTCCCTCTTCATTTTGGCATGATCTATCCATATTATCATTTAGATAGCAGAACAGCAACAAAAAAACCTACCTGTCTCTAGTTTCTCTCTCTCTTTTAAAAATTAGTTAGAGAATGCCATGCCCACAGTAGGTTAGCCTGCTTTCACAGTGGCCAAGGTTTATCATGCCAGGATGAAAGCCTCTGTTGCCATGTTGGTGCTGGAGTGTCTGGAGTGTGTAACGTACCGTTAAAGTGCTGGTAGAATGGACATGTTCAAGAACAGCCACAGGGCAGCTAAGCTGATCTGTGTTCCCTTCAGAAAAAGAAGAATGTACATGGGGTTGCAATATGGAAATGGTGTCTTAAACTAAAACTCATGAATTACTTGGTTTGTTCAAAAGTGGAAAAATAATCATAAAAACAGAAACAAAAAGATAGGTGGATTGTGTTTTGTTTTTAATGCTCTTTTGACAGTCCATGGAGAGGAATATGTGTATGTAAATTTTGTGGTCTGTTGTGTGGAAAACATTCATAAATAGATAAATATGATTTTACAAATATTCCAATGTTATTGTATTTTTAAGTCTGCAAATGAAAGCAAGATGCTTTTGGGTATCAGTAGTATGAGTGTGCAGATGTCAATAGGCAGCACAGATCCATAAGTCCCATGGACTGGTAGGTCTCCCCACAGGTGTTTGCATGACTGAATCCCCTCAAGAATGCCTGTGACTGATTAGCATGAGTTGCTTTAGCAAAGGAGCACCAATCCACTAGGACCATCCAAATTTGCCAGGTATGAGTCAGATTCCTCTGGGGTTTGACAAGGTGACAGACTATTGTATAAATTAATTTGTGCTAAGGTGTTAATGGCTGATAATTCTCTGGTTACCCTCAGATAATGTCTCTACTTAAATGGGGCCAGGTTCTTTAGTTTGGAGGCTGAAATTTATCATCTTTGCCCGCTCTTTCTCTCTGTTTCTCTCTTCCACTGGCAGTTTCTCCTGACTAAGTGCCTTTGCCTGACAATCTCAAATTCTTCCAGCAAAGATCAACTGTAAATAATAGCAACAAATGCTGCTTAATGTATTCTAAGACAATGATTATTAAAGAGTTGTCCGGGACTAGCCACATTGTCATCACCCCAGGAAATAATTAAAAAGTAAATTCTCAGGCCCACACCATATCTAATGACTCTGAAACTTGGGGTGGGACCCAGAAACCTGTTTTAACGATACTTCCAGGAGATTCCAATGCATGCTAAAGCTCAAGAACACTATTCTGAACATTTTACTTACATCAGCACATTTAATTTGCAAACCCACACTCTAAAGTAGATATTAAGATTGCCTCTATTTTACAGATGAGAAAACTGAGCACGAAGGGTTTAAGCAACTTGACAGAAGTACTAAGCTGGTAAACAGTAGAACTGGGCTTTGAACCTAAGCAGCCTGGCTCAAGAATGTGGACGTTACCTCAGCTATGTCAGGTCAGCGGTGTTACCTTTCAAATCAATGCTTCTGTGAAGCCTTTTGTGAGTCCAGTCTCTCAAATCCCACCAAACAATATCAATAGCTTCTATATGACTTCTCTTATGATGCTTGTGTTTTTCCCGATGTTCTATCCCCTATACTTAATACCTATATTGCAGAGAGAAAACTTTGGTATATGATGAGAGAATAAATAATTGAATGAATTGATTGGTGAATCAATTGTCTCGAGTCAAAAGTAACTTAACTGAAAACAACTACAATAACAACCACAAAAACAGCTTCTAGAATCTCATTCTTCACCTGCTTAATCAGAGTCTCTAGGAGCATTTTCTGGAAGTCATATTTTAAAAAGTGAAACCAAAATCAAGAACTTGATTTAAGGAAAAATGTGCCCAACAAATTGATTCTGCACACATGGAGCCCTTGCCTCAACTGGCAATGACGATTCAGATAGTTTGATAAGACCAAGTTGAAGGCACAAATGCGGAAAGCAGGGGACTTTCAGATGCTTAAAATCCTACGCTGTGGTAGTAGCTGACCCTAAAGCTAACACTTCTTGGAAGAAAGCCTGAACATGCTTCAAATTTGACATATTATATGATATTTCTTGAATACCATTGAGCTGTACATGGGAAATATTTTCACCCCTGGAACAGGCAGTCCTTGGAATATATATATATATATATATATATATATATATATATATATATATATATATATATATATATATATTTGGGGGGGGGTCATATTCCAAAAATGTATTTGTAAGTTGAGTTGTTTAGAACTCAGAAAACTCTTTCCCACAGAAGTAATATTAGAAAAGAAGGTTCCATTCCTCTGCCAAAACACAAAACCTGATTTAGAACACTCTGTCTCTGAAATAGCATTTCAGATGGGCTACATGGACATTCATGGGAAATGTGACTGGGGCCCACCCAACTTGGAGCTGGGAATTTTGGGAGCACAGTGACTTCTGGGTAAGACTGGGCTGTGACAGCATCGTAGACATTCCTTTTTTCTCCTCCCCCCTCAATACACACACGTACACACACACACACAATTTGGTGGTACTAGTCAAATGATAGAAAGACAAAGTTATCACTCAAGGAATACTATTTGGGATCCAGTGAAACCCTTACTCTCTTTACCTGTGCAGTCAGGCAATGCCCCCGACCTTAGCACAGAGTTCCCCAGATCAGGTATGGACAATCAGCAGTGCTTATACCCTAGCTGATATTCTCTTACCCAGGTTTTGGAAATATTATACAACCTATAGTTCAAACTTCAGGGCAACTGGAACCACCTTCCCTAGAGTGTTTTGGGGATGAATTTGGGATAAGGGTCATAAACAAAATTTTTGCTAAAAAGTGAAAAGAGAATTAAATTTCTAGTTTTTCCTTGGCCATTAGTGAATTAGTGAAATAACATCAGGCTAGGACCTTGGTTTCCTCAGTTACAAAATGTTGGGGAAGGGGAGCAATTTATAAATTCTATGTTTTTTCTAGATGTAATATTCTAGAATTTAATAAAAATAGTTCCCTCTACTTCCTTGTTAAAGGATTTGCCAGTCTGCCAACCGCTTCCCTACCTTTTCTGTCCTTGGTAGTGAAATACTGAAAACTCATGTCATCTCATGCTCAAAGATACACCAAGAAGAAACAAGACTAATAAGTTACAATTTTATTTCCTCCTCATTAAATTTATTTCACTTAGTTATTATTTTCCCACAGGCAAACTTCATTTGGGCAATAGCTCACCTAGTTTAAGTCCTATACTCAGGGAGGCATTGAGACATTCTTCTTGGCACATAGCAAATTAACGATCAAAGTGGCAATAATGGTAATAATAATAATTTTATCTGAATCTTGACATGGAAGGCAAAAAGAGGAAAATAATAAAATAATTTAAGGAAATTTGAAGTTATCTCAGAAAAAAACTTTTAAAAAGAATCAACACATTCAATCTTAAAATGTACCATCATAGACTTAAATTTAACTCAGAGCAAAATATATAGTTTCTTTTATAGATCCACCTTTTCTCAAAGGTAATATTATCTAGAGGAAAAGAAGTCAGGAAATATGGTTATTAATAACCAGTTATGGTTTGGGATTGGTAATATCTGATAGACTTTAAACCCAGGCACTCCATTTAGCTGTTAGGATAGTGTGTTCTTACCTACTGCGAATGTTCCCGGAGTTGGCATTAGAAACCTCAGGAAGATCCAATTAACTTCCACTGCCATGTATCTTCAATAAGATTTAGTTCTCTAACGCGGGATGGGAACAGAAATTTTTGCTTTTACTCCCTTAGAAAAAAGAAAGCGCAAATTAAAAACAAACCAAACAAAAAATAAAATTGTCCCAAATAATACACAATAAAAATTCATCAAACCCCAACATCTTCCTAGCTGGCTATATAAGAGTATTGGGGAGTTGTTTGGGTAGAATTAAAAGGAAGTCTGGTTCTAGAATCTCTGGAATTTCAGGTCCCAGAACCAATGATTTAATATAAATAATATGGCTTTATAGGCCTTCTACTTACTAGGTGTCGGACACGATGCTGAGTGTTATGGTGCATTTTAAAAATTATAAAACTCTTCAGCTTTATAACTACTCTGAAGTATGTGTTGTTTACTTTACTTTGTGTTTTTAGTAAGCACTTACCTTCTCACTATAGAAGAAAAAAATCAGGAGAGCATGAGCAAATGACCCAGAAAAAAAGACAGAATGCATGTACTCAATCTCAGTCATGCAAATAGCCCAATGTACCTGTAAAAGCCTCAGATTTCAATCCTTGCTCCACCAAATCCTATGACATAGAGAAAGTTTCTCAGTTTTCTTCTTTCTTAAAATGGGAATAATAATAATAATGTGTACCTGTCAGGTCACATAGGTCTCCAATGAGACTACACATAACAGACTTAGAGTAGCACCTGCCGGACAGTAATATTCAATGATTGTCAGGTAATAACTTTTTACCTGGTCCAGCAACTCCCTGTGCTCCTACACACCAGAAGCCTGTTGAAATCTGGGCAGAGTGCAAAGATCACATACAGCCTAAGGACAAAATCAAAACACTGAAAACAATTAATTCTTATTCTGCAAGAATAGATCTTGATTCTCAAAGTGTGGTCCCTGGACCAGTAGTGTCAGCATCACCTGGAAGTTTATTAGAAATGCAGAGGGTCAGGTCCCATCCCACACCTCCTGAAGCAGATCATGCATTTTAACAAGATCTCCATGTTTTAGGGGAAAAGCAGAACTGCATCATACAGAAATGTGCCAGACTGCTGGTCTCTCTCTCTGCCTTTCCTGTTTTGCTCTTATTAGTTAAGAATGTCCTTCATCATATAAGCTACCTGGTGAAAACCATTATTCAAAACTCAATTCAAGCATCATGGAGATTCTTCCTATCTGCTCTATTCCTATTTCAAGAGGAAATTCATCACTTCCACCTTTGTTTCTCCATTTAATATCAAACCAATGGTGTTCAAATTTCTTTGATTGTAATCCACGGTAAGAAATATATTTTATAGACACAAACACACAACTTGAATATTGCTGAAATGAAAGTTTCATGAAAGAATAATTTTACTTACTATGGGCAATGGATTCATAGTTTTCAGCACTAATTTCCCCTATTTCATATATTATAATGCTATATGGGTCATAACTGACAATTCTTAAAACCCTGTACATAGCTATTTCTTTCAGAGGAACAACCACACTAGATTCTGTTTCATGTCTATCACCTCTTCTGGATGGAGAGGACATGATGTGAAATTGGCACATATAGGGACTCAGCATTTTCCATTGCATAATAATGAATGGGTGAATGGAGCTTGTTATGATAAGCTTGTTTTCACAGCCTACCACTACTCCACCCCTTAACTCCTTGGTCGCACTGCCATAATTAATAGAGAAAAACTATGAAGTCCGTATTATGTAATAATTTATCAGCCACTGGCCATAACTATAAACCTATACAATGAATATATCTGTATACTTCCGATAAGAATTTCAAATGAAAAAAGGTTTTACAGACTATTGTGTTGATAAGATGAAAGAGAAAAATTGTGAGTTTAAAGAAGAATAGTTTTGCAATTTTTTGGATTTTTTTGTTGTTGTTGTTCATGCTGATATTTTATTAGTTTTCCCTTTGTAAAATAAATGGAGCTCCAGTCGCTGTAACTGAGACACATTTAGAACATCCTGTGTCAGGGAGACGCCAGCCTGCCATTTGAACCTCTCCATGATACTCTGCCAGTTCACCTCCATTTTTCTTTCAACACTTCTGCTCTTCCAGAAAGAGCTCCCTTGGGCAGAGGTTTAGGATAGAGAAAAATGATGACCAACCACATTCATTTATCATTTATATTCCAGGCTTGGATATGACACTCTAGTACATAAGACAGGAAGGGAGTTTGACACTAAGTGTCAGGACCTTCACTTTTGCTTTCACAAGTCACATGACTCTGTATACATCCCTTCTTTCATTTATAAGATTTGGATGGAAAACTTGAAGACCTGGAAAATAAGTCTGAAAGGAATAGCAATGTTTTCAGTCTTACCTTCACTGCAACACAATAACAAAACAAGCCACTAAATAATCATTTCATTCTTTGCAGCTTATTCTCAAATATTGTATTTATGTATAACATTTGAGAGTCTGACTATCTGGGTTTTAATCATGGCTCTTAGCAGGTGACATGAATGTCCCCTACCTTAATTTGCTAATCCATAAAATGGAGATAACAGTAGTAACTACCTCACAGAGTTTACATGAAGAAAAATGGTAGTATATGCCCAGCACATATTAAGAGTTAGTCAAAAACTGTATACACACACACACACACACACACACACACACATATATATATATATTTTACCACATTTAGACACTTAAAGTAATGAAAAATCTCCAAATTAAATGCTACACATACTAAGTGCAATGTGGTTTTTTGAATTAGAGCCTGGAACAGCTTCGCTTAGACCCTTGTTCTCCATGATTAAACCTACTGGTTAATTAGCACTGCTTCACAATTCCTGCTTTCTCGAGTGGTTACTCTGTCTGGTTGGTATTAAATGGGTAGAATTCCTTCTATGTTGGAGGTGCTATCTGATTCCTGATTAGTGCAGATATAAGCTTTATTACTTTATTAATTTTTGATAGGTTGTGGAATGCAGGAGAAAAAGCATGGACCTCATAATCAAGCAAAACTGAGATCAAGCGTAGTTTCTTACCAACTTGGGCAAGTTCACGGAGCCTCATTTTCCATTGTAAAATGGGGGAAAGAATATTGAACTTGTTGGCTGTTATAACAATCAAATGATCAAACAAGATAATGTCATAAGGACCCCTGGCTTACAATAGGCAGGTTTTATTACTACTAAAAATTAGATTCTTCTTCTTATTATTATTATTATCATTATTAAAAATTATTATCATTAGAAATGACCCTCTAGTCACAAGCCTTGGCAATCATACTGGCAACTCAAGTATGTATTCAGTTGTCAAGTACCCATTTCACTTGTCTACGACCTTGCTTTTGGAGGGTCCAAGACTGTTTTTACCAAATAGAAAGGATGGCAGACCTCACTCGGGGAAGCTGGCATAGATTAATAGTATAGCATAGGTTAATAGAGTAGCCTTTAAAGCCAATTAGCCTGAATTTAAATGCTGGCCTTTTTACTTACCAGCTTGCTACTTGTATGCCATTGGTTAATTGATTTAACCTCTAAATGCTTCTGTTCCCCTTTCCATAAGAATTCACCCAGGTACAGTCTCTAGAACAGTGCTTGGCACATAGTTTAGCACACACTCAATAAATAATAGCTATCATCATTATTTAGCAACTGTTTCCTCTTTTTCATAGATGTTCAACATCCTCTTTTGTTTAGATATGGGGATGCAAGTTGCTAGGGAAAAGGGAGTTTTTTCTGTCAGCCCCAGGGCATGAATCCTAATTGGTATAAACCAATCAGAATAATCCTTTCTGGTCCTGTTTAGATTTGAGTATGTGGCTGAAGTCTGGCCAATGGAACCTAAGGGGAAATCTGCTGGTAGCTTCTAGGGATTTGTTTTTGCTTTCTGTGTTGAATGCTATCATGAGGGGATCTGATGGCAGTCATCATATGGCCATGAAAGGAGCCAGGAGAACCACAGGGAGGCTACCTCAGAGCCCAGACATCAACGAGCTGCTTAACCATTTGCCTTTGGATATCTTGTTATGTGAGAGAATAAATGTCCGGTATCATTATTCCCAGTATCATGAATGAGGAAACTAAGTTTCAGAGAGATTGCAGTAATTTTCCACAAGGTTACACAGCCAGTGAAGAGCAGAGTGAGAAGGGAGTAAATAAAAGATTTTTTATCTTTATCCATTGGACTTTTTCTTGGTCCATTAATTTATTCAAAAAATATTTATTGGGCCTATAAGGCACTCCAAAAGACTGTTGCAATTTCTGGCTTTGGGCTGGGTGGCGCTTTCAGTGGGCAGAGCAGGGTAAGGATATGTCCAGATGCCGCCTCTGCAATGTATGGATGTCCAGGCCTTTATAAGATGTTCAGGGAAAGGTCTGCCACTGGATAGGGGACAAGTCTCTTGTTAAATAAGCTATTTCCAGGAGGTCTGAGTTGAGAATTTTGTTTCCTGCATATTTGAAAAATCAGAGTCCACAGCTGTTTAGTAATTAATTATTAAAACGAATACCAGTCTGACGAGATACTTGATCTGATGCCAACATATCTTTGGAACATTAAAAGACAGGATTAGATAGGAAAGAACCTGAGTCACCAAGTGTAAACTCTTTTCTCTTTTTTCAGTTTGGAGTGCTTTCCTGTATTTCTATCTTTAAAAATAACTTGGATCCTCAGCCTGTTTATAACTTTTCATCTTATTCATTTACTCATTCTTTTATTTATTCATTCATTCAATTAATATTTTAAGGTAGCTGTCTCCTAATCAAGTTGGAGACAACAGTTAATATTAGCATCCACTGATGGCTAAAACCAAGCACAATGACAGGTATGATTTCTTGAGATGCTTTATATATGTTATTAGTAATCATATAACTATTTTTCAGGATAAGCAACATTGTTTCCAAAATTGTGGTTGTGGTAACAAAGTTTCAGAGAAGTCAAAACAATTTTGCACAGTTATACAGCTAGTTAAGTGTAGATTAGGGTTTGAAACTGGGTCATTCAAACTCCAAAGGCTGACCTTGTCCACAGAATGAAAGTGGTGAGCATAGCAAAGAGTGGATTTGGGGGACCAAATCTTGGAAATGCTGTGATTTGAAGTGAGAGTTCTGAAAAAGGAGTGAAGCTCAGGCAGGGACATAATCCAGCACCCACGCTCTGTGGTGGAAATGAGAAAGGTGTGTGGAGGATGGGAAAGAAAAGGGACAATGAGAGGGAAATCCATGGGAAGCATTACACTAAGGAAGATATCTAGAGTTAGCTGATCAGAGGCCTTGTTGGTTGTTATAGAGGGAGGATACTCTTTTTTTTTTTTTTTTTCTGAGAGATAGAAGAAAGAAGGAAAGGTAGAAGGATACACCAAGAAGCCATATTACTAGCAGCTCAAAACCCAAGTGTCCAAAGGCATCTTTTTTTTTTTTTTTGGCCAACATAAATTATTTACCAATACTTAATAAGTAGATTTATCATAAAATTGTGCATTTTCAGTGTCTCTTGAAAAAAAAATCAGAATATCTGGTTCTGGTTTTATAGAGCCCTCACTTCTGGCAAGCAAGAGGTAATCTGAGCTGGATAATGGCTGCCATCTTTAGCTGGCAATGAGCCCGCCCATGCCCTACTGTTTCACTCTCAACCTGCTTCACAAATTTGCAATATCTGATTGGGCTCTGTTGGCATTTTAGTTGGTTACCTTTAATAATCACCAAAGTATTCGCTTGTGGATATCTCTGGAGGGTGAGATGGTTGCTGATCTTATTTTTTAAATCACCGAGTTACCTAACTGCATTTTCTAAATTTCCTCCAATTGTTGCATATTGCTTTTATAATAAAACAAAATATGAATGTTATTTTTATAACTATCAATTCCACAGATATTGAGGGAGGAGTTGTGGCTTGGCAGGAGTCCATGTGAAAAGATCCAGGGGTTTTATCGAAGTCAGGCTCAATGGGAGCCAAGAATATGACACAGTAGCTAGAAAACAAAACAAAATTCTAACCAATCATTGGAAGCCATGGCCTCATGGTGCTCTGCATGGGTCAGGCCTCATGGAGCATAAGCCACGTTTTACCAGAGAAAATAGTAAACTAGAAAGAGTTTGTTGGCTGGGAAACTAAAGATAGAAGGAGTCTAGAAGTTGAGCTATATGAGGAATGGTGTGGAGAAAATGGACATTTTTAGCTTGGGCTTCTGTACAAAAATCAAAGAGACATGTGATAACTATCTTCAGGATTTGAATAGATTAAATGTGGGACAGTGTTGTTCACTTTATCCAACATTGATGCAGAAGGTAGGGAAAGCACCAGTGAGAGTAATGCAAAACAGATGCCACTTTGATTTAAAAAGAAAGGATTTTAAAATACAAATGTATGCAGCAATGAGTTGGAAAGCTCCACCTCATGAGAAATCTTCAGGTGGAAACCATATGGCTGTCTATTTTGCTGGAAGTTTGGACCAGCCAACCTCAGTAATGCCCTCCAGATCTGGAGGTCTCTCTTCCTCTGACCAGGTCAAAGACTGTTCACAGCCACTCAGGTGCAGACCACTGACAATGACAAAAAGAGTTGGTAATAGTTAACCTTCAGGAAAACATGAATTAAGACTACCAATAGCAAATTTGCCTCAGTTTCTCCAAATTAATCTTCTTTTGTGAGACAGAACATAAGTTATTTTCCAGAAATCAAAATAAGCACAAGGTACATAAGGCATATCTATGCTGAAACATTAAAATACCCACAACATACCTACTGAGGAAGGGCTCAGAAAGCTCACACTCTGTTAGAGTTTATAGTGTAAGTACTGCTAGGAAAAAATGATGGTCCTTAAGTATAGATTGGCACAGGGCATTTTGTTTCAATGGTCGAGAATTCCTGATTTTATTTTTCTTATTTAAGCTTAAATCCTTGGGTCTTGAGCTTTTAAGATGCTAGTTCCTGTAGCCAAGTAGTCAGATCTCGTTGGAGCCCAGATCTCAAATTTTTCCTGAAGGACAATCAGTGTCCTTCATATGAAAGAAAGTGGATCGTATCTAAAGAGTCCTGCTAACGCTCCTTCTCATCTAACAATTTTTCTGGTGAAGCATTGAATAAAAATGTTCTGAATTTCAGTACCAGTATGATGAGATGAGTGGTGCCATGGGGGAAGGTTCACCACAGAGACAAACACCTGAAGCTACAGATTCAAGGTATCTGAGAGCCAACTGCTAAGGGAGAGTGGTCAGTCAAGTTCTCAGGGGAGCAGTGTCTTACCTAGAGGTCTCTGACCATGCACACTCCTCATAAATATGAAAGATAGGTAAAGGCATAGATATAACTTTTCGGATTATTTAGCACTGAGTTCAGAAACTGACATACATAGCTGCAGTGTTTAGTTATTCTCTCGTTTTTTCTTCTGCATCCATTCCTGCCCTTCTCTTCCTGGCTCTGTGTCCTGGCTTCATCTCATACTGGTTAGTTCCTGGTTCCCAGTGGGAGGTACTGAAAGATCAGGATGTAGAAGAGGTAAATCAAGGGATCGCGTCCCTATTCCAGGCCCCCTCTCTGTTTCGCAATTTTGGCATTGATGGTGTTTCTCTATCACTACTGCTCCTGTGATTTGGCCTTTCCTCTTGGGGCCTAGCTCTTGCCCCTCAGGCCCAAAGTGTCCCAGCTGTGCCTGGATTCCCAGCTCCTCAACAGCTTTTGCTGGTCCCCTTACCACTGTCTGCACACAAATGATCTCATCATTAGTCTCTAACTACCTGAGCTAGATTCTGTTTCCTGCCAGATTCTGGCTGTATAGTTGCACCCTGGTGTGTGACCTTAATTAATTTGATTCTCAGATACTTCATTTGTGAAATTGAGATCAAACTTGTTATGATCAATTGTTGTCTGAGTCTCTGCCTTATTTCTTATTTTAAAAGCACCTTAAATTTGGGGTGGAGGGATAAACACTTTTTCCACAGTGAGGTTTGAGCATGTGACTGAGAAAGTTATCTAAGATCTGGCCAATAAGAGCATCAAATCTCCTGGCAACAATGATTGGATCGGTTATGATCATATGATTCGATTAGGGCCAACGCATACTGTCTAAAGATTTGGGCCTATTGAACAAAGGACTTGAAACTGTAAAGATATAAGAATGGAGCTGCTGGGGATCACCCCTGGAGAGCACCTAACAAAGAAAGAGTAGCTAACAAAGAAAGAAAACATAAGCAAGAAATGAAGAGACACCGGATGCCAAGAGGGTGTTTGGATGAATGTAGTTATGCTTGCCTTCCATAAACTCTGCACTTTTCATTGAGTAAGCCAACAGATTCTCTCTTTTTGCTTAATAAAGAATTGGATTTGTGTCACTTGCTACAAAAGGCCCTAATTGATACAAAAATACATATTTAGTAGATTTTCAGTGAGGATTAGAAATAAAATATGTAAAGTATTCATTTTGATATGGACAAAGACTTCATTATCATTCTTTCAAAGGCACGGAGACCTTATCCACTATAAGAAAGAACTGTATCAGAGACATTTTGAGTAAAAACAAAAAAAAATTATAGAAATCATTTGGATTTGAAGAGAAGGGTTGAATCGTGTTTCCTAAGGCAAAGAGATCATTATCTCCTTGAGCGGCCTTGATTTGAAATCTTAGATCTGGACTTGTAAACTATAACCTGGTCTGAAATTCTCTAACTACCAGACCAAAGTACCGTGGACAAGATAATATGTTTAACAGGGGAATGGGCCCAAGAAACCTCTAAGTACTCTTCAACTTCTAGAATGTCAAGGTAAGAAGGATAACATATTATTTACAGTAGCATCTCAGCGGGTGTACTGACAGTAATGAGTGATTTGAGAAAAGGTCCCACCAGTGTTTCAAAGCTTGTTTAAGTCTTTCCTCTTTTCCAGTTCATCAGATCATTCCATTGAACACATTCTTTCCCCTGTTTTCCTAGTTCACTTCCTAGGTGCTTGTGTTACAACATTGTTGCAGCCTGTTTTGTGTTCCCAAACAGGAGAAAGAGCCAGAGGAGAGCAGGAGCAAGTTAGCATTCATCTTCATATCATTTTCTTTACTAGTTAATTAATTCATTCATTCAATTGTTCATTCAACCACTTATTTAAAAAGCATTTATTTATTACCCCCTGCCAAGCACTATCACAGACCCTGGAGCTACAAAAAGTATAAAAGATTCACAGTTTCTATGTTTATTACCTAGTGAGGGAGGCCAAGGTAAAGGAGTAAACTAATAATTTTAATTGCATGACAGGGGTTTTGAGCTCAGAAACCATTTTTAGAATTAAATTGTTTTTGAATTGGAGAGTAGGTTCTGATTCTAAAAAGTTAAACTCCTGGTTTATCCATATATTCTAGTCAGAGGCATTCCCAAGGTAGCTTGACACTTGCGACCAGAGGGAAAAGTAGTTATTAAAGTTAATTCTGGAGTTCCACATGGAGAGAGGACATTTGGAAGCTGAGAGTGATACGCGATCTCTGAGGCAAAGAGTTCAGAACACAGGTGGGGGGAGAAGAAAACTACCCTTCGGGGTCAAAGGCACAGGTAGTAGTGTCATTAAAGTATGGGAGAGGCGGCCCTTATGTCTTGGAAACTGTCTTCGGACAAAATATCATGACCAAAATATAAATTCATTTGATTTATGGACCAGAATTTAAGTAGCTGGTTTCATAAACTTCGACATTTCTAGCATGTTTTTGGTGATTATAGATAGATAGACATAGACATAGACATAGACATAGACATAGACATAGACATAGACATAGATATATAGATTAGATATAGATATAGATATAGATAGATGTAGACATAGCCATAGATATATATTCATATAAAATGTGTTGGATTCCATGATCCCCAGGAAGTTGCTGACATTTCTGCTCTTCTTTTGCCATTTAGAATGTATGAATTTTATTTCCCGTGTGATTTCACTTAAGTGGTTGGGCAGAGGGCAGCAAGGTGGCACGGAAGGGACCAGTGCAAGCTGTTTTTCCTCAGGTCTTTTCACACACACACACACACACACACACACACACACACACACACACACACACACGCACACACACACACACACACACAGTATTCTGGGACCTCCTTACCTGCTGACTATCTTTTTCATCCAAGAGATATCCAGAGTACAGCATGGAAGTCTGAGTCTTGGAAGATCATAAAAACAATAATAAATGATAATAAAAAAGTTAATAAATGATTATAATGATGATAATGACAATGATAGCACTAAACTTACTGAGTGCATAGTCTGATATGCCAGACCCTGTTCTGAGCATTTTACATGGGAGACTCCACTAGTGCTCAGGTACTAGAAGAGGGTACAGGAGGAAACTGAGGCACCCAGACTTAATGACTTGTCTGAGGTTACAGATTGGAGAAGTGGCAGGATTGGAGCCCATGCCCCTTGTTCCTGAGCCATACCTGGAGCCCAAATTCTACACCACTGGTGCTCCTGCTGGCACCTCCCACTCTCCACCCCCATAGATCATCTGCACTATGCTCTCCTTCCCCAGCGAACACCACTCCAAAGCACTTTCTCTGTGGGTGAGTGACAATCCACCTTCCTGCCTGTCAAGAAACACGCCTGCACTGGGGTTGGGGCGAGACTCCCTAATAGCTGGAGGAATGCATTTGCTCTTGTCAGATCCTGGCTAAATTTGTAAAAGCATTCAAAGCACTAGCTCAAAAAGTCTTTGTTCTTGGAAAAAGTACAACTATTTCTTTTTCCATAAACATTCATAAAATAAAAAATGAGAGAAATAATTTAATACTTTATTTTATAAAAGTAAGTAATCAAATTCCTTCTAAAAGGAGAGCATAACTAGATTTTTTAATGTTCTTACTACTATTTTTAGCACTTTAAAAGCTCTATGCACAATCTCCTGACATTTCTTAATTTTACTGTTTGAATCTTTAGAGTAGAAAATTACATTTTTCTTCATGTTTTCATTCCTTTTATAACTCATATGAAAGACGTTTTGATACTTCAAACTGCCAAATCTGCCCTTACTTTCTTAATTATTTTTCAAATAATACTAGAACATTTAAAAAATGTTCATTATGAATATTTAATTACATAAAAAATGTTCTCCATATTATAAGTACTAAAAGTAAGTTTATAAAGTTCTTTATGGTATGATACAATTTTATTTTGTAAAAAGAGTTTAAAAACATATGAATATATACATTCAGAGGAAGAAGCAAATTGAAAAAGATGTATATCAGAATATTAGCTGATTATATCTGAGAACTATATATGTTCTTATATATGTTGAGAATATGGAAGATTTTTAAATCTTTATATTTCTTTACATCTATTTTCTAAATTTCTGTGTTACTTGTACAATGAGAAAAGAAACATACTTTTCTTTATAATAAGAATTAACATTTGAGTGACAGGCACAATTCTAAAAACTTTACAAGTATTAATTTGTTTTAACTCTCACATCAACCCTTTGAAGTGAACAGTGTTATTACCCTCACTTTATATATGAGGAAACAGAGGCAGAGAGCGGTTCTGTAGGGCCAAGCAGCTAGATTTCAGACCTGTGCTATGAACCACTTCAGTGTCTAGACTTACTGAAGCAATGAGACTCCCACTTATGTCTACTTTTGTTATCCAACCGTAGGAGGATGACAACCGCTATGCTCTCTGTTTCTTTTACAGTCCATTGACCTGGTATTTAGCTTACAGTATCTCTGAGAAGTAGAACACTCAGATATAAAAAGACAACTAATATAACAGAGGAGCAGATGCCAAGTTCTAAATGTAAGTGTTTCAGGGGTCAGAGGAAGAGAAGAAAGCATGAAGAAAATAAAGATCACTACTACCTCACCATTCAAAGATACCCACTGGTGATGTAGTAAATAGTGTACTTACTTTCCATTCTCTCTCTTAATCAACCTTAACATAATGTGATCAAGAAGTCCACTTGTTGTATTTTGAGTATTTATATTACAATTTCCCTGAGAAGGCAGAATTGATTCTCTCTTCCTTCCTTACCTCCCATCTTGCTCTCTCTCTCTCTCCTATCTGATTATCTTTCCATCTATCTATACATTGATCTTTCTTTCTATCTATTTTTTATAGTTATACCTGCCAAATATATTTTCTTTTTAAGTTTGTTTGAAAATAATTTCAAACTTATAGACATGCTGTAACAAAATGATACTCTCATAACAAAATAAAATATATTATACATTAGGTTTTGTAATCTGCTGGTTTCATTTAAAACATACACACATATTTTCACAGTCATGATCGTTGATTTTTTTACAGCTTATTCTGAACATTAATAACATCATAGTACTTCATTATTGGGATCTAAACCAAATTTATTTCTCCAAACTCATTCTGTTGAGTATTTAGTTGCTTCTGATTTTTTGTTTTTGCTATTATAAGCCATAGAATAATGAACTAATTTGAGAATAAGTTTTTATATATTTATGATTTTGTTAAGATAATTTTGGTAGCTTTTAATAGGCTTTGCCAAATGGCCCCTCAAAATGTGTAACATTGGACCCTCACCTTTTTTATTTCTCCCATTGGGCATTGTAATTTTTAAAGATGTTTGACCAATTATGAATAAAGCTGCTATAATATCCATGTGTGGATTTGTTGAAGAAATTGTCTTTGCTCCATTGCATTTTCTTTGTTCTTTGTTAAAGATCAGTTGGTTATATTTATGTAGGTCTATTTCGGGCTCTCTAGATTTTCTATTGATCCATGTGTCTGTTCTTTCACCAATACCACACTTTCTTGAATACTGTAGCTCTACGGTAAGTATTGAAGTAGGAAGTGTCACTCCCCAACTTTGTTCTTCTGCTTCAATATTGTGTTGGCTCTTCTTGATCTTTGTCTCTCCATATAAACTTTACAATCAATTTGTTCATATCCACAAAAATAACTCCTTAGGGTTTGATTTAGATTGGATTAAATTATAGTTCAAGTTGGCAAGAACTGACTTTATGACTATATTAAATCTTTCTATCCTTAACATAAACTATATGTCCATTTACTGAATTCTTTTTAATTTTTTCAAACAAAAGAAATTTTTATAGTTTTCCTCATATAGAGCTTATACATATTTGTTAGATTTATACCTAAGTATTTCACTTTGGGGAGTATTAGTGAAATTGTATTGCATTTTTAATTTCAAAATCCACTTATTCATTACTAGTATATATGAAAGCAATTGACTTTGTATATTAACCTTGTATCCTACAACCTCGCTATAACTGTTTAGCAGTTTCAGTATCTTTTAATTGATTTTTTCAGATTTTCTGCATAGACAATCATGTCACCTGTGAACAAAGACATTTTTATTTATTTCTTCCCAATCTATGTACATTTTATTTCCTTTTCTTGTCTTATTGCATTAGTTAGGACTTACAGTACAATGTTGAAAAGAAGTAGTGAGAGGAGACATCCTTAACTTGTACTTGATCTAAGTGGGAAAGCTTCAAATTTCTTATTATTAAGTATAATATTAGTTACAGAGGTTTTTTTCTTTTTTAAAGATATTTTCTACCAGCTTGAGGGAGTTACCATCTATTCCTAGTTTACTGAGAGTTTTTGTCATGAATAAATGTTGAGTTTTGTCAAATGTTTTTCTGCATCTATTAATATATATGATCATGTGATTTTTCTTTTTCAGTCTGTTGATATGATGAATTACATTAATTGTGTTTGTCTTCCTTTGATTTTCTGTGAAGCCTCAGCCAAGAAGCTTGGTACACACAAGTTACTAAATGGTCTAAAATATAGGCTCAGAGGCTCTCTTTACTTCAGCCCAAAGTTTATTTGTTTCCTCTAACTCTTGGAAGATGCATTCTCTAAGCGTTTTAAAAGTTCATATCATAAAAGGTAATAACTATTGATCAAGGATGTTTTATATAAGAAAAGCAAATTTTTCCTGATGTTCTCAAGCTCTACCTCAATGAATATGTCTAAGGTGATGCATGATAAATAACAAAATTTAAAAGTTGATGAAAACAGATCCTCTTTTAGTTATATTTCCTCCTTCCCCTCTTCCTTCCTTCCTTCTTCCTTCCTTCCTTCCTTCCTTCCTTCCTTCCTTCCTTCCTTCCTTCCTTCCTTCTTACCTTCCTTCCTTCCACCTTATCATCTTTTTTTTTACTTCTTTTCTTTCTTCATTCCTGATTTAACTCAAGTCTAGAGAAAACTTTTTTCAAAACCATATTTTAAATTAGAAAATAAGATTCCAAAAATTTAGTTGAATTTTCCACCATAAAACTCCATAGTTTTTTTTTTTTTTTAAGTGAACCCAACTCTTTGGAAATATTACTGTATTAGAATTTCTTCAGTTATCTCATTTTTTTTCCTGTCCTTAGCTGGTCTCTGAAATACCTCTATCATTTAAAACTTTAAAGTTTCTTATTATCATTATTAAATTACCCACCCTGGATTCAATTCTAAGAACTTGAAACATTGATTATTTTTGATATTTTATATATATATTTGAACTAAAGCAGGCAAACCATAGGAAGTGCATTCTAAGTTTACAAAATTAATTGAGGTATGGAATTGTAACAACCCCTCCAATATGCATGTCCCTTTTCTTCTTTAATAAAAACAATTCTTATTTTTACCTAGACGAATTACCATTCAGCTAAATGGTCACATTTCCAAGTGTCCTTTGCAGCTAGGTAAAACCACACCATTAAATTTTGACCAATAAGAGGTGAGCAGGAGTATTATATGCTGCTTCTGGGAGAGCTCCTTAAGAAGAAAGCTGACTCTTTTGGGTTTCCTCCTTTCAGTAGATGGACTGTAGTACCTGGAGCTCAAATGGCCATTTTGGATCATGAAGTGGAAGCCACTTACCAGTAATAGTGGAGTCAAAGGGGAGGAAATTTACCCTGGCATTATGGAGCCACTGTGACTACATGTTTCTGGATTCCTCTTATGTGAGAGATAAATATATTTGTGTCTTACTTAAGAAATTATTTTATAAAATTTAAAATGATATGTGGCCAAATCTCATTGTAACTAATTTAGCCATCTACCTGGTCCAAAATAATTCCTCTTTTCTCTTAAAGGTAGTTTGAGTGTGTTAACATCACTTGCAAACAAGAAATCCTCACTGAGTTAGATATATGCTGTATAATGCAGTGTGTAATTATGGACACTTATCTGCATATGCACATATTACATGTATCCATTCATTCAAACTCTCTCAGAATAAAAGAGCATTTATACATACATACAAATATGTGTACATACAAGGTTTCTTGGTGAAGGATGTCCAGAAAATTCAAGGGAACATACTTATTTCCCATCTTGGGAGAAAACTATGGTAACAATAGTAAATATATATAGGTGTATATGTATGCATAATAAAATTAAAAATATATGTAAATATATAAAATAATTACATATATTTTACTTTTGAGAATGCTAGAAAATATTCATAAGGATTAGAATTTATAATCATATTAGAGTCTGGGTCACATTTTAGTTTAGTTACCTTGTAATAAAGTCAAAGGGAGAAGGTCCACTAGTCCATTCTGATGGTAGCTGTCATTTTCTTGAGGCGGTTTGTACCCCCATGCTTCTTCACATTGAATCCCTTTCTCTTTATGACAGTCTTATGGGCTGGTGCTTTCACTCCATTCTCAGGAGTGGAAACAAGCTCATAGAGGCTAAAGTACTTTTCTAAGGTCTAACAACTAAGAAGAAACAGGCAGAAATAGGATTCTACTTTTTCCCTAATTAACAAACATTTCTTGAATACTTAATATGTAATATGTGCACATTGCTGTGTAAAATATAAATGAAAGCTAAACTGCAGCCTTTACAACAAGGGACCAATAAGCATAGTGGAGATGGGAATTAAGGAACAGAAAAGGCGGATGGGCCAGCGGTCCCCAACCTTTTTGGCACCAGGGTTAAGAGCTCCTATGAGAATCCAATGTTTGACGATCTGAGGTGGAGCTGGTGTGGTGATGTTAACGCTGGGGAGCAGCTGTAAATACAGATGAAGCTTCATTCACTTGCCAGCTGCTCACCTCCTGCTGTGAGGCCTGGTTCCTAATAGGCCACGAACTGGTACCCGTCCATGACCCAGGGGTTGGGAACTCCTGTGCTCTACCACACCAGGATTAACCTTAGAGCCAGCAAGTTCCAGATAAAATGGAGAGATGCAGGAGAATCACCAAGAGGGCTTCACTGAGGAAGCTGGTCCCCTGTACCTGGAAGGAAGGTTGAGGTTGGAATAGAAGAGAATGGATATTCCATGATAAGGCTTATGGTCTAAAGATATGGAGGTGGTAATAAGAGCAGTTTGGGTACCGGACAATGAAGAAATGCTCAAGCAGGTCCACCAATGCAGGGAAGGCAGGTAGGGCTATTGGGTGAGGCCATGTTTGTAGGCCTGGAGGGTTCAGCAGAGCTACGTGGGTTTGAGGCAAGGAACATGTGGTGCCCAAAGACCCTTTCTTCATGTATGATTAGAGAACCAAGGCATTTTCATCTCATACTCTAAGGAAAGTGGACATTCCATGTTGACTCAGGTTTCAGATAAATTAAAAAAGAAATTAGCTTAGAGGCTTTAAAATATTCCAGACTTTGTTTATACAAGGAAGGATTATTCAAAGGTCAAACTTCCACTGAAGTAATCACCTTTATGTATCTATATTCAGTATTACTTTAGTTCCATAAACAAACTGAAAATAGGATCAATACCACCAGATATTAAAAAGGGGGAGAGCTATACTTTTCTGTATATCCATGGCCAAAAGCAATTTTTTTTTTTAAAGCAAACTCAGTAGTTTTGGAGAAATCAAATTTTATAAAATGAGTTTAAGCAATTCACCAGGAATGACTCTAACTCCTTTTTTTTTTTTATATGTCAAGTCAAGAATGAGGTTATAGAAGTATATGCATTCACATGAAAATTTGCTTATAAATATTGACTGAAAATTGCATATCATTAAAAGAGCAAAATGCCATGTTTAGATTAAAAATATATAAATATATAAAAAAATATAATATATTATAGACAGGATATGTGGAATATATAGCCATGGTTTTCTCCACAGAAGGCTTTAATTTTGGTTTTTTTTTGTATTTGTTTGTGTTTTTAAAATTTCCACAAAAAATATATATTCCTTGTGCAATTTTTCTTCAAGTTAGTGTCTAAAGGCAAAAGAATTTAAGTATGTATGAGATGTTGAAAAATGATTATGTTCAGGACAAGATTAGAAAAAGATTTTAGAATTATGGCAGAAGGATGGGAAGGATAATATCAACATTTTTTTACTAAAAGAATTACAACCTAACCATTGCCTCATATAAATAGTTGCGTAGATGACCTTGGGTAAATCAATAACCTAACTTCTGGGCTTTATTCTCCATATATATAATAAGGACTGGGGTAATCTTAGCATCCTTTTTAGCTGGAAAAAAAAATTACTATGACTGACACTTTTCTTGGAACTTGATGAACTAACTCCTGCCACCTTTCCATCTTAGTGCTAAAAGAAGGTCCCGTCCTCACCTTCAGGCCCAGAAAAACAACAACAAGAACAACATTATCTAAGAGAGTTAACCTTAGTAAGCAGGGGCAGCCAATAGAACTCTCATAACCTGAAAAATTCCTTAGGCCCTGGATAAATTCAACTATTGCAATTGCTAAAGAAAAATCAAGTTAATTATTGGATTTTCTTGTTTTAGACAGCATTGTGCATTCCTGTGTGAATTTCTTTCCCTTTTGTTTCAGGAAAATTCCTCAACCTTGGATATTTTCCCAGTGGATTGTCTTTGTCCTTGGAGCCACAGTTTGGCAAGGTTTAGCCCACCAGATAAGAAGACAATGGAAACCAATGCCCTTACCCGCTGTCTTTTCATATCTTTTCCTTGACATTCCTCGATTGTTATTATATTTGTCATGTTTGTCCTAATTCTTCCCTTCTCAAGGCTTAGCATTCATTTTCCCCATGAAGCATTATGCAAGTTATTTTGCCCATAAAAACCTCTTCTTACAGGAGTTTCTATGCACTTATTTCCAATACCAACAAATTAACACTTTTACTATTATCTTGTTTGTTTTATCGACGATTCCTTTACACAAGCCTTTTCACTCTCACTGGAACATAAAGAACTCAACGATAGAGACAAAGTCCTTAACTTTTCTTTCTTTTTTCTTTTTTTTCTTTTCTTTTTTTTTTCTTTTTTCTTTTTCTTTTTTTTCCAATAATTCCTGACATGTCATTTAGGTCACAGAAAATGGTAAAAGATACTTTTTGATTGATGAAAAAGTCACCAATTAATGATCAATTTTATTTTTAAATCTCAATAACTATAATCTAATATAGTACTTGAAGCAGATATAGAAAAAGATGAACACTTAGAACTAAAAGTCCAGCCTCATAATTTTTGCAATTCAGGAAATGGGCTTTGTCTCCACCATCATAAATACTACCTAACTTCTCCTGATAATCCAAAATTGCCCTGTGGAGACTGGAGTAATTTGGGCTTCTTGTTAAAACTTAACAAAAAGCAAACTGGTAAAGAAGTAGTATAAAAATAAAATATCCGAATGCCTTTAATCATCAGAAAAGAGAGATAAAGTTTATGGATTTTAGAACATGATAGAATCAAAAAACTGGAAGATATTCTAGGCATAATCATCATTTTACAGAGGAAAAAAGTAAAACTCAGAGAATAACTTGCCTAAGGTGGATAAGTGGTAGAATCAATACTGGAACCCAAGTCTCTGCCCTGCTAAGTCCAGGATTCTTCCTACTCTGATCATGATTAATTTTTCATCATATTTTCCTAGTATTCTGACAGAATGGAATGCACTCAACAATTGTTCCCATTTTCTATCAGAAAGCAATGCATCCTAGAAGAAGGAAGGATATGCAGTGGAATGTTCCTACTCCCCCAGTTCCCATGATACACTGCTTCCCTTTCTTCGTGCCAGTAGTATGACTCCATAGCTCTGAAAATCAACATTAAGATTAAAACTAAACAGTGAAACCAAAAGAACATACCACTAGTTCAACTTGGGGTTAATATTAGGAATGACTCATGAGGCAATTCCTAAGAAGTGAAAACATTGTGTGATATGGTAGTGCCCTGCACAAGTGGGCTCAAAATCCTTCATGAACGTTCTCTAAGGCCTAAAAATATGGTTTGTTAAACAATTTTTAAAGTGGTGTTCCTAATTTAATCAGTCATTTTCAAAGTTAAATTATTGTTGAATTTGGTTGCGTGTGGTCTACTGGAAATAGTGTAGTGATCTAAGACCTGGGTGGGCTGCCTCTTCTCCATAATGCTGTGGTGGGAACAACAATTGGAAACTGTCCATAGTTATCATACAACTGATATGATGAATTCAATCATTACTTGTTGATGTTTTCTTTAGAACATTTTAGGGAGGTAAAAGAGATGACTTTATAGCCAGGATCTCCTGTTAGCTTAATCTGGGTGAAATAACAAAATAAAGTGTCTTGAGAAGCCCTGGCTCAGAATGTTGACTATCCTACATGGTCCTTGCTGAATAGCTTATTTTGCACCTATAATATAGGACACGAATTTTACTTTCTTTCGCTAATTGATTCAATAAATCAGCACTCTCTGAGTCATCGTTGTGGGAACAAACAGCAAACATTCTTTTTTTCCCATTGAATCTCCACTGGGAATTAAAAATCTTTTAGCGGGAGAATATATAGCCTCAAGCAAACATTTCAGAGAGGCTAGAATGATACTCTTTTTCAAGCCCTTTACATTAGCTTGACTCCTCCTCTAAAAGGCAGGATATGATTATTACCATCTCTCTTTTCAGATGAGAAATGTGAAACTTTGAGAATTAGAGTAATTTGCCTAAAATCTCCTCTAGTAAGTGATGAAGTGATGGGAGTGTGGCATTCATATGGAAAACCTCATGAAGTGTCTGCCATATTTCATTGATTGCTTTATACTAAACCAGACTAAACCAAAGGCAGATCTGCCTAAATGTTGTAAATTCTTATGAAGCAAAACCAGAAGAAACCAAAATATAGTCCCCTTTCACATCAGAACAACTTAAAAAAAAATTTCAAGTTGCTGAAAAACTAAACATGAGCAACTCTTTTATTGTTCAGTGGGTTTAAAGTGGGTAATGTATGTAAATATGCTATCTAGAGCTTATTTTAAGTTTCTGATAAGTCTGTGTAAAATATCCCATTTTAAAATCACAAGGCGTATAGGCAGAGGATTATTTTCCTCCTTTTCCCTTTGTGCCTAAGTTCTATCTTTAATACTACACCAGTATTTTTCAAATTGTATTTTGATGTTAATAAGTATACAAAGAAAGGGAAAAATTAAATTTAAAATAAAATGTTGAAAATTAGTGGAGAAAACATCAAGATACACGTAATACATCTTATTCTACTTTTGGAGTTCTCTGAGGCTTTAAGACACCAATGTTCCTGGATTGGTTCACAGGGTATTTGGCCACAGAATGTTTATTTTTGGAGGTATGCGTCTATAACTATCTTATGTCCATTAGGATCTGCTTTAGAAAACATTACCCAATAAAACAATTTCATTCTCCCTGGAGATCCTAGAGCCTCAGGATTGCAAGTTTTGCAAAATCTAGGAAAAGAGCCACATCTATGACTAAACTGTGTGATTATTAACTGAAGAAAATGCTTCCAAAATGAACTAAATAGAGTTCTATTAATTTAAGTCAAATAAATGTAATGCAGTGTTGTTGAAGAAATCTTCAACCATAAATCTAGATTATCCTATGACTGGTTCTTCTTTATCACTCAGAACTTCTATGAGCATCTGATCTAAAGCCTTTTTTTGCTCTCTTCACATTTTTGAGCCAATTTCTATCACATAATCCTGTTTAATTTTTCTCATAGCACTTAATCATAATCTGAAATCATTTTGTTGATTTGTCCATACTTAGAATCTAAGATTCATGAACGTTAGTCTTATTTACATTTTGTGCAACTACTACAGTGCCAAGAATAATTATATATATATTATATATATATAATATATATATATAAAATAATGAAAGTTGTTTCATTCATTTATGTATTTATTTATTCAAAAATTTTACTGAATATTTTCCATGTGCCTAAAAACATTCTGGTTCTGGATGCAATGGTAAGTAAAATGGATGTCAGTTCACTCTTTGAATTGTTTACACATTGCATTTTTTTAAATTAAATAAGACTTTGCATTTCTTTGGGAATAGAATATTTTATACATTTATTAAATCAAATAATTATAATTATTATTTAAAAAATTCAAATTATCAATAACTTATTTACCTAACTCTGCAAACATGAATTTCCATATGATGTTTTTGTTGTAGTTTGTTTTTACTTGTTTAAAGTAGAAGGGATAAAGTATTTATGTATATTACCTCATGTAATCCTGAGAGCCACCTGTGGAGTAGAGACTATTACCTCTAGTTAATATATGGAAAAATTGAGCTTATGGAAATGGCTTATTCAAGACACTTAATTTGTAGGTAAGTATTATCTGAACATAAGGCCAAAAGATCTGAAATCAAAGCCCACATTCTTTTCTACCACAACCACTGCCTTCTTATGATATTAGTATAACTCAACAATTATTAACATAGAAAAAAGTTAAAAGCACCAAAAAAATGGCTAAGGCCATGGGAGCCTTGTGTCTCATTTTGTAACCATGTGAATTCTCTTAATTTTTTGCATTTATGCTCCCTTTCTGAGCTCGGGGCAGTGCACATTGTTGCATCCCAAAGATCTTGTCAGGGCCCTATGTAGATGCCTGCACCACCTCAGAGTTAGTGGCTTCTGTCATTCTGACACCTACTGTCTTCCTGATGCGGAAGACCAAGCAGCGCATTTTATTACATGGCTGCTGCAAAGGGAGGACAAAACCAACAAAAGAGCTGAAGGAAACCAGAGAAAAGAAGAAGATAAGGAGAAAAAAGTCAAGTTCAAATGACCTAGTGTTAGAAATCATTTGGCATTTCATTGTTCAAGTTCATAAAATTTGTCTTGTTTTCCGACTGTTCAAGTTCTGCAGTAGTTTGATGTGTCGACTTATCAGCTCTTTGCCCTTCTAGGTTGATGACACTGTGGAGTGTCACCCAGTCCTGCTGCTGCTCAGGCATCCTTAACGTGAGATCATGAGCCCTGGTATGTTTACATCACTGCTGTTTTGGAATTTTCTGTTACATGAAACAGGTATAAAACCCAACAACATTTTTAGTATTAAAAAACTAAATTTTGAAAGAACATCTTGAGATTTGATTGAATTCAAAGAATTGGAAAGGGAGCGATGTAAAGGGTAATGAGAAAAAAATAAGAGGAGGAGGAAGAACAACAATGACAACAGAAACAGGAACAACGGCAGCACAAAAAACAGTAAACAACAAAACAAGAAGATTCCTTTTCAAATATAGACTGAAACTCTTCAACTGACATTCGAATAATATTTGCCAAACTTTGTAGGTCCCCTATTATTTGAATACAATTTTCCCAAAGATTTCATTATTACTTCTGCTGTCATTCCCATTAAACCCATAAAGTCAAGGTTCAAAGTTCTTATTGCTTATAATGGGCAGTAATATTTTTACCTTTTAAGTTCACTTGATCAAACACATAGCTCATTTATTAATTAAATTTTCTCGGTTACTACTTACTAAACTTAGTATTCTGCCAAGGTTTCTACTTTCTTCTCTGAGGCCAAAATTTTCTTGGGGTTTGTATCTGACTTCAATATATTTTTAAGCTTCAAATAAAATTCCTTCAAATCAAAATCTGCCTCCTTGATGATCCAATCTGGAGTAAGTTGGCCCTCTAGTCTACAGGTCTGAGCTCATGTACAGCTAATTAGAAGGAGCTTGTGACAGGATGATAGCCATTCCTTAAAAGGGGACTATTATTCTCCCCACACTGGTATTCAGCTAGGGTACTTGATTTGCTTTCACCATTAAAATGGGAGAAAATAAAACTGGAGAAATATAAAGGTTTCCATTGACCCCAGATTAGTAAACAATTCTCTGGCAGTAGTGAAAAACTGACTGAATGGAAAATAACAGAGAGAGGCCACAGAAAAGAGTAAGGGGGTGTGGTGTGACCTGAAAGGAATGAAGATGGCCCAGGCTCTGCTCTATCAACACCTTGCATTAGGCACAATTGGGGACCAAAAAGGAGCCAAATGAGTGCCCCATGCCCCACTTTTGTGAGCCCCGTACATCTTGTCTACTCAAGAGCCACACTAGATTTTCTTCCTGCTGGCCTAAAATAAATATTTTCCTTAGTGTCTTTGCTTCAGCCAAGTGCATTGTATTAATAAGCACCTACCCTGTTCTCTGCCATGACCACATCCACCACTCACTGCACTCAAAAACCCCATGGGTTCAAATAGCTCACAGGTGGAGACATGTTATTGTTAAGGGAAAGTTTCAGGCTTGGGACTTGGGTGGGCTAAATATATTCAGCCTGAGATTCTCCCTGAACTAGCACCGTGGTTGCATATATCTTTGTTAAGCTTGAATTTCCCCTTGTTCAATCTTTTGGTTAGGCAGCTGTCCTCAGGTTCATATGCAGTATCTCTCCTGCCATAACTAATCCTTGGCTTCATGTGCAGGCTCCAGTGCCTGCAATGACTACACCACAGCATTTTTTTTTCTTTTGTACTTGCAGTCAGCTCAAGTCCTGGGTCTGCCATATTTCTTTGCCTTCTGGCCATTTCTTTTCTGCAAATGAGCCCTTTTTTTTTTTTTTTTTTTTTTTTAGCTAAGAATTAAAGAGTTAATCAATTTCTGAGCACTTACTAATCACACCTCTGCACTCATGCTCTCTTCTTTAGTAGAGCAGAAGTCTTTAGTAAAGAAGAAGAGTAAAGAAAAGAAAAGAAAAATAATGTTTAAGAAAACTGTCCTGGAGTTCTATGTGCGAAACCTTGTTTGTCCAAACCACAGAGAAGTACCGCAGATGTCCCTTTTCTCCCCAAACTATGCTGTTTTGGGTTTTTTGATGCTAGTGGTTATGTTATTATTGATTTGTACCAAATGGATGCTTAGCAACAATCAAACTGCTATATTAAATATAAAGCCTCTTTCTGGAGTAGCTCTCAACATGCTCGTTGAGACAGCTCTTAAAAACCCATATAAATAGAACATAAAAATTTTAAAAATATGTAAAGAGATTTCATCGCATTCCATTTACTGATGGATGAACTACAGTAAATCAAATCTGATAAACTTTTAATCTGGTTTGAATTAATTTTTTTCATGTTATGTTATAGTACTTGCCCTCCAAAGTAAGAAAACTCAATTTGTTTTCTTCATAGTATGGTAACAGAAATAAGTTTGAAATGATGTTAATTTAAAACATATTTAATTCTGATCCAAAGGACAACACAGCATTTATGTTGTACAACTCTTACATAAACATATAGGGTAGGTTATCTGCTAGAACTAACAATCCTAAATTTTGAGGCTTTACATGGTAAAAGTTTGTTATTTCCCATCTTTATATTTCAATGTAAGTTGGACTGGAAGGAGGTAATTCTTCTCCACAGAGCCATTCAGAGACTGAGGCTTCTTGTGGCCCCACCATCTCTTAGGGCCTCAGAGCCATTCAGTGAAGCCCTGATGGAGGGAGAGAACACAGTGGTGCCTGGAAGGTGTTTTATAGGCCATAACTAGAAAGGGTGTCCACCACTTTTGCCCATGTTCTATTGGTCAGAACTCAATCACATGGCCACTTCTAACTGCAAGGAAGGCTGGGAAATGTAATGCAGCTATGGCCCCAAGAGGAAAGGGAAATTAGTTTGGAGATCTCAGTGAAGATTGGCCAATGCTCCTTGCTCAGCAAAGGTGTTCCAGGGATAGAAGAAAGGGGCACTGTATGAAAAGGAAAAGACACAAAGCAAAGAGGTTGCAGTTTCTACTTTAGTCTTTCCAGCGTGAAAGAAGTAAATGGCAATGTTAAGAAGAGCTGAGGGCATGCCTCAGATGATGGAACCTCCTCTGGGTTCTGAAAGGTGTGAATATGATGCTCACCAATGAGGGATGACATAAATCTTCAGTGAGCTGGGTTTCACAACAGTTATTTCAGTATCCATTGTGTTTAATGATGCTTTATTTTCTATTTTTTGCAATATTTAAATTTATTCACATAATCTTATGACAACAATGCATACCCCATATTTCAGAAAGTCTCAGGAATATGTGGCCTCTGTGCATGTGTGCGTTGTGTGTGGTGTGTGTGTGTATGTGTGTGTGTATTGGTGGGAGTAATGGGTGACTATTGAGAAAAGAAGCAGATAGTGGATTAAAATATACTAAGATAAAGATTTCACAGAAACAATTGCTTGGAAGAATATGTGCAAGGTTGAATAAATGTTTTTTCTCCAACTATGCTATCAAGCATTATAAATGTTATTTATTGTCTAATGGTGGCTATTTTGTTAGAAATGTATTGAAGTTCTGTAGCATCTACTACACTTGCCATCTACCACAGATTGATCCTGGATATTAGTCCTATTGGCTAATGGAATGTTGATGGAATTGAGTGGATATTTTCAGAGTGAAATCACTGGAACATTTTGATAACATGGCTAACAAGCCAGACAAAGCAAATGCTTTTTATTATAGTTTAGTCCCCTTTCTCTGATTATGTATTATTCCTTCCAATGATGGCAGCGATAAGAAGTATGAAAACATTTAGAGAGAACAGATTTTAAAGTAAGAGCTAAAAATGCACTAAGTCATCCTCCCAGTGGACAGCACCACTCCAAGATGTTTAAAAAGTCTCAGCTATGTTTGGGCTTATAAATTATTGGAAGAGATGATCGCCTCAGTGCTTAGAGTTGTGGAAATTTGAAAGGCTTTAATGTAGTATCTCAAACATCTGTATGACTCACTCTGTTGGAGTAAATCTCTGACAGTGTCCTATAGAAGGAGCAAAGACAAAATTAACAGCGTAGATTCTGAAGTCAAAAATGTTACTTGTGTACCTTTAGGAAAGCTATTCAATCCCCCTGTGAGTCAATTGCCTCTTTTGAAAAATGGACATAATGTTAGTGCCCACACCATAGGGTTGTAATAGGTATCTGATGTTAGAAGATCTCCTGAGAGGGAAATAATCTAACTCCTCTACTAAAAGGGACATCATTGAGGGCAGGGTACATCTCTTTATCTCTATCTCTGTCTTTGTCTCTGTCTCTGTCTCATCTCTATTTCTGTCATCTCTAGCTCTAAGTCTAGTTCTAGCTCTCTCTTTTCCCAGTGCCTGGCACTCTTTTGATTCATTTTAGGTGGTGAATGAATGAATAAATGAATGAATATCCTCAAAAATAGTTTTTGACTTTCCATGAAGCCATCTTGAATGACATATTATAATATAGAAAAAGCTCAGCAAAATCTCAATGTGTAGAATCTTACAAACTGGACTCTGGTTTGGGAGCTCATCTAGAAATATTTTTATGGAATTTAGTCCATTTATGTTTCAAACCTGGAGCTATGGCATGGGGATAATACCTTATTTTATTTTATTTTGTACTTGCTTTTCCTTTGGGTCAGATGACAAATTTAACACAGCATGGGAAAGAATTCTGGGAATGCAATTTGGGGATAACAAGTTTTTTTTTTTGTCTTTTATGTTTGGTTTTGGTCTTTATCGTCCCCAAAGAGTATGGGAAAGGCAGCTATAGGATTCACTGTGGCCTCTTCCACAAGAGAAAGAAGAGGGAATAAAGATCTCTAGAAGTGAAGTTAGGAAAGAACTGAAGTTGTTCACAGCAAGCTAGTTGAGGAGAATGTGAATTACATGGTCCTCAGATAAAAGGCTTATTTGTCTAAAACTGCAAGTAAGAGTCAGGACATCTGTGACAGGAAAAAGCAGAGTGGCAATGCTCACAGCTACTGAAGAAAAAACACAATTGGGTTTCTGAAAAAAAAATGACAGCTAGAAAATTTCCTCGGTCTAACAGTGCTGAGAGCTGCAGTAAATATTGACTTCAATATGCAGGGAAGCGTATAGGGCTGGGGAGTTGATTCAGATATGATTTTAATCATTATTGTGTCTTACAACTGTATTTCATTCCATAGGTTATATAGAAGTTATATAGAATTTACAGTGTATTTCAGTCTAAATGGTAGGGTAAGGTAGCTATTGTCATTGTTCTTGTTCTTATAGACGAGGAAACTAGGCTGAGAGAAGTCAAGTGTAATAGAGCTACTACATGCATGAGCCAGATTTAGAATGTAGAGGTTTGGATCTAAATTCAGTGTTCTTTCCATTGCTCAAACTGCCTTTCTTTTGATTCCTTTCATGACAAAAGATGTGTAAAGGCTTATAGTTGTGACCTGTTTACCACACAACTTCTGCGTCAAAGGGCCTCTGTGAATGCAGTATGTATTGCACCACTATGTATGTACAGCAATCAGAGGACTTCTGGAGAGCCTTACAGCTTCTCTAGTCTAACCCAGTATTTCCATATTACACAGAAGAAATCAGACCCATAAAGTATGATTCAGCTGTCAGCCAGGATTCAGTTTAGAGTTTTTCTTCTAAGCCTGTGATTCTGTGTGTAGAACTGAGGCCTCCCTTTTTTCATCTTGGGCTTTCTCAACAGAAGAATGAATGGAATCATAAATGAAATCATAATATGTGGTCCTTTGTGACTGGCTTCTTTCACTTTGCTTGTTATAGCATTTATCAGTATTTCATTTCTTTTCATTGCCAAATAATATTCTGTTGCATGAATATGCCATGTTTTATTTATTCATCTATTTGTTAATAGACAACTGGGTTGTTTCCAAGTTTGGGCTGTAATATGTTGTAAACATTTATGTTAAAGTTTTTGTTTGAATACCTATTTTCAGTTCTCTTGGGTATATATCCAGGAGTGGACTTTCTGAATCTTACGGTAACTACACTTAACCATTTGAGGAACTGCCAGACTGGTTTCCAAAGCAACTACATCATTTTACGTTCCTACCAGTAGTGTATGAGGTTTCTAATGTCTCCTATCCTCAAGAACACGTTATTATCTTTCTGAAGATAGTCATCCAAATAGATGTAAAGTAGTACCTCATTTAGATTTAAATTTACATTTCCTTGATGAATAATTACATTGAGCATCTTTTTCATGTGCTTATTGGCAATTACAGATCTTCTTTAAAGAACTGTCTATTCAGATTCTTTGCCCATGTTTTTAAATAGGTTATTTGTCTTTTTATTATAGACAATTATGTCATCTGTAAATAGTGACAGTTTGACTTCTTCATTTCCTATTTGGATGCCTTTTATATCTTTTTCTTGTCTGATTGCACTCGCTCTCACTAACAGTGGTGATGGTGGACAGTCTTGCCTTGTTCCTGATCTTAGAGGGAAGGTTTTTACTTTTTCACCACTAAGTATAATGTTGGCCGAGGGCTTGTTATATATGGCCTTTATTATATTAAGGTATTTGACTTCTGTACCGATTTTGTTAAATGTTTTGATCATAAATGGGTGCTGTATCTTGTCGAAAGCTTTTTCTGCATATTGATATGATCATGTGTTTCTTATTTTTTAATTTATTTATGTGATGTATCACATTATCGATTTGTGTATGTTGAACCATCCCTGTGCCTCTGAGAAGAAGCCACTTGATCATGGTGTATAATCTTTTTAATATGTTGCTGTATGCGGTTCACTAGTATCTTATTTATGATTTTTGCATCTGTGCTCTTGAGAGATATTGGTCTGTAGTTTTCTTTTTTTGTGTGTTATCCTGACCAAGTTTTGGTATCAGGTACTATCAGCCTCATAAAATGAATGGGTAGTATTGCCTCCTCTTCAATTGTTTGGAAGAGTTTGAGGAGAATAGATGTTAAATCTTCTTTGAATGTTTGGTAGAATTCACTGGTGAAGCCATCTGATCCTGGGCTTTTACTTTTTCGTATGTTTTTGATGATTGTTTCAATTTCCATACTGCTGATTGATCTGTTTAGATTTTCCAGTTTTTCTTGATTCAGTCTAGGAAGGTTGTATTTTTCTAAGTACTGGTTCATTTTTTCCAGGTTATTAAATTTGATGTTATATACATTTTCATAGTATTCTTGCATGATTCTTTGTATTTCTGCGATGTCAGTCATAATTTCCCTTCTTTCACTCTGATTTTGTTTATTTGTGTCCTTTCTCTTTTTTCTTTAGTGAGTCTAGCCAAGGGTTTGTCAATTTTATTAACCTTCTCAAAGAACCAGCTCTTTGTTGCATTTATTTTTTTCTATTGTTTTTGTTTGTTTGTTTTCAATTTCATTTATTTCTGCTCTAATGCTGATGATTTCTTTCCTTCTGCTGACTTTAGGCTTCATTTGTTCTACCTTTCCTAGTTTTTTAAGATGAAGCACTAAGTTGTTTATTTCAGGTCGTTCTTATTTTTGGAGGTAGGCTATAATTATATGAACTTTCCTTAATTACTGCTTTTGCTGTGTTCCAAAAGTTTTTATATGTTGTACTATCATTATTATTCATTTCTATGTATTTCTTGATCTCTCTTTTTTATTTCTTCTCTGACTCGGTTATTCTTCAGTCATGTTGTTTAATCTCCATGTATTTGTGGTTCTTTCCCCTTTCTTTTTACTGTTGATTTCTAGTTTCAAAGCATTATGATCAGAGAATATGGTTGGTATGATTTCAACCCTCTTATATTTGTTGAGGCTATTCTCTGTGTCCCAGTGTGTGGTCGATCCTTGAGAATGTTTCATTTGTACTAGAGAAGCAGCTGTTTTGGGATGAAACACTCTGTAAATGTCAATTATGTACAGTTGGTCTAATGTGTCATTTAAGGCTATTATTTCCTTATTGATTTTCTGTTTGTATGATCTGTCCATTTCTGACAGTGGAGTATTTAGGTCCCCTACTATGATAATGTTTTTGTCTGTTTCTCCCTTTAGTTCTGTTAGTAATTGCTTTATATATTTCGATGCTCTCTGATTGGGAGCATAGATATGAATAAGTGTTCTGTGTTCTTGGTGCATGATTCCCTTTATCATGATGAAGTGTCCCTCAGTATCTTTCTTTACCTTTTTTATTTTGAAGTCTATTTTGTCCGATATTAGTACTGCTACTCCCGCTTTTCTCTGAATGACATCTGCTTGAAATATCATTTTCCACATTTGAGTCTATATTTGTCTTTGGAACTGAGATATGTTTCTTGGAGGCAGTATATGGTTGGGTTTTGTTTTTTGATCCAATCTGCAACTCTGTGCCTTTTTATTGGTGAGTTCAGTCCATTTATATTTAGGGTGATTATTGAAATATGAGGTCTTCTTATAGCCATTTTATCTTTTGCTTTCCGGTAGCTTGGTGTTTCCATTGCTTCCCTGAATTGTGTTTCTGTTTTCTTTATTTTGGTTGGCTTTTGTGGGTTTTCCCTCTGGTCCTTCTTGTTTTCTGTTCTATAGTTTGGTTTTCAATCTTTGGCATGTGGTTACCATTATGAATAGGTAAAGGATAGTTATATATATATAGTTATTCCCCTTCTTCTGCATGTGACTTATCTCCATTCCCCTTTGTGAATTTGTATCTTTGAATCCTTTCCTTTTCAGTCATTGTCGTCTCAATTTGTCCCTATGTACGCTGAATGTCTATTACTATCTTGCTATAGCAAACCTCTTCTTATTTTTAAGCTTATAATGTCCTGTTCCTAGTAAGGGTTGCACTCTGCTTTCATCAGCCTGCTAGTCACCTTACTCCTAATTATGCATTTTTTTTATTTTTGTCATTTTGTTTTAGGTGAGCTGACCCTTATCCTGTAGTGCAGACTTCGTAGTGGAGAATTCCCTCAATTTTTGTATGTCTGGAATGTCTTATTTCTCTTCATATCTAATGGAGAGTTAGCTGGATACATTATTCTTGGCTAGTAGTTCCTTTCATTTAATAGTTTGAATATTTGATTCCATTCCTTTCTGGTTTGCAAGGTTTGTGCTGAGAAGTTGATGATAATCTAATGGATTTTCCCTTATAGATTACCATCTTCTTTTCCCTGGCTGCCCTTGAATTCTGCCATTGTTGTTGATTTTTGATAATTTTAATACAGTGTGTCTTGGTGAAGGCCTTTTGGGTGAGATAATTGGTGTTCTACTGACTTGAATTCCAGCTCCAGCTCATTCCTTAGATTTGAGAAATTCTCATCAACTATTTTCTGAAAATGCTTTCTAATCCCTGCTCCTTTTCCTCCCCTTCAAGAATTCCATTATTCTATGTTTCTCTCCTGATGATATCAGCTCGTTCTTATTTCTCTTTCATTATTTTTCATTCTTCAGTTTCTTTCTTCTTCCTTCTGATTTATTTCTACATTTCTGTCTTTGATATCACTGATCTTTCCTCCATTGTGGTCGATCTGTTTCCCAAGTTTGTTATTCATTTTTCAACTCTTACAGTGTGTTCTTTATCTCCAGAAGGTCTATTTGGTTCTTTTTGAGGGTTTCAGTCTCCTTGCTAAAGAAATCATTCTGCTCATCTAGTTGTTTTTTCAATTCCTGAAATTGTTGATATGATTCTTTCGGATCTCATTGAGTTATTTCAGAAGTTTCATCTTGAATTCTCTGTCATTTAAGTCACATATTTCTATCCGTAAGCTTATTTTCTGGAGATTTTTCTCTTTCTTTCTGGGATAACTTATCACTTTGGTTGTTCATGGTGTTTAATGAACTATTTCTCCCCCTGGGCATTAATGGAAATGTACTCTGTCTTTTTTTTTTTTTCTTTTTTTCCAGAAAGAAGTTTTATTATATAATGGTCCCTAGCCTGTTGCAGAGAAGGTGTTTTTCTTTTGGTTTCCAGTAGGTGGTGTCTAAGCCTCTTGGACCTCTGCTCTATATAAAGTCTTATAATGTCTTTATTTTCCTTATAGATGTTTAATCATGTTCACTACCCTCAGTCTCAGTTCCTGTCAGTGTCAGGACAGTTTCGGTAGTGTTTGCTCAGATTCCCCTGGGGCTCCATGGTTATCGTTCTCAGAGGTATGGGGGAGGGGTCCCCTGGGTTGGGGGATGGAGGCTGCAGCCCGGCCCAGGTTTTGCAACCATAGCCCGTAAAAATCAACTTATTTCTCTGCCATCCCTGCTTTTCTGCCATCCTGTTTCTCTGCCTTCTGCCCTGATGACTGGGCACTGCCACTGACTGCATGGAGCTCCTATTTCTCCCAGGCAGGGCTGTTCAGGGAACTCCCTGCAGCTTCTCTCCTCCCCTCCTCCTACAGGGAGCTCTGGTGGCTGCAGAGGCAACTTCTTTGTTTCTCCCAGTCCCCCTGCCCCCTCCCTGACACCTGGGGTTCTGACCTGTGGTAGCTTTTATGTGCAGATTCCACGCTCAGACTTGATGGTGTGCAGTTTGAGCATTTTTTGTTGAAGTTTAGATGCTTGCCTTATTGTTGTTTCAAGGGGATAGATCTGGGTATGTCTCTCACTCTGCCATGTTTTCAAATATTAGGTTTTCAACATAACAGTTTGAGGTGGACACAAACATTCAGACCATAGCACACTCTATGTGTTGTCTTTTAACTCTCTTTTTCCTTTCTTCCTTTTTTTCTTTTTTGTCTTTTCACTTTCTTGATGGTGTCATTTGGAGTACCAAAATTTTTAATTTTGATGTCGTTAAGTTTATTTTGTTGCTTGTGATTTTGGTGTCATATCTAAGAAATCTAATCAAAGGTAATAAATATTTACACCTATGCTTTCTTATAATAATTTGTAGTTTTAGATTTTATATTTAGACCTTTAATCTATTTTGGGTTTATTTTTGTATGTGGTATGAGGTAGGAGTCCTACTTTATTATTTTGCTTGTTGATATCCAGTTGTCCCACATATGCGTCTTTTGAATTAAGATTATGTATTATGTCCATTTAACATGTGAAAAAACTGAGGCTCAGGAACTGAAATAACTGCCTCACTGTTATGTGAAGCTAAAGGGCCAAGTTAGAATTTGAACGTGCATCTTCTCATAAGATAACCAATATTCTTTTTGTTACACAATAGTTGTCTCCTTATCCCTATTTCCGACCACAGAGAGCCTTGGATATCAACTGGATTTTTTTTTTTTACTATTTCAAATTGTTATTTTATTTACTTTTAAAAGTAGAAGGAAATATCCTCTTAAACTAGTTTTGTCATGGTTAGTCTCATATGTTAAACAGATAAGGAATATTACATTAGATATAATGGAAAATAATTTATGAAATACATGAATCAAATTGATAAAATATATAGTGGCCAGTTAACAGGTTGAGATGGAAAGAATGAATTGCTTTGTTTGCTTTTGGACAAACTTATTTCACAGTGAGGTGAATTAAATAAAGAGAAAGACAATTTAAAATAATATTCCTGATTGTCACGCAGGAAACGGTCTTCAATCATGCAATGTATTTTAAGAGTTAAATATTTTTCTCATTCTTACACTTTTGCATAAGGAATTAGTGACTAATACTACCAAGATTTTTTTTTTTGATAAAACAAAAAATTTCAATCTTAATGATAGAGTTGATTAAAGTGACCCAGTCAACAATATTATCTGACATTTGTTTTACACTTATTATGGCTAGGATTTGTGTAAAGTACTACTTCAAGTCATAGCAAGCCTGAAGGGTTTGCCTTATTAGTTTCATTCTTGTTCAGAGGCTTAGGGAGAGCAGTAACTTGCACAAGGTCAAAAACATAAAGTGGCGAGTTGGATTTTGAATGCAAGTTATTAGATATCAAACTTTATATTCTGAACTTCTATGCTCTATTATGTTTATAATTACAAGCATAATGCCTAGTACACAGTAGGTGTTCAATAGTTTGTTGTTTAATGTCTTTTATATGCGTTAATAACTATGTGACTCAGTTAGGAATGATTTTGTGTGGCAATTCTTTCTTATTTAATTAATCAATGGTTGCTCATAAAATAGAGTACAACGCTGAAATATAATTTTGAATGTAATGTTATGATTTGAAAAATGTTATTGCCTAGCAAGCATCCATAAAATTATTTTAGTAGAATCCATTGACACTTTGAACTGGTGTGGCATGCTAGAATTATGTATTCCTGTAAATAAAATCAGATTAGAGAAAAGAGAACTAAAGGCATAAAAAGAATAGGATCCAAAAAATTTCATTTCTGAGATTGTGCATATAGGCTTAATTTCTCTTGTGATAGTAAACATCAGTGGTTCTTGTTCACACTGTGAGGACTGCAGACTGAAGGAAGGACTCTTCTCTCTGACACTCAAGACCCAGGAGGCTCTGACTTCTTGTTGCTGCATAGCTCCCCCATCACAACATCATGGGAAGAGGGAAATAAAGACAATTTATATTCCTATGTCCTGCGTTTCAGCTTATAATCGACACTCATCATTTCTACTTACAGTCCATTGGCCCAAATTGGTCATGTGATGCTGTATACCTGTCAAAACACTGGGAAATTGGAGGAAGCACCTAACATTCAGAGGGCCAAGCAGAGCTTATCTAGTCATGTTTTTCAAAATGTGCCTCTTTGACCCCTGGGTTCTCAAAGGTGTGTAATGAGTTCTGCAAACAATAAAGTGTTGAGTTAAATTTATCATCTTTTTTCACAGTTGAAAAATTTTCAGTGTGAAATATTTGCTTTTTTATTGGGAGATCTATAAATTAATGTATCGTGGAAAGAAAAGTTTTTCAGCCAAAAGAAACTGGATTTTACTCACTTGTTTCATTTTTTGTCTTTGAAGAATCATTCACTTAAAGTGTCTCACTCGGAGGGTTGTCTTCACTAGCCACTAAACATCCTTCAAAGGCACATAACATGACATTTTTCTAGGTTGGATTTCAGCTTCTTGAGTAGTAATCAAGATGTTAGGCTAATATCTCTACTTATGTATTATGATTCTAAACATATTTATCTTCAGCAACAACAAACAACAATAAAAATCAAAGGAGAGCTTGCACGCATTGTGAAGCAAGCACCACATTCTTTCTTTTAGGTTCTGTTTTTAGAATTTTAGAATTCTTCCCCAAATTTCAAGCCCTTGAAGACAAAGCTTAAACTAAGACCATTTGCTATTTAACTAGTTCTTGTTTATGTCAGAAGAGAATATCCATACATCTTCCTCACCTATGGCCATTTTGGGTCTCTAATTACAAGGGTTATTTTTGTAAAGGAATAAGGTAGAACACTGCTCCAAAAAGAGCCAATTGCTATTAACAGGTAAGGCATGCTATAATATAGCATTAGAATTTATAACTTTTGTTCAATATTTACATTCATGTGCCTTTTACTGAAAAGACATTTTTATCAGATATTTTTCTTGAACCAGTGAATGGCCGTCTCCCACATCTGCTAGGTTTCATTTAGGCCAGTCTGTGCACAGTTCTCACAAGGGAGTGGGTGGGGCTTCTGGGAAAGAAAGCTGAGGAGAGAAACTGTGATGCACACCAGGAGTCCTTTTCCTCTTCCAATTGTAACACGGGCTCTACAAAAACTGGCTACTCCTATTCAGAGTTAAAAGGGAACCAAGAGTGTGGATTATGATGGCATCAAAGGTACTCTCTCTCAGTGGTAACATTTTTTTTTTTTTAGGAAAGATGCAGTGCCGTTTAGTGTTAGGAAGACATGTTCTAGAGCCAGACTCCCCGGGTTCATCTGGCCTCTGCCACTTACTAGCTGTGTGACCTCGAGTAAGTTGCCTAGTCTCTCCAAGCTCCACTTCTCCCATTTGTAAAATGGGGATAGTAATAGAAACAAATTCAATGCACTGGATTATTTTGGGAATAAAATAAGTGGATAAGTAAAATGGGATTAGCACAATTCTGGGCACATAGTAATTACTCAAGTGATAAAAGGTCATACTATTGGTTTCTAGAAAGTAGTAGGCATTTTGTCAAGAAAACACATAGTTTATACAAGTTCTATTTTTGTCAGTAACAATTTATAGCTATTTATTAAAATACCAAAAACTAAAAATTTAAAACTAACAGAACTGTTTTTTTTTAATTATCCAAGCCTAATATTAATGAAGAAAGATGGGAACATTTATTCTAAAAACATTTTTAAAATAAAAGATACTATGCTAAGGAAAGCCAGGTGTCCTGGTCCACTCCCATCTGCAGACTCCTGGGCTGTTTCATCAAGAGCTGTGCGGTCCCTGAGCAGAAGGCTCACCTGCACCTCATTTGTGGGTGCTGTCCGGAGTCCTCCACAGGTGCAAAAAACAAAGCCAGAATTCGACTTAGGAAGTTAAACTGTGAAGGATTACTCCCTGCTATGGTCTGAATGTTTGCATCCACTGCTCCCTGACCCGTCAGCCCCCAAATTCATATGTTGAAATCTTAACTCCTAAAGTCGATGGTATTAGGAGGTGGGGCCTTGGGAGATGATTAGGTCATGAGGGTGGAGGTAACCTAAGGAGTATCAGGTGGAGGGAGAAGGAAGTGGAGGCAGAAGAAGGCTGATAAGCAGAAATAGTCAGTTGGGGAAATAGGCTTCCTGTGAAGCCGAAAAATAAGTGTAGTGGGAACAAATGAATGAGAGAGCTGGGAGAGTAGGCGGCTTTGGCCAGAAGACGGACTCTCTTGCCTTAAAATTTCAGAGGACAAGTAGTTAGGGGTGGAGTTCAAGTGTGGCCATGTGAGGGATCTCAAATTGCTGGTTAGGTGAAGAGAAGAGAATTCTGTTTTGATTATATTTTAATACAAATGTGAGATCACCTATATGCAGAACACCCTTGTGGAGGTAGCTATTGTGGCACATGTGATAACAAAAATCAACCCTCCTTTTCATTGTTCAAAGACATGGACACAGATTATAACTTCATTTTTATTTGGAAGTCTGGAACAGAAAAGTTCACATATTTACTGACAGAATTGCAGAACTAAACGGTGGTGCATTCTTTTTTAAAGCAAAAACTTGTCGGGTAGCACTCATCTTTACCAAGCAGTAACAAGGAGATAAACACTAGCCCAGAATGTTTGCAAATTCAGCCTAAGTGTATATAATATGCAAATACAGCGTTTCACTGTGGGCCTCAACTGCTTGGGAGGACACACCTTCCCTGAGGACACACCTGCTTTATTTAGCAGAACCTGTCAGACAGATTACAGCCTATAACTCTCAGATCTGCTGTGGACTTCTTATACTTTCTTCAGCCCCTTCAGTCTCCAAACCCCTATGCCTGATAAGCTAAGCTAAAGCTGCTAGCTAAGCTTCAAAATCACTCTATTAGTCTGGAAGAGTTAATGTACTCTAAAGTACTTAATTTTCTCCTAGGGAGTCATCTGCTCTTTGGTAGGAAATAGATGACTAAGCAATCATTATCAACCTCATGAGATAATTCTAGCAGGGGAGCAAATAATCCAGGGGACAACATGCACTACACAGCTTATTGTGAAATAAAGGAGACAAGCAGCATTTTATTGAATATCAGAGGACACATCATGACATCACTGATCATTCTGTTATTTTTGTCATATATTTCCCCTGAATAATGACAGAATTTCTTTTTTGGATTTCATAGTAAATATTCTAGGCATAAGTCTTAAGTAACTGAGACAAATGTTATTTGCCTGGACATATCTGTATTTCTATCCATTAATAAAAATATCTCTTGAACTATAATTACAAACACCTCGAGTCAAAAGAGTGCTTTTACCTTAATTAAAATAGAAATCCGTGCATCAATGAAAATACATTTATTGAATATGCCTTATAAAGAAAGTGCCATGCTAGACGTGGTAGAATATGGAAATCAGTGTAGGACATGATCTCTGTCTTCTTAGATCTTAGAAAGCTAATTATTTTACTCATACTTTTAGGATTAGACATATTTACAATAATGAATTAAATTAGTAGACTTTAATAATTTCAATTGCTAATTAAGAATCATATTAAGAAAAACAGACACTTTCCAGAAATCATTATTCGATATATTTTTAGAGTCTAGCCTCTTTCAAAACAGAAATTTAAAGATATTGCCATCACGGTGAATTAATATACAGTTTTCATTCAAATGACATTACTTCTATTTAGTTTTAATACAGTTTTGAATGAACCAAATTCCACCTTCTTAAGAAATGCCTCTTCTTGATCATTTAAGCATCTTCTATGAACCATGTAGACAGTGAGAGTGATGTCAGGTCCTTGGTCTGCTCTTGAGATCACATATATAAGTGCTGTTTGGACATTTTTGGAACCAAATATGAAAACGAGGGTCAGCAGCATGTTTTAGTCAAGCTCAGGTCTAGGTGCTGCCAGGCTAGTGGGTAAGGGGCAGTCACTCCTCCAGAAGGCCCTGGCCCTCCTCAGCCCCAGAAGATCTCATTTTTCTTTGTTTATATTCAATTCGGCATTGTCCTTCTGGCTGCTGGACACCCACCAAATGGAGAGAACTCTAAAAGCAGAAATGCAGAAGGAATATAGAAATTACAGACAAAAGCCAATAGTTTTAGACCTAAAGTTTATTCAATTATAATGATCCCTAAAAGGTACGGAGTTTATATTTGGAAGATTGGAAGTGTTTGCTTGATGAGTTTCACGCTGGCAAACATCAATTTGAGCCTTCTATTCAAGGAACAGAAAAGAAGGGAATCCCTAACTCTAATAGCAATTCCTTCACCGTTTCATATGCCCCAAGGCTACAGGCCTGCCACCCACGCTTCAACTTTGTTTGGCTAAAGAGGATACCACATAAAAAGCTCCTTCTACATTTCTGGGCCCAAATTGTGACACCTCATTTGTAATTGGATTAGATCTTTATACCACATATTATATATTCTTGAAAAGCAACATGGTGTTGGTGGAATGAACCATCATTATGGGGTACTTAAGATCATAATTTCCAAAAGGGTATTTTGCAGATTCTATTCTGATTTCTTTTTTCCTAGTCATGAACAACAACAACAAAAATGAATGTGTGTGGAAGTAAAGGGAGGTCAATTTATTGCAAATAATATGAAGGGGCTGTTGAGGCTTGGGGAGCTTAAAAAAGAAAAAACAACAACCTGTTTTGCCAGCCTTGAGGGTTGAGGGGGAGATGAGACGTGAGGAAAGAGAAGGTTGATTCAATTTTAGATCATCAGTCAACTTTGAATGCAACAGGGCACACAGAATGGGCTCCTGAGCAAGGAGAGTCAGGGGAATTGATAGAATGAGGGCAGGGTTTCCATGGACTCCTGGAAATTGCAGCTGCAATTCCATGAAAAGGTGTGTATTTTTCTAGAAGTAGAATCCTTAGGTATTATGAGAATTTCTAAGGATCCATAGCTGCATCTCCGCTCCCCCGACGAAGTGTAACTGAATAAAACCAAGTAAAACCCCCATTGTGATAGCAAAAATGTGCTTGCTTTTGCAAGAGAATTGAAGTTGGTCTTCTTATGAATGCTCAAAATAAAAGAGCTCCCATTGCAGCATCAAGACCCTGCATCCCAATCATGGATCTTGGAGAGCTTTGTAGTGTTTCCCTATTGTTTGTTCTTAATGGGACAAAACTGAAATTCAGTTAATTTCTTACTATTCTCTGAGGTAAAATAAAACACTGGCTGTTGAAAAATTAAACTGGGGATTCTTGCATTTGATTTTTGCAACAATGACCAGTATATTGCTTTCAGGGAGTTGATTTCCAAGTCCAATGATCTCCCTGCATGTGACAAAAGTGTTCAGAACGTGCCTTGGCAACCCATCTCCTCCCATATCCTACAAGAGTTTGGTAATTTGAAGGGCATTTACTGCAGTTATTGATAACCTCATCTGACAACTTAGTAAAACAAGCCCAATAATTAAGTAATTTGAATTGATCTTTCTCTTTCAGAATAAGAATTATGTAATAAAATGCCCTTTGAGATCCTGAGAATTAACTTAGACTTGTACTTTTGATGAACTAAGATATCATTTCTTTAAAAAATGTTCTTAGTGGTATCAAAACAGAAATAGGATGTATGTAGAACAGTATAACAAATACAAATAATACAATTCTTAGCAAGGAAGGAAGTGTTGGTAAAAATCCTGCCTAAGATTCTAGTCAAAATTACTGATCTCCAGGGTTAGGTGTCACATGGATTTGATAAATGTCATCCTTCTGATCTGAAAAGGCATTTCTGTGTCCTCTTGCTGGTGGAGAAAATAGTTGAATGCTGAGTCAGTCCTGGGCAAAATTGTGACATTTAACTCAAAGAACAAGAACTAGTATTTGGTGTCTATAAAGCATGATCCTGATCTTCATTTTGCCAACAAAACTATATTCAGCTGAGAACATTTGTGAAGGGTATTTCTCTTTCATTGTAGGATTCGGAGAGCTCTTCACGACTTAGTTACTTGTACTTAAAATAGGACTGTGAAATAAATCAAAGTGCTGAAAAATGCATATTTGTGAGTAATACAATATTGTCTGTGTCACTTATGTGCTTACATAATATCTATTGAAAAGTCACCCAGTTTTATTTATCCCTCCATAGATTAGCCTTATTATATCAAGTGTAAATTGAAGCACTGTGCATGAAATTCTATGCGAATAGCCCTGAGATTGAAATACTTAATTTTGAGCCTCACCCTCAGTTCAAATAGCACCTTTTATCCAGAGGTTCCAAAATGATCTCCAAACATTTGGAATTAAATTGAACTTCTCCTTTTTTTTCTAGGACAGTGGTCCTCAAAGTGTGGTATCCATACCAGCAACATCAGCAGCACCAGAATTTGTTAGAAATGCAAATTCTTGAGCCTCTCTCCAGACCTATAGGATCAGGAAATCTAGGGGTGGGCCAGTATTCTGTGCTCTAACAAGGTGCACAGGTGATTCTAATGCTCTCATCAATTTGAGAGCCATTGGTCTAGGAGAACAAAACTACAGAAACACAGAAGAGCTAAATTGTTAGAAAATTCAATGGTCAGAGGTCAAAAAAGGTCATGGCCTTTTCATTTTTCTTCACTGTGTTTTTGTTGGATTAGTTTTCTTCTATGTTATTGCTCTCCAAATGGACCAAGAGCTATGACTTGCCTCCAAAATTAACAGTCCACTTTTGGACCCCAGACATATCTTTCTAGGGAAATAAGCCCAACATCAAGGCCGTGTTTATTTAACCCAGAAAAACGGTTTAAAATTGGTAAATTAATTGAAGAGCCCTAACACTAAGGGGTGGAAACACTGCTAGCAAGTCCTGGTCTGTGATCATAGGGCACACAGATTAGATCTGGAATTAAGGGAGTATCTTCTCACTGGTTCAATGTAAGGCACCTGTTCAGATCAGGCCTAAGTGATGAAATCAGTAGCGCATCCCTAGTAATTAAAATCAAGAGGTTAAAGTTTATATCAAATTTGAATGTCATGCTTTTCAAAATTCTGAAAACACTTACCTGTTTTGGCAATGGGTCTAGAAGTCTACAGTCATAATAATAAAATAATAAAATAATACATGTTTCAATCTCTAATAGAGCAAGCCACCTGAAAGAAAAACACAAAATCTTTACTGGGTTGTGAAAGATGCATAAATATCTACCAATAGAGAATATCTAGAAAGTAAACATATTTCAGAGCAAATATGCTCTTCTTTACAATATAAATATTTACTATTGAAAGGATAGAGTAAGGAAGAACTTACTCTTTTCTTTTATAGGCATACCTCATTTAACTGCACTTTACAGATGTTGAGTTTTTTACAAATTGAAGGTAAGGGTCTCCACCAGCAAAAAGATTACGACTCACTATGTTGCGATGGTCTGGAACTAAACTTGCAATATCTCTGAGGTATGTCTCTATAAAACTGTCTACTCATTAGGTAGTTGAGATGATTACATTGCTTAAGAATGTATGTAACATACTTAGCCAGTAAAAGTACTTAACTCTCTTAGGTTTAGATCTGTGCTTTCCAATATGGTAACCATTAGCTACATGTGGTTATTTATATTTTTAAAAATTTAAATTAAGCAAAAAAATTCAGTTCCTCAGTTGTGTTAGCCATATTTCAAGTGCTCAATAGCCATATGTGGTTACTGGATAACTTACTGGACATATTTACAACATTTCCATGATCACAGAAATTCTATTGGATAGTCTTGTCTGATCTAGACTCTCATTGCCCACTGGAAATTATTGCCTAAATGTTCAATAGGCACCTCGAACTCCCCATAAATTTATGTACATGTTCTACTGCATTAGTTTACCACCTCCTTCCTAAGACAAATACAAACTAAAAAACAGAAAAATATAAATGGAATTCTGATATATTTTTTCAACCTAGTGGATTGTTTTGAGTTCTCCTTAATGAATATAATTAGTCCCACAGGTCAGAAAACTGGAAGTCGTCAGAGACTCAACCCTCTCCATCACCCTCCATAACCAATTAGGCACTGAGACTGTCTGTTGTATCTTCTAAATACTTCTCCAGTCCCTCTCCTTATTCCTTTACCTCCAGTGCTTCTGCTACTCCCTACGGTTCTTCATCATTGATTTCCTGAATTACTGAATTAGTTTAGCTTTCAGATTGGTCTCTCTGCTTCCACTTTGACTCCCTCCACTCTATCCTTCACTCTACCACTGAAGTGAACTTCTTAAAACATAAATTGATCACTGTATTCTCATGTTACACACACACACACACACACACACACACACACACACACACACAACCGGTCAATGCTTCTCATTTCCGTGAGAAGAATAGGGACAGCCCTTGAAAATCTTCCTTTAGCTATTTCCCCAATAGCTCCTCTTTGAAACGGATGGTCTTATCACACCGTATACTCCCATGTCCCCTGAATGGTGATGCTCTCTATTGCAAACTCTTTCTCAGTCTGAGGCTCGATCTTCTCTGGAGGCACTCCTGATCACTTGCTTCTGGACTGAGGTGCCCTTCTTTTCCACTTCTGGCGCTCCTTGTGTACATCTCAGCCATAGCATCTATTGAATTACAATTGCTTATTAGCTATTTCTCTCCCAGAAGAGGAATTGCATTGTTGGGTCTTAGCATAGGCATAGCACACTACTGGTACCTAATAATGTTAAGTAAATAAATGAATACATGATAGAAGGTCATGCCTTTTATAAAGCAGATTCAATTCTTTGCCTTTTTCAGTCTTCTCTGTGATTCTGTGGCACTTTACACAACCCTCAACTCAGCGGTCCTCAACCTTTTAGACACCAGGACTGATGCTCCTATGAGAATCTAATGCCTGATGATCTGAGGTAGAGCTTAAGCAGTGATGCTAGTGCTGGGGAGTGGCTACAAATACAGAAGCTTCACTAGCTCCATGGCTGCTCATTTCACAACAGGCCACAGACCAAGTACCAGTCTGTAGCCTGGGGGGTTAGGGACCCCTGCCTCAACTGATGTCCTTATCCTACTATCCTACTATATTCTACTATAGTACAGTTAATCGTTTGCCTGTCTTCATTTATATACTGTAATCTTCACAAAAAGCAGGAACTATGTCTTATTTATCTTTGAATCCTCAATGTTCATTGATTGAATGAGTGAATGAATATAAATGATCTAATATTCATATATCAGATAATTAGGTTTGTTTCTCACTGGTATTCTGGAAGCATCTTGGCTATATTCTATTTCAACCGAAAACTGGAGCACCGGAGTGTTGTTATAACCTACTTGGATCAATTCTTCATGACTATTTATGATGCAAATTCAACGCTACTTGCTTGTAAATGCTAAAGATAATTTATTCCAACAGAATTCACCTGGCTATGAAATAGAACACACCTAATCTTAACTGATTCAGATCAAATTAAGCAGCAATTCCAAGAAAAAGTAATTTTGCTAATTTGTGTACAGGTTCAGAATTTCTTACATCTAAATTTCTGTCAAGTTTTTTTACAAATTAGAACTTCCACTTCTGGCCAGGGTGGAGTAATAGAAGTCAATGTTATCCTTCGGCCTTAAATAATTCAGAAATTGGGCAAGATTCACGGTGTAGGGTGAAAATCTCCAAAAAAAAAAAAAAAAAAAAAAAAATGAGGTGAGCTCTACGCTTGCTCCAGTTTATAGCCTATAGCAGTTTCCAGGTAACAGTGCAAAGAGGGAGCCCACACAGACCTGATGGTCTCACTTAATTAAGTAGATAGAGATCAAGGTTCAGACAAGTTAAAGAGGAATAAATGTCAGAGAGGAGGGAATTCCCAAGAGTGCTCCAGAGAGCTACACAGGGGGTTCTTTAAGTGTTTGGCTGAGTACTGATTTCTGCACGTGGGAGAAGAAACTTCTGAGGCTGGAGAAGGAAGATGAAAAAGAAAGCTAAAGAGCACTAAGCTGCTGGATAATGCCCAGAGGTCACACAAGGCATGGAAGTCTGTGTTCTCACAAGATAGAGTGGAAAGATCTTGCAATACATGGACCATTGGATAGAATCCTTAGAAAGGTATTGCCTTAGTACTGAAATTATAGCATCTTAAATTAAATGCCACCCTGCATTTACTTTAATAAAGCCTAAAGCTAAAGGAATACAGTAAAATCTAGTATCCGCAACACATAAAATTTATGTCTTATATCTTTCCTGAAGAAACAGGAAAATATGACACTTAAGCAAGAGAAAACTCATTCAAAAGAAGCAGAACCAGAAATGACAGATATTGTAAATACTAATTAAATATACTCCACATGATCAAAAAGGTAGAAGCTGGATGAACTTCTAGCAATAAAAAAATATTTATCTTCAATAAAAATATACTAGGATTAACAGAAGGTAAGACACTGCAAAAGAAAATATAGTGAAACTTAATGAACAATGGAAAATAGCCCAAATTAAGAACATAGATTAAAAAGATTGAAGTAAAAAAAGAAATGAACAGAGTATCAGTGACCTATAAAATAATATTAAGCAGTCTAATATATATGTAATTTAGAGATGCAGTGGGGGAGGCAGAAAAAATATTTGAAAAATAATATCTGTGACACTTCAAATTTGTGAAAATTATAATTTACAGATCCAAGATGCTTAATGGATCCCAAGGAGAATAAACATAAAGAAAACCATGCCAAGGCAAATCACAATTGAATTACTAAAAAAAAAAAGTAATAAAGAAAAAATCTTAAAAGCAGAAAAAAGCACAATAAATAAAGAAGAACAAAATTAAAAATAATCACAGGCTTCTCATTAGAAAACACTAGAGCCAGAAAGAAGACAATGGACCGACATCCTTAAAGTGTTGAAAGAAAAAAAAAAAACAAAACTGTCAGGGTATGAAGAAAAAGTACCAGTATTGTTCTTTATAATAATGCACTAACTACCATGAGAGAGGCCAGTCTAGATAATTTGGGGGTAAATATTTAATTCCCTTTTTATGGGTTTAGATACCATCTTGAAAAAATAATTGTTTTGAGGAGACACGTGAGAGAGAAAGGAGAGGTAGTGAACTGACAGTCAACCGTTCAGGACAGAATATGAAGAATAAACATTTAGACATATCTTAAGGGAACTGGACGTGGTGTGCCATCACGGACAATTTTTGAAAAGCTCTAGTCCCAAGGAAAACTGTGAACAGTACTGCTGAAAGTCCCCGATGTTATTCTATACTCATACTTTGAGAAATGTACTAATGGAGGAAGGAAGATGAATCCTGGAGTGAAATTAACTCCTTTGGGAAGGGGCGAGGCTCAAATGAGAATGTCTGCTCTGAGGCTATTTTGCAAAAGAGAAAAGCACATCCCCATATATAGGAGTAAACATTTAGATAAATACTAATTAAATATACTCCACATTTAATACTAATTAAATATACTCCACATTTAATACTAATTAAATATACTCCAACTTAAATACTTTTCTCCTAGACTACAGAAAAAAAATGTTTTATGTAAAATTTTAATATTTCTCTGCCACACTGTCATTTTTGGTACCTCAAAAATTTAGTCAAATCTTATGCACTTGCACTGTCTTGTTTAATAATTCAGTAAAGAATAAAGAGATGATAAAATGACAGGAAATGTGATGAGCTTCACTTTCACCCCTCTGTTGGAGATGGTGTGAAAGAAATAGCACCCCATCTTCGGTGAGGAGCTGGGAGTGTCATAAAAAATTTAGAATATCAAGGGTCAAATTCTGAGTGGACAACCAGAGTATGGATGTAAGACAGCGGCCTTTCCTCTCTATTCTCCCCGGAAGAGAGTGACATTTATGGAACAGCGAAGTGACAGGTTACACACTAATAAGATCATTCATTCATTCAATATTGAGTATATAAACATAATAAGATCTCCTTTCATTATTTCATTCAATATTTATTGAGTGTCTTTATGTGTTGTATACTCTTCCAAGTGCTAAAGTTACAGCAGTAAATGAAAACATGCATGTTCTCTTGCTCTTTTCAATGCTAGTAGAGAGGCAGTAAGCAGGCAGTAAATGAGTAAATGAGAAATGCATTTATCAAGAAAGAGAATAAGTATAGGATAATATAAGTATAATATTATATTTACATAAATATAATATAAATAAGACAAGAGAAAGAGAAAGAGAGTGACGGAGGAATGGACTAAAATATTTTAGATAAAGAAGGTCTCTCTGATGAAGTGACATTTTATATAGTTTTCAAGTGTACAATTTAATAATACATCATCTGTATATTGCATCCTACGTTAAATCTCCTTCTGCCACTACTTATTTGACCCCATTTTCCTTTATCTACCTGTTATTTTTAATTTCTTATATCACTTATTATTTTCTACTCTATTCTATGGTGATTGTGTACTTGTTTGTCTATTAGATCATAAGCTTTGAAAGGCAGAGTCCATATTGACTCATCTGTGTACACCAAAAAGTACATTAAAATTGTTCAACAAAAATATGGAGCAAAACCGAGAGACCTAAAGGCTATAATTTTTACAAAGCAGACTTCAAAAATACAGCACATATGGAAATAGGACCTGAATTGCTCAAAAAGCTATGGAATTTAGTGTGTGTACATGCTAGAATATGCGCACATAGGTGTGGGTGTTCAGCAGACCTTATCTCTTCTCTGGGGAGTAAATTTCTGAAAGAATATTTAACTGGAACTTAACTTCCTAAAAGTGAGAGAGTGCACTGTATAAATATTTGGGTACAGTATTCCATGCAGAGGAATTAAAAGGAGCAAAAATCCAGAGGAAAGAGAATGAGGAACAATGAGTTGGCTAAGATTGTTAGAGATGAACAAGCAAGGGAGAAAGTCAGAGAAATATCCCAGACGTGTAAAGAGCCTTGTGGGACATGTTAAAGACTTCATTTCATTCTGTGAGATGAGAAGCCATTGAATAGTTTTGAGCAAACTTGGCTTAAGTTTTAAAAGGAGCGTTCTGGCTGCTACATTGAGAATAAAATATAAGATGATGAGTACGGAAGCTAGAAGACTGATTAGAAAACCAGTATGACTTTCCAGATAATATAAAGTGGAGACTTGACCAGGAGGGTAGAAACAGCCATGAGTCATGGTCAGAGTCTGGATATGCTCTGTAGAACGGGCTGATGCTTGGCATTACAGATGTGAAAGACATAGAGTCAAGATGACTACAGGTTTTTGACCTGAGGGTATGCAAGGATACAGCTGGTATTTACTTCAACACTAGAAAAGACTGAAGGAAGAGCAGGTTGAGGAATTGTCTTCTGGATCTCACTTTTGGACCTGTTAAGGATAGCTTGTTATAGACCAATACCTTGGAGATATTCAGTGGAGATGCTGAATAGAAGCTGGGTAAATGAGCTTGGTGTTTAGGAGAAATTCATTCGGGGATGAACATTTAACGGGCTACAAATATAGAGTCATCCTTATTCAGACAATTATTTAAAGCCATGGGACAGGATGATAGCACATAGGGTGTGAAGAGATCTGAAGAGAGGGTCCTGGGATACACCAAAATTCGGAGGTCAGGAAGGAGAGGGAGATGAACAAAGGAGATAAATAGCCAGAGGGATAGGAAAACAAAAAGGGAGTGATGTCTCCAAAGCTCTGTGAAAAAAAGTGTTTCATGGAGGGCATGAGCCCTATCATATGAAAGGGGTCAAGAGTACCAACGCGTGAAAGTAGACATTAAAGTTCCCACTTAAATAAACGAACCAAGGACTTAGCTCCATTCCTAGAAGTACATCAGATGAATTACTCCTTCAGATAACTAAGCTGACATTTTGTGTTCAGTAGAATAAGCAGTGATTGTCCAATATTCAATGCTTACCTGGCAGCACTAGGAAAATACTGGCTAAATTTACATTTATGAATGATAAAAGTTTTACAGTTTCCACTTTATTCAAACAAATCCTATTTTCTTATAACTCCTTTTAGCACTTCTCTAACGCGACCTTGCTACGGCCCAGAGCACTTCACGGAGCTCACACCCTTGGGGTAAAGGACCCCTGGCACTATTCTCAAGTCCCTAGTGGCAAGGCACCGCACAATCAATACAGACAACACGCAAATTGATGGGGCAGGGTGGGGGCAGCTCCACTGGAGAAGGCACCCAGGCAGAGGGAGAACCTGTTCCAGGGCACAGACTTAGAAGTGGCCCTCAAACAGCTAGGGGCCTGCAAGTCGTTTGCTCCCTGCAATAAGGTGAGGTGATGAGAGGTGGAGCTGGATAGAGCAAGAGGAGCTGGGTCACGGAGGGGTTTGAATTTCCATGCAACAGACAGTGATGGGACTTTGATCCTGAAAAGTCTTGCAGACCTAGTGAATAAATTGTACATACTGAAATATACCTGTGTGTGAGAATGAAGTTTCTTTAAGCATTATTGTACATAGGAGGCCCCCAATACGTACTTCCTCGATCATGCAAATGATTATTGTAAATGAGACCAAAGTTTTGAAGTGATTTACCAGTATAAATTTAAACATTTTAGAAATAATATGTATATTTTGATGAAAGAATTAGAAATACTGTTTATCCATTCATTACACTAGTTTCCCACTAGAATCTGTAAGAAAGCATTTCTTTAACTAACTCTATGTCCTGTGATGTTCTTAAAAATTAAAAACTGCATTTCCCTTAAGTAAAACTATAATTCAGGCTTTTGACAAATTTATATTATATACCAGTGAGGCTTTAACATTTTTCTTCTTTTATTTTATAGTGTTAACCTAGTTTAGTAGTTAAATTAATGAGTTACAAAATAGTATTAATATTGATATCACATTCTAAACATTTTGATGTTCTAGTTAAAAAATGAATTAATAATATGGCTAATAAAATAATACATGCTGAAAATCTTATATTTTCTCACTCCAAATAGCAAAATTACCTCAATTATCCACTAAATAAAGTTAATTGTTTTGCAATGGCCAAAAAAACTAATTGTGTTTTCAAGCCTTTATCATGTTACCGAATTTTGTTCAATGTCTAAATCTGAAAGGCTAACATATATGTACCTGTACCGTGAAAAGTTTTTTATGCCAAAGAAATGGGCTTCATAGATTTCTATTTTTACAAAGTTCCTCAGAAGTAAGCTGAGCTATGTTCATGTTAGGATTGTTTTCTGAATACTACTTTTGATGTCAAAACAGTGAAAATAAATGAGGCTTATTATTTATAACAGATTTATTGTTTACACTTACAAGAACAATTACACATCTACAAATACAGCTCATTTAAAATATAAACATGTTGAAAATTCCTTAAACGCTTAGTGCTTGCGGATTTTCCCACTTGTAAATAAATGTTAAGGGAACGTACACAGGCACTGAGAACGCAAAGTCCGACAGCACAGACGCTAGTCTCTCTCTGCTGTGGTGTCACATTGCTAATAATGCACGTGGAGCGATGCATAAGGTAACAACGTAAGATAAAGGTGGAAACAAAGGGCTACGGAAATTTGGAGTCTGGAGGGAGCACTCTGACTTGAAATAATCAATGTTGACTTTGTGTGGAGAGAAACTTGAATTAGACCTTGACGGAAGGACAGGCTTTAAATAAGTAGACGTGGTGAGTGAAGGTATTCCTGGCTCAGCAGATAGCGTGAGCAAGGGGAGGAATGGACACTTTAGTGAGGAAATAGAGAGTAGACCTTTTGGGGAGGGTGTTCAAGAGATTTGGAAAGGTACAACTGGCATCAGGTTTTGGAGAGCCTGGAGTTCTAAGCTAATGAGTTTGGTCTGCAGGCAGTCACGCCAGAGTCTTAACAAGAGAATGACACTCAGAGATAATTGTTTAAGGAAAATTAATCTATACGTAGTGAGTAAGATAGATTGGAAAAAGAGGTAAGAAGCCAGGGAGAAAGGTTAGGAAACTATGACATGACCTGATGCAAAGGCACAAATGCCTGGTTTAGGAGGTCGGAATGAAGTGGAAAGCCAAGAAGAGGGAGGAGTAAAGGGTGACTCTAAAAGTCCAAGCATCTAGGAGAACTGTGATGCAGTGAAAAGAAACAGAGAGTACTAAAGGAATGAGAGGATTAGGGGAGGTTAGTGATTTTAGTTTTAGATGTCTTGATTTTGAGACTGAATCCCTCTCCTGAAGTCACCGAGGGCAATGCCAGCACGGGCTGGAAAACTGCCACTGTTGCCAGGAGCAGGGGCTCCAAAGTGTATCTGCTACCAGCTGCAGCTTATGAAAATAGAATGATCTCGCCCTGGAATTCAGAGAAGGCAGCATACAGACATACTTTCACAGGCATCCTTCACTGAAGTATGGCTATTCAAGTTAAAGGGGAAATACTTTTCCCACAACCTCATCCCCCTAAGAAATCTTTTAGGTAAATACAATCAATTTTGTGGCAGGAGGCAAAATAGTCTAGACCAGTGGTTCTCACTTTAGCATCAGAATCACACGGAGGGCTTGTTAAAACACAGATTACTGGGCCCACTGCTAAAGATCAGTGGATCTGGGGACGGACCCAAGAATTTGCATTTTTTTCAAAAGTAGTACTTGTTACTACTGTTGGTCTGGGTGAGATTTTAAGAATCATGATGTAGAGGACCTTGACAAGGAAAGAAGTAAAAAAAAAAATACGTTATAAGATAATAGTTTATCAAACCTTTTAGTTTTAGCACACGAAATTAAAATTACAAGAATATTTCAGCTGTACCTGAAACTATGGCAGGGTACCAAACTTTTGATTGGGGATGACGGTGTGGGCATAATCTGATCGACTGATTATTAAATAAGGCAGGGGGTACCCAGAATAACATGGGAAATTAAGAATGGGATAAGGGTAAGTTAGAAGAGAAAGTAAAGAAGAAAACACTAGAGAAAGAGAAGGTAAGAGAAGGAGAATATTTCGAAGGGAGAAAGGAGGTAAGAAAGTAGATTAGAGAGCAAAATGGAAAGGACCGGGAACCTCAGCCTTTCTTAATCTGAGATATTGTTTTCTATTTTATTGGGAAGATTAGAACTGACTCCTAGTGGGAGGGCAGCTCTGAGGTCACTGTTTTTCAGAATTTCAGCCAGCATTGTTCCAGCAGTGATGCTACAGCTACTCCTCCTGGAAACGAAGCTCCTGTATGTATGAGCTATGAGCTAGAAATGTGGATACTTCTTTTTAAGCCTTCTTATTCAAGAAAAGAGCAAAGAATATTATTGACTTAAGATCCCGTATTCACCAAAGAGAAATGATCTCCTTGTATATTTTAAATTCCAGACCTTCCAGGAAAAATTTAAGAAGTGACATTTACTTTTGTTTTGTGATGTACTCAAAGTAAATGAAACCTAGCTCCTTTACAAAGCACAACGTATTAGACAGCTGTTAACTGATGTGGTTTGTATATGTTAATACATTATTTTATAGAATTTAATAAATCTTGAGAGAAAACTTTTGCTTTAAAGGAAATTATATTATGTGAGATGCTTTTGGTAGCAAGTGACAGAAAACCCACTTAAGACTGATTTCTGTATTGAAGGGAAAGCATTGCTAAATGTATCTGAAAAATCTAGAGCTCTCTCAGGTGGAGATCACCCCAGCAGCTTGCTGATATTACCAGGAAGCCAGTTTGCCTCTACAACTCTGCTATATGGTACTAGCTTAATCCTAATACTGTCTGCATTTGTAGTCTCCAGACAGCTGCCCACAGTTTCTAGGACCAGGTCCTTCCTTATTCATATCCTACAGGAAATGGCTATTTTTGACCCAGAAGTCTCAACAGAAACCTTAGTTAGTTAATCATACTGTTTAAAACGTATGCCAACACCTAAATCAGTTATTATAAAAAGGGACGAAGGGGACAGGGATGGGATGTGAGGACAGGCTTAGGGAACTTCCGGTGCTCCGCTGATACAGCGCTGGGAGTGGAATCAGCAGTTATGGGAAATATTGTGATATGGTCCAGTTTTAATCCCAGCCCCCTTTTCCTCAAAACTAAACCCTCCTTCTACAGACACTTATTCAAGATCAGTCACTGAGTTTGATGAGGAGAGAAAGCCCATCATAAAAAAGGGCAGGGGTGGGAGGAGATTCCCAGTCCAAAAGTCTCCTTTCTTTCTCTCTGTATTGAAATCCTGTCCAGGTATTGTGTGCACTACAGAGGGGCTGGAGATTTATTTTATAAACAAAGGAAGAGAGCTTTTTCTGAAATTTTGCTCAGAAATGAACATGTTTATTTTAGAAGCACTTTGGCCTATCCAAGTATCAAAAATCACTCTTGAATTGCTTTTTCTGTTCTTGACAGACTTAAAATCTTAGCCTTATAATGAAGTGTCAAAATGAAATGACTGAGAGAGTAATGACAGCAATTTTGCCCGTGGTTTCTGTGCTCCTTTGCATGACTCACTGCTTCTTAGTAAAGCAGAAAGAAGAGAGAAGCATGGCTAAAAATTAATAAAGAGCTCTGGCTGCCTGGCTCAGAGCCTTGGAATGAACCACATGAACCCTGCCCACCCTCATCCTAACTCTATTATTTTCCCTCTAGGACATGTGCCCACCATGGTGAAAACATTAGGAAACAATTATATAAGTAAATACAGTTCGTGCAATTCTATTTAACAAATGGAGTTGAGGGGCTGCATTTGTTTATGTAACAAATTCCTCAGAATAAACTGAATTTGCAACTTTTCATGAAATCTATAGGGATCTGGGTTGGCTCACTCCTCAAAAGGGATCGGCTATCTGTAAGTATAAAAGGGAGAAGAGCTAATTACAGTACTTCTCAAATACAAGATTGTGCAGAGGTATTTTATTGAATAAAGCATAATGATTAGATTACCTTTTCTTTAAAATAAACATACTGAAACAACTGTGCTCAGAGCCTCACAAACCCCAGTATATGGTTCTTTGCTACCATTAACATGTGCTTTCTTCTATACTGTTTATTGATTATTCTCATCTAGGCCCTGAAGCCCCTCCAATGCCCCTTCCTCTGAACTCTTATGGCAATTGTTATGTACATGAATCATCTGGCAGTTTTCATGTGCCATCTTCTGCTGTTAAGTAGGGCTTGTTTTTCATGTTCCTATGTCTCATCTCTCCAATTACATTATAAGCAATTTAGGAATGTTACATGCCTCTGAATATCCCCGGTGTTCAATTAAGTGACTTGAGGGAATGGACTTTTCATCTTATTTTGTTTTCCAAGGTAACTCATAGAGCCCTACCTTGACATACAGTATACCCTCAATATATTTATTAAATGAAATAATAATCATATTAATAGTAGGTGCTCAAGAGATATTTATTAGGCCGAATAACACTACTGCTAATCTATTAGCGGGACCTATGTTGGAATTTTTCCAATAGTTGTGTAATTTAAGAGAAGTCTATGACTTTGTGACTAGTACTGTTCTAAGATACATGTGAGACCCAAACACACAAAAAGATGTAAATCACAGTTTCTATTCCCAAGGAATCCATGTTTCATTTCTACATCTCAAATACTGCAGCCTTACTCTTCTGCAGCCTCTTCTTATCCAAGCATTTCTTGTAAGCAGGTCAGTCTTCCAACAATCAGGATGATTGTTTTACACTGGAATTTAATCTCTATCAATTAGCACAGTGATACAGCCAACCAGGCATCTTCTTGCATGGATGGGAACCAAGGAAAATCAAAGTTGTTGGCTTTGGTGTACATTTTAGGGGTGGGTCTAGTAAGTATATCCTTTTCTGATAAGATCATCAACTCTCAGAGACACCCACACAACACTAGAAATCCCCTGTCCTATTCCTCCATTTAAATCATAGTTTAGGAGAATGTCCATGATAGTACGACTGTTCATTTTGTATGCTACCATTGCTGAAGAAGTCTGGTATTTCATGCTCCTTTCTCCTGTTTGTTTTTATACAAAACTACCACTCCTCTAGCAATAGAATCACAGGATGGGACGCATTTCCTTGCTACGTGTACTCAGGAGCTTCCCAGCTCCAAGGAAGTGTCTTGTAAGGGGTTCTTCCTCCAAATGTACTTTCAGAACTCCCCTCCCACTATTCCGAGGAGGAACTACACTTCTTTCACTTGGATTTTTATTTGGCTGCTGATGGAAGCACCTAGTGCTTATTTTGCAAACTCAGCAAAATCTTCTGTGTTCGCTTGTGAGAAGGACTCTCAAGCTGCCTCAGTGGCCTGTTGACAGCTGTGAGGCCATAAGACTATGTTCATGACGAACTTTGATCATCAGCTAGTTTATAGGCAACTTTCTCTGACTCACTTGAGTATTTGATACATGAGAAAATAAACTGGCTCCCAGTACACAAACTAAGAATGGGCACAATTTTCTGAGGATTGTGCTAAGGATTTATGATATTAAATTCTTAGTACAAAGATCTATCTTAGTATATATGGTCCAAATAAAGTCAAATGTTTTCCTGAACAATTTTGTTGTCTGTATTTAAAAAAGATGTGTTCATGGGTTGGCTGTTTAAAATAAGTAACAGAAAAACTGAGGGCTTTTAAAGACAGAAACTCAATAGAAAACTACACTAAGCAGGTTTTTTGAAAAAAAATTAAGTCATATTTATTCAACATTCATATTTAACCTATAGATTTTGGTTATATGATATATATTTTTCTATACCTCAGACTCAAAAGTTTCCAAAGGAAAACTTCACATTTTCCCCCAAACTTGCTCTTGTTCCTGATTTCTCTACTAGTACCATGTCTTCCGGCCACCTAGATTCAAAGCCACAGTTTTTCTCAAACCCTTCCTTTCAATGAATCCCTATTTCCACTCATTTTCCAAATCTGGTAGATTCTACTACCCTTTCGTATGGAATTTTAGCATAACCATATATACGCCTTAGTCTTACCCCATCACAGTCCATTATGCCCAAACCCTTTTAACACTTCACCACCTTGCGAGCTGTGTAACAGCTCCCAAATCAAGTATGAAGGTCTTCCCAAATGGGCCAATGTACCTTTTCAGTCTTTATTCCTGCTACCACTAGTAAAGCCATAAGCCCTTAACTTACATGCCCCTATGGTTGATGACCCTTTGATCACTGTTTCCTCAGCTGGAAGTTTGTCCAACCCATCCAAAGCCACTTTCTCCAGAAAATATTCTAAGATTACCCTGACCAGATCTACCCTCTCTTGAATCGCCACAGTGTAACTCTTATCCTGCATTCCTTGCACTTAAATAAGACATCATCTTTTGGGGGGCTGAGAACATGTCTTACTCTTGTCTGAAGCTTTTGCAGTAGCCAGGACACAGTAAGAGCTCAGTATATTAAAAAATGTACAGTTTCTGTATAAACAAGATACTATTGATCAAGCTGAAATGTCACAGTTCCCTCTATTTTATCCATTACTCTCAAGCTCAAGCAAATGTCTGTCAGCTTCAAAAGATATCACAGTAATTTCATAACAGCTCCTCTTAGAAATAAGAGTCATCCATTGACCACTGGCCCAAACTACAATGCTTCACTGCCGAGCATTTCAGTCTTTGGTTTAGAATATCTCTAGGTCAGTTTCAAAGATGGTTACAATAAATTCTGTAGTTGGAATTAGAAATATATGCAAAAGAACCTAAAAAAAGTACTATCTGTTCCCTTTAGAAGAGCTACTCTTACAATATTGGTACTTAATAGATGACAAAAACAATAAATGTGTTATTAGTTTTAGAACTGCTTCTCTAAAGTAAAAATAATGTAAAAGGCAGGTCTTTGGGGTTTTGCTATTACTGTTGTTTTCGTTTGTTATACTATGCCCCTAAAATATCTGACACTCAAGTACAATGTTCAACTTTGGAATTTTCTCATGGGGATGTCAGCATGCTTTCATCTCTAAACAATAAATCTTTCAATTCAAACTGCCTTAAAATAATTAACATTTATTTTGTATATTATATATTATATTTCATTATTATCTATATAAATAAAAACATTTATTTATATAGCTCCTTAAAACAGATGATTCAGTGATACCAAATGATACACATGGACCAAGCACATTCCAAAGTTTCTGCTTGAATAAATAAATATTAAGTATCTTTCATTAAATGGTGAACACTTGCCCTAGAACAGGGCATCGCCCTGAAGAGAAGTCCTCAGTGGCTGATTAATTTAGCTATAAAAGGTACCAAAGGAAGGTTTTTATAGAATCAAATGAACCCAATAAACAAAACCACCTAGTAAGCTATTACACTATTATCTTTATCTTTAAAAAGGTAAAATTCAAACCACTTTGAATTATCCTTATAGGTAAGCTGAGCATTTGTAACATAAACCCTGCTTTCACCTGGCAGCTAGACCGAGGTCTCCTATCAAAGCCTCTTTAGACATTCGCATGTATACACTGCACAATACACTGGCCAACCTAAGAAAATGTGGTCTCCGGTTTTCCCTGTAGTTTGATAGTAAAGAAAAGAAAGAGTAAGCCAAAGCTTTCCCCTTTGCACCATCATTTCAGTAGACTTTCTGGATAAATGTGGCCCAGCTGTCTCACTGACCTTCCTGGACACTGGTACTTCCCGCTTCCAAATGCCATGAAGCTGTCCAAGAAAACATGCTTCTCTAAATTTGCCTTTTTCCAGCGTTCCTGTGGGAAGAAAACATTTTTTTTTTTCCAAATCAGCCTTATATAAATAAGCTCAACTTTATTTCTCCAGGCTAAAAATGACCTTGTACAGCTAATCCTTGCATATAAAGTTGCAGGGTTGTTGGTAATTTTTCCCAACCTGTTATTAATATCAGCCACGATTATGTTTTTGGAACGTGAATAAATAAAAAAAGGTTTAAAAAGAATTCTGTTAAGTGGTACATTTAAATGACAATGTAAATCAACCACAGAATTGACCTTAGAAAGGAAGAATATTTACAGTAAGGCCTCATGCTCCATCACAGAACTGCCCTTGGTAATAAATTTAGTATTAAGATGCTGAGAGCCCTGCCATTGGAGAAAGTCTGGGATGCAAAATGAATACATCTGGATGCCATTTTTGACAGTTTTACCTAAAGGCAGAGAACAGACTAAATAACCTCTTAAAATTCTGTTCAGCCCTGTAACTCCCCAATTCTAAGAAACAGCAGAACACAGTCTTAATTTGCTTTATTTTTAGTTTTTATACTCCTTGGAAACCAATAACAGGAACAACTGCCTGAAGAACGTGATATAAATCTTCTATCAGAATCAAGCATATTTACTTTTAACATGCCCTGCTGGTTTCAGCTAAACATTTATTTTAAAGTTGGTGAAGCTTATTCCAAAAACATTTCTATCTGGCTTGTAAATGTTATGTCATCAATATTGCAAATTCAATCTGTACTTTGTAGTCTTAGTTACTAGAGAACTTTGGCTATTTAAATGACACAGTCCTAGTTAATTTATGAATTCATACTCCTGGCATAAAGAGAAATTAAAATCAAAGGACAATATATATTGAAAGAAAGAACTTACGGGTTTGAATGATTCAGGTTCTGGAAAATACTTTGGATTCCTATGTAGCCAAAATGGAGACAACATCAACAAGTCACCGGAAGGCACCGTATAATTCTATGAGAGAAAAGTGGGTTCCAAGTCATTTTTTTGAAATCTACTTTAAAGAGAGTTTGGGTCATTAAAAATAATGCTACGACTATATTGTGGAGAAGCCATATACATTTTATAATCAATGGAAAAAAAAAATCTAACTCTTTCCTGGGTGGATAGTTTCTATTTTGCAACTTAGAGCAATGACTGATTTTTAATTCAGATTAGTTACATGTACATATAAATCTGGTTACACGAGGGGGAAAATATTAGATGCATGTGAAGATTTTAGAAACTGGTATGAGTCTACTCCAATGCAGTTTTTGATGTTCAGTATTAGGGTTTGTGGCAAATGCCCTCGATAATGGAAACCACAGTGGGTCTCCAGGTTCTGGAGCAGAAAAATCTAAGTCTGAGACAGGACACTGGCCAGGGGCAGCAGGCATCCTGTCCCTGGAGACACTCATGATGGTGTCACGCCAAGGACAGTGAATTCTTTGTTTGTTTGCTTTTTCGCTCTAGCAGCAGCTGTTAAGGGAGAAAGAATATGAAGACAACTGGTTCAGAAGACGTAGGACGAAGCAAGTGTTGTGTATTTGGTTTTATGTTTGAGGATAAGCAGTGTGATTCTACAAATAGCAGAGTCTGCATGATTTTTCTCCATTCATGTTATAATAGGTTTTCATGATATATAACCAAGAACTAAAAACCATTTCATAAAATCACCCTTACATCACCATGCTCAGAAACCATAGGACAAAGAGCTCTCCCATGGCGTATGATCACTAGATAGCTACCAGCTGCACAGAGGTGAAGCCTTTTTCTTAGTAACTCCCATCTCCACTCATCAGAAGCCACATCCATTTTAACTGCATAATTTTGAACTGTCCTCAAGACATTTGCAAAACACTAGGCACATGTATGTAGAATTAGCACCTTAAAATTAAAAATGTGTCTTTTTACGGTAGCAGGGAGTGGAGTATGGGGAAGGAGGAGTCATCATTTTTAACCTAGGAGAACCCCTGTTAGCTCCAATGGGAGATGAGTTTGGTAATTTCAGTACCAGGAGAACTGGAGAGAGTCAGATCCAAACCTGGGAAGCTAGTGATGCTTTTGCTGGTGCCCTCTTACTTATGAGATCCAAATCCTGTGTATTGGGTCTACCTCTGCTGGAAATGAAGCTAGAGAGGTCATGACTGATTCTGAAATCAGCTGGAGAGAGTCCTGATATGTCTGGGGCAGGGCAGGAGGCAGCCCTGGGACAGGCCTCCAGTCAGGACAACTGCTGCCCTTCGCTTCCTTCCCCATACTCCTCTTTAGTGGTTGTCGACCTATGATTATGACTTGGAGGTTACTGACCGCTATAGCTTACAAAGTGGGCTAGCAGAGAAAGACTTCTAATGGAGCCTCAGTAACAGCATTAACATTAGCAACAGGGAGGAGAACGGAAAGACATTCCTGCTGCAGCAGCAAATGCCAGGCTGACGAAGAGCATAAAGGAATTCGAAGGCTAGTTGTATCAAAGGAACCCTCTGAACAAACAGACATCATCATGTCCAGTGGAAACAGTCCCTGACATTGTCTACGTGGCAGATGAGGAGAAAGATTAAGGGGACAAACTAGTCATAGGACCAGAATATGGATCATTAGCAAAGGTAAGTCACACAACACAAACTCTCTGGGTTGCAACAACTGCATCTCTCAGGTAGACAGAATTGAACCTGGCCAGCTTACTTCACAGAGATACTATGAGTCCAAATTAACTTCATCTGCTAGTCCAGAGAAGGGGCATTCTTGAAGAGGGAAGGTAAGGTAGGACTCTCTGTTGTAACTCAAGAAGGATGCTGAGAGCAAAGTGGGTGTAAGGAATGGTGAATCTTGAAGAGAAAGGAGGAGTCCTATAAAGGCAAAGCATCTATAAGAGAAGGTCCAAAGCACAAAGCGTTTCTCCTAGTACTTTAAAAATGAAAGAATACATTCTTTTATGTGATTGAAAACGTCTCTCTATAAAATTTTTGAAAAATTCAGAAAAATAAAAAAACTAGAAAACAACCAGAGTGCTGATAACAAAGACAGTCACCAATCGGCTAGACTTCTCTTCAGTACTTTTACCTAGTAAGCTTAGTTTTTGTTGTTGTTAATGTGTTTTTAAATATAGTTTAAATTCTACCAAATCATTTTTTAATCTTATTTTGTTCACTTAATATTATAGCATAATATTTTTAAATTTTATATTGTATACTCATGAATAATTTTCTCTCCAATGGATAGAGTCTTTCATTGGTTAGATTAAGCACGATTAATTTTATCATTATCTTTTTTCTTTAATAAATAATGCCATCACAAGCATTTTCTTCCACAAAGCATTTTCATGTAAATCTTTTGACACAGATGTTCAGGAAACATAGGATATAAATTTTTTAAGGCTATTAATACATGTACTCAATTTTTACTTCAAATTTTGTAGCAAAATATGTTTGTAACTACCATATTTGAGAGTGTCAATTTCATTGCCCTCTTATCTGCTAACCTGATATTTTTAGTTGGTTATGTGTTTGTTGTATATTTTTCATGTTATTTTCTTTTATAAACTTTTGTGCTCATCATCTATCCTCATTAATCTATGTAATATTAGTACATTACTATTAATCTGTGAATCCTTAAACTTAAATATTATATTTATTTACCTGTTGTGTTGTACACATTGACATTTATTCTTAATTTTTGGTTTATACTTAATTTTGAGTTATACTTAAAATAATAAGACATGTTAAATTGTGATATGATACATTCAAAGCTGTTTATTGGTTTTGTGGTTTTATTGATTAATCCTAAACATAGAGAGCCCTCTTCTCTCTACAGTGGTGGCTGTCAAAGGTGGTTTAGGGACTTCTGGGAGTCCCCAACACTTTTTCAGAGGATCTGCCAGGTCAAACATCATTTCTGGGGAAAAGACACATTCAAAGTGTAGGATAGATAGACCAATGGATTTTAACGGAGTGGAGTACAAAACCTGACTGATATATTTTCAGATGGCAACAAGCTTTTAAAAAAGTACCACTGCTGAATTTTCATGTAGTATCAAGGAATAGCCACAAATATCTGAAAATATCTGAAAAGTCTATTGAAATACCCTTTCTTTTTCTGGCTACATGTCTAAATGAGGCTGGATTTTCTTCATTTCCATCAATGAAAAGAATTTACCTCAATAGATTGATTGTAGGCACATGTGTTGTAATCAGATATCTTCTATCAATGCATTAGATTTGCTAAAATTTAAAATGATGCTATTCTATTTTTTTTGTTTTGGAAAATATAGTTATGTTTTATAAAACCATGCTATTAATTTAACATGTGACAGGTTTCTTATTCTTTTAAAATGAATTACTAAATATTTTAATAATTTATTTCAGCTTTAGTTTCTAATACAGTAAGTATTAATAAATACAACTCACACAGACAGCTCTTTGGGGTCCTCAATAACTTTGAAAAGTATAAAGAAATCCTAAGACCAAAATGATGAAAAATCACAATGTTAAAAAAAAAGTACCCACTTTTAGCCAGTATTGCTAACCCATATAGTAGTAATCTCTTCCCTCTTCATTGACTTACGAGAATTCATTTATACTTTAAATTCTTATTCACAAGGGGTTTTGTTTCTTTCTTATCTATCCAGTCTGTTCTCTTGATCTGAACATCTGGTCTGACACTACTATCATGCTATTTTAATTGCTGTAGTTTTATAATATGGTTTAATACCTAGAGAAGCTAATTAACATTCCTTAACTATTCATATTTTTAGTACTTCCTTATTTATTCTTTCCTGAGTATGCTTGCAGATTAATTTATAGTAAAAATATGAAACTTTGAAAAGAGTACAGGTAGAAGTTTATGAGTTTTTGAAAGGTGGCATAATAAAAAGAAAAGAGTGGAGTAAATTAAAGAAAATAGGGAGTTTGTCCATTTTTAATTTATTCCAAAAAATATAGAAAAGGTGTGGTTACAGGAGCAAAAATAAACAATGATACCCTGTTCAGACTACACTAGGGAAGAAGAGTGGGAGAATACTTCTAGCATTCATAGCAAGAAAGCTTGACCAGTTGTCCAACAGGAGAAAAAATATGAGCCTCTGTCACTATTCAACATAGGTGAACCCACATGAAATGTTTTCCATAATCAAATTCCTGGGAACATGATAGCATGTTCAGCAAAGACATTCCACCTGTTTTAGAAAATATATGAAGCTTAAATGGACCAATTTATGTGAATTTATACTATAGAAATAATTAGCAATGAACACAAATATTTCGCTTTAAGGATGTTCATCTTTATGCTGTTTATAATAGTGAAAAAATGAAAGCCACATACATATTCAACAATAGGGAACTGATTTAAAAACGTATATTATGTCCATGTATTAGATTATTATGCTGCAATTCAACTTTAAAAGCAGGTTATGAGAAAATTAGAATAGTATGACCCTGACTGAATTTTTAAAAATGCACACACTACAGGAAAAAACATCTGAAATTATAATACCAATGTTCACAGTAGGTACCTCTGAATTGTGAGAGGATAAGCAATTTTTAATTTCTTCTTTCAGCTTCTTTATATTGTCTCCTTAAAAAAATTACCATGTATTATTTATATAGTAAGAAGAAAACTGTGCAGGTTATTTTTTTTTTTTTTTAAGTTGAAGTCTCATCTCCACAAGGAGAAATTCACAGTGATTAATTTGGGCCTCTCGAGATGAAAAGCTATGTTTATAAAAGAAATAATAAGTATAGGAAACATGGCAGCTTTTATAAATATTAAGAAAATACTGTGAAAAATAGTTAAAGGAAGTGCTGGAACATTCTTGGAAGATGGCGGCCTGAGCACAAGTGTCTGTGGTTGCTTCACCACGAAGACAGCCATCACCAGCTAGTAGGGCTTTGGAAGGAGACTGAACAGATCTGAGCCGCATGTCCTCTAGGAAGAAAGTATGAATGTGAAGAAGTGGAGGGAAGAGACTATTCATATTTTAAAATAATTTATTGATTCATTTTGGATATCTATTATTTTTAATTAAAAAAATTTTACTGGGAATCCATACATATTGCACCTATAAAATAGTTCCGTTTTGTTAGAGGATTATATGTTGTGAATCACAGATACGCTTATACCCTTGGACCAGTAATCCACTACTGAAATAAAATTCAAGAATAACTATTGAAAAAAGAAAATGTACTCTGCACAAAATGCAAATAATTACCACAGTAAAATAACCACAAAAGAAAACAATGTCAGGCAATAATTAAATATTTCATTATCAATTCTATGGATTATTTTGTGGGTATTAAAATAAACATGAAAACACTCTAGATGCATGAAAGTGAAGAATAATGCTATAAACATTTTTTAAATGACAGATTTACACTATGATGAAACATAGATCACTGTATTAATGCCATATGGGATAACACTGGATAGTTGTACAGTTAAGGAGGTTGTGGGGGTTGTACATGCATGTGTGTATATGTGTGCATGCATGCATTGTGTGTGTTTGAGCATGGATGTTTCCTTTGGTAATGTTGTTGAAATAAGTAAAATTAATTTAGAAAAACTATATGATGTTAATAGCCCCAACAAAAGTTACAACATCCTCTGGTGGAACAAAATCCTGACAAAGATATAAGGTTAAAAGCTCCCTCAGAGCTACCTGCTTAAAGATAGAGAAGGGCTTCAGCGGGTGTACGAGGTAGTGGAATATAGAGAGTGACTGAATCAGTACCAATGTTGAAGCCTGACCAGCAAACAAGTGAGTTGCATAGAAATTTTATAGTGAGAAACATTTGTGCCAATACCTTATGGTAAAATAAAAATATAAGGAAGAAGGAAATCAACTGAGTTATTGAAAACTAAAATGAAATGAGCAGGAAACTAACATCTGCCCAGTAGAAAACTCCTACGCTTGGAAGGGGGAAACAGTGGGGTACATGAGATAGACTTCAGGTGGCAGTACCGTAAAAGATAAAGGAAAAAAGGGTGACTGCAGTGTGGCAAGAGATCCGTAAGGACAAAGCAGTATTTATTTGAAGGAAGCAGTGTTGGGGTAAAACTATAATCAAGCAGATAAAGATAAATGAGCAGCATAAGAATATGCTACAGAAGCCAAAAGGAACACAATTTTGGAAGAAGTGCCTTATATTGGCTGGAAAGTGGGGTGTGCGTATAAGTTCTTGGTTTGTGTCTGGGAAGAAAATCTATTTATGTGACAAATTAAAACTTTCTTAGTAATAAATTATACTGTAATGATCTCATATATTCAGCAAACTGAAAGAGCAGAAGCCAGGTGTTAGGTCTGCGATGGGGGTACAGAGCAGCCATATATGTGTCACGGCCGGCAGAACGACTGGTTATAAAGAAGCACAAGACGGAATGTGTGGAAGCCACGAAAACCATGCTGAAACTCATGAGAGAGAGAATAAATGCAAAAGCAACAGGAAAAAAATATCTACGGAAATTCAGACACGGGAATCCTGATGGGTTTTTTTTTTCTTCCTGTTTTGGTCATGGGCATAGTTAGAGATGAAATGGAAACTTTAAAGGAGAGATATTCCAGGGTAAAAAATAACTTGAAGAATTAGACCAGAAAAAGGATATGCGAGAAAAAGAAAAAAATTAGGAGGAGAAAGAGGAATCTATACTGCTGATTTTATTGACTGGTTTTCATAATAATATAGTAGGAAGAAAGGAAGAAGAGAAATGAGAAGGGGGGGGAGAGGAAAGAAGACAAGAAAGGAATATGAGTGTTTATGAGAAGGGGATAGGACAAGCGTAAAACACCTTTTAAGAGTTGTCATGGCACAGAAAGCAGACAAAACAGTGCCCCTCCCTGAAAAAAAATGTAAAGAGAACTACATTATTAGCAGAACAAACCAAACAATGTAAAAAAGAATTATATACCATAATCATATGAGAGTTACTCCAGTATGAAAGGCTGGTTCAACACTCAAAAATCAGTAAATGTAATCTACCACATAACAGTTAAAAAAGAAATAGCATATGTCTCTATCAACTGATGTAGAAAAAGCACAAAATCCAACACCCATTCATTCTAAAATTCTCAGCTAATCAGAAATAGAGGAAAACTTTCTCAACTTGGTAAGGAGCATCTACAAAAAGCCTGCAGCTAACTTCATACTTCATGGTGAAAGACTAAATGTTTTTCCCTTAAAATCAGAAACAAGGCAAAGATATCTGCTGTCACTACTATTATTTACCATAGTACTGGAAGTTAGAGCCAGTGCAATAAGGCAAAAAGAAGAAATAAAAGGCATACAGATAGGAAAGGAAGAAATTACAATACTGTCTATACAGAAACTTCCCCGTAGTCTACAAAAACACTCCTAGGACCAATAAATGAGTTTAGCAAAGTTGCAGATACAAGGTCAACACAAAAACCAACTGCATTTCTACAAACAAGTGATGTACAATTGGGAACAAAAACTAAAAAAAAAAAAACACGAAAGATTCAAACTAACTGAAATATTTAGATATAAATCTAACAAAACATGTTTAGGATATGCACGTTTAAAATAATCATTAAGACAGCAACTAGCAGATAAATTACTGTTTTGTAATTCAGACAATTATCTACTACCAGAATATAAATGAAGCTCAATAAAAGTTTAATAAAAACTATAATAATATTCAGAATAATAAATATATTGTTCTACTTAATTGTACCAAGTTGTTTGACTATTTCCTCTCCAAACATATTCTTTTATACTCCTGAAGTAATTAAGAATTTGATTATTTAAAAGCAAAAATGGTTAAAATCCATCCCACTAAAATTAAATGCTACATTTTATGTAAAATCAGTTAAACTAACAATGTCTTCCCTGAGTTCGGCAAGTTGCAACTTTTATAAAACTTGAATTTTTTTTGTCTTTTGTGTTGTACTAAATTTTTCTGGTTTGAATCCAGGCTCTCAAGCTGTGTACTGAAAAAGCCCACAAGAGTGGAGGGCTGACTAAATGTGACCTATGTAAATGATGCAGGCTTTAAGTCAAATCAATCTGAAAAAATATTTTGTTCTGCCTGATTGATTCCTCAAATATTAAACTGGAGTTCTGCCATGTGCACATACCTTTCACGGTATGCTTAAGAATTTTCTCCTACTTTGCCCGTAGAAAAGACCTCTCCCCCTCATTCAGTCACCGATTGCTAATATCAGTTATTATTCATGACATTCCTGCTCTCTGTTCCCACATCTGTAATCTGTGACCTGAAACTATCTTCCAGTTACCCTAAAGAACTTTCCTCACACATGAATTCTTCAACCTAAGACTGCTCAGGAATACTTGGTTGGTTCAGCACAGAAGAAACTATCCAATCCACCTGCCTGATTGAAATAGGATTATATTAATTCCAATACAGAATCACATAGCCAAAATGATTATTAGAGGATTGTGTTGTAGCTAATAAAATAGTCACCAGGGGACAAATATCTACACTAACAAAATGTTGCTGCACAATTCTTATCAGTATCCTGTTCCAGGGTCATTTCATGCTTAATGGAACTTAAGGAATTACCTAATAATATATGGGCAAAATATATACTTAAAACCAAACCAAAGCTCACCAAAATTTTAACTGGTTTCAGCACTTTTCTAGTAATGGCACCAGGGGCTCTTAAACGAGTGGTTTCCAAAATACACCATCTAATTAGAGGGAGTTTCTTCAAGTCATCCTCAGACACTTTAATCTTATCTTTACCTGTAAAGAGAATTAAAAAGAAAATGAACTTAAAGAGGCTAGAAAGTGATTTTAGATAAGTTCATGAATATAGGTTAGACACTGCCTCTGACAACTAGTGTTAATATTACTATTAGTTTTTGCATACCAAGCTTAGTAACTTATTGCCTTTTTTTTTTTTTTTTAAAAAAAAACCTTTTTACAAAAGTATGGCATAAAAAACTAAACCAATGTTGATTACTGTAACATAATAGATTGGTATCCATCCTTAGTTCTCACAGTTCTCTATCAAATGACTAAGTCCCGGTCAGACAGGTGTACAATTTTTACTTATTTCATTCTTTCTCGTCCAAATTCTCATTCCACTTAAGGAAACAGCAATAAAAGATTGACATCAAAAACAAAAAGTAAAAAATCTGAGAGACCACCTGGCTTACTTCTTCTATCTCTTCCCTGCTGATTCATTTTTGTTTTTGCTCTTGTTTTCTTTTTTAATCGTACATTTCAGAAGGCCCCGTAAAATTATAAGAAAATGGGTGATGGGGCACATGTATTTGATCTCGAATGATGATTTCTCTGAACATAGGTGCATCAAAGATTCCTAATGTAACATGAATACCTCAGCTAATACTTAGACTAAAAGCACCTGAAAAAAAAAATTAGGATTTTTATGACCCCAAATATGGTGAGGGCTTTCAGTCGAATTAGACAGTTTGGTTAATGGCATTTCAAGTAAAATGTTTGCATTCTAAATATTACTTTAAACCAGTTCAGCTTTCTATTTGTTTTGGACCCATATTTATTTAATAAAAGTCAACAACATTGTCAGTTTAATTAAATCAACTTTCTTATTTGCTTCCCAACTGTCTTGGGAATGAGTGGGTGAGAATGGAATGCAGGGGCATCCATGTCTCTCTTTGACTCTGGATGAGGCTTGTTCAGGAGAAGGCTGGGTGTGTGCTGCCTGGGAAACCCTGTCAGTACGTGTGGAATTCTTGGGGAGTCAGAAAAAAATGTCTTTGGTTAATGGAGTCTGGGAATCAGGGTGTTTGAACTCTGGTTCTACTAATGCTCATAGGGGTGTCTATATACCCCATTAAACTTGATAGATTCTTGAGCACAAGGCCAGGAGCTGAGTTAGGCTCTAACAGGGTTACAACAATTAATGCATTCTTGCAATATACTTAGTCTAGCAGGAGGTAAGAAACGAGTACATAGTTAAGTGGTATACCACACACGGAAGGAAACTATTCTGGGAGAGGTAAAATATTCTGAGATACTTAAAGCAGGGAGAGTTCATACCCAAACTAAAGATAAAGCAAAATATTCTGTAAGTACCTTTCTCTAAAACTACAAATATAATGAGTTCCTTGCATATAGTAAGCCGCAGTAAATATATATGAACTAACGAATGGTCCAACTTCAACATGGGGAGATGAGTGAGTGGATATTTTAGGCAAACAGAAGAAGAAGAGCCAGGCTCTGAAAAAGTTTGGGCACGAGTAATAATGATGTTTCTGACATCTTAGAAAAAAAATAGATTTTTAAAAGAGTTCTTACTGGACTAATGAATTATAAAGTACAAAATATTATGTATTATATAATATAGAAACAAAAGCTTGTTTTGAGTTGAAAATAATATTTAAAATCTGTTAAAACCTACAAATGTATGAGAGATGTAGACTATACTTGGAAAACAAATGTTTTGATAAAATATTTTTAGTTTCTCAAATCCAAGTGTGACGTGAAAAATAAGGTAGCATTCTTGAAGGAGACAAGAAAAAGAAAAGGAAATATGCTAAGTTTTTAAACATCTTTAGGTTAAAGACCTTTCTTATTATAACTCTTAGAAATGGCTCTGTACTCATACTGTGCATATTTCAATGCACATCTGTGATTTGTTCTTCCAGCATTTTGACTCTAAAATTAGAAGGCTCCACTTGGAAGAATGCCAAGGTAATCATCAAAAGGGCTAGAGCCTAACGTCAACCAGGATCAGTAGGGAAGACATCCAGGGAGGAAACTATGGGTGATCTGGGGTAAAATACAGAAACTATGTGTTTAACTCATAGCATAAATGCAATAAAAGTCAAATCAAATCTCAGGATATTTGTAACCAGATAAAAGATGATTCTTATGTTCAGAAATAGCAAGAAATATTTCTAAAATATATATAGTTTGGGGATACCACAGGCATGATGCCATGCATAACACAGTAACTGTAAATTATATTTGTTCAGGATGTACAATAGATTAAAATTCTATTATTTTGCCATTTATTTACTCAATAGAAATTTGCTTCATATCACTTATGTGCTAGCCCAAGCATAGGTGCTGTAAGAGACAGGAAGAGAATAAAACTAATTTAATGACTCTCTAATGTCACAGATACTTTGGACCACGCCATTTATTTCTCATAACTACCGGTCAGCTATAGAGCCTCAGAGAGGTTACCGTGTTGGAGCAGACAAACTTAAAAGTGTCAGAGCAGTCTACAAACCTACGTCTACATTGAAAAGCCTTGCCCTTGTTCACTGTTCCTATCGCCTCCCCTAAGAGGAGAAGGGAATGAGAAAGATAGTTATTGCCTTAAAGGAGCTTGGATGCAAGGACACAAAACAAAAATCTAATATAAATAACCATATATATAACCATAATATAAATAACCATAACATAAGTTTCATAAGAGAGGATTCAAGTGTCAGCGGTGTTCATCTCCTCTCACCTAGGGCTAGAATTTCAGTTAAGCCTGGAAGAATGAGTGAGCCTTACCCAGGCAGAAGGAAAAGTAACTTAAATACCAAAATTAATCATAAAAATAAAAAAATAAGATTTCTTAGACTTACAAAAATACATACACAAATCAAATAGAATCACCAAAGTAAGTCCTTCTTTGAGAAATAGCTCCTATGGTTCCTTAATATTTAAGCCCCTTCTCCTCATGCGTGTGCGTGAGTACACACACACACACACACACACACACACACACAGTAAATAAATCAATACATAAAATATAAAACATACAAATTCTGTTTCTATAGTCCTAGAGTAAAATTACATGAAGATTTAACTAATAATTTGGGGGTAATAATTAATGTTTTGACAGAAAAGAAGGAAAATGGTAGGTTATTCGTTGAGTCATTCAGACCTTTTGAGATAGAATTCTGAGGAGACGGAATTAGAAGGTGAAGTTGCACAGTGAGGTTGAAAACTGAGGAGGCCCTGTGCTTGCCCACAGATGAAAGACAGGTGTATATACTACCAAGGGGCACATGGAAAGATGAAGAGGCAAATAATAAACTCTGTGAAATTTAAAGAGTGCATTCCTACACATTCCATCACTTCTTTCTTTCTGAAAGCATGGATTCTCAGTTCTCTTTGTTGTTCTATGCTGTGAAGTAAGCTTTCCTTCACAGAGGTTGCCTTTTCTTATTTGTAGACCAGTTTCTTTAAATTATTTAGAGTTAAAATATGTGGAAAGGGTCGTAGTACACATGAAGAACAAACCTGGGATAAAAATGCATAACAAAGTTTGAAAATAAAAACTGAGTAAATAAAAAATATTTACTTCTCAAATTTTATAATAATTTATTTTAAAAGTAAAATCAAATAAAGTTAGTGTTTAGATTGTTATTAAGGAAATTATGTAATAGCTTTGAAAAAAATACAGCATTTCTATGACTTCTAATCAAAGATAATGAAACAGTGGCATCAATCGCTGACAGAGAATGAGGGCAGAAAACTAGTTTTCAGGCATATATTCTCAACTACAGACCTTAAGTACCTGAAAAACAAAATCAGTTTTTAGAGAACAAAGTTAAAGAGACATAGTAAATAAAAATTTATAGTATGACAGAGGGGAATAAAGGAGTACCTTACATACTTCCCTTTATTTCAAGAATTTTAAAAATTTCAGTATTTTAAGTAATGTTCAAAAATTCAGTTTAAAAAAATTATACCTCAACTTTATTCCAGGAATATTTTCAACATTGCTGTTTTTTTCTCAGAAGAAATCTATATTCACTGAAAAATGTTAGCACATCTCAGGTAAGAGGAATTGAGTGGATAAAATGCCCTGAAATAGATCATACCATTTACAATAGGTTTTATATCTCAAATGACCCTATAACAATTATTTATAAGTAGTGAGAATGTGCTGGTTACAGATTTCTGAAAATTTTCAGTGAGATAAAGATTTGTTTGTTTATTTGTCTCCCAAATGAGAAAAGCAAAAAACCCCTTTCTACAATTATTCTTTTAAATTTGAAAAGAAATACGGTGAAAATGATCTTTGATTATTACAAAGGAACATCAATTTTAAATTTCGATGAAAGACCCAAATGATTTTTCCCTCCTTCGAACATGTATTTCTCTTTCTTCCTGAGTGCTAAGAGGTAGTGAGAGAAATGCCTAGAACAACAAACAGTAAACCAGAATTCTGAAACAGAGTAGCAGAGAGAGAGAGAAGAGAAGAAATGCCTCAAGAATTAGCGAGTAAATGAGATTGCAGAGATAGGTTAATTAAGTAAGGGACAGATTTGAGGTACTTAATTATTCTAAACAATAAGATGCAGGTTTTTCCTAAGGTGGCAAATTATATTTTAGGTCTGGACCTTTTCTACTGATATCAGTAGGTCACAGATGAAAAAGATTTAAAAGTACGTCAAGAAAGGGAGAGGTCGTTTTGCTTTTAAGAAAGGAGAGAGTGATGGAGAGGCTACTAGGTAGTGAGGCCTGAGGAATAAACAGGGCTTTGCTTGTGTAGGAAAAGTTGAACTTTGTAAAGATGCAGCCTACCATGAAAGAGGGTCCTCTAATCTCGAGTCCTCCTTCTCCTCTTTCTCTCCTCTCTATATTCTTGCATTTTTCCTTTTCCCTCTTGCAAAATGCCCAGATTCTTCTACATATAGCAGAGGGTGACTCTGGATTTACACCCTCTGAAGAGAATGGGAGTTTATTGGGCACCTAAAATAATTAGGGAGGAAATGCAATTTTTTGAGAGAGGGCAGAGGGGAGAGGAGGGGAGGGGAGGGGAGAAGAGAGGAAAGAGAGAGGAGAGGAGAGGAGAGGAGAGAGAGAGAGGAGAGGAGAGGAGAGGAGAGGAGAGGAGAGAAGAGGAGAGGAGAGGAGATGGAAATTAAAGAGTAGAATGAGTCCCTGTTAGTTAGTTATGTCCTGCTACCTCATTCAGATATCCCACAAAACCTCTGGAATGTGAAGGGGTTGATAGAAGGAGGCCCACACAGGCAAGCTCCAGAGCTGAGAACACATAGGCGAAAGATATTTCTACCCTTCTTGAAAACACAAGGTTCACGCCTACCATATCAAGCAAATTGTAAACTTACTATGCTGAGACCCTTCAAAAACTGAAATTTCGAAAACAATATTTTGTGTTATCTCCCCAATATTTCTTTAATAGAGAAAACAGATGTACCCTTTGGGGGTTTTTTCTTACAAAACATTAACTTCCTTTCTTACTGTACATTACTGTACAAGTTCTGTGAGACAAAATTCTGTGAGAAAGATATTAAGTTAAATTTATAGAAAATTCAAGAGAGAGATGAGAGTAGATGAAAGATTAAAAGTATATGATAGCCTATGAAGTTAAATGCTTTTTAGTTCACTGCTGTTTCCTATGAATTTTTTATAGGTAGAATCTCTCCAATGAATGCAGGTTTCTAGAATATTAATTCATTGCAAATGTTGACAGTTTAGGAATTTTTGCCTCAAGAATGTGAAACAGAAGTTACTTTTTCCCTTTTATTTATTTTTTTAGTTTTGAAATAGAAGACTGATTTTGCTTTTTGTTGGCAAAAGGTGAACAAATAAGGATCGTAATGATCAACTGTGTTTCCTGTACCAACTGTGTTCTCTTTTGTTAAAAGCAGCGTTATAATCAGCTTTATAATATGGTAGGACAAACCTGGCCTTACAAGTTTATAGTTCTAATAATTTCGATGTTCTAATACATTACTTCAAAAAAATGTGTAAGTAATTTAGTTAATTTCCCCTTCCCCCAAATTGGAATTCTCATTATAATTAAATGTATGTTAATTTTAAAAGTGTTGACATTTTCGTGATATTAACCTTCCATACAGAAAATGAAACGCTTTTTATGTTGCTTTTTAAAAAATACATGTTTTCATAAAGTGTTATAATTCTTCACATGATCGTACCAATTGAATTTCTCTAGGCAAGAGAAATACCCGTTAGATGAATAGAAAGGGCAGATGTAAACAGTGAGGAAGCTTAAAAGAAGCTTAAGGTATTTGTGTGGAGACAGACTGGGGAAAGCAAAGAATAAGCCTGGGATTTCCCCACAGACTCTGAATATGGGTATTAGGGGTTTAAGGTTCATGCTGCAGGCTAGCAAGCCACATCTCTTTCAACCCTTCCCCTTTAAACACTAGCTTCTTCCAAATACCTCACATATTTCTGAGCTGAGCTGGTTCTTCTGACTTTCCAGGGGGTGGATTTGGCTTTTTGGCATTGGAAGGATTTAGAAAAAAAAAAAAAACTTATTATCAAAGACACATATTCCTATTGTTGGGAAAGGCAGTCTCCGGTGCACAGTCTTTCAACCCTGACTCAATCACATGAAAATGAGCCTTCGGCCTGGAACACTTCCTAACCAGGAGATAAAGCACCTACACTATCATCTCGTATGGGAATATCTTTCTTTGTTTCAGGCACAGTGAGTACTCTTTTGTCTCTGCTTCAAGTGTGTGCAGCATATGGTACCTGACCAATTCCGCTGTAATAGCTGTCCTCTAATGGGAGGGAACAGGCTTTCTTTCATTGCGGCACGTGAGTACAACATTGTTCCACCCAGAGTTTCACTGCATTGTGTTTTCCTTGGCAACTCTGATGCCCAGATGCAGTGACAAAAGAAATTGGAGTCCTCCCTGGGGACCGATATCCAGTGCCTGGTACTCTGCCTGACACTTACTGATAAATTATAAGCAATAATCTTTTGAAGGTAGACTATGCTCAGCTGCTTCAGTTTGGCCTTCCCAACTACAGAGTCAGTACGAAAGAGGCAGTGATAACAGTCGATTAAGAAAGATACAAAGGGCTGCAATATTGCTTGGAACAGGTTATTAAGACCGATAGAAGACAAGGAATTAAGAATCGACAGACTGACCCTTCCCACCTGTTCTTCCGTCTGTACATGCCGCTATAAAAATACAAGAATCTTGTTCTATCATTTCAAGAAAAATTTAATGCTACTATATCAAGTCAACCATGTAAGATTCTCTTCTGAACAAATAATACTCACGCTACTTTCAGAAATACTTCATTCACATATTAAAAAGAGATTATAAATTTCTCCATTGACAGGAATAAAAAATTAAGTCTGTTTTACAATCATGACACTTTTTAAAGAAATAAAGTACATAAGACTATATTTATAATAAATAAAAGATGAGATATTAACTAAACCAATCAACAATGGGAAGATAATAAAATGTAAACTAAATTTTGATCTAGAAATATCCTTTATTTATAAGCTCTGCATAATGATTCCAAATTTGGATTGTGCTCTCTGGAGAGATGTCGGCCTACCTTAAAGACCTTAACATCAGTAGTTTCTAAAGAGGAAAACATAATCCAAATTGCTGAATAATTTTCCAATAGAACACTGACAAAAAAAGAAATGCATATGAATGAAAAATGTAGAGGATGAATTGAGCAGATTGACAGTGCTGCACTGGGGTGAGATAGTGGAAGACTTAATGAAACAAGAAGTGCCAGCATAGGAACTTCTCCAAGCTTGTAAATTTCAACAAGGATATCAAATAATTTACAGCTATCAGAGGTATCTTTTCTCTCTTGAAACTAGGCAATAAAGGAGGAGAGAGTGATTTCACACAAAATCTCCCAAGATAGAGTGTCACAAGACATACCTCAGGGTTAAAGGCAAAAAATGGTGGTGGAAATGTGGCTTCCTGGGAAATCTCTCATGGGCTAGATATCACACACGCAAGCCCCACCTCAGTCCCTGTGTCTAGGTTAGTGGATCAGAGAGTAACAAGTTATCATTCTCAAATGATACCATCTTGGTCTTTAAGGCCAAGCAGAAAAGAATATAAGAATCGTTTCAGATGAAATCTGCATTTGTAAATACTTTCTTAGGTAATCTACGTATGCTCTTCAGGTTGATAAATAAGATATAATTTGTGAGAAGCTCCGGCATAATTTAATGTTTTCTGCATCCATTCCAGGATTTTAAAAGCTGGGCAACCACAGGAAAATGAGACTATGTAAACTTTCCTGTACAATATGCTATAGCCTCTAAAATCTCCATATTAGGTTCATATTGTCAAGCAGCTAGTGGGAGTGAGGAGAATTTTCTTAATAAAATAACTTTCCTCTGTTCATAACTCCATTGGAGTACCTACCCTTGGCTCTGCTACTTGATCTCTTTCAATATTTTGGTGAACACACAGTGAGTGCAAAGACTCTATCACTGCCACAGCTTTGGCTCTCAGCCATTAAGCCCGGCAGGCTAAAGAGGCGTAATGAGAGTGAGCTTCTTCTGATAGCTGGAGTGACCCGGGTCTTTGATATGCCATAGTGGAGTCCTCCGAAAATGTTATTGGTTGGCAAGATGGTACTTGGAGCACACCCAGTGGACAGAAGTTATATACAAGTTGTAATATGGGTAAAAAAGAACAACAGCATAGGATCTGAGCTTCACTTATCACGCTGATAGTTTTTATACTTGTTTTTAATTACAAACAGAGACAGAATCTTTTCTCACTAGTATATGGTGAGTATAGCCACCTGAGTCAATGTCACCATGTAACAGCACCTGGCTGTTTGACTGTGTTAAGTCCCCAGTCAGAATTGTTACTAAATCAGAACAGAGTGGTACCAAAAAACATTATTGGTTGGTTCTGAGTAAATTTTCCCTTTTATCCAAAGTCACACAATTAGGAAGTACTGGAATTGAAACACATGAATCAAATTTCTAACTCTAACTTAATGAAAATAATGCACAAATCATGACTTTCTGTAAGATATGAATCATTCTATGTAGGTGCATTTCTATTACCTAGCTTGATTCACTGTAATTAACAGAAAAAGGTTCATTATTTTTTTCTTTAAATATCCGCACAATAAACCGAATGGCCAAAAAAATATTGTGCTGTATACGCTACCCTACATTAAAAAGAATAGGTGGACAGGACCAAATGCAGCCATTTAAAAAATGCAAGTGCATTTCTATTTGTTTTTAAGACAGAATGACCTTCTGCTGGTGGTAGATACTCACAGTGAGACCCTGAATTAGAAAAAAGCATTACTTTAAAACACAGCCTAAACAGGACCCAAATGTTAATACCTGGGAGTGCTTTAGGTCAGTCACCCACGTATAACTATGTTGTGTTTATAAGTCCTTTACAATCTAGTAATCCTTTAGCACTTATGTTGAAAAAACAAAGTATAAAAAAACTAAAAATTCAAGAAGCACCTAAATATGTACTCCTATATTTTAACTAAAATTAAAAAGATAAGTAAATCATAATGGTAGGTTAATGAAATACTATGTAAACAAATTAAAATGTAGATATGTAAATAAATAAAATAGAATGTCATAACATATAGTTTGATGTTAAAATAAAAATCTAAATAACTTAATTTTCTTCTTCAGCTCTACAGATACAGCAATGTTCACTGTATTGAGAACAGATCAAACCCTACAGGAAAAGGAAGAGGTTTAGAAAAAAACATCTCTTTATCAAAACATAAAAAACAAAGTCTGATTGAACTATCAGTGTGTGGATTTTTCAATAAAAATAACATAGGTATTTCAGTTAATTATTGCACTGTTTATTAAAATTGTCCATAGTTCATACAAGGATGAAGTTTCATGGGAAAGATGAAGAGATGTCACTGTACTTAGTCTGCTTTCATAGTCTGCAAGCAAGAGGTCACCTCACCCAGGAATAAGAAAGGAACATATGTATATACACACAGAGATATATAGATACAAAAGTACATAGTTATATGTATAAAATGCATTCATATTTGTAAAAATATATTTATATAGTAATATAATATATATACTTATTTCTTATACTCACATATATAAAAACATATATTATCTATACACATATTGATATTTGTCAGTTTTGGCTATGCAATATCTGAACCATGTGCTTCAAGAGAAGCTTGCTACCATCGCAGAGAAGAAAAAACTCCAGACACTTGCTTTCCTTGCCTCCTGTGATGATAGGACATTACCATAAAAATAAGACTTTGTCGGTCAGATCTACCAACCCAGATTTAAATCAAGAGTTAGTGATGAAAAGAAATAGAGACCAAAATAATTTTTCCCTGGCAGCAACTGTTTTTGCATGATGACGTTTCCGGGTACCCGGCTTCATTCAGCATCATGTGTGTGGCATTAGTGGCAGTGTTGTACTTGCCGTGCCAGGTCTGCATCCTGATCTGCAGCATTATTTCAGGCCATGCATCACCCATGCCTGGTTGTCCAGCCCTCCCAGAAGTTCTGTGGACTGCCTATCAAACTTTTAATACATTCAGTGTCTAATTAAAGCAGCTATAGCTGGGTTCTGCTGCTGCCTCTAAGAAGCCTTGCTCATAAATTACAGAATGAGTAATGTGGGAAAAAAGTATAAGGGCCTAAACCAGTGGTTGAGAAAGTGAAGGAGCCACAGCAGGGGAAGGGGCACGACCTCCAGTGGTCATAGGAGGGGCTGGATCCGGGAGAGAGGAAACATCTATCCAGATTTTCTGCTGTGATCAACGTGCAGTGGATGTACTTTTTACATAAGAAACACCTATAGGGGGCAGAAGGGAAGTCCGAAAGCCATGAACTTAGCGGTTTCTTGTGTGATGATGGAAACTAGGAAGGACCAGGGAATATGCCTGTCATTCGAAGAAAGGAAAAGTCTCAGTGAGGATGGAAGCCATGACACTTTCTCTTTACATATTCTCTCTAAATATGTTATGTCAAGTTATTTAGAAATGTGTTCATATTCTTCTCTGGAAAAAAAATGCCACAGAAAGGCTACCAGTGGTGATGATCCCAGAGAATTCTGTGAGGACGGTGAGTCCGCACCTGCGTACTTGACTCCAACCAGTTCTTCTTCCTCTAGATATTTGTTTGCCTAACTCCTAATCACAGGGTAGTCAAAGGTCTGCCTTACTTAGATTGTCACTCTGAACACAAAGGCAGGTCAGAACATCAAGGCCATGGTATCAGGCTCAGGCATGTGAATATTACTCCAGGAATATTTTCTGAGTACAGATGTTATGTAACTAGAGCTGTGGTTAGAAAGCTTAGTATGGAAGCAACTTGGAATGGAATTAAGCCGGAAATTGGATCTAAGCATCTCTGAGTAAAATTTTGAAACCAAGGTTTGCTAATTTGTATTATTGACTCTACAGCCAGACAAATTTTGGTTCAAATCATAGTTCTACCCTTTACTAGCTGTGTGGTCTTGAGAAAATTATCTAATTGGTACTTCACTTTCTTTGTGTTTAAAAAAAGGTAAATAATATCATTTAGAAGGGATGATTCAAGTCAATAAGAAAAGCACTTAGAATACAAACTGGTACTTTGTAAGTGCTATCTGAGTGTTAGCTATTCTCATGCTATTATTTTTACCCCTAGGATAATATTAGCTATAAATCGCCTCATTCTATATTTCTGCTGTACTTGAGTGCCACTGCAAGACAGCCAATTTAAATAAAAGTAATTCACTTACTGCTGTAAACATTCTAGAAAACTACAGTATTTCAAAAAATGATGACAACTAATATTTGGAAGCAGAAAACGTGAAGTCATAAGAGTTACTAATTTCATGATATGGAAAGATAAAAATTTCATACAACTGATGTAATTATATCAGTTTTGGTCCTAGCTGAGATTTACAAAACAGGCACTGTGCCATCTACTTTATATTTGCTATACCATTTTAACAAACCCATGAAACAGCTTTTCTTATTTTGCCATTATACCAAAGAGAAAATTGGCTTAAAGAATTTGGTAACTTCAATAAGAATATATCATTAGTAAGTGTCCCAGACTGGATTTGAACCCAGAAAATCAGATCTCAGCTCTTGTATTGTGTTTTCTGAGGTTCTAACAGGCAATTGAAATAATGTATCATAATTAAAATTAAAAGTTAAAACAAAATGACTAATTTCCAGAAATTGTACCCCAAAAGTCTGTAACAAACCAGATTTTCTTTATCAGATTCTCAGTGATTTGAGAATATGCATTTCAGCCAAGATCAAAATCTAAAATAAAATCTTAGGCAAGAAAATGCTTTAGAGTTCAAAACCCTAGGGAAATGCTAGCATTCATTATCATTCATATGAATTCTTGGGTTTGCAACTACTCTATGTCTCAAATTACTGATCAAATATTGGCTGAGACTAGGGTCTGGTAACTCAAAAATTACATTCAGAAAATATCTGTTGAGAAATTTTTTGGTTCTAGGCAGCTGGAGATACTATAGAGCTCAAGACAGACATTGTTCCTGTTGCTGGAGAGATTAAGTTCCAGTAAATGAGGCAGAGGATAAGTAAATAAATATACTAATAAACAAAGAATCATTCTTTTGAAGGAAATTAAGAGTAAGACAAGCCAGAGAATCACTAAAGGCAGGGTTAGGGAAAGTGACATTAGACAGGGTAAGCCTAAAAGACCTATCTGAAGAAATAACATTTGAGCTGACTAAAAGATGAACAAGAACAAGGAAAAGGTTCCAGGCACAAAAAACCTACTGAATTCACCAGCAGGTACACATCTCCAAAGAAACAATATAAATATTCCTTTTTCTCTCCTAACATCTTCTGGATACTTTCAAGTCTGCTTTCATTGTTATGAGAAAGCACTTCATGAGCTTCCTTGAGAGCATGACGCACCACGCCTGACTCATCTCCACAGCCCTGGTACTTCACGCAATGCCTTGACATAGTGGGCACTCAAACTATGTTTGAGGGTCAAGTAAATGAATAGGTGAATGCAGGGTTAACCTACATGAATCTGGAAGGTTTCCTAAAAGAAATTTAAAAACTTAGGTTTGGGATGATATCAGCAAAAATGGCATAGAAAGTAAGGAATCCAAAATCTGCCTCTTTAATACTAATGAGAAAACTGGTAAAAATGGTCAAAATCAATTTTTTCAGAACTCTGAAAATTAACCAAAGGTTTGTAGCAATTCGAGAGTGTTTATCTTAAAAAAAAAAAAAAAAAAAAAAAAAAGGATAGCTACAGCTCCACAGTAACTTTGAAAACCAATAGCTTGCAACCATAGAGAAAACCAGCCACTGGAGAGGCTAGAACAGGGTTGGAACTACCTTATTCTTAGAAAATTCTCATTAGCTGGCTTGTTTGGCGGCTCCATGAAAAATCCCACTGCAAGACTGTCTATCTGACCTGATCTGGAGCTTCTCAGTGGAAAAAGTCTTTTCCTCAGGAGTTTTGGTTAAAAAAATTTAAAGATAATTGTTTAACTTTGCAGCTACCTGAGGCAATAGATAATATTTGAGATAAACAATAGGTAAACAAAAAATATTAAAATAAAGAGCTAGAAAATCAGATGTCCTAAGTGCTTTGAAGAGGTCCAGTGTATTGCTGAAAATATGAAGGCCATAGACTTGTGTAGGACTGAACAAAAAGCTCAGGACTTTACTCATCATGCTCTAGAAAAACCTGAGAAGGCCCCAAGGTTTCACTAATGGCTGACTGTGAGGTTCTGTACAAGCAGAAAGTAAAAGCTAAGGCAGAGTTGTCAACTGTCTGGCTGAGGGTTGAAGGCATGCCTCAACATGCACACAGGACCCACTGGCAAAGAATACATTTCTTGGCTCCTAGTGTAAAGAAATCTCTGTCCAGGTATTAGGTGACCACTAAACTAATCAAGCAGAGACATTATGGCTACAAATGATAAAAAATACTAACTTACAGAGATAGTTTTTAAAAGTCACTAAACAAATAAATAATAACAATAAGCTGAGGCAACAATAAACCCTGAGGAGAGAAGAAAATCTGATTTCCAGAGCTTCCATATTATAATATTTAAAATATCAACTTTCAACAAAAAATTATAAGATATGCAACAAGAAATATGAAGTAAGAAACAAGAAAATGTAGATCATACACAGAGAAAAAAAGCAAGAAATAGCAATTATCCCTGAAGAAACCCAGATGTTGAGCTTACTAAAAAAAGACTAGATATTTTATGTATAGTCAAAGAAATAAAGAAATCATGCCCAAAGAAATAAGTAGAGATTATCAATAAAGAGATAGATAGAAATTATAAGTAATGATTTGAACAGATATAAATGAGAGACCAGAATACTGGTAGAAAAAGTAAGTCAAACAAAATCAATAAAACCAAATGTTAGTTATCCATAAACGATATTGGCAACCTTTTAGCTACATTGACCAAGAAAAAAAAAATGGAAAGGACACAAATCACCAAAATCAAGATGGGAGATGTTTTCCTTGTGACTTTACAGACATAAACAAGATTACGGAGAGTATTATGACTAACTGTATGCACTTAAATAAACTAGATGAAATGGGCAAATTCCTAAAAAGGCACACAACTGACTCAAGAAGGAAAAGATAATCTGAACAGGCCTGTAATAAGTGGAAGGATTGGGTTAAAAACATCAAAACAAAACAAAACCTCTCACAGAGAAAATCTCTGAACCAGATTACTTTACTGGTGAATTCTACCATACAGTTAAACAAGAATTAACATCAATCCTTTACAAACTCTTCCAAAAAATAGAAGAAGGAACACTTTTAAAATCATTCTATAAAGCCAGAGTTACCGTGATACCAAAACCAGACCAAGACATCACGAGAAGAAAACTATAGACTAACATACCTTATTAATATAGATGTGAAATTTTTCTCAACAAAATACTAGCAAACTGAATCCAGCAATATATAAAAATTATGCTTTATGTGGATTATACATCATGACTAAGTAGAATTTATCCCAGGAATACAAGGATAGTTCAACATCTGAAAATCAATTAATGTGAAACATCACAATATAAAATAAAACATTATGTTAAGTGAAAGAACCCAGACATAAAAGGCCAGGTATTTAGCATTAGCTTCTATCCTTACACTTGTTTTACAAGAACGTTGGGCAAATGCTTGTGATGGGTTCTAAGGGCGAGTTTTGAGGCCAGAGAGACGCATTGTTAGAAATTCACTGAGGACTTCTCCAAAACGGAAATGGTGATCTTTTGATAGAAAGAGCATAAAAATGGGAAAACTGCCATATTGAGTCAGATTCTTCTTCAACACACTTTAATGTTCTTTCTTCAACAGAATCCTTTGTATGGGCACATGAATATCTTCCTTAATATCAACCTTCAAAGGTGGTCTCCTCTTACAACATCTAAATTACTGAACTGCTAAGACATCTTAAGGATAAATTGATCTGAAGTGTTTTTATATGAATATGGCCAAAACTAATTTACATTTATTTTTATAAATTGTTTTCAATTCTACAAGAGTCATAAACTGAAAGCACTGATATAGTAGAGCAATTGTACTCATACTACTATTTGAAGGAACAATTCTCTGCCAGAGGAGGACAATAGGTTCTAAAAATAAAGCAGAATATGGAGAAAGGGGAAAGGTTTTATCTTTCTACATCAGAACGGTTTTCCAGAGTTCAAGATTCATGCATTGTAGAAATTTAGATTAATCCAATACTTGTATTGTGGCCTTGGGGTCAGACAGGTTTCCCACATAACCTCCACCATGACCCTCTGAACCTTTTTATTTCCTAAAGACCAGGAATTTGGAGAGCCTTAAGTCAGGAGAAGGCTCTGGTAAGGAAATAGTAAAGGAGAATTTGTGACAGACAAGAAGTTATTTTTCGATTGACTTATAATTTGTAGACATGCAGGCATGCACATTTCCATTAACTTTGTAGATGTAAGCTCTATAAAGGCAAGCAGCCTTTTCTTATATTCACCATTGTATCTCCAAATCTAATTTGTTAGCACTGTTGGTACTCAATGATTCTAATGCTCACCACATTTCTATGAGATGAGATCCAGTATCTGCTGATTTATACTCAAGGCTCAGAGACAGTGTGGCTCAGATATTCATGTTGGTCAAGCCAATTTGTCTTTTGGCTTAATAGAGTAAGAAGCAGTCAAAAGTAAATTAAAAATTCCAAATAAAATATTTTCAGCAATGATGGAGAGGAGCGATAACTGTTAATTGGCATCGTACCGTTTGTCCTATTATATCGTTTTCTTGCAAGAAAACCAAGTCATTTGTTATTCCTTTTATATCAGAATATACAATTTGACATATTAACTTTCTTTTTTTTAATCTATTCCAAAAACAGGTCAAATGACGCTGAATAAACAAGTAATTTAACAGTCTTCATTCAAGCTTATTTATGCTTTTTAAAACAGATGACAGTTGAAGACCTTGAATTTGAACTGAAGAAGTGAAAGGCAGCAATCCCTAACTGCAGTTCTAACCTCTGAAATCTCTAACTGTAACTTTGAAAATAATTCCGTTTGTGATAAAATGTTACCTGATTTCCATATTTAGTGAGTACTGTTATGTAATATGTGCATTATGCACCATATTATTTTTATAAAATCTGGAAAACCTTGAATTCCAAAACTGTGGACTTGTAGCTCAATTGAGGTAAGGAGCCAAGAGATTAGAAGAAAAATCCCTGCACATTATGTGGGGAAGTTAGGCAAATCACCACCTTTCTAGCATTTATTTCATCATCTGGGAAATAAGGGAGTTAGGCTAGATGACCTCTAAAATCCTTGACAGTAATTAAATTCTAGGATTCTGCCTGATCAAATTATATTCTGAAACACATAACAAATTACATTCAATTTTAGACCATGTTAAATTTCTACAGAATGATGGGTGCTTCACTTTGCCCGTGATATGTGACACATATTATTAGATGTCTCTTTGATTATGTAATTTCATTCAATTTTAGTACCTGCTGTGCCAAACACAGACGATATGCCTTCCATAATGGTCCTGTGGATGCTGGGATGAGAGAGGACAAATCCAAGTGTCCAAAACGCAATCTTAAGAAGAAAAACATATGTCAAAAAATACAACCTTTTTTGAAAGTGAACAATAGCAAACTTAGCATTAGCCATCAACTGTTAAAAGAAACAAGGGAAATGTTTAAATTTAACTTAATAGTATGTTAGTAAAGAGCAGTTTTGAAAACAACTAGATTTGACGAACAAAAGTTATGTTATTTATCTCTAAGAGGTCCAATTTATTTTATTCTGTCTCTATAATTTCACTAATTGTTTACATACATTAAACTATCTTTACTAAAAAATGGGAAAAGTGGGATAATTTTTACTAATATACAATATAAAATATTGTATAGGCATACATTAAATATTTAGAAACAACAAATTACACTTAAGAATATTAACCTAAATCCAACATTTTATAAGATCTAATTACCTTTAAATACAAATGAATTAGAAAATCATGTATTCTGCAAATGAAACATGGTAATATACCTAAAATCTCATAAACTAAAATTGGAAAGTACTCAATATAAAAAATAGCATTATATCACACCCTATGAACACAGGTGCTTTCAGGTTCATAGGTGTGAATGTTGTATGCTTGCAAATTCTCTCTCTACACCAAACAAAAGTATTTCAGATCTTTCCTCAATGTAGTATTACAAAACAAAATTATACTGCTACACGTCAAAATTTAGCTTTCCACTAACTCAGGTAAATGTTTTCACGTCTACTTTTAGGTTCTACAATAAAAGAAACCCGTATAAAATCATTAAAAGAAGCTTGGATTTCCCTTTCATTTTTTTCAGTAAATATGTATTGTGAAAGAAATATTATCTAGTAAAACTAGTCCTGAAATGACTACTAACTCCGACAATAAACATTTTGTATAATTTAAGTCTCTTTGTCTCTTTTGTGAAGTAATTTAGGTACTTTAAAATAATCCCAATACTCCCCTCTGTGGTCAAAAGAGGAAGAGCAATGATCTGAAAGGGAAGTGTTCTCGCAAAGCCAAATTCTGCTTATTGTTTTCCCCTCTGTGACATTAAACTGATAGTGCAAGGATAAATGTGGTAAACCAAGGCCACTACAATCCTGCTTTCTGTGGAGTTTTTCATATTACGAAAGAATTACCCTAGAGATCTTTTGTGTATTTTTACAGAAATAAGATGCTCAGAGCGCTCTCTTCTGTATCTCCACTTAGGCCCTTTCTACTATTATATATAGATGGAAATGCTGAACTATGGTATTTAATTAATAATCACTCCATACTCAATTCATCTTCCTAAAGAGTCAGAGATCATGTTGGTGGGGAGCCGGGGGTCAGGGAGCAAAAATCTTAGTAGTAGTATACCAATGTTTTAGTTACACAAAAGAGAGATTTGGAGTTTTGTGTGCTTAATTAGAGTTTAAGAGACCCACTAAAATTGGGTAATATTTATTTTTATAGCAAACATAAAGAATTTAGATAAACTTTAAATCGCTGTACAATGGTGCTAGCTCTTATTTTTAACACCTCTTTTCTTAACAGATTTCACTTCTAAAAATCTATACTATTTTTGACTTTAGAAAACCAAATACATTTTTAAAATAAAAGGCATATAAAATAGAATAAAAAATAAAAAGTTTATATACATTACTGAATCGACAAACAGAAATGAGTGACCTTGAGGTTTTTGTACAACCGCATTTGGAAGAGGAGTTAAAAACTGCTCCTAAAGGTACCAATTAATATTTTGCCAAAGGTGTCGGTCAAGTCCATGGTGAAGGCTAGGCAAAAAAGAGAAGAGCCACCTGGCTCACTGAACTTCAGAAGCAGCCACTAGAAAGCCTTTCCATTGTTTTGGAGAGGCGATAAGGAACAAAGGTGCTTAGGGAAAGAGAGGAAAGTTCTGCCTTGCTGTGTCATAGAGAAGATGAATTGAGTATGTTCTTCTGCATCACTTAGTACTCCATTCAAAAAGATTTAACAAATATTGATGGACTCTATAACACGTCAGATAGTCTTCTACAAATCACGGTAAACACAAATTTGTGTAAGACATAATTCCTGCCCAAAGAGCTTTCACATCGAGTTGCGGATATGAGATATACTCAGGAGGAAAAAACATGCTAAATGTAGAGGGAATGGGAAGCACAGACAACAAATGCTGTGAGAGTTGAGGGTGGGATGGGATCAGGGTGGTAACTACTGAAAGTGTTTAGAAAGAGCTTCAGAGAAGCAAATAGGAAAATAAAATTGTCAGCTTTGACATTAGACTCGCAAAAAATGTTCTTGAAAAGTTAACTTGGCAGTAAGAAATTTCTTGGAACTTGGAAATGGTTTTCCCATAGACATAATTTCATAAATCATGGTTAATATCTTGGGCCAGTCCACCAAAGTTCACCTAGGCCATAATGGAGCTCCCTAGTGCCCTGTACTAAGCCCATATGAAGTTTGAGCTCTGAGTTCCATGGGCCTTGAAGCAGAACACGGAGTAGGAGAGAAGCTAAGAATATGATCTGGGTACCAAGAAAGGTCAGGCCCCACCCCCTACACCTCTGGCAGGATTTTTAGTGGCTTTCTTGGCAGCAAAGGGAAATCACAGAAACCAAGACAGCAGTGGCCACTCTCAACCTGGGACATTGAAGTGGTCAAGTTTTGGAAGCCAGGCTGTTCATTATTAATGCACTATAGACAATAATGATTGATTGAAACCATGGCTTTACTTTTTGTAAGAGAAGAAAGCTAACATTTATTGAGCACCTATTTTGTGCCAGGGACTATTAGCCACTTTCCATTTATTACCAATAATCCTTACAACTATGAGGTACATAGTAAACCTATGTTATAGACAAGAACACTGAGAATCAGAGAGGTTAAATAATTGGTCCACTGTCACTCAGTACTAGGATTTGGCTTGACCTGACACCTTTCCAGGGTCCCTGCCTCACATCAGCTGCCTCTTGGAAATGTTAACAAGATCCAGTGAGATGGAATTTTCACTAATCATCAGATACTTCCTTTCTGAAATTAATGATTTAAATCCTTTCAGACCAGTGCCAGGAACGAATTCCAAAGAATTGACTTCCCCTGTGTTAGATCAATGGGGCTTTGTGTTCCTTTCTTCTGGGGACCTTTCTAATGGGATCTTGAAAATTAATCCTATGACAGGAATGGCTGCTTTGTTGCTGCTTTGGGAGTTGTTTTGATGTTTGCTCTTTAATTTTGCTATAGCTCAATTCATTTCCAAGAAATCTATGTAAGAAAAAGCAGAAGTTAATATTAGTGGCACATAAAGAAGAGAAGAGGATTAGTTAGACTATTTTTCCTGGCCCATGCCAGATGAAATATATATTCTAGTGGTTGACATACATTAAAGAGGTCAGAATTTCTATTTCTGTTCTTTACCCAGTAAGTTTTAAAACAGGTTAAAGGAAACGACATTATTGGTATTTAGGAAACTTTAAACCCTGATCTTCATAAGAGGAATGAGAAATAAATAATATGTAAAACATCTTCTCTTTATTAGAAGAAAAAGAAGAAAAATGACTACATTTATCATTAGAGATGGTTTGCATGTTCCTGTTTAGTAGAAAACAAATATATAAAAAAGGTTACCCTTTCATTTCTCAGATAATACAAGTGCAGCTTAGGCAAATGTGAAATCTTCCTGACACAGGAAACCGTGTGCATCGAACATGAAGTGGCAAGTGGCAGACAAATCTCATGACTTTAATCTAGTTGAGAACAGCTTTAAAAAGAAACAGTTAAAAAGTCTCCGCTCTCCTTAGTAGTATTGTGGTTCCAATGTCACCAGCTCCACTCATGGGGAAGCTTACAGGACAGAACACCAAGCAATGCAAATGAGAATGGTGCACAGAAAGAGAAGAATATGGGGGACAAATAACCGATACTCATCAGGTACCAGCTAGTTTGTCTCAAATCCTCACAACCACCTTGTAGAGAAATGAGTTATTATTAATAAGTCCCCAAGTCCTAGGACCATACTATGAGTTTCATTATCCCTTTTTTACTGATAAGGAAATGGAGGCTCAGAGTTTAAATTATCTTCATGAGATTCTATAGCTATGACTGGGATATCTGGATTCAAGCCCAATTCTATCTGAAACTATCCATTTACCTACTGTCTCCCCAATAAAAGTTAAGGGTCAAGCCTTATTCATCTTGGCAGCACCAATACTGAAAACATTGCCTGACAAAAAAAGTATTCCATAAGCAAGTATTGTCATAACTGACCCCAAAGTACAAGCTTTTTCCCTAGCCCATGATATGCTGCATTTCAGAGACAGAATTAACTTCAGATCTCTGCTTTGCCTCCTCTGTGATCTTATCAGATTTCATTATGCAGCACTTTTGTGTTTCTATCTTACAAACAATTCCATTAATCTTTTTCTACCCCCATAATAAGTGGAAAGACTGGGAAAAAAAAGAAAAAAAAATGAAAAAAAAAAATGGAAAAGTTCATAGACAGACATGTAACTCTTACTTTACTAATATACTTACAGGGACAGCATTGGACAAAGAAGCCCAAAGTAGTAGAAGCCCATAATTTGGACTTTCCTCATTTGTTTCCGTCTCTATCACATTCAGCAAATCCTGCATTAATGTCTGTTTAAAAGAAATAAATATTTTCAAACCATAGCTATGTGACAAAGATGATGTTAATAAACAAAAGACCATGTGTTTTTCTTTAATCTGAAAGATATTATTTCTGCCACTCCTAGGTTTGCAGTGTGAGTAGTGTTAAGGGATTTACATACTTCTCATATAGTAATTAGGAGTAGGAACTCTGGAGCTCAACTCCTTACTGCATTGGTTCAAAGCTTGCCTTAGCTTTTTTTGTTTTGTTTTTTTAAGACTTTATTTTTAGGTTTACGATAAAATTGAGAGGAAAGCACAGAGCTATATGATATAACCTTACCCGCAATACATGTATAACCTTCTCTATTATTAACATCACTCAGCAGAATAGTACATTTTTCACCAAGGACAAACCTACATTGACACATCATAATTATCTAAAGTCCATAGTTTACCTGAGGCTTCACTCTTCATATTGAACACTCTATGAGTCTGGACAAATGCATAATGACATATATCTATCATTATAATTCAGTCACATAGTGAAGGTATCTTCGTTGCTTCCAAATTTCACCAATTACGAATAAAGCTGTTATAAGCACTGTTTTTGCTACATCCCAAAATTTAGTAAATAGTGTTTTCATTTTATTTCAAAATATTTTTAATTTCTCTTAATATTTCTTCTTTGACTCATGAATTATTTAATCTCCAAGTGTGTTGTTTAATCTCCATATGTTTTGGGATTTTTCTTTCTGTTACTGATTTCTAGGTTAGTCACATTGTGGTCTGAAAGCAGATAATATATGATTCCCAGTCTTTTAAATTGTTAAAGGTGTTTTATGGCCAAGAATGAATAGGCAGAGCATAATGGACTTTTCAGGGCAGAGAAAATACTCTGCATGATATTGCTTAGAAGAAAATTTATAGCATGAAGTATATATTAGAGAATAAGAAAGATCTAAAATCAATAATCTAAGTACCTTAGGAAATTGAAATAGAAGCAAATTAAACCCAAAGTAAGAAGAGGAAAAAGAAATAATAAAAATTTGAGCAGAAATCAATGAAACTGAAAACAGAAAATCAATAGAAAAAAATCAATAAACTCAAAAGCTGGTTCTTTAAAAGATCAATAAAATCAATAACCCTTTAGCCAGGCTAAGTGAAAAAAAAGAAAAGAAAAAACATAGATTGGTAATATCAGAAATTAAAGACAGGACATCATTACAGAGCCTATGACAACTTAAAAGATAAAAAAACCACTGTGAATAAATCTGCCCATAAATGTGATAGTCTAGATGAAAGGAACCTCTTCCTTGAAAGACACAATCTGCCAAAACTCTCATGAGAAGAAACAGATGATCTAAATAGGCCCATATCTATAATTAATAACTTAACCAAACAGAAAGTACCAGGTCCAGATGGGTTCACTGGTAAATTCTATCAAACATTTAAGAAAGAAATTATACCAATTCTCTAAAATCTCTTTTAGAGGATGGAAATAGAGAACTTCCAACCCTCTTCTATTAGGCCAGCATTACCCTAATTCCAAAGCCAATGGCACTGAAAGAAAACTACAGACCGCTCTCTCTCATAAACTTGGATGTAAAAATTCTCAACAAAATATTTATCATGTATTTCCTGTTGGTCTTTCCAGTCTTGCGGGTAGTGTTTTGCCCTGTATCCTCTCTCTTTTCTGGTTGTTGATTTTTCAGTCTGTTCAGCTTTTTACTTGTTAGGATGAAGTGGTGACTTCCAAGATTCTTACACGTGGGACTGAAACCTGGCTAAGTTATTTAAGAACTGGGTAACCAGTTTTGTTAAGAACTGAGAACTTTAAGCTCTCTGTGTCTCAGTTTCCTCAACTATAAAATGATCATAATTGGTACCACCTCATAGGATTGTTTTGAGAATTAAGTGAGCTACTTAAAACAAAACTTGGTACATATAATTGACAAATGGTATCCTTTTTTTTTTCCTTTAATAAACCTCTACTCTTAGAAACATGTAAGCAATGCAGAAAAACAGATCTCTGGAGCATTCAGTAGAAAACCCTACCCTTATCTACCGTGCAGATTCTCAGCCTACACACAATGGGAGGAAAACCAAGCCAGTGTATTATAAATATGAATTCTCTACAGCCATGCAGAGAACTCACATTTGACTTGAATGGTGCCAGGTCGTATCATGGCCCCACCCAAGGCTACCTACTATGGTTGCTTTCAGGTCACCGCGTGAATTCTATGACGGTATTTTTTTCATAGAAAGGTGTCACCAGATTGGCCTAAGCCTATTCCCCATGATGAGGAAGAAATTCAGACAGTATAACATTTCCATTAAGTTACTCATGAACTTTGAATCTTAAATCAATCAGGATTAGGAGATAAAAATAATGGTAGCTAATGTCTAGTCACTGCTTGCTAAGGCAACTCTTGTTTTACATGCTTTACAAGTACTCAATCCATTCACACCTCATCTAACTCCAGGAACTACTATTATCTTCATTTTACATTTGAGAAAACTGAAGCACAATTAAGTTAGGGAACTTTGCCAGGGACATACAGCTTGTAGATGGTCGGGCTGGATTCAAACCCTGTGAGACTAGCACTGCTCCACAGCCCACACTCTTAGCCACTGTACTACACTGCCCCATTAGAGACATAGTCCATAACTCCTGTGGATTAAAAATTGAGAGACTTGCATTGCACCGTAATGTAGTAGTTTTGCTGCAGATCCTGTAATACAAAAAAACTATTGAATCACTATCAAAGAAAATTAATGATAAGAGGTTGTTGCTGTTACTTACTCAGGCATGTAATATTTCAAAAGTAATTAACCACTTTAATCCCAGCTTTGGTTTTCATAATCCCCATTTTTCTGGGTATGAAAGTTGTTACAAAAAATAAATGATTTATGAATTTTTGAAATGTGTAACACTATCCCTGGCATGGAGTAAGCACCCCATAAATGTTAGCAGTGTCTTACGTATTGTTTTTGTAATAATAGATTAGCAGAACTGAAAATAGTTCAAGTATAAATTTCATTTAAAGCTGGTTTCTAATTCATACTTATAATGTAAGCTGTTACGACAGTTTATACCTCATGAAAAACCCTATAGATGTATTTCATTCTTTTGATATACCATTCTGTAAATGAAAATACTAATTTAATAAATATATATAGAATAACATGAAATAAATCATCACATTTGATGTTTATGATGTGACAAAACATATGTATAATATTTAAAAAAAAAAACAAAAACCCAATGAAAAACTTCTTCAGGATTCTGTTCAACTAGGCCACTGAAATCCATGTAGTAGCAGACAACAGAATCTTTTTTTTTTTATTTAGCACACATTTTTTAAAAATGTGGGTAGAAAAACATAAGTTCAGTGTGAACAATGCTGGAGGGAAACAGAAGCAAAATGCACAAAAATGAAGTTAAACTGCTCATGAACGTTCACACTGGATTCTGTCCCAAAATCTTAAATACTAATCCAGCTTCAGCAAAGTTCAAAATGTGTTTTATTCAAATAGGGAGTCAGAGTACCTATGATTAAAAATGCCTCATTTTTTCAGGGTAAGAAAACAGATGCTACTGTAGAAGTATCGCTGGTAGGGAGTTTTAGCTGGGGCATTAAAAACCTTTTTCTTAGGCTCATAGTTTACAGATCTGAGTGCAGCTTTTATACACATGTGGCTTTATCCCTAAGTCCTGGAAAATAATACAAATGAAAATAGTGCCTGTCAGAGTTTGTGAAATAGAATCATTAGCTGAAATATAGTTTGTTAATGAAGGCCTTCTGGTATCACTTTTTATTCCCTTTATTTAAGAGGAAGATACCTAAATAGTCACACATTCTTTTTCCTTAGGCTATCTTCCTCAGCAGTGTTAAGCCAAATTTTTTATAACTCCTACTATAGTAATTGAAAACAAACCAAATCTTTTGATGCCATCTTTAAATACTAAAAGATCTGAAGAGATATATTTTTAAACGATAATAACAATGATAAAGTTTCAGGTGGTCCTTACTAAGTTGTAAGTGCTTTACAAACATTAACTCATTTAATCCCCACCACCCTATGAGGTAAATGACCAAACAGACCAAGAGATTAGCAATCAAGCCCAAGATTATACTACTGATGACTGGATTTGAGGCCAGACAGTCCAGACCAAATGAACTCCAGTCTCTGATTCTCTCTGGAAAAAAAAAAAAAAGCCAGGGCTGAGAACCATTCATTAGCAAGTATTGGAACCATCTGGAAGGCTTATTAAACCACAGGTTGCTTGCCTCCACCCCAGAGTTTCTGATTGTATGGTTTCCAGGAGATGCCAATACTGTCAGTCTGGGGACCACCCCTTAAAGAACCACAAATGTAGACACTTAAGACTCTGACTCCTAGTGCCTAGCTTTTTAAATTATACCATTCTACTCCTCCTTGCATGTAAAGAGAGACGCTACTGGCATCAAGAATGAAGTCCACTTTGTAGTGAAGAGGAATTTTCCACTCAAATGGTTAACCTTGTAATCAGCTCTCTGTTCTGCTTCTGTAGACATGCTTGCCACATAAGCCAAAGGGCAGGGTGACCTCAAGATCAATTTGAAGACTCACCCTCCCCTTTGCTTGTTCTGACTAGATAACAGATATAGTGCCTGCCTGAAAATTTCATGCTCTGTAACTGCCTGTAGCCCAAAGCAACTCCCGCGGTGCTTGGTTTCTCACAGGTCTGATTTTTCTGCAACAGTAGTGCTTTATTATCCTTGCCTAATTGACCATAACCCCCACTGTCACTGTTGACATAGGCAATTGTACAATATATAAATAAAGAACTTTGTTTTGAGGCCTCAGGCATTTCTTATGGAGAACAGAATTAATACCTATCTCACTGCTGTGATGATGTAATAATAATGCATGTAAGTATGTCTAATACCAGTGCTTGGCACAAAAATGGTATCTAATTTATCTCATGGTGTTTAACAAAATACATTTTTAACAATTACAGTTTATTACTATCTTCAAGTCATATATTTCATCAGACAAAAAGCTAAGGTATACTTACCATGGAATTATCTTTTTCAGATTTATATGTTTTTATATCTGGAATGTTTTTCTCAAAAAATGCTAGAAGCCATCTTTTGGATTTTGACCAGTTTCTAAAGGAGAAAAAAAAATATGTGTATATATTAATTTGAAAGTACTTTTGGAATAACGGGTAACACTATAAAGAGGACATGTCTATGGAATTACAATCATTTCTCCAAATTTCTTTTTCATTTTCAGCTAGAGTTTCATAAGAGGTCTACCTTCACTTATTAGTTCACAGGAAAATGGTGAAGGAGCAAGGCAGCCACACTTTACTGTCTTTTGTTGATGAATGTTTGAATTCTTATAGGATTGGCATTAAATAAGAAAAGAGGGGCCCACAATCTCTTAGTCTACTTTTACTCTGGCTGGTTGTTAGTTACAGAAGGATGAAAAACTAGCATGGGACCTATTGCTGGGTTAAGCCAGGTAAACCAAACTGGCTATTATCTTTTTAATATTCTCTGACCATTAACCATGTGGACCAACTGCCAAGAAATCAAAAAATCATGAGTTACTCTGCATTCAAGCCATTTTGTAAACAGTTATCTGAGCTAACTTTGAGAAATGCATTTGACCACACCCACTTTTGTCTCAGAGAGAATTAGGACATCTGAGACTAGCCACACTTGATTTAACACAGATCCAAACTGTAGCAATGAATGTGACAAGTATGTAAATGGAATAAAAGGCCTCAAAATAAATTCATTTCATTCTCATATTTATATTCTTTCCCACCTCCACCCTTTCTTTTTTGCTCCTCAAATTTTTTTTACAAAAAGGAAAATATTTATATCTCTTCTCCTGTTCCTCCCTCAATTAACACACACACCAAAAATAATCTGGTCATAAGGAACAGTTCTCTCTCTTCACTTAAGCTGCCATTATATCTACTTAGAACAGAGAAATGAGATATGTATGAATTGCTGAGAGGAGTTTGGTCAATGAATTACTTATAGGAAACAACTACCTTAGGAGACATTCTGGCATCTGGGACCCATGCTCAAAACCTTCATCATAAGCTCGAAAATACTGATGGAACTCCCTGATTTTCCTCTTGTTTGTGGGAAACAAACCTTTTTTAAAGAGCATATTCACACTGACTGGATAAAGGAGATGCCTACAAAGAGAGAAACACATAAAAAGTCGGACCAAATGCTCAAAGAAGAATATAAAATCAGGATACAAGAGAAAGCATTATTTAATAGCTATTTTTAAGGGTAGATAACATGATAAAATCTTTTGGGAAAAGTCACTCTTAAGAAGTTTCAATATTTGCCTATTCTCAAAATGACTAAGGGGTAACTGAAATTATAGTATGTATCAAGTTTTACTATAAGTGAATAAAATGATTACTGTGGCATACTTAAGTTAAAAAAATCAATGATTGTTAATATATCCTAGATTAGTAACACTGAATACTATTATTTCATTTCTATTTGCCATCTTTTTCTCTCCAGAAAATTTTCAGGATCTTCTTTCCCCAAAATTTCAAAAATATCTGAGAATTTTCTGCCTTTTTTTTTTTTTTTGTAGGTACTGGGCAAGCTAAGAGTTTGGCTGATTGGTTGTCTTTGTTCTTTTTTCTCTTTTTGGATCGCTAACAAAATATTAAATGTTGTTCTGTTTTATGAATCTAAACTGTCACATCCTGCCTTCAGCACCCCAGTATCCCATTGAGATGGAAAAGTGCCTAAGGTAACTTCAATTTCTCACATCATCTTGCACGTGAGGAATTTTTCTCATGGCTCCCAGGCCCAGCCCTTACCTTGGCCAGAAACCTTCATAATATGGCTTACATGTCCTACCTGGCTTCCTCTGCCACCCTTTCCTATCTCATCTGTCTCTCATCTCAGTACCTCCCCTCTAAGAGGACTCTGCACTAAGGGCCACAATGACTTTGCCTCAGCCAACCTTTCGTGTCTCACAAACACCTCTTGGATGCTTATCATTTACTTGTTGATTCTATCCTCTCCCTTGTTCTCTCAATATCCACTCGGAATAATCATAAATTGCACTGAATGTCTCATCAAAATTCTGATGGATGCATGACAATTTTAAGATGTATATCTCTCTATATTTGTGTATATGTATGTATGTATGTGTGTGTATAGATATGTATATATATATGTATGTATATGTGTATATATATATGTGTATATATATGTATATATCTGTATATATACATATATATACATATCTACACACACACACATACATACACACACACAATTGTGTATGGAATGACTAAGAAAGAAATGACTGTAAATGTATTAAAATGTATTGGTTTATTTGTCCACCATAAAATTATAGAGCTAAACTGAAACCTGACCATTAATTAGAATTTAAAATATTAACATAATCTCTCAATTGCCTAGTTAGGTACATTTCATTAATCGACCAAATAATTTTTGAAGTCCAATGTATAGGTTTCAACATTCTTTATTCCAAAAGAGCAAGATGAAATAATAGTTATGTATCTATTTACCTTACTAAGTTGTTCAGGTCTATTGTCCCATGAATGCCTAAATTCTCCAGTTGTTCATGTAATTCTTCAGTCAGTTGTCCAGCGAATTGACATAGGTTGAAAGTCCCTAGTTTCCCTTTCATCATGATATAAAGTTTCTCATGCAGTGCAAAAAAGATATTCTTTGGGATTGATGCTATAAACAGAGAAAACCATTTTCAAAAGAAGCAATGGTTCTTTGAAGCAAAGAATGAAGCAACATACTTTTCTACTACTTTTTGGTTAGTAGGGAATACAGCCAAAGTTCATCAAATATATAAAATAACCTTCTGCGAATAAAACTAGATGAATATTCAATGTATGCTGTGAGATAGTAAAAGTCCGTAGGGTAATTTAAAGGATGATCTATAAGGCCTCTGGGAAACACAAATCTAGTGACCTTATTTCCATATTTAAAACCTTTCATTGGCTTCCTATCCTTAACAAAGTTTACAAGGCTTTCTACCAACTTCCTATCTCTCTAGTGACATGTCCAGTCCTCCCAACCTCTAAATGTATATTTCAGGTATGTTGAAAACACATACTTTTATATTTCCCAATATTTTTATGAGCTGTTCTATCTGCTCAAACGTTCTGCATGACCAATCTTACCCCACTCCTCCCCCACACACACTTACAAGCCCTAAATGTCTCCTGCTAATTTCTACTTCTCTTCAAGCATCTTCTTGAATATTACTTCTACCAGGAGGCATTTCCTAACCTTATTAATAGCATTGGTCCCACTATTGTTTTTATATTAGTGTTCATGATCCCTCCCTTCCTCAATACACAATCCTGGTTGTGTTGGGTAGTGAATATATAAGTATTTTTTACTCATTCTTCCTTTACATCCTTCTTTAATACTGTTTAATTTCTTCAAAGTGACTTCTTCAAAAAATAATTTTAAAATTTTCTATTTCATCATCCTTTTATGTATAGGTAACATTTTATGTAGGTTCATTAATAATTTTTAGATACTCTGGAGCATTTATCCTCTCTGTATCAGGGGACTATATCAGAAGAATGAGAAGCTGTCTCAATAGTAAATATTAACATTTTTGTTGTTGTTGTTAAATAGAAATGTTTAAACATGAAAATCCCCAGGGGAAGGACAAGTATAAACACTGATAAATTCCACACACCTGACAGGTGAGTAAGTTGGTATACATTTCTGAAGGGATATGTAGCCTTACAGATCAAGAGGCTTCAAAATATTTACATTCTTTGACCTGGAATTCCACAGTCCAAACATCAAGAAGTACTAAATAGTGAAAAATGTAACCTACATGTTGTGATTTTCATGCAAGCAAGAAGGAAAAATAATCATGCTACTGATCACTGACAGCTTTTAAAATGTTTTTGTCTTAATGTCAAAAAAATGCATGAGTGTCTATATGAAAGAAACCTAAGAAAGCAGCAAAGAGAAGCAGCAAAGGGAAGCAAAGAGAAAAAAGCCATAGACAGTAGAAGCAAGCACAGATACTGTGAAAACAGAAAAGAAAAAAAAAAAAACAGGCTCAAAAGGAAGCAGCTCTGTATTCTTACAAGGACAAATGGCCTCAGCATGCATGTTTGTGGCCTGGGAAGAAAATAGATGCAGTCACACTGGAAGCATGCTGACCAGTATAATCTGACAGTCTCTGAGGAAAGAGAACTGGCGAAAGGGCACCCACTTACCTTAATAGCCCTATGGAATATGTCAGGAAATGCCACTAGTAAAGGGCTTACTAAGCAGTAGAATTCTACTTTCAGGGAGCAGAGTAGCAACATGTGATCAAGCCAAGAGCTACAGCCTGTAGAACATTGTATACACAGTAGCAGAACAGTTAGTGGCATCTTGGGAGCTGTAACAATACAGATTCCAAATATTTTCCACAGAAAACTTCAGTGAGGTAACCTCATCTCTTACATGTCTAATTAAGGTCTAAACGTATTAGGCTACCAATATTTTGGTTTTCAGTAACTGAACTCATTATATACTTTTTTCTCCATCTACCTACTCTAAAGAATAAAATAATGGGGACTTACCATTTTTGATAAAAGAGTGAGGATATAATTGTTACCTAAAGCTACTCTTGGATTCCAATGTTGTATGTCAAATGAACTATCTGAAAATATTCTTTACCTGTACGATAGACGGGATTTTGCACTGCTAGTTCAAAATTTACTTCTTTGGATTTCAGAAACACATTAATTCCCTCTTCTTCAGTAACAAAGGTCATTCGGGTTCCCATAGCAAAGACTGTAAATATCGGTCCATACTGAAAAAAACACATAAATACAGATCATATAAGTAAGCAATTCTCATAAGTAAGTTATAGGGCCATGAGTCATGTTTAAGACAGTGTTTCTCAAGAATTTCAATGGTGAAGTTATAGTTAAGAAAAACATTATCATTATGTACAGTAATTAATTCTAAATTTTGACTGATTTAGCCAACTATAAATTATGTAAATCCTAATTTATTCTGTTCTAACACTTAACCTTCCTTTTCATTGTTATTATTTACTTGTATCCTCTTTTCATAATGTGAATAATAATTAGAAATTATTAGAAATTATATCAAACTGTGATATTTGAACATTGTTTTCAAGATTTAGTAGGTTACAAGCAATCTATTGCTCAATTTTATTCAAGAAAAAGATACAAAATTGCTGACTGCTTTTACCATAAATCGGGTCATTCAACAATGTCTTGCAATCCTAAAAAGTTCTCTAATGTGCTTACCTTCTCCTTTTCCAAAATGACTATTTCCTGTACAACTTGCCTAACCCTCTCCACTGTGAGATAGTGTGTCTGGTTTATAGCTCACTGGGAAAATGGAAGCAATCAAGTAAGAGCACCTTCAACTTCTCACCACCAATCTTGCAAGGTACACACATTTGCACCTATTCTCCACGCTTCCCCTTTGGTTAACAGGTGGAGGGTCCTGCCCTGTGCAATGCCAAGAGTTCTTTACTTGTGTTACAGATTCCACACTCTCTTACCTTCTCTTTGTTCTACATCTATGCCTCTTTCTCCTACATCATCAGTTTTGCCCTGTCTGTTAGATCACTCTTAGTTGCCTATAAACGTAGTCTAGTGGGGGGCTTGATTTCAGGGAGTCCATGACTTTGTTGGGGTAAAAATATATCATCATTTTCATTGACCTCTAATTGTAGTTTAGCATTTTATTCTATTATGAGTATAGACAATTCAGCACAATCACATCCATGAATCAATGATCAAAAGAACCCATTATTCGAATCAACTATATTTTCTTAGATTCTGTGTCAAATGGCATCCATTCATCACAGAGGCAACTATATATTAGCTGCATTTTCTTTTTGTTGGTATTTTGGTATTGACTGCCTTACTACCAGGGCTAGCCAATTATTAAAGACAGCAAAGGGCTCACCCAGCCAGGAGCATAGTTTTCATAGGCAAAACAACCAATCTACCCCAACTACCTCCTTACCTAATTCTCAAACACCAAGCCAATATTTCTGTGGCCCTAAATCATCCCAGGGCCATATATCAGGCAATGAGAGACCACCCATATGGCCTAAAACCCTCAGGAATTATTCAAACTAGCCAATCCTAAATTGTTTACTCTGCCCTCTCTTGCCTTTCTTGAGGAAACCCCAATAAAGGCTCTGACCTAGGCTTTTTCCTATCTTCTGATTCCTGACTGACACTGGCACTTTCTTCTGTGGCTTTCATGGCATGCAGTGACCCTCTCAGACCTATGAGTATACTAAACTTCTTCCTTCCATGCTTCATTTTCATTTCCCATGTGGCCACAGTGACTTTACCATACCACATCCAAGATATACATTCTTAAAACAATGACCTGTATTTTTATATCCCATTACAGCTATTATAATTACCTCTAAATACCACTTATGCTCATTGCTAATTCACTATTACAATAATTTCTAGGCCTGCCATGAAATGGCACAAGATCATTCCCATGACACATATTTGGGCACTATCAGGCAACTGTGGGCTCAATAATCATCAAGCTACCAAATAGTGAAGTCTCGCTTTCTTTCACTAGGGATCCAGACATCTACAGTGCTTTCCAATATTCCTTCTCTACAATTGTTTGTCAATACTTAGAAAAAGATGAGTAGTTTTCATTGTTTGTTAAAGTTTTGCCCAAATGAGAATTCTTAACTTTCCATGAGGAAAGTGTCCGTTTGTAACACATAGGCACTCAGGCCACAGTGTAGAACAGCCAAGTTCAAACATACTGAATGACTGAGATAACTGCTGACAAGTGGTATTTAAAGTCATTTATTGCAGGATGACTGCACAGTGCGAATGATTGTGTGAAGTTTATAAATTCTGTAACAATGGGCTTTTTGTTTAATTTGCTTTCCTTTTGTTCTCATTTTTTGCGCAATGTTAGTGCTCTGAGTGTTATGATATAAAGGCAAGCATATGCAATATGTCGTAGAAGTGGTGCTTGTATTTTTCTTAGGCTTTTTATTTTGAGATAACTGGAGACTAACATGCAATTCTAAGAACTAACACAGAGAGATCCCATGTACCCATTACTCTGTTACCCTTAGTGTTAACACCCTGCAAAGCTATAGTTCATCATCATAATTAAGTTATTGACAGATACAGTAAAGATACAGAACATTTCCATTACCACAAAGATACCACGTATTTCCCCTTTATAGCCACAACCATTTCGTTTTCACCTCTACCTCCTCCTTAACCCCTGTCAACTTCTAATTTCTTCTCCATTACCATGATATTGAATTTCAAGAATGTTGTATAAATAGAATCATATAGTATGGGAACCTTTGGGATTGGCTTTTTTTTCCATGACATTATTCACTTGAGATCTATTCAGATTGTGTATGCATGAACATTCATTCCTTTATATTCTGAGTAATATTTCACGGTGGGGATGAACCATAGTCTGTTTAAACATTGTTGAAGGACATTTGTGTCCTTTTATGTTTCAGGCTATTACACATAAAGCTTCTGTAAACATTCATATGTGGGTTTTTATGTGAACATAAGTTTTCATTTGTCTAGTGTAAGTGCCCAGAAGTATAATTGCTGGGTCATATGAACCACCGTTTCCATCAACAATTTTACTGTTTTACATTTCGCATTTCCTCTAGCAATATATGAATGATCTGGTTTCTCTGTATCCTTACTAGCATTTGGGTATTGTCACTATTTTTTACTTAGCCATTTTGATACATGCATAGTGATTTTTAATTGTGGTTATTCCTTGGCTACCCCTAATTGTAAATGATGTTAAACATTTTTTTCATGTGTTCATTTTCCATCTGTGTATGCTCTTGGGTAAATTGTGTGTTCATGACATTTACACATTTTTAAATTGGATTGTGTTTTTACTTTAATTTTGAGTGTTGAGAGTTCTTTATATATTCTCGTTACTAGTCCTTTGTTGGATATGTGGCTTGCAAATATTTTCTTCGGTCTATAAATTGTCTTTTCATTCTCTTAACTGGGGACTTTCATGTTTTAATATTTCTATTTAACAAATAAAATGTTAATATTTACTCTTGAGCCAGCCTCCCATTCTTCTCACGTATTCCCCTACCATAGAAAAGATGAATATGCCAGGGCATCTAAAACTTATTTTTAATTGACCTATGTAAAATGTAAACTATACATAATAGGATGATGAAATACAAATTTAAAAAGATAGAATTGTGTCTTTTAGTACCAGCAGCTATTGAAGACAGGCAATGAGAGCTCAAGTCTGAAAGTAATTTTTTTGAAAAAGTTACTTTGAAGAAAATAAAACAGAATTAAAGAAAAATATAAAGAAATAAAGAGTTTAAAAACACACACTCACACTCTCACTACCCCAACTCAACCAAGAGTGTATTGTGGAAGGAGCATGAACACTAATATAAAGCAAATAGTGAGGCTAAAGCTATTCATGGGGTTAAGAAGCCAGGCAGCTGGAGGACAGAAAGAAGAGGAATACTTTTCATTGTATACGTGTTTATGCCTAGAGTATATAAATCTGTTTAAAGAAAACTGTTTTTTAAAGAAGATGGACTTCCAATTTTGGTAGTGATATTGTGGCAACATCTTTCTGAATTGTTTCACTTTTTTTCCTGGAAGCCACACAAAGCCACAAAGAGAATGAAACGAATACATGGACAAGCAACAAACTACTCTTAACAATAAGAAAACCAACTACAAAAGTGTGGTCAACAGCACCTGAAACCAGCAGAACTGCCAGTGGAAGCTCTCACCGTATAGTGGGGAAATATGAGGAACGTGCAAGGGATTCAATAATGGAAAAGCTCAGAAATGCACACTCTAAGATAGGAGAAGGCAATAAATAGAGTTGGGACCATTGTGAGATGGACTAAAATAAACAGGCCATGGATATTGGAGGCGGTAGCAAAAGCTCACACAGAAACTATTCAGAGGGGTTCTACAAGAACCACCTTCACAAAGTGAAGGGAACACCTGAAAAGAGAGGATTGTGTCTCTTAGTAGCAGCAACCGTTGAAGAAAGTAGTGAGAGCTCGAGCATGAAAGATTAGATCTGGAAAAGCAGAGGAGCCATGGATGCATGGAGGCACTATTTTTTCACTGCAGCAAGAGAGGATGGAAAACTTAAGTTGAGAAACCTGGAAAGAACTACCCCAAACATAAACCTCCTGTTGACAGCTGGTCCAAGACAACTCAACTTCTTAAAATATAGTTAAACAAGTGGGAAAATTTAGCACTATACGAAAATTTTTTTTTTTTTTAAAAGAGGTGAACTTCCTGATAAAGAAACTCACTAAAAATGTTTTGCCAAAGAGTACATGGAACTTGCAATGCAAAATTATTGTTGTGAATTTAAAAAATTAATGTAATAATTGAAGCTGTAAAGAAAACAAACAAAGGAGAAATATAAGAAACTACAGAAGAAACAGCCAGACAAGAGAGAAAATGAGGAAACAAAGGAACTCTGGATATGAAGAGACAATAAAGACATTTCTAAATAAAAGACATGAAGCACAAGGGAGACTACACCCCATGCACAAAAAAGGAGTCTATGGAAAAGAGAGTATAGAAATATGAAAAATGAAAAATATAAAGTAGAAATAAATATGTGAAAAGATGAAAAGAATTGCAGGGGAAATGACAGCTATACAAGATAGGCAAAAGAGACTCCATTTCATTTATCCAACTGCTTAATCAACATCTTCATTTGGATGCCGACATCTCCAACTCCTACATATCTAAAGCTGAACCCCTCTTTCAATGAGTTCTTGCAATCTTGTCCATCTCACTTGATGGCATTCTAGTTTTCAGGCCAAACTTCTTGAAACCACCTTTGACCCTTTTCATTCTTTTACACACCTTATTTAATACACCAGTAAATCTTGTTGGTTCCACCTTCAAAATATATCCAGCCATTTCTCAGACTTCCACTGCTATCACCATTGTCCAAACCACCATGATCTCAAGCTTGACTTATTGTAATAACCTTCAAATTACCTTCTTTCTTTTACTCTTGTGTCCATGTTTTTAACAGGGCAGCCAAAATGACCCTTTAAAATTTAAAGCAGATCACATCATTACTCACTCGAGTTTTCCCTTTTCACTCTAAATTACAAATGCATTTACACTTTGAATCTGATAATTTGCAGATATACCTACACGTGCAGGAATGACATTTGTTGCTACATTATTTATCATAGGAAAATAAGAGAAACAAACCATGTCCATCATTAAATGACTGTATAAGTGAACTATGGTTCAGGGGATACACTGCAGCTTTTAAAACAAATGTGAATGCTTATGCTTCAGTGAACAATGTGGTAGAACCAGGTGAGCCAAAGATCTCACTGGTAACTAGGAAAATATGCACAAATTACAAAGATCATATTTTTAAAGGTATCAGAGAATTAGGGAAACAATAAGAACTAAATGGACTAAAACTCTGCAAAAGAGAAAATTGTGCAAAAGTGAATAAACAATAGGTCACTATTAACTTCCATGATGGTATCTATGAAATCTGGGTAGAGGGTGAAGGTCAGGACTGAAATAGAGACACCTTAAAAAAAAATCTATAGCTAACATTATACTTAGTATTGAACACATTTCATTTAAGATTAGGAAAAAGACAAGCTTGTCTACTTTCACCACTTCTATTCTACAATATATTAGAGGTCCCACTGATCGTATAACACAAGAAAAATAAATAAAAAACATAAAGATAGGAGGTGGGGAAGGAAATAAATTTCTCTTTGCAGGACATAGTGTTTATGTATAAAACTCTAAGAAATCTACAAAATAACCACTAGAACTAAAAAGTGAATTTAGCAGGGTCAGAAGATACAAAGTTAACATACCAAAAAAAAATGTATTTTTTTGTGTGCTAGCATGATACAATTAGAAAACAAAAGTGAACACAATTTTAACTATGATAGCCTCAAAAATATAAAATACATAAGAAAGAAATTAACAATCATGGTCAGGACCACATCTCAAAAAACTACACAATTTCTGAAAGAAATTAAATAGCTAAATAAATGGAGAGCTATACAGCCAGCATTTATAGATTAGAAGACTTAATATTGTTAAAAAGTCTGTTCTCCCCCAATTTTTCTATAGACTCAACAAACTTCCCAAGCAAATTCTAAAATTTATGTTCACATTCAAATTCAAATACTCTCGAATGTCAAGGCAATTACAAAAAAAAAAATGTGGACAACTTTTACCAGCTGATTTAAAAACTACAGTATTTTAGATGGCAATGTTAACAAAGGAGTGGCATATAAATCAATGGAACAGGATAGAAAAGTAGAAATAAATCTACTCATGTATGGTCAACTAAATTATGAAAAGCTGTACATGAGGAAGGGAAAGTCCTCCAAGAAAGGATACTGGAACAATTGGACATCTAGACAGGGAAAAAATGAACCTCAGTCCTTACTTACACCATACAAAAAAATTAACTCAAAGTGGATCACAGACCTAAATGTAAAATGCAACTATAAACTTTTATGAAGAAAACATAGAATAATCTTTGTGACCTTGCTTGACCTTCTTGGACAAATTTGTAAAAACGTTCCCTAAAAATTATCAAAATTGTAAAAGCACAACCACACAGTACATCCACATACACACAAGAATGTTAATTGAAGCATTGGTTGAAATAAAGGAAAAAATGTGGCAGTATCCTATTACTATTTTTGCAAGATAGTGTATATTTAAAAAATATTTTAAGGACAAAAACGTCTACTACGAATACTAATCTTAGAGTGCAGTGAAAATGGATTTCATCACCATTAAATAACACTAGCTGAAATTACAGCGCCAGCTAAATTTGTAGACCAAGTTTGCAAACAATTTTTACAACTACCTCATGTTAACAACGATTTGGATAAGAATTTCTTACACGTCTTCATAAATTGAAATTAATTGCATTATATTTCTTTCCCAATTATTGCGTTTAGTTAATATGTACACACAGGATTTTTTAACCATGATGAGGTAGCTAAGCATTTATAATCTTTGCTACCAAAAAGCCAGTTAGTTGCAAGCTGCTTTATATTTCATAACTGATAAAAAAAATCTATCTCTTTTGAAAAACCCTGCATAAGACATAGTTGTTGACTGTTAGTTGACAAATTTATAAAGGACAAGATCGGTTAATTGAGGCAGCAGGTATGTTCCCTGTGTTCTAACATTACACTCGAGATCCGATGAAAGAAAATAAAGGAAACATTACCTTCTTCGGAAACCCCAAAAGCTAAGACCACATACCTTGATTCTTGCTTTCTCTATAAATTCTAGAGGGGCTTTCCCAAACTCAAATCCAGCTCCAATCCAAGGAATCCAGCCACTTATGCACGGGGGCCCACGCAAGTTCTTCCACTGAAGTAATAACAAAAGAGCAATGCAACCTAGGATTATAATCACTGTTGGGAAAATTAGTTCCATGTTTTTGTCCAGCGTCTTGGAGAATCAGAGAAGGAAAGTCCTGCTGCCGTAGCACTTGTTCCTTCCCAGTGGAATACGAAGCAAACACCGACCTCTCAATCTTTCTGCGGCAACTTTCGAAGCTTCCTCGGCCTTCTAATTGCAGTCTCCTTTTCCCGCCCCAATTTTTAGGTGACTTTTGCAGCATCGCTCCCTCCCACCGCCAATTCTCTTTCAAGTCTTGGCCAACCCAAACAGAATGCAGGAAGCTGGAGGCAGTCGACGAGTGAGGCGGGGGAGGGGGAAAAGGCTCGCGCTGTTGCCATGGAGGCTGAAGGGCGGTGGCTCTGCGAGCGCCCTGCTCGCAGCCAATCAGAGAATGCGACCCGAGAGGCGCGGAGCACGAAGGACTACATTTCCCAGAATTCTCGTGGGCTCGCGTTGTTTTTCTGCTATCAGTCCGCTGGCCCTCTCAAGCGTGAGGCTACTAGAAAGGCTGAGGGTTCGCAGGCCCGCCTGGCCGAGCCGAGGGAGAGACATGGCGTCCGCCGCGCCATTCATCGGTTGAAGAGGGGGCCGCCCTGGCAAAGTGGCAGGCCAGCCGCGGCGCGGGGCGCCGGCCAGAAGGGTTGCATTGTCGTTCCGTCCTGCTGCTGAATGTCGGTCCCAGAGGATGAAGAGAGGCTTTTGCCGCTCGCCCAGAGATGGCCCCGAGCGAGCAAGTTCCTACTGTCCGGTTGCGCGGCTACCGTGGCGGAGCTAGGTACCCGAGCGCCCACCCCTGGGCCTCTCCGGCGAGTGGCTGAGGCGCCGCGCCGGGTGGTGGTTGCGGGGGCGGGGAGTGGTCGTGCGGAAGGGACCCGGAGATGGCTAGGTTCCCCGGTCTGTGCGCACGCGAGGTTGCGCCCTCTTTTCCACACGTGGCCGGTGGATGTGGGAGCGACCCAGCAAGGCCAGGTTCGTGAGGAGGAGGGATTGGAGGTCACTAAGGTCTTTGCCTCCCAATTTCTTCCTCAGAGGTGTGCCATTGTGCCTGAACGTGTACTTTTAGAAGCTTAATTAGCTGCCATTCCTCAATGGGAACAATTTTTTCTTGAGTGAGGATGCTGTTTTTAAAAACTCAGTCCACGTTTCATCCTTATTGAAATAATCTCTGTGATTTATATTCTTACAGAGCCTCACTATTATATATCATTGTCTTTAGGGTCCAAATTGTGGACCCAACTTGTGGGACACATCGTTTATTGAACATCTACTCACCATCTTCCAGCTGACCTCTTTGAGCTTAATTCGTCTATACTGTGTTTACTTTGCAGGATTATGAGCAGTCAATAATATATAAATGCTAACTCCAAGGCAGGGCAACCATAAATTGTGACATTATTATGATTCCTGGAGATATAGTTTAAAGACCCAACCCTGACTTTCTTACAGACTGGGAGAGTGCAGAGACACATTTATATTGTGCTTACTATAATGAAGGTATTGTTAAGTATCTTAAGAGTATAGAGATGGACAGTTAAATCTCCATGAGCAAGTCAGACAAAACGTAAGAGGATGATAATGACCTTGCATGAGCAGGTAGTGTTTCTTCCAAGGGTTTTGTGAGTAGAGTGCCTGTGTGTTCCTTGGGAAGCCTTCACTGTGCATTTTAAGATTACCCTTTCATTTTCTTGTCCACTTAAAACAAACAGCAACAGCTCTGATGTGTTATTTATAAATGTTTGTCCTGTTCTAAAATGAATTTATTTTGTATTTCCAGCAGAGCCAGCTCATGATCTGTTATTTTGCCCTTTGTGCTCCTCCATTCTTGCCCTTTGGGTCCTCTGATTTTTTCTCTCTCTCCTCACAAATCTGAGAATTTTTTTTTTATTCATTGTATTTACTGAAATACAATTGATGAACCTTAAAAAAAAAGCAGATTGCTGAATGATTAGGTATATTTCCAGTTTTGTTTTTTAAACTTTGATGTTTCCCCCTGTGACCAATGGCTTTTGTAAAGGAAAATTTCTTCTGTTAACAATTTGTAGAGAATTGTGTGGGGGCTGGGATGGGAAGTGGGGAAATCAGAATACGAGATGATTTTCAGTGCAAAACAAGTTAGGATCAGAACCTGAAGCATTATTTAAGTAACTAGCAAGAAAACCAAAATTATTTTGAGAAGTATAACCTGTGCTAATATAGAGACTTCTATATCTTGTGACTTCAGGTTTCATATTTCAATAAAGCATTGCTGAATTCTCTGTATGTAAACTACTTCTGTTTTAGGGAAACTATCAGCAAGATATTTACATTTACAAAGACCTGTGGTAAGATTTACTGTTCTCTTCCAGTCACTCTGTTTTCTCTTGGAAAAAGGATACCTATTGTTTTGTATGAGTTGGTAGTCATTGAAAAGACTTATGTAATGTCAATAATGTTCATGAACTTATCTGAATCTGGTTATTTCAATTATTCGGGACATTGTGTGTATGAAGTTAGGAACTAGATCTTCCTAATGTGGTCCTGTTTCAAGATAAAAGGTCTATCTCTAAAATGTAAACATTAGAAAAAGATTTTCAAGTGCAGTTGGTACTTGTAAAGAGAACATGCATAAAACTTATCAGCACAGGAAAAACAATATGTGCCTTAATTGAAAGAATTTGAGCATGCCATCTTGTATATAAACGATGACATTATAAACTCCATATTGCATCTTCTGTATCTCAAACATCCGGTCAATGATTCATCTGCATGTGAACATCACCCATGAAACTACAGAATTCAGCTTCATCCAGCATTTATTAATAACCTACCTAGTATAAATAGCACAGTATTCTGAAAGTCACATTGGATCTTAATCATGATCGCAGTTAAGAGGACACCACAGAATATGGATACCTGAAATTATTCCCATTAGAAAGAAAACAAAAATTATGGACAAAAGTAGATTTTAGACTGAAATTTCTGAATAAAAGGAACCCTAAAGTTGTCACTTTTTTTCCCTGCTGATCTGGGGGTACTCTGGGACAGTGATTAATGAATTTGGGAGTCCATAAGCATCAGCTGATTTCTGACTCCCCCAACCCCCATCAACCTACTAAGAATCCGTCAGCCATGGGGCTAGGAAATTAGCAGCTCTTGACAATATCCCTAGCTGATTCTGATGTATTCTAAAATTTGAAAACCACCAATCTTGTGACTAAAATATTAGTCTTATGATTTTAGAATTTTAAAATTTCTGTTTCTCTGAATATTGTGGGTTTCCCCCTCGTTTTGTTTCTTTGTTGTTGTTAGCAACTTTTCCCCTGGATCTCACAAAAACACGACTCCAAATGCAAGGAGAAGCTGCCCTTGCACGACTGGGAGGCAATGCAAGAGAATCTGCTCCCTATAGGGGCATGGTGCGCACAGCCCTAGGGATTGTCCAAGAGGAAGGCTTTCTAAAGCTTTGGCAAGGAGTGACACCCGCCATTTACAGACACGTAGGTATTTATCTTGATTCTGGCTGGTAAGTTTGTTATGAGTTCTGAGTTTGTCTCCTCTGCTTTTCTGTTTAGCTGTATCCAAAAACCAGTTAGTTTTTTCTACTAATATGATAAATGAATATATAGTCTCTTAAGAAGAAGAAAACTAACTACCAATTGTAATTAAGGAATTATTGCCTTAAATTTTTAGAAATGCTTACAGAAGTATTTAGGAATGAACTGTCTTGATGTCTCTAATGTACTTTAAAATATTAAGCAAAAGCAATGAAGCAAATATGGCAAAAATGTTAACAATTGATAAATATCAAGTGTAGATATTAGAGAAAGTTATATTATTTTCTCTACTTTTCTATGTGTTTGAAATTTTTTCTGATTTTAAGTTTAAGAAAGAAAAAAATGCCTGATATTTTTCTCCACTTCAGAAACATGAAATTTAAATTTTTAATTTTTTTTTGAAAATTCAAATACAATGCCAAATCTCACCGGTCTCTGTCCCATCCGTTAGAGAGTAGGATACTCTGAAAGAGAACAGGGATGACTGTCTAGTGCAACTCTGGCGATAAAGTAAATGCAAAGCAGGTGATTTTTTTGTTTCAGTTCTCCAGGATACCTAACTAGTTTTGTAGGCCTTTGGTTACTCTTAAAGAAAAATAGTTGTAACTACACTACAGCAAATGAGAATACTTTTTTGCTCTGCTTCCCAAGTGGCACAAAAGATAGGAGTTGCTAAGTTCAGCCCTCTGTGTAGGAAAACATAAACTTGGCTTCAAAGATAGTAGGACAGGTTGTGGCATTTTTCTCCTTTACATTCATTAGTGTTTCCACAAATATGAAGGAATTCTTGGTCAGAAAACTTTCAAGTACTAATATTTACTGTCTTATTTTAAAACCTGGTTCTTTAGATAGGAAGTTTAGAGTGTATTCACCGAGAACTGTTCTTAGAAGTATTGTTTTAGTACTCTGGTTTTTGGATATCTTAAAATACTTCATCAAACCTCTTAAAATAAAGAAAAACCTTCTCTATATGAATATCACGTAGTTATTTTAATAATTTTATTTCTCACCTTTTAAAAATATTTTCTATTTGTGAATTTCACTTCTTTTGTATTTTGTTGACAACCATATCTATTTCTTTACCATTAAGATTATTTCATATGTTTGACATTTGACTGAAAAATTACCCATACTATTAATAATTATTCAGTGAAGCTTATACATGTTTATTAAATGGAAATGCCTCTATGAAGCTCTCTACTAGGGCATATGGAGTAATGAAAACCTACCTTGAAAAGCTCATGGTCTGATGGAAAGAAAGTCAAGTTAATCTCTAATTAATATGATAAATGCCATGTTAGATGTATGCCTGAGTAGTTCCTCGTGCAAAGGAAAGGACAGAGAGCACTTCCTGGAAAAGTAGTTCTCTTAATTGAGTCTTAAATACAGGAGGAGTTAGTAAAGCAGAGAAGGGAGAATCCATTCAAAAAAGATCAGACAGCATGTAAAAGGCCTGTGGCTGAAAAAAAGCACACCACATGCAGAGAAACTTCGGAGAAGTGCATGTGTCAGAAGCATAGGGTATATGAGAAAGACACAGCTAGAGAGATCAGCGAGGCCAGGTAGAATGCTCTCTTGTTTTTATTAAACATAGCTGAGTTCACCTTTTTAATCTGTTTGACAACAGTGTATTCTGGAGGTCGAATGTCACATATGAACATCTTCGTGAAGTTGTTGTGGCAAAAGTGAAGATAAGCATTACCCCTTTGGTAAGTTTTGTTTGAAATATATGCTATTTTCCCTAAGGCTTTAATGTTTATCCATGAGATTTGTATAAATTGTGCATTATACCAAAAATTGCCTCATGTTAAAGGCTTAAAATAATATTTACAATATAAATCCAAATGATTGAGCATTTATTGAACACATATAAAACACGTAACATATGTATATAAAAATTGTCTATATATGTTATTAATATTTTAATATTAGGAGAATTCTTATAGAATTCTTTATTCCTTTTTATACTGAGAAATCCTGGCTTTTAGAGTCATATAGAGATGAGCTCAAGTCAAATTCCTGGTTACTACTATGTTACCTAGGTAAATCACTTCACCTTTTATATCTTCAGTTTTTCTCAGATGTAGATGTAATACCTACCATCAAGTATCTGTTTTTTGTTAGGATTAGATGCGATGATGAATGTAAAGTATATTTTCACTTACAACATTTTATATCAGAAACAAAGAGGCTATATAAATAATATAAATCTTTGTTAGAGCTACATAGAAACTGTAAATCAAAAATATATAAAGAACACAAAGGAAAAATAGGGAGTTTCACAAAAGAAGAAATACGAATGTTCTTTAAACATGTAAATCTTCAAACTCACCAGTAATCATGGAAATTAATTAAAACTATTAACTATTAAACTGTTAATGGGAATGTAAGTTACTATAGCCTTTTGAAGCATAAAGTACCTATTTTAAATTAATTAAAAACTATTAACTATTAAACTGTTAATGGGAATGTAAGTTACTATAGCCTTTTGAAGCATAAAGTACCTATTATTATTATCTTTTTGCCTACAGCTTCTGGTATTCATACGTAAGTGGTCTCCCATCCAAATACTAACCAGGCCTAACCCTGCTTAGCTTTGGAGATCAGACGAGATCAGGTGTGTTCAGGGTGGCATGGCTGTAGGCTCAAAATTTTTAAATTTGTAATTCTTTGACCCAGTAACTCTTTCTTTATGATTATAATTCAGAAATACTTTTACCTGGGCATAAAGCTATACATATACACAGATATTGACTATGGCAATTTGAGAATAACAAATTTTTTAAAAATTAACTAATTTGAAAGTAGTAAGATAAATTACAACATATATAGAGAAACACAGCTTTGATAGAATAAGGAAAGTTTTATATGACTAACATAAAGATATCTATAATATATTTTCTGGGGTAAAAAAATCCAAGTCACAATGATAAGGGCAATAAGTAAAATTTCACCTTCCAGGCAAAATCTCTTAGCCTTGTTTTTGAAAAATAGTAATGTACTAAGCTATACAAATTGCTTTCCCAGAGTTAATGATGGAATAGATTGCATTTGTAATTCCCTCCAGATAGGAAAGGAATAAGTAGTTCAAAGAAAATATTTTACCATGAAGTCAACTCTCATGGTATTTATCAGTTCATAGAGAGCTGCCTCATTAAAAAAAAAAAATCTCATGATATCTTTTGACCCAGTCAGAACAATTCATTTCGTCAGTAGGTATTTATTGATGATTATGATATGCCAGTCCTATACTTAATATGGAGGTTGGAGTAATGAAAGACATATCCCTGTCATCATTGATCTCACTGTAATAGAGACAGATGCCTAAAGAATTAGAATTATGTAGCAATTACCGAGGAGATAGTGGTTATGCGATTCACAAAGAGAATGCTTTGTGCTCATTAAGTTCTTTGGAAGGCAGTTTGATAGGGCCTATCAATGTCATGTAAATGTCCAAATTTCTTAGATAAAAGTTATGCTGGGCCTATGAATTATGGTGTATCCATAAAATTGAATGCTTTTAAACTTTTTTTTTTTTAATGAGACAGCTCTCTATGAACTGATATGAGATAGCCTTCAAGATATACTCTTAGGAAAAAAATCAAAGTGCAGGACAGTATACAACCTGGCATTCTACATGTATGCTTTTAAAAAGTAATACATGTATGTTTGTGTGCACAGACTGTCAGTTGTAACTTAGTATTAAGACTTTAGGCTCTATATTCAGGTAGCCTGGAATTACATCTAGGTCGTACCACTCAGTTGTGTGATTGGAGCTGTTATTTAACCACCGTATGCCTATTTCCTCATCTGTAAAGAGGAAATACAGTCGTAATAATGTCATAGGGTTGATACAAGAATTAGATGAGGTTTTTAAAAATGCTTAGAAAACTGCCTGACATAATAAGCATTCATTAAATGCATCCTTGTTATCTCTAGAAAGGCCTAAGAAACTAGAAATTGTAGCTGCCTTAGAGGAAGAGGAGGGGAACTGGGGATAGGGACCTTTTTTTACTCTAATCCCATTTGAACCTTTTTCAAATATTGTTTTGGAGTAAAAGGGGGGAAAAATGCCCTTTTCCTCCAAGAGACTATTGCAGTAATCTAGGTAAAAGATAACTGGGGCCTGGCCTGAAACAAGAACAGCTGAAATGGAAAGAAGAGGAGAGATTCAAAGCCTGTTCAAGTATAATAGTCTAGGCTTGATCACTGTTGGTTCTGGAAGGTGAGGAGAAGAATCTAGGGAAAGAGTATCCTCAAAGAGAGGAAAGTTTACCCCTCACTCCTGCCCAATATAGTAATTTGTAAAATTTGACTTACCAGCCTTTGTCTGCCAGACTGATTACATCTGTACTGCTTTTATTCTGTGGTCAGAATTGAACTGTAATTAAATTATTAATTCAGATGTTTATATCTCTGAAGTAACTGCCCTTCCTTTGACTTTCAGGCCATGTAAGGCCTCTGAAATTGCAGATTTGAATTTCAACTCCTTGGGGTCCTTTAACCTTTCCATCTCTAAACAAATGAACCATCTTCTTCTGTGATTTGTTTGGGTCTCTTCCTCACTTTGTCTTAAATCTCATGCCTGGGCTGTACCAGCTTGTTCTTGTTAACTACAAAATTTGTGGCATTAGTGATAGCCTTTAAAAAAAATTTTATCTGCTTTTATAATTAGGAAATCAGTGATTGGAGGGATGATGGCTGGTGTGGTTGGCCAATTTTTAGCCAACCCAACTGACCTAGTGAAGGTCCAGATGCAAATGGAAGGAAAACGGAAACTCGAAGGAAAAACCATTGCGGTAAGTTCCCCAGTCAGCTGATACCTTTCCTTTCCCCTTTGTCACCATCATATTTTGAACATTTTACTTAATGGATGTATGCAGTTTTATAATTCAGCATTTGGTAAAAACATTAATTCTAACTCTTTTAATTTGAAAGTTATATTCATTAAGTGGAGAGCTAAGATGGACCTTTTCTCTGCGATACGGTATGCATGTTCTTTATCAGATTATGTGTGTGCTCCTTTTCCCAGCCAAGGCTGCTTGATATAAAGAATTTAATCATTTGGGATTTTCCTTGGTGTGAATTTCAGTTTTACCATTGGGCCTTGGTGTTGTGGAAATCACTAAACATTTCTAGTCTCTGTTTTTTGTCTTTAGAAGAGGCCATCTCAAAAGGTTTGCAAGATAGACTGCCTGGCTCATAAGGTACCCAAAAGCTTGGTTTCTTTCCCTGTCTCTCCAGGAGAAGGGAAATAGCAAGGTTCATCTTGCAAATTGTTCCCACTTCCCTCTCTATTCCCACTTCTCCTGTTTTCCCAAGTTTAAGTAAGTTTTAAAATTATGCCTTGTGATATTAAAAACTCCTCTGCATTGGCATGTATTATCAAAGTCTGCCTTCCTTCAAAGGGCTTCATGAGCAACAACTTTTAAGAATACTGCTTAGCCAGTTATAGCGGGAAAGGGGTACAATTGTGAAGACAGATAGACTCCTCCCAGGAGGAAAAAGTACAGGGTGCTTTATGCTGAGTACGTAGGGGTCTGTTCCTCTGAAGACTGCAGGTCTGTGGTTGAGCCAGAGATGGAGGAGGATTTGGGGCCTCTTTTGGGAGTTCACCACTGACCACTGCTCTTCACTCTGCTACACCTCTACCTGACTCAGAAAATGAGGTTTGGGCTGCAGCAGTCCAGACTTCCGTTCAGCCTTTCAAACAGGGAAAGAGCACACATCGCAGAGGAGAAAAGGGAACCATTCTGAATTAAGGAAGTATTCAACAGAATTCTAGGGTCTATTTTGTCATTTTGTAACAATGTCTAATTACTAAATAACAGAGAAGTATTGTTGTCTTGTTTGGATACAGAGAGCTATGAGGATTCTGGGATATCTGAATTTTTAACTTATTGCCTCAGTATTTTCCCTCTCTCTGTCTCTAATGTCAGAAATTTTTGGTTTGCTGTAGTAAAAATCATTGACTGTCATTGTAAAGAACATGAACTTTGGGATCAGACAACCTGGGATTCAAATCGTCTTTACCATATTTTAGCTCTGTAACTCTCATCAAATTCCTTAGCCTCTCTAAGGCTCAGTTTCCTCAGATGTAATTTGGAATAATAATATACACATCATAGAGTTTTCAGCAATAAAATACATCTTATCTATATTAAAGAAGTCTGGTGTTTAATAAGTGCATGATAAATTTTAGCTGCATTGACCATCATCATTAATAGGCATAACTCCCCATGTAGCATAATAGCATTATTCATGACCAATAAATATGTCATATGATCTCTTTGGGGAGACAGAGGGTAAAACCTGAGTAAAAGCTATACAACTAGTAAGTGGTAGAAGTAGCATTTGACTCCAGGTATTTCTAACTACATAAAATCCAACTTTTATATCAGAGGTTTCCAAATTTGGTTTATGGTTCAGCACCACTTTTTAAATCTGTGTACAGAAAAATGAGCAAAATAAGGATAAGATAGTAAATTTTTCATAAAGGCAAAAGTGTTCAGTTTTAAAATTTCTCATGATTAGGCTGTCCTTCCTACTTTTTGATCTAAAAATATCATCTCTTTTATGAGATTATATGAGGATCAAATTTTTTAATGTTACTTAGTAAAAGGACAAAATTTGCAGGTCTTCCACCAAGTAAAATCAACCCAGAGGTCTGATAACCACTGTTCCCTCCTATAATTAATTTGTATAAAAGAATTTTAATCTGTTCAAAAAATGAGAGAAGAATATGACAGTTTATAAAGATTTCCACAAAAAATATTTAATTACATGTTGGCCATTTTTCTGAAGGATTATTGTTTATCTAGAAATTAGATTTATGTGAATTGCTTGATAATTTTCTAACAATTCTGGATAATTATTCTAATAATTAAGATGTTATTTTACTCAAAATCATAACAGCTATAGGTGAAGCTTACCCAGTTGCATTCTGTACATAGGAATGCATAGTTTTTACATTTCATTATTATTTCCTTTAGATATCGTGGTGTACATCATGCATTTGCAAAAATCTTAGCTGAAGGAGGAATACGTGGGCTTTGGGCAGGCTGGGTACCCAATATACAAAGAGCAGCGCTGGTGAATATGGGAGGTAATGGAAACTTAATTCATTTCTGAGAAGTCTAATTATCTTAATCATTATAAGTACTCACATTAGGGAAAGTGAAAAACCTTTCATTATTTTTAATAACATATATTGGCAGCAGTCTTTTATATTGTCACATCATATTTGAGTAATTTCCCTAGAGCATTTTCACTCTTTTTCTACAGTGATGTGTGAAGGATTTCCACAATAATTCAGTTGCAACATTAATGAGACCAAACTATTTCTAAGGTCTCCTCTCCACCCCACACCTTCTTTTAAGATTCAAAAGAAATTAATTGTGGGATAAATAAACATTTAAGCCTTCTTTTCGTTTCTGTTCCCAGATTTAACCACTTACGATACAGTGAAACATTATTTGGTATTGAATACACCACTTGAGGACAATATCATGACTCACAGTTTATCTAGGTAAGTGATTGTTTTAATTTTAGGCTCTATTTTTTTTCTCTCTTCACTTTCTTTCATATTTGGCACACATTCTAACTTTTTATCTCTTTTGATTAGGAATCTAGTGATAACACACTTAGAGAAAGGTGATACATTAATAGAGAGCAGTTTTCTTAAAGTTTGTTGAAATTAAAATAGGAAGATAGAGACAAAGTTGTAGAATGTTGCAGATTAAACCTCCCCAAATATTTGTACCTTGGTGAGACCCTCCCAGGGTCACATTCTGATGGTGGATTCTCTATCTCAATTCAGTAAATATTTGAGGATCTTTTATGTTAAAGACACTGTGCAGGGCCTTATAACTGGTACAAAAGTTTACCAAGTCAGAAAACAAGACAATTATAAAAAACGGTGGACAGTAAATGCTGAAAGAAAGTGACTAGTTAATGTAGAGTTCAGAGGAAGGAGAAAACTAACCACTTGGAAGGGCCTACAAAGGAGACAGAATTAGATATATGTTTTGAAGGACTGTTTGTGGCTCTTGACAGAGATAGGAAAATGAGCATTTCAGGCAGGAATAGTATGTGCTTTAATCTCTTTACAACTCAATTTCAAATATCCATTAGAGTGAATTGTTTATAGATGTCTAGTATCTTTAACATTATAGTGTTTTTATTTAGCTTCTGATCTTGTTTTCAAACTCTAGAACCCATTATGCTATTTAGACTACCCCAAAAGTGTATTAATAGTGTCAATCCAGTAATATTTGGAGATACATTAGATATAGATGTGATTATGCTGAATTCAAGGTTCACCTTAACTTAATATTCCTGGAGTGGTTTTGTGTCATCCCTCCTTTTTAAAAATAAGTATTATTTTAGCGTTGCTAGGGCAATACTTTTGTACGTCTTTGCTCCCTGTTCTTTCCCATTCCAAATCCCCACTGAGGGTGATCACAGTCTATACTGTACTTTTTCTATCCAATAGTCCAGCCTCCTCTTTCATAGAGAAAATTAAGGATTTTAGCCCTTCTTCGATTTTTACCTCCATCCCTATAAACATATTTATTATATCTATGGTCACTCTTACCTTCTTTCTGCCTCTGTCTTTGTGTGTGCTGTTCTGCGTGTGAAGATGTTCTTTCCCAGTCACTACCTGTCAAGTCATCTTGTGAAACTTTCTTATCTTTCAAGATGCTTGTCTGTTCCATTGTTATGCTCTACTCTAGGAGCAGGTTATATTCAAGTCTGCTTGAAATTCCCATAGTGATATCTGTTTCTTTGTCATTGTCTTTCTACCCAAATGGTCTTTGAAATCCCACACTTTGAACCTACAATTCATGAAATTCTCAGCAGGTGTAAGTCTGCTTAATGTACACTACTCCACTTCAAGATATGTCTTTTTTAGAAGGACTTACGATTTTCCATCAGTATATATTCCAGCCCTAATCTGAAATAACTTACCCTTATTCTTCTCTAATTCAGTTTTTGAGAAAATGAAATAATTGGTATTGGTTCATTTTGGAGCTCCACCCACTGGATTAGGTTTTTAAATAGGTTGGTATAAGTATATGTGGTACTATGAGGTAGCTCAGAAGTTGCTACCTATGAACTCTAAGTAGGTACAGAGTGCTATGTGATCTTAAAGTTCTGGATGCTGTGTCACAGAATACAGTGAATGCTCATGGAGGCCTGAAGGGGATTGCCGCTATACAGAGCACTTTATACAAGCTGTCAACATCTGAAGAAAAGGGAGTTTGATATGAAGAAGAATAATAGGAATGGTGTAAGCACTGAACTATGCAATTAAACGTGGTGAAAATGGTATATTGTATGCTATGTATGTTTTAGCACAATTTTAAAAAATGGTGTGGCTAAAATGAAGTCTTGGAGTAAGGCAGGAACAGTAGCAAACTATGGCCAGGATTTTAGTGAGATTGGAAGGTAGGTGGCAAGGTATGTTAAAAAAGGAAGCAAAGAAAAGTTGAGTTAAATTAATGGTCGGAAAATTATATAGAACAAGAAGACCAGGATAATCGCCTTTTTTTAAAATCTTGAGACTATTAAGAGGTAAAACTGCAAAAGGTCAGTCCACACTATATGAAGATTATACATAAGCATGATTATTTAGTTGATCCTGAAGAGTATTGTTGATTCTGATACAGTGCTGATGGAATATTTTAAAACTAGTCTTATAGATAGCCATTTGGGCTCCTGGAGAGAACAAAAGATTTGCCCATCACTTTCTGTCCATTACCTCTTTAGCTGTGTCCTGAGCCTCATTTTGGGGTATTACTAGTGAGGAGTGATAAAGGTCAATAGCAACAGTGGCAACACCGTTACAAGTAGCTTGGCGGAATTGATGTCCCTGTGACTGCTGTGTCTCCTCACTTTGACTCTAGATGCCATCTTACTTGAGGCCTTTTAAATACATTATTTGCTCTCTTTTTTCAATATTTATTTAAATTAATATTATTTAAATAAGATTTTAAATAAATAATCTCTAATAATCTCTAGTAATCTTTATTTTTTAAAAAAAAGTCTAGCCAGATCATACTATGGCCTCAAAACAATTTGATAAGAAGAGGATGAGGCCGTTGGCAGCTGTGTCCTAAAGTCTCTATGTGACAAGTAGGGCCCACAGTTGCCGAAGGGGGTCCTTGGCGTGGTTAAGATGCAGGAAAAAAAAAAAAATCCTCTAATAATCAATTACAAGGGCTACCCACCTTTTAAAAAGAGTTTATTAATATTACACTCTGAAAGAAATAGTTTCCACTCTTGCCACTTGGGTATAGCTGAGCTGGCAACCAGCATCTCTGAAGTATAGGGACAAGTCAGAATGTACTGTTTCTTTCCAGTCTGTCAAGCAAAGAGGGAGAAGCTGTGTATCTGTTTTTACCCTGCATCTTTTCTGTTCCTTACCTTTTGATTAGTTTTGTGTGGTTTTTTCGATAAATAGCTTTAGAACTTAGGTGAATTTTGTGTTAGTTGAGATGTTTTATGTGAAAATATGAAGCTATGTTAAAATCAGTGATCTTGAACTTTGAGTTTCAAAGAAGCTGAACAAATAGGAAATGATGTAAAAGAGCATTAGTTTGTATTATTAGAATATATGTGGCAAAACGATACATTCTTTCTGTATAGGTAATGTCTGTCATGTGGACAGAGACCCAAGGAAAGTTATATGCATAGTTGGGTCATTTGCTGGAACATGTAAATAGGTTATATGAGTTCCCTCTCTTGAATTCAAGTAGTTCTAGAGTGATTTTTCCTTTGAATTTTAAATCCTGACCTGAAAGAGGTAGGGTCTAGGTACTTTCTGATATGATAATTTAGAGTAAGAGAGTATGAAGATTCCTAATGCACCTTCAACTTTCCTACCAGAGAGCCTTCAGAGATTTCAAAAGCCTTGGCACAGAATTCAGTGGTCCTTATCTTTGTGAGGTATTTGATACGCCAGAAGAACATAAAACCTTTACGCAGTTTTTCTTTCTAGCTTTCCATTAGCCAAACATAAGCTCTTCAGCCTCTCATCGCCCCAGCTTCTGGCACTTAGACCTTCTTCTGTTTTCCATGATTCAGGTTGACCACCCCTTTTCTCATCACATGCCTTTCTCCTGAATAAGTTTAAAGCAGTTAATGAGTTTTCTGTTTATGGAATTTTGATCACATTCCCATATTGCTTCTCTCATGCCTACACAATGAACTGCTAGTGGTTTTAAACCTTTCAGTAATTCTTTTACGCACTCTTGATTTACTCTGCAGTAGGCTGACCACATCCATTTTGTCTCTTTTGTGTAATGGACAAGAAGACTTTTTCAAGAAAGTGATAAGCTTGTTGGGTAAAGAAAGGGGGATGAGCAAAAACTCATCAGACTCTGTGCCTGAGCATGGATTGAAAGAAGAACAAGAATTTTCAGTTATCGGGGCATAGGACATTCCAAATGAAAATTAAAAGCACGGAGGTGTTAGCATGGTGTATAGAGAACTACACTTAGTTATATTGTTAGAGCATAATGGGCAAAGAGAGAATATCTAAAATAAGATCAAACTCCGTAAATAGCCTTCATGGGCTGATCTCTGCCTACTTCGTTAGTCTTTCATCTGGCTAGACTCTCACTCCTTCAGGATACTGCAGCCGTGTTGGTTGCTTTCTGTGTCTTAAACACACCAAGAGTATTCCAGATTCAAGGCTTTTACTGTGCTCTTTCTTCTGCTTGCAGTACTGTTTCTCCAATTCTTCACACAGATGCTTCCTTCTTGCCAGGTGTCAGTTCTGCTGTCACCCCAAAAGACTTTCTATTACTGCCTGTCACTAAGTTACTCCCTATCACATTACTCCATTTTATTTTTTTCATACCACTTACCGGCATCTGAAATTATTCATTTCTTTTCTGCTTCTGCCCAAATAGAGTGTAAATGCTTTGAGGACAGGATCTTCTCTGTCTTACTCTCCTTCTAGAAGAGTACCTGCCACCAGTAGGTGTTCAATGTATATTTATTGACTGATATTCTTTTGTTTTTCTTTTTATCTACCTCTGTAATGAATGAATTTAGCACTGATTTTAAGCTAAAAGAGATTATAAAGAATATTATAGTAATGTATTGTGTTCTATTCTTTTTAAATATTAAATTCCCTTTTCTTAAAATCGAGCAACTGCTACATGTTCTCTTTCAATTTCACCTATTTGTATCTATAGTTTATGTTCTGGACTGGTAGCTTCTATTCTGGGAACACCAGCCGATGTCATCAAAAGCCGAATAATGAATCAACCACGAGATAAGCAAGGAAGGTAGATAGAAAGTCTTCAGTATCCGTGTGTCTGAATGTCTATAATAATATTGTTCTTTAAAGATGTTTCCCCTACTTATTCTTAAAGAAATGTATTTATGTGTTTATGTGTGCAACCAGGAAATTATTTTTATGCAATTACCTGCTCTTTGATGAAAATGCACTATGCCTTTGGGGAAATAAGCTAATTTAACAATCATTATTTAGTCACAAGATATTTATTGTGACTTTATTGTTTTCAAAGAGTTTTGAAAAACAGACTCTGCTGAGAATTTACAAAGCATTTTCTTCAGAAGCTCATGACTTAAATAACATGGAAAATTTGATTTGATATAAAACAGCGTGTTCTCTCTGGAAGCAATCAGGTAGAGTGAATTCTGAGCATAAGACCAAGGGTGGGATGAATCAGAAGAGTCAACCTTGAAAATATCATTAAACTCAAAAGAGGTGATACATAATGTCATTTCGTTCATCGTTTCTTTATAATGTTAATGAGATAAAATAGGAACTTAACTCTCGTTTATATCAATTAGTCTATGGTAAAATTGGTTTCATTATATACATCATTTTGCATAAAGTTGCAGAACTTCTCAATGACATTGAGAACTTACTGTATATAGAACCACAAATATTTGTCCTAAACTAGCAGAAAATATTTAATTTATAGTAAGTTTCTTTTGGCTATTTTTTAAATTAATATTTTATTTATACATCTGTTTACACACAAAAAAATTTAACAAAATTGTCTTCTTTCCTTTTTAGGGGACTTTTGTATAAATCGTCAACTGACTGCTTGATTCAGGCTGTTCAAGGAGAAGGATTCATGAGTCTGTACAAAGGCTTTTTACCATCTTGGCTGCGAATGGTAAAGTTAGGTCTTTCCTTCTTTCGTTTTTGTTTGCACTGAAGATACTTTTAATATGTAAATATTTTCCCTTTTCTCTTCTGGGTTTTGGCATGGTCTTGTTCCCAAACCTCATTTCTGTCTTTCTTTTTTATATTTCTTTTTTTCATTTCTTTTTACCTTTCCTTAGAGTTCTATTACCTTCTTTGGTAGATTAAGGTAAAGTAATTCACTTACATCCAGAAGTGAATAAGTTGACATTCTGTTATTATGAAGCCAATAGATAGATTTTTCTGCAGTTTGAGGCTTTTAGTAGTCCATTTAGCCAAAATATCATAATTTTGGACAGGTATACAGCTTATATACTAGAGACCATTCCTATGAAAATGTTACTGTTTCAAACAAAATTTGTTACTTTGATGGCAAATGTCACATTACACATTAATATTACTACCACAAAGCTCTGCTTAGTAAGAAAGCATTATGTCATTTTTATTTAGTTTGGATGTTTTTACTGAAGTGAACTAAGATGTAGAATTAAACTTATTTAAGCAAAATAAAATAAAACGAAGTACTCAAGTATTTTGTAAGTTAAAAAATATTTTTTTAAATGAATGAGTTGTGGGTTTAGAAATTCAAACAATCAATACTTTATACAATATAATATATATTAGTTGAGAACCTACACCATGTAAAGTGTTATACTCAGTGTCTGTCTTGGTACTAAAGCTTCTAGTCTAGGTGAGGACACACATTGAATAAGAAACCCGAAGTGATGACTGGGAGGGGGTATGTGCATGGTAATATGGAAATATATAGCAAGTGAGTACAGCCTAGGCTGAGAATTTAAGAAAATCTTCTTGAGAACAGACTTTTGAATTGAGATTTGAAGAATGAGTAGGACTTAGCCTCATAAAAAGGGTAGAAAAGAACATTCTTGGTAGAAGGAATAGTTGGAAATGGACAGAGAACATAATGAATTCGAGGAAATGAAGGAAGCCCAGCAGGCAGGCCAAACAGAAACATAGAAGAGGACAGCACAGGGTGAGGTCAGAGAGAGACAGAGGCCATATGACCCATAACAGGGAGGGACCTGATATGTTTGGAGAACTACAGAAAATTCATTGTGGCTGGAGAATAAATAGGGCCTCAGAGTGGGGCACTGGAGAGAATTCTAGAGAAGTACTTAAGGACTCATTTGAGAAGGACCTGGTGAGCCAAGTTTCATAGTTCACATGTAACCCTATGGTTAGCAAACAGCTGCTTAAACATGGGAACAGTGTGCTAAGATTTGTTTGGGGACAAGATTACTTGGCAGCAATATAGAAGATACATTGAAAGCTAAGATACAAGAAAGGAAGTTTTGACAGTGGTCTAGCCAGGAGATGATTGTAGATGTGGAGAGAATAGACTCTAGGGACATTGATGGTTAACTCCACAGGACTTAGTAACTGATATAGAATGTGAGAGAGAAAAAGAAGGAAATATGACTTTTAGGTTTCTAGTATGGGTGACTACATGGATGGGTGAAACTATTGATGAAAAACAAAATCAGGGTCAGGAGGAGTGAGGGGCAGGAAGAATATCCAAAGACGAAAGAATACTGAGACCACTTGATTGACCCATTTTCTTTTACATGAGACCTAGGAAGTATAGATTACAAAAAAATATGAGAACTAATGTGTAACAACCACAGGACTAAGCTTTTTACACATGTAAATTATTGTTTAAAATCTTACAAAAACCTCATAAAACAGATAGTGTTATCCTTATTTTTCAGATGAGAAACCACGGCTTAAAGTACAAGATACTTAAGTTCATATATCTAGTATATGGAGAGCTAAGAATTAACTACAGATCTGTTCAACTCTAAATTCATATTCCTAAATAATGTAGTATACTGAGTTTCTCAAGACCCTACAGCTATAGAAGTTTTAAAAGAAAAGAGTGTGTAGTGATGGAGAGATGTTACCAGAGAAAGGCTGGGTAACAACCTAGAGATCATTGCCTTGTTGATTTGCCATAGTGCATGACCCTGACTTTAGAAACCTGACTCATGAGCATTTCCAGTAAATTGGCCTTACAAATACAGATTCACTTCAGCTGAACTCATTGAAATTGATAAGCGGACCACTTTATCACCTCATTCACATTGAGAAACACATTTGGCAAGTGATCCAAATGCTGAAGTCCTCTGGACAGAATTCTTCTAAATTTGAGCTATATGGGGAGCCAAGTTTAATCAGAAGGTTGCTTGCTGAACACAGAAAATAACAGGAAGATCTTATTTGAAAATTAATACTTAAGAATACTAAACCAAGAGCCCTTATGTGTTAGCTACACAGTAATAGGCATATGCTTGGCTCACTTCATTTGTGGTTACAAGAATATGATATCATCACAGCTTCACATTCTTTATTTTGTCCAAGTCTTCATACATTTAAGTCACCAAGATGTGATCTCCACTAGTAAACTCTCAGTCTACCAATATAACATGCTTAATATTTCCAAACATATATGATACACATATTGTTTTATACACTCTCTAACCAAATATGTTTTACATTCTAATTGCTTAACCCTATTTCTCTAGGATGACTGAGTTTCTCTTTGGTCAATATTACCCATCACCTATAAACCACACCAGACAGGAATTGGATTCAAGACACTGTTTCTCTCATAGTTGCTTCTGGTGTTTACTCTGTGATTTCCCCCAGTGTGTTTAGCATTTAAATCTTCTGTTGAATACTCTCATCTCTTTATATATAATTCCCTTTGGTACAGTTATACCTTCATTAGTTAGTTAAGTGTTTTTGAGCTGGAAGTTCTTTTCTTCTCTTTGATATGAATTTTTATATCCATTTTGTGATATAGCAGGTGTTGGTTTTGTGCCCTAACTCCCAGAGGATAACCTTTCATCTTCACTTTGAAGTTCTTAAGTACCTCCTTCTCATGGTCTATATACAAAATGACATGTAGAGGAGCCCAGCCTAGGATTCAGGCATGCTGAGTCTGAGCCTTTTAGCCAGTAATGTTCAGTAAAAAGAACCCTGGGATGGAAGCCAGAAGCCCATGGTCTAGATCCACAACATATAAAAGGCTTTTGATTGTTAAGCCTCAGTGTCCTCATTCATCAAAAAAGGGATATTAATACCTTTCTTTTCTACTGTAAATTGTTTGCAGAAATATAAGACATGAAAAATGCTTTGTAAGTTATAAAGTAAGTACTTTCAAAGGCAAAAATACCAAAATGTTTGTTTTCAGCCTAGGTGTATTCAAAATGACTTCATCATTCAAAGATATGTATGCATATATGTAGAATATTAATAATTTATTTGAAATATGCACTAACTTCTTTGGTTAATCTTTCAGACCCCTTGGTCACTGGTGTTCTGGCTTACTTATGAAAAAATCAGAGAGATGAGTGGAGTCAGTCCATTTTAAGCTCTTAAAGATGCAGCCCTTAAAGATACATTGTTCAGTCAGTATCATTGAAATACGGGCATCTACAACACCACCCCCCTATTATTTCTACCTCTTTAGGAAGACACCTTACTCTACAGAGACTGTGATTTATAGGGGGCAGCACTTTATTTTTCTCTGGAAACCCAAGTTCTCTTTGACTCCTCTTTGTTCAAAATCTGGTTGGATCACTCATGGCCACCCGATTAGACCCAGGAGAGCACTTTCTAAAAAGAATGGAATCCTGACCACTTACCTTGAGAGATCTGACCTTTGAGATGTTATTCTATGATGAAGAGCCTGCTTAGAGGAGAAGTGCCCGAAGGAGACAGCATCTCAGACCCGAAGTAGACAATAGGAATGGGGAAGACTACATGCATACATGCATGCATGCATACATACATACATACATGCAAAATAGTGACTAAGAAATATACTCTATCTATTATGTCAGTATTTTCAGTTGAAATTTGATAATTCAGTTTTCTGTTTAAGTGCACATATTGTAAATTAAAGACAGGTGAATGAAAATTTATGAATAAACATTTTGAATTTTCCTAGTGTCGAAGGAAGTTGATGTATCTTTTCTTCCCAGGTGGATGAAAAAAAATCAAATTGAGATGATGTTTGGATTTCAAGGAAAGCTGCTTTCTGTCAGTGCTGTTAGTTAGATTTGTGTTAATTGGTCAGCATTCTACTGCACATTCTAAGGACTTCCTGACAGCTACAGACTTTGAATCTTGGTGAAAACAAACAGTATTTACTTTATTATATATCCTGTTACAACTGGATTTACTGCTAGCTCTCAAGAATTGTCAATGTATTAAAAATGCAACTTGCCAAATTAAAGCTCAGGTGGATAGATCTTTTTTATAAAGCAACTTCTGTTATAAGCCTTTTAGTGGCATTTTAAAAGCAAAGCTGAGATGAAGTCATCCGTTCTTTCTTGTCTCCGCCTTTCCTAACACTGAGAGAGAGAGAACTCAGAAATCATACTAAAGCTGTCTCTAGCCTGAATCTTACTCAGTTTGGCAAAGCTTCCTGCCTAAAAAATAATAAGTCTGAACTGCCCATGGTATACAGTTATACCTCCAATCCCCAAATCACATCCATTTTCTAATTCTAGAAGGGTGAGAGATTTCTTCAGATTCACCTATATACTACCTGCTCCCCGACCTCAGACAGTATGTATTTCTGGAGGATGGCTACGTTTATGAATAGAGTCTGTAACTGTCAAAATAGGAAAACTCAGAAAGCTTATCTAGGAAAGACCATGGAGCTGACCAAACAATTTGTTATCACAGACATGGATGATGTTAATCAGAAAAAGTTTACAAGTGCTTTGTGGTTGTACTTATGCATAATCACTGCCATTTAAGAGAGGACATACACTTTAAAAATATTTTAATGTGATATACTAATCTGCAGTGGCTATTGTTTTTCCATAGAGTTGTATAATGTGGAATTTAATCTCTTTAAATCGTTAGGTGGTGTGCTTTTCCATTGCATTTGTCAATCTGTGTGAATTGAGTTGTTAACTGTATTTTAAAAATGTTATGTACTTTAAATTCCCAAGTGTTCTGCATTGGAACCATTTGGGGAACTTTTGATTTTTTTGTTTATATAATATTTAAAATTAAGTAAAGACTGAATCAAAAAGAACTATATGCCAACTGGACTGTAAAAAAAATTCCTTAGCCTTATTCTTTGAGGGACTTGGGGTGGGAAAACATTACTTAAGTACTCTTCCTTGGTATCTGGATTCATCATGAATAACTGGATTTTTTTAACCTGAAATGACTCCTTGAGATTATCTGGTTTAACTCTTTCATTTTACATGTTAGGAAACTAAGGTCCAGAGAAGTAGAGTTGTTCATGTTCATACGTTACTTAGTAGCAGAACCAGGATAAAAAATACACATCTCCTCATTATAACTGACAGCTATTGTACAGATTTTTCTTTATGACATTTTCGTGCTTTACATGTTAAATGATTTTGAATTGCCTTTAGCATAAATTTTAGAATGGAGTTACCATGCTTTTAGCTTGACTGTTGGACCCTCCATAATATGATCAAATCTTGTATATTCAACATATATATCCCATCATATTCATACTTTTCCAGTGAAACATATTTATTAATGTATCTTGGGACTTAATTTTATTTTTACCAATGTGAAATTATCTTGTTCCTCTTCAAAATAATCAACATTTAATAAAAAGGAATAAAAATTTCAGGAATTTTTGTGTCCATACTGAAAGACTTAACCATTTCAATCTCACTTTCTCATACTTCTATTATATGTGGTATTTATTTTCAGCTCAGTATTGCTAACACTTAACATCTAAGTTTCTTTTGCTTAACCTCCACATTTTTTCTCTTCCAAATGTTTTTTTCTCATTGAAAAATATATCCATTCTTATTTTTAATTATATAGTTATTCTTTGTATGCATAAGTGAATTAGCATATATATCTAAATAAAGATACTACATTTCCTAAATTTGATTTTAGCAAGGAATAATGTGTCTTTATCAAGAGATCCAAATCCTATTTAATCATAAGTGACTAGTGATAAGACTATGTCTTGTTTTTATAAAAATCTCCACTCTCATTAGTAGCATTTCTTTGCTGTTAGGTACTCAACAAAAGTTGATTACAGATACATATAACATAAATCAATTAATTTTGTCTTCATTATTTTAAGAATATGATTGTTGTAAGACTAGTTTGAATTTTTTTCTGCTTTGCTAAAAAGACATAAATTCAGGGAGGTTTTAAATGTAAAATAAAAATTTGCTATTCTGTCATTTTCGAAGTTTTATGCACAGTCATTTATTTACAATTGTAATAGTTATGTATGTTCTTCTCTGTTGATGAAAATAGATTCCCTCAGGACCTCCTTGGGAAAAAATGTTTAATACTTGTGGTTAAAAAAAAGAGGGGGGGTGGGTAAAAAATATTCAATTCTCCCAATTAAACCAGGACTCATTAAAATGATTACCAAATAAGTATATATTATTATTAAATGCCAGATAATATGGGAGAAAGACAACATGGGTTCTAAAGATCTTTATCCTATTTGGGTTCTACTTCTGACAAAGTAGTATAACTATGATCAAGTCTCTTCACATCTTTTGATTTCTGTTTATAAGATGAACTGATTGATCTCTGGAATCTAAAGAGCATATACTTGGAGGGGGGCCATTATATTGTTGCCATGTGTGCAAAATAGGATTTAAAAAGTTTATTGGGATTTTTTTCCTGGACTTAACTAATTTCTCATAAATCAAAGTTGAGAAAGCTTTATTCAGGCCTTAAACTATAATTTTATTACTTTATCCTTGTTATTGCTGCCTGTCTCACTCAGAAATCCACAGAGTAGCAGTCATCTTCCTTCAGACAGCTCTGGGGATGTCCCCCCACGTTCTTCAATCAGTCCTTCATACACACACAATAAAAATCCTTAATACTATACTCAAGCACCTCAAACTGACTCCAACCCATTTTCCTAACCTTTGCATTTTACTGCATAACTCTATTCTACCTCCTTTTAAATGCATTGCTCACATATTTCTCTGGAGATGCTCTTGGCTGCTTCTCACGCAGTGCTCATGCTGTGCTCTCCACCTTCCTTTCCATCACCACCACCCATTCCTCTTCACTTCCATTGATTGAATCTTACTTTACTATCTAGAATGATCTCTGAAGACTTCAATATCTTCAACACCCCATTCTCCCATTACTTCTACTATGGATATATGTATGTATTGATGTATCCTGCTTCCCCTATACAGAATGAACTGCTTGCAAGCAAGGACCATCTGCTACATCTGTTTCTCTTAATACAATTCAAATAGATGCCAATTAGAAGGTATTTGTTGAATTCAGGGATGTTTGGGGGGTGGAGAGAGAAAAACATTTATGTACCCATGATTTAAGTCATGTTTTCCTCCTATCTAAAGAATAATTATGTTGGGTCAGTAACACTTGACTTCATGAGATTCTTTATTAAGTGCTTAACTGCATTTTTAAAAGATTCCAAGTATTTAAATGTAATTATAATATTTAAGAAGTATTCATCACTTTAATATCTATTCCACAAAAATCTAGAATTTAATAATTTTTAAGTAATACAAAATATTTGATTAATTGATTAATAGTTAATAAATATGTGATGAGTTTACATTGTTAATTTTAGAGTATATACAAAAATATCACTGTTTTGGCCTTCATTGATACTATACAAATGCACATTTTACCCACTCAAGTGTTCCATTATTTCTGAATTTTGAGGAATACATGATTATTTTTCTCCCCCCATACTTTACCCCCAACAGGGCTGCTGTGATTGTCAACAGCAGCAGGATCCACTGTGAAGGGTTGACAAAAGTAGATGAAGATGCCTAAAGATGTCTGTTTGCTGAAATGTCTGGTAACAAACAGGAGTATATGTGAGTAAATATAGTGCACTCTGATTTTTAAAATGTTTTAAGATGCCTAATTGGCTGTTAAGGGTTTTGTTTTGTCCTGGTATATTTTTTAGTTACGATGATAAATTTAGAGATGATTTTTAAATCTTAATCTTTACTTTTCACAAGTGAAATAGAAACTGGCTTAATTTAGGATGTTAGATTTGAAATATTTATATTAGCACAAAGGATGCTCATACCCTGTCACTATATATAGTTATTAACTTATAATAAATCCAGTTCTGTTATTAATCCAGTTCTTCCTATTAATCTAGTTCTGCTCTGAATAAAAACAGATGGATAACTCATAATTAGATTGATAGACATGCTCACTGGCTGAGGATAAAAGAGGAAAATAAAAACTGGAATTATTTTAAACATTGGATAATTAGTCTCTTCTTTTTGACATCATGTTCCTACTTTGATTTCTGTGATCTTATTCCCTCCTGTCACTTATATTTTTCATTACTACCTTTCAGTCTATGTTGGCTGTTTCTTTGCTGCCAAGTCCTTAAACTTTGGTTCTCACGGTTCTGTTCTTGGCCCTCTTCTCAATTTTACTCTGTCTCTAGGAAGAGCTATACATTTTCTGTGACTTAAGCTACTACACTAGTTAATTCTCAAACACATAATAGGCACTCAAATGGTAGATGTTACCACTACCTATGTTTCTAGTCCTTACTTCTCAAGCTTTAGTCATGTTTTCTTAATTGCCAATTATACATCTATACCACGATGGCCCACAGTCCTTGTGAGCTCTCCTTTTCCAATATTAAATCACTCTTTTTGTACAACTCCTTGCTCCCTGACATTTAAAATCTGCATTTCCTCCAGGATTCTCTGTTGCAATACACAGCCAACGCTGCAGCCAGGAAATCTCAGGACATCCTTAACTTCTCATTTGTTTTCTTTACTTATTGTCCAAAGTGCTTAAATCCATTTATAAAACAGGAAACTACATGTCAAAGTCTCTTATGAACATAGATGCAAAAATCTATAAGTACCACTTAAACCTATGTAGATGGTTATTACTACAACAGGATGAATCTGGGATGAATCTGGAAAACATTATGCTGAGTGAAATAAGCCAACACAAACGGGCACATATTGTATGATTCTACTTTTATGAGATAATGAGTAATCAAATTTATAGAAACGGAAAGTAGAATAGTGGTTTCAAGGGGCTGGAGTGGGGAAGAATGAGAAGTTAGTGTTTAATGGATACATAGTTTCAATTTAGGAATGAAATAGTTCTGGAAATGGATAGTGGTGATGATTACACGACAATGTGAATGTACTTACTGCCACTGAACTGTACATTTAGAAATGGTTAATATGGTAAGTTTTATGTTATGTATATTTTTATACAATTTAGATGTTAAAATATATTAACAAATTTAATTCAGCATTATAAAAAGGATAATACATCATATCTCAGTGGGGTTTATCCTAGGAATACAAGTTAGTTCAACATTCAAAAAATCACTGAACATAATTCACTTTGTTAACAAAAAAAAGGGGGGAAATTAATAGAATGTAAAAAAGTATATAAAATGATAAAATCCAATGTCTTTTCATGATAGAAGTTCTCAACAATCTAGCCAAAGAAAGGAATTTCCTCAACTTGATAAAGGGATCTAAGTAAAACTTATAGCTAACATCACACTGGTGAAGACTGAAGGTATTCTCCCTAAATCAGGAACAAGACAAGAACGTCTGTTTTCCACATTTCTATTCAAAACGTACTGGAGGTCTTAGTCATTATAGTGAGACGAGAAAGAAAAAAAGGCATGTCTTCATTGAAAAGGAAGACATAAAAACTCTTTATTCATAGATGATATAACTATGTAGGAAATCCCAAGGACTATTTTTTTAAAAACTACTAGAAATAAGTGATCCTTTTGCAAAGTGACAAAATATTAGGTCAATGTACAAAAATAAATTTATTGCTGTAAGCAGTGAAAAATTAGAAACTAAATTTTTTTTTAGTTAATATTTATAATGACCTAAAAAACATGAAAAACTTAGGGATAAATCTATCAAAATGTATGTAAGATTTGTTCACTGAAAACTCAAAACTCCTGAGAGAAAGTAAAGACTTCAGTTAATAGAGATAAATTGTCCATGGAATTGAAAACTCAATAGTCAGTTCTCAAATTCATCTCTATTTTTTTTTTTGCATAATTTGACAAGTGTTTCTAAAATATGTTTATGGAAAAGCAAAGACCTTGAATAGCAAAACAATTTTGAGGAAAAAGAACAAAGTTGAAGGATTCATATTACCTAATTCAAAATTGACTTTTAAGCAGTTTGTACAGTAATTAAGATAGTGTGCTATTGGTATGTGTATATGTATACACACACACACACAAACACACACACACACACAAGACAGAGTCAAGAAATAAACCCACTTTCATCTGGTCATCTAATTTTTGGCAAAGGTGCCAAGGTAATTTAATCAAGAAAATATAGCCTTTGCTACAAATGGCACTTTAACAGTTGGATATCCATGTACAAAAAATAAAACAAAGCCCTCAGTCCTTTCACAACATTTACAAAAATTAATTCAGAATGGATCATAGACCTTAATATAAGAGCTAAAATTATAAAACTTTATATAAGAAAACTGAAAGTCTTTTAAATCTTGATTTAGGCAAAGATTTCTTGGGACACAAAATAATGTATGTGAATGTTTACAGCAGCTATATTAATAATCACCTAAAATTGGAAATAACCTGAAACATCATCATCCAGTGAATAAATGTATTATGTCTATACAAATGAAAAGTATTCAACAATAAAACTATTGATATAGACAACATGGATAAATTCCAAGGCATTATGCTAAGTGATGGAAGTCAAACACAAGAGGCTACAAACTATGGTTCCTTTTTATATGAAATTCTGGAAAAGGCAAAACTATAGTCAGAGGTTGCCAGGAACTGTTGATTGCCAGGAACAGCTCAAGGGGGAGGGAGGGAATAAAATGCAAAGAGACGTGGGGGTACTATTTGGATAATGCAAATATTTTATATTTTAGCTGTTGTGGTATACATTTGCAACTGTACATTTGTATATTTGTGGTGATGTGCACTTACATTATATACAACTGCATACTGTATACAAATGTTTAACTTTACATTTGTCAAAACATTCCAGCTGCACAAAAGGGTGAATTTTGCTATATGTAAATTATGTATCAAATAAACCTGATTTTTAAAAAATTAAGATTTTTTTTAATCTTTAAAGAAAAGAAAGTTTTTTTTAATTTTATTTTATTTACTGTTACTAATAACTATATTATATGTCTCCTGTGCTGGGCCCCTTACCTATTTCAGGTCCTTTAATCTTCAGAATAAAGTTAAGTAAAATTCTGTTGTTTATAGATGAAGAAACTAAATCAGAAAAGTTCATTGTCTGTGTCACCCTGAGATAAAAAACCAGAGACTTTCAAAATCTAATGCCTTTGCTTTTTCTACTGTTTTGTTGCATCTCAAATATTTATTTAATGCTAACACATTAACTGTACTTACATTAATTCATACTTCAGAACCATCCTATATGGTATGTCCCTTATACTCATTTTCACATGCGGAAATGAAGATAGATAAAATAATCTTGGCTTGCTCTTTCTACTCTAATTATCTCCCTATATTGGCATGTGTATGTGTGTTTGTGTGGTCCAATAAAACTTCAGTTGTGGACACTAAATCTGAATATCTTAGAATTTAAAAAAATTATTTTTAAAAATATCATTCACATAAAGTTGCAAAAAATATACAGGGAAATCCGATGAACCTGTTCATCTGGTCCTCCCCAATTAAACATTGTACATAACTGTAGTGGGTAATCAAAACTAGCAAAGTGATATTTCTGTGATCTAGTTTCATATTTCACTATTTTTACAAGTTTTACAAGCACACACATGCGTGAGTGTGTGTGTGTGTCTAGTTCTATGCAGTGTATCACCTTGTTGATCTTCATGTAAACACTACATTCAAGATACATAAATTTCATCACAAGGCTCTCTCATGCTACCCTTTTATAGCCACTTATCCCCTCTCCCCTCATCCCTAACTCCTGGCAATTAATCTATCTCTATTTTCTATGCTTTTTAAGTCAAAAAACATTATATAAATGGAATACACAGTAATGTGACCTTTGGGGATTTTTTTCCACTCAGCATAATTCCCTTGAGAACCTTTCAATTGTTACATGTATCTATAGTTTATTTCCTTTTTCACTGAATGATTGTATCACATGGCATGGGTTAACCATAGTCTATTTAACCATTTACCATAAAGACTATTTGGGTTGTTTCCAGTTTGGGCTAATAGGAATATAGCTGCTATTAAACAGTGATGTGCAGGTTTCTGTATGAAACATGTTTTCATTTCTCTGGGATAAATGCCCAAGATTTGCAATGCAAGGTCATACGGCAAGTACCTACTGAGTTTTTGCAAAGTACATTTACATTACCATTTTACATTCCTACCAGCAATACGAGTGATTCAGTCTTTACACACATTCTGGTCCATTGTTGATGTTATCACTATTTTTCCAGTCAATATCATAGATTTGTAGTAATACTTGATTGTGGTTTTGTTTTTCCTTAGTGGCTAATGATGTTGAACATCATTTTCATGTTCTTCTTTGCCATCTGTATGTCCTCTCAGTGAAATGTCTCCGTATCTTTTGCCCATTTTAAAACTGTTTTTTTTTTTCAATGCTGGTGAGTTTTGAGAGTACTTTACTTTTGTAGATACAAATCCGTGTCAGAACATGTGGTTTGCAAATATTTTATCTCTCATTCTCTTACAGGGTATTTTTCACCTTGAATAATTAAAAAATAATTATTGAACAGTAATTTTCAAGCATCTTTAAACAGGTCTAGCATTGGTGGTGGAAACTGAGACTTTAAAGTGTACTGTATTTCTGCTAGAGCTCTCTATATAGGGAGGTCTAAGCTAGCACAGAACAAATAATGGCATCTGTTTTGCCAACAAGTTCTCTTGTTTTCATAAAAATATTGAAATAACTCATAATATAGTCTCCTACTGCCTCTCAAACACATTCCCTCACCTTATCCTTTTCTCTTTTAACTCTTAAATATTTGTGTTAGAATAAAGTTATTCCCTTACATTTCTGAAGGCAAGGGCCTCTGAGGCCTAATAGGAGGGAAGTTTTTATATTTATTATTTTTTAATTTTCTGTGTAACTCAAGATATTTTGCTTAATAAAATAATGGAAATATTTAGCAGGACCTTAATCTTCCACAGTGCAATGATCTGATTTTGTTTAGTTCCCTGCCCAGAAGCAAAGAAGACAGAGCAAAGTAAAGATACCTACTACCCCAAATACAGAAGAGGGGGACATTGGAAATATCTGGGAGGATGAGAGGAAAGGGTTCTGTCTGACCAGGCATAATAGCCAATGATACACCTCGACATCAGGGTTAAAGGCCTGAGCCATGAAAAGAATTTTGGACAAGTTAAATAGAAAGCAGATAATATAAAAGATATGTTAAAACTGGAAATAATTCTGTCTGGCTGAATGTAGAGTAATGAGGAAGAAACATTTCAGCTAGATCTGCTAGACGTTTTTTAAATCAAATGCCTATTTTTTTTCCCATCATGAACAGGAAAAATTAGAGATAATATGGAAAATAGAATTAAATTTTTAAGGATGAGTTTGTCAAGTAAAAGTCTTTTAGAGAAGTCAAATTCATTCTTTCACTTATTCATTCAGCATGTATTTATTGCCTTAATCCCATGCTTAGATTCCAGGAATGCAAGAAGCAGTTTTGCCAAATGGAGCTTTATTAAGATAGTGGGATGACAGGGTGATCAAAGTAATCTCAACACTGTGAAAAATAAACTAAGCTAAGCACAGGAGCCCTGGAAGCTCATGTAGTGTCTAATCTGGATAGACTAAAAACACGAGAGATTTATACTGTTAGGCTGGGGTTTTATATTAAGTCTGTCTTGGTTTTATCTATACTGTATTTTGATACTTCAAAAATGTGAAGGCGTGAAATGGAAAAGTGTGAGAAACTATGAGAAACTCCGATGAAACAAAGATCTAATGTAGAGAGATTTCTGGGAGCTACTCATAGTTTGCCTCCACTTTTCCATTCCACTCCCCCCGCCCTGCCAGAGAGATCTTCTAAGGGTTACTTTGGTAAAGATTAGGTGAGGGAAAAAAAGGAGTTCAGCCCAATAGGCCCTATACACAGTAGATACAGGAAGAATTTGAAGTCATGTTTTTTTCATTCCTCGACTCCTTTCATGAGTCCGTTTCTGTCCTAGCTTTCTGAGTAAATGAATAAATGCCTTGCAAAGGTGGCGTGCCACAGTTAGTAAAACAAAACAGCAAAGAACTACCAGTAATTGTGGGGAAAAGAAGCATAAAACGGTCTCCATATACTCTCATGCTTTAACTAATAACTCTATCAATTCAGATGATCAACGAGTTCACCTTAGAGTCACAACTTGCTGGAGAGCAAAACAGTGAGCACAGCGACCCCTCTGACCTGCAGAGAACATTCGCACCCCTCAGTCTGGGACCTTCTGAAACCTCTGGCCCTAACGCCCAGAACTTGCCGCCTTGCTTCGCCCATTTCCCCACGGCTAACATTGTGCCTGGTTCACTAGGCTCATCAGTATTGGCTGGATAACCGACTAGGACGTACTTTCTAGCTTGCGCTCCCCAAGCCTTGGCCAGGCCTTCCGCTGCGTCCTCCAGAGTCGAAGATGCCCTGAGGAGAGACCGACTGTGTCCCAATCCCTGCCCCTTCGGCCTCCTGAACGGCCCTAAAGCCCCTTTTGGCCTCACGCCACCCCTCGGCCCACCTCTCGGCTGCCACCACACCCTAGCTGGCTCCCCTCCCGCCGCCCACACAGGCCGGCCGCGGCAAGAAGCGGGGGCGCACGCGCGCAAATGCCTGAGCGGCGCGCACCGTGGGCCCAACCGTGGGCGGTTGGTCCCGCCTCGCGGTCTTACAGTAGGCGCGAGTGCTGGAGACCCCGGCGGCGGGTGCATTTTGGAGGGGGCGCCTCGGGAGCCCTTCCCGTCCTCTGTCTCTTGAGCCTGGTTGGTGGTGAGTGCCTTACAGTGGGCGCTGGGGGTTTCAGTGGGCGGTGGCCTGGCCGCGCCGCGCCACGGAGATGTGCTCGACGCCCGGGCTGCCGACGCCCGGGGCCTCGCTGGTTCTGCGGGTGTCTTTCGTGGACGTGCATCCCGAGGTGATTCCCGTGCAGCTATGGGGGCTGGTGGGCGAACGGAGGGACGAGTACCTGAGGCTGAGCCGGGAGATCCAGGAAGCAGCGGCCACGCGCGGCCCGTGGGCTCTGGGCGGCGCCTCGGCCTCCCCGGGTGAGCTCTGGCCTGGTGCAGGTGGGGTCTTGTGGCACCGCGGCCGCGTAGTCAGCCGGCAGGCGCAGGAGAGCCGCATTACTTCCGCTGGACGAGGCCGCACCATCACAGCCGGCGCGGCTCGCTGGTGCCTGGGCGCAGCGAGTATCTTCCACCTGCCTGTCGGAGGTGCTGGGCTGCGTGCTGGCCGGCGGGTGCCGGCGGGCGGCGGCGGCGCGGCGGGGGCGAGCCCCAGCACTGGCCGCCAGCGCCATGGTGACTTTCTTAGCAACCTGCAAGTGGCAAAGAGGTGCACGGGCGGGTCCTGGACGTGCTGCTCCTCCACCGCCTGGTCTTCTGGAGGTGCCTTCTCTGTTCAGCAGATGCAGGAGCTCGCCTGCCCGGCAGGTACCCACAGTCTCTTCCGCTCGCTGCTCAAGCGTTATCTCTCAGCGGCCACTGGTGGCGTGGGCTCCGGGACCCCAGTCTTCCAGCGAGTCCTGCCCAAGCAAGAGCAGTCTGGTCTGGATTACTTCTATCCCCAGCTGCAGCTGGGCGTACGAGCCCGTAGTGGTGACCCAAAGTGTGCATCCCACCGCATTCATGCAGCTCCGGAGCTTCTCGCAGGAGATCCACCGCCTCTCTGATAGCATGGCCCACATATACCTGAGTCCCCGGGGAAAGGGGGTGAGAACTCCACCAGTGCCACCTGGAAGAGAGGGAAGAGAGCCCGGAGCAAGCCTGGCTCTCCGTGTGCATCGTGTGGATTGGATGGACATTGCGTACAGGGCCCTCCTGCTTGAGACTTTTCGGCCTCAGCGCTGTGCCCAGGTGCTTCACGTAGACTTGGCAGGAAGGAGTTAGTGAGTTGCAGTAGCCTGCGCTACTTGCTGCCTGAATATTTTCGAATGCCTGTGGTGACCTACCCTTGTGCTTTGTATGGACTCTGGGACGGTGGTAGAGGCTGGTCTCGGTCACAGGTCGTGTGACCTGAAGGCACTGATACTGGGTCAGTCTGTGAATGCAAAGATTGAATTTTACTCTTTCCTTTGGATGTGTATTTATGTCACCTTGTATGGTGAAGATGGGACTAATCTTAACTGTGTATTCGGAGTACAGTCCTATTGCTTGGCTGAACCGATTCCTTCAGAGCCAGGGAGTAAGAGGAGGAGGAGGAGAAACAAAAACAGCTCTTCACTCTCAGTCTCCTGCTGAAGAAGTGGATGAAGAGCTTTCACTCCAACCTTAAGGTCTATGGGTTAAAGATGAATGCATTCTATTGATGCCCAGGTAGAGTTTGTTAAAATCCTTCTGAGTTTTGGATTAGGTTGAGGAAACAGTGGCACCTTTAGCAAGTTGATGAGGAGAAATGTGCAGTTTCTATTCCTCTGCCAGTAAGCTGGATGGTGTCGTTCTGAAACCAGAACCTGATGACCTTTGCTGTGTCAAAATGGAAAGAAAATGGCTATTATCGGGCTGTGGTCACCAGATTAGATGACAAGAGTGTGGATGTATTCTTAGTTGATCGAAGTAATTCAGAAATTGTGGACTGGTATGATGTAAGGATGCTACTTCCTCAGTTAGACGGCTACCATATTGGCTCTGAGGTGTACTCTGGCGATATTTGGCCTTTGGCAGAAACTTGGAGCCAGGAGGCAATTTCCCTTTTTAAAAAGACTGTGCTCACAAAGAATTATTATCATGTCCTTGATAAGCAGGATAATCAATATGTTATTGAGATTCTTGATGAATCAAGAACAGGGGAGGAAACATCAGTAAGGTAATTGCTCAAAGCTGGATATGCAAGTATCAGGGAATTTGAAACAGGGAAACATTTCTGCACGTGCCCACTCCCCAGGGCTGTTTCAAACCATTTCACTGCAGGGAATAACAAAATATCTTCTGTCCAAGAAGGTTAAGAAGTAGAACAGGAAGCCAAGAGAGAGAATAAAGCATCTGTTTCAGAAGCTTTGACTGACACAACAGTTGTTGCAAATGTTTCAGCTGGACTAGTTGTACAGGAAGGAATGAGAAAAGAGTGTCTGTTTATCCTCCTCTTATACAGAATTTCTTGGAACTTAAACCAGGCTCTTCTTGTAAAGGAGAGCTAGAAGTTGGAAGTACAGTAGAAGTCAAAGTGTCATATGTTGAAAATCCTGGCTATTTTTCTGGTGCCAGCTGACCAGGAACATGCAAGGATTAAAAACCCTAATGTGTTGATATTCAGGACTACTGCAATGATGCCCCTACTCCTTACCAGGGAGCTACACCCCTGCTTGTTTGGCGCTAACGAACAGTAAATGGAAAATGGTCCAGAGCTCTGATCAGTGGGGCACAATCACCAGAGCATGTCAAAGTAGTATTTGTGGATTATGGAGATGAAGATAGGTATCTATGAAGAATATTTATTCAATTAGTGAAGAGTTTCTTAAGTTAAAGTGCAGGCTTTTAGGTGTAGTCTTTATAATTTAATTCAACCAACTGGTCAAAATCCTTTTGTTTGGGATGAAAAGGCAATACAGGCTTCAGTGGAATTTGTAGAAAATGCATGGGAGACAATCTAGAATTAAAATGCACAATATTTGCTTTGGCATCGATACACGATAAAGAACTGTTTAATGTCGTGGATTTGCTAACGCCCTTTTCAGAGGCGCATGCCATTTTTTGTAGAAAAGGGACTTGCGAGACAGTTAAACTTCAGAAGCCTCTGGAGTCCTTCTGTTCAGCTACATTCTTACTACTATTCTACTCATGATATGAAAATTGGAAGTGAAGAGTCAGTATATGTAACACATGTTGATAACCCTTGGACATTTATTGCCAGTTGGGAAGAAATGCAAATATATTAGAACAGTTGTCATGTAATATTACACAACTAAGTAAAGTTTTGTCGAATTTAAAAGGTCTCCTTGACCGTGGAACCTTGTGCCTTGCAAGTACACTGATGGAAATTGGTATAGGGGGATAATTATAGAAAAAGAACCAAATAAAATCTTCTTGTTGATTTTGGGAACATTTATGTGGTAACAATGATGATCTGCTTCCAATACCTATTGCATATGATGTCTTACTTTTGCCCATGCAAGCTGTTAAATGTTCATTATCTGATGTTCCTGATCGTATACCAAAAGAAGTTACAACATGGTTTCAGGAGACAGTTTTAGAAAAGTCATTGAAGGCTTTGGTTGTAGCAAAAGATCAGATGGAAGACTGATTATAGAACTATATGATGACAGTATTCAAATTAATGCTAACATTAATGAGAAACTAGGGCTACTTGGTTACAAAGGTGGGCAAGAAAAAAGTAAGTGAAATACTCTCTAGGTAGAAACTCTTGAAGTTAAAAAAGGAAAATATAATTTGTCACCTAAGGAGTATTTAAGTAAATCAGTAGAGAACAAATTATGCAATATGGGATCTTGGGAGGTCATACAAACCTAAGATCAGTTCAGCATGTAAAGAACTCAAACTTTTGCAGAGTTCAACAAGACAAACTTTGTCACTCAACATCAGGAATCTGTGGGGAAAAAAAACAATCAAGTGTCTTCATTAACAACAAAAAGAAAGAAGAAAGTTTTGCTGACTCACAAACTTTGAAAGCTACAAAACTAGAAGCCACTCTTTCAGAAAGGAAAACAGGAGATTCGTGTAACAAGATTCACCTCTAAAATTTTCTGAGTTCCCTCAGAAGACTATAATGCCTGGCTTTAAGACAACTGTATATGTTTCTCATATAAATGACCTTTCAGACTTTTATGTTCAACTAGCAGAAGATGAAGCGAACTTAATCATCTTTCAGAGAAATTAAATAATGTTAGTAGAAGGCCTGAATGTTTTGCAGGTCCACATTTGCAAAGAGGAGATATAATATGTGCAACTTTTCCAGAGACAATTTATGGTATCGTGCTGTGGTCAAGGAACAACAACAAATGACCTCCTCTCTGTACATTTATAGATTATGGCAACGTTTCTGTGGTTCACACTAACAAAGTAGGTAAACTTGACCTTATTAATGCAGTGTTACCAAGATTGTGCATTCACTGTTCCTTAAAGGGCTTTGGGTTCCTGAGATTTTAAACTGTAAAGAAGTGATGCATTATTTTTCCGAAGGACAGATGAGGCTCAAATAAAATGTGAATGTTGTTAAATTTCAAGACAGATGGGAGTTATTCTTGCTGATGACCATGGTATCATAGCAGAAGATATGATTAGCAGATTTGCTGTCAGTGAAAAATCTGAAATAGGACTTTCTACCCAAATAAATTAAAGGTACCTTTTTCAAAGTCTGTCAACAAGACAGACATTGACACTTCAGTATTTCTTAACTGGTATAATCCAAAATGAAACTGATAAGAGCTTATGCACGGTGATAGATGGGCCTGAATATTTTGTGTCAGTTTGCCGATACTGAGGCAACTTCAGTATTTAGAAGTAGAAGTACAAACTGCTGGAGAACAGGTAACAGATCGGAGAAGTTGTCCTCGTATTGGAGACCCTTGCATTGTGAGATACAGGGAGATGGGCATTATTATAGGGCACTTATCACCAGTATTTGTGAAGATTATCTCGTATCTGTCAGCTTGTGACTTCGAAACGTTGAAAGACTGTGTGGACCCAAAAGCACTCTGCAACATTCCCTCTGAACTTCTGATGGTTCCCATGCAGCCTTTCCGTGCTGCCTGTCAGGATTTAATATTTCAGAGGTATATGCCCTCAAGAGGGAAATGACTATTTTTTTATGAAATAGTACAGAAGATGTGTTTGGGATAACAATATTAGAAATCAAAAAGGATGTTTGTGATATCCCTTTAGCAGTTGTTGACTTGAAAAGCAAAGGCAAAAGTATTAACGAGAAATGAAGAAATATTCTAAGATTGATATTAGGAACAGTGATCTGCCCTATGAAAAAAATGGCCCAGAGATAAAGGGGGCTCTTGGGTCTCCTAGTCCTGATGTGGACTTTAAGAAACCAAGTAGTAAAACTGGACAAGGAGAAAGACTATATGTGGAAAGCACAGACAGATGAGCTCTCGAAAGAATCGAAAAAGACTTAAATATAATTGAAACCAAGGCAAAATAAATTCTACAACCTGAAATTGATAACATTTTTGAGCTTTGAAAACCCACGCAAAGATAAAATTGGCCCTGAGTACTGGAAGGTAAAGTAGAGTGCCATTTGGTTGACAAAGCAAAGTTTGATAATAAATACGAATTACAGGTTTAGTACATTATTACCACAAGCTTGTGAAACAAAAGAAATATTAGAACTTAATTCACTGAGGTGGCACTTTCTCCTGATGATCAAAAGAATTCTTTGGAAATAGAATCCGTTGAGCGACAGCATCTCTAGTGGGGATGAAGAAAATGAAGAGCCAGTGCTCGAGCCTCCAATGGTGTCTCTCCCCAAAGCGGCGACACAGAAGCCGCACCTACAGCCATTTACAGTGCAACTTCCCCTCACCTGTGAAGCTGAGAAACAGCCAGAACTAGAATCACTACAACCCAGGTGTGTCTAGATGACAAATAAAAATCTTTGTCTTTAAGAGTTAGTCAGAAAGCCCAAGAATCCATGTGTGCTGAGGACACAAGAAAGTCCAGTTGCGTGGAATGTTCTGATGACCAGCATAGGTTGCCATTGCACCTACATGGACAGAATTGTGATCCCAAATACAGATTGAAATGAATATATATAAAGAAGTCACACAGACTATAAAAACAGAGATGCCATTTCATTCATTGACGTCTTTGTTCCTGAAGATGAATCCAGAGATGGAAGGAAAACACAGCAATGCTCTGCCAGCTTATGTCTCAGTGTGGTGTATTTTTTTTCTTTCACTTTCATTTAAAGTTTACTTAGTGTCTTTCAAGATTACTTACTTGTCTTAAAGAAAAGAATATTCCTTACTTGAATTTTTTTAATTTTTTTTTTTTTGCAGAAAAGATTAAAACCTGAAAGAGAATTAGATTTGGATGATATTGAGAACATAGGGACCTTAACTTGTAAATCAATGTAAAATACTACTTTATATGCTGGGTAAATGCTGAATTGTTTTGTTTTTAAAATAGAATGCTTAAAATTTGTCTTAACCATGTTAAAATGTTAACAGAATATCTTTAAAATCAAGAGGCTATGTTTTTTGGTAAGTTTTTTTTAAATAAAACAAAACAAAATAAAACAAGTATTCCTTTGCCAAGCACTACTGTATGCATGAATTTACAGTAGGGATCATTTTAGCAGTTTTCAAATGTGAATGTTTTGTTTCATGCATACACCCTGCCCTTCATTTCGAATCCTTAAAAGGAAAAGTAGATTTAGGTTAACTAAAACAGTTAACAGTCATGAGTAAATATTGGAGAACATTTATTGTCATTAACTTTTCTATAAATTATTTTTACTGTTTTTTTTTTGGCTACTTAATGAGATTTAAAAGTTACATAAAAAATAGGTAACTTAATTTTTTTATAATCAATGTTGGACTTTTGAAATGTCGATTTTTATATCATTAAATTTGAGCCATTGTGCGAAACAGAGGAAACAATAGACGAAGGAGAATGAAAATCACCATACTCCTACCACCAAGAAATGAGCACGACAATGCCGTGGTGGACTTCCTTTCTGCTGTCTTTCACCCTCTCTGTGTGTGTATTTACATACAGTTTTCAAAACTAAATAGAGATTATACCGTCTCATAGTGTTCAATGCTGCATTTTAATCCCTTAAGTACGTTTTCAAAATATTTTGATTCCATAGTATGCCATTCTGTGGATACATAATTTATTTAAATATTATGCTAGATTTTCTGTCCTTATTATTATATTTTAATCATAAGTAATAGCTCTGTGATAAGAGTGTCTGCTCACTTGCAATATGCTGCTGCTTCACTATAGAAATGGTCATTGTGACCATACACCACACCTCATGTAGTGATAATACCCGGCTTTTAGTAGTAATTTTTAATGTTACAAGCAGACCCACATCCTTAAAAAACACATCACATATGTGGTGTTTTTTGAGAAAAGTTTTAAGGAATTATATGGGGAGGGACCCTGGGAGAATTTAAAATAAAATCGAAGAAAGTTGACAGACTTGGAACATGTCATTACTGTGCATGATACTGATTACATAAGAATAGTAAAGGCAGATTAGGAAAATGCTTTGTGTATCTATCATTTAGAGGTATGCACTGAGTCCTTATTCAATTTGGCAGCTCAACAAGAGAACACCTACACTCTGAAAGGATTTACTGTTGGATCAAAATGTGTAGTGTGGTCAAGTCTAAGGAACACATGGTCTAAATGTGAGATTTTGGAAATAACTGAAGAAGGCACAAGGGTAAGTAAAGTTGAAGTACTTTATCTCAAAATGTACTTTGTAGACTGCTAAGGAAATTTTATCAGATGAGGAAATGCAATTTAAACATGTTTTCCCTGCTCATTTCCCTTGATGAATTGATGCAGTGTGAAAATCGTTCTATATTTATTTATTTATTTATTTATTTATTTATTTATTTATTTATTTGAGTTAAATTTATTAGGGAGACATTAGTTAATAAAATTATACAGGTTTCAAGTGTACGATTCAATAATATGTTATATGTATATTAACTGCATTGTGTGTTCACCATCCAAAGTTAAATTTCCTTTCGTCACCGTATATTTGACCCCTTTACCCTTATCTACCTCCGCCCTATCTCCCCTTTCCCTCTGGTAACCACTAAACTGTTGTCTGTGTCTATGAGTCTCTGTTTGTTTGTCTTGTGTCGTTTGTTGCTTTCAGTTTTTTTTTTTACCCACATATGAGTGAAACAATACGGTTCTCAATGTTTTGTGTCTGACTTATTTTCACTTAGCATGATCATCTCTAGATCCATTCATGTTGTCGCAAATGGCACTATTTCATCTTTTCTTATAGCCGAGTAATATTCCGTTGTATCATTATAAAAGCATCCTAGCAAGAAATCATCATAAACTCTTTCACCTCCCTTACCACTGAATCCTATCAGTCACCAAGTTCCACACTTTCCACTTCTTACCTCAGTTAAAATTTTTATATCTAATGCCACTGCCTTCATTAAGTCTCTCATTTCACAATCAGATTACTCTAATTAACCTTCTATTTGTTTACTTTTTCCAGTCTTTCTTCAATTCATCTTCCACACTGCCAGTGTGAAATTTCTTAAATGCAAATCTTACTACACCATTTCCTGTGTGTAAACTTCTTGGGACTTCAGTGGACTGTGTTTTCTCCTGTGATCTGGAAACCACCTGTATCAGAATCACTTGGTGTTTACCTAAATATTAGATTTCTAGGCTGTGCCTTGGCGACTGATCAGAATTTCTGGGGATAGGAGAAGGACTGTGCATTCTTATATCATTAAAATTTGACAACTACTGGTCTGGAATAGAAGAGTCAAGCTCATTAAAGATTTAAAGGTCCTCCAAGATTTATGTGTCAATGTACCTCTCTAGCCTTAGGTCTTACTCCTTTGTGTTGTGCCTTATATCACATAAACATCAAAGTGCTTGATTTCTCTTATATATACTATTTTGCTTAGTGTTTTTTAAATTATTTAATAATGTAGTTCTGTTTGCCTATACTCTGACCCCTTCACAAAATGGTTCATTTCCACTTATCTTCAAAAGACTTTCTTCAGTCATTGTCTCTTCCAAGAAATATTCCTTAGCATTATATTCTAAATCTCTCCATTTCTTCTCAACCCCCCAAAAAAAGCTGTATTCCTACTTATATTTTTATATTTCCAGCTGCAGAAGTCTGTATTTCCTATGTTTATTTGTATTTATCTGCTTAGAGGTCTGTTTCTCCACTGAATTTAAACTTATTGAGATCTAAATTATATTTATTTGATCTCTAGGTAAGCTCAAGACATGTTTTTTGAACTAAAGTACCATTGAGTTGAAATATAAGATTGAAGTTTAATAAAATCATTTTCATTGCCTTTTAAAGCATTTCATTTTAAAAGGAATTGCTATAGTACAAAAATCAGTTAAATATTTGAAAACTACCAATGTTTATGAAAATTTTTTTTGGTAGGTTTTGGACCTTTCAAATGGTATAGAGGAGATAGTGAACCCTGAGAATGTCTGGAATGGCATACCCAAATTGGATAAGAGTCCATCTGAGGTATGGAATTAATAAATGTAATTAATGAGAGCTTGTCCTTCATTTTGAAAGGTAGTGAAACTATTTCCAAGCCATTGTGTTTAGAATAATGAAGAGGGAAAAAAAAAACTAATATGTAATAATAACAATGAAAAACAGCAATAAAAAATCAATGTTTCTGGATTTAATGCTCGTATCCCTTTGAGCAAACTAGCTATTAATGTTTTTCTACTCCTTAATTTTCATTTTGGGATTTCAAAATGAAAATTGTTTGGTGTTCATGACCTTTATAAAATACGTTTGATGCAGAAAATCTGGAAAAATAGCAAAGTTAAAAAGGAGAAAGTATCAATCACCTGTAACATATTCACCCAAAGATAAACAGGTTGATTAGTTTGGTTTTGTTGTAAAGTTTTTCAGTTTATATAGACTATAAGTATATCATCTACATTTGAACATAATTCATTTCACTCTCATACAGTTTTATATTCTGTGTTCTTCATTTAAGGTTATAAGGTGGGCAGTTTTCCATGCCAATATGATATGTCTGGGTGTTTGAGTTTATCCTCTATAGAGTTTGTTGAACTTCTTGCTTCAGAATCTATGTCTGATAGTTCTAATATCTGGCCATCTCAAGGTTTGCTTCTGATTGTCTTGAGAAATGATTAGTTTTCCTGGTTCTTTTTATGTTGAGTAATTTTGTATTATACCCAGAGTGTTTTGAATATTATGTGGAAGACTTAAAATCTTCTAGAAAATTTTTTGTTTTCACAGGTGATCAACCCAGTTAGGTTCATACCACAAGTTCTGTCTCTTCTGTGTTTGTGGTTCTAATGTCAGTTTAGTTTTCAAAGACTTTGCTGTGATGTTCAGATCTGCGCAGGACATAAGCCACTTGAGTTACTCTGGAACTCAGGCAGTGGTTTGTAAGTAGTCCAGGTGTTAAAGACTACTTCACCTACTTGGTTTTCTTCTGTATATGCACAGTTCAGGGTCACCTTGGACTTGTATCAGTTCACACACAGTGGTAGGGATTCAAATTTTCATTTCCTTTCCTCTCTGATATTTCCTCAACACCTTTTAGACTGCAGGGCTCCTATTTTATCCAGCCATGCCAGGAGACCATTTTCCTGGTCTCTCGGCCAGGAAACATGTTTCTACCAGGTTTTCCCTCTGAGCTGCCATTAGGTCTGTTTGAGCCTGCTTTTGGAGTGAAGCAGATAGAGAAAAGAGAAAAAAACAATCTCCTTGCATTTTTTCAATACAGAGAGCCCTTTTCCCAGTTGCACAGCCAGAAATTTCTCTCAGGTTGTTAGGTGCCTGCACTGCGACTGCTGTCCCCAGACAGTGACTGCAGCTGCTCTCAGGACAGGGCCAAGAGGGGAAAAAAATAAAGGAATTTTTTTTTTTTTGAAGTGATTTCTCATCCACTCTCCACTTGCTAGCAGTCAGGCCTCTTTTCCCAATCCACTGGCTAGAAATAAGAGATTTCTTTCAGAGTTTTGCTGTGTTTCTATCTGGACAGCTCTGATTTGGTCCAACCTCAGGCAAAACTAAGATACAAGAAGGAAAAGGGGAGGGGGGGAGGGAACCTGTGTAACTCACCCTGCTACAAGTGATTATTCAAGTTTTTAGTTCAGCCCTCATTCTGCCTGTTCCTATTTACTTTTCAGAGTCCACCAGTAGTTGATTTTGTACTTTAAGAATTTTTAGTTCTAATTAGTATAAGAGAGAAGCTATAGTTGGCTTACTCCGTCTTGGCTGCAGCTAGAAAGCCATAACTGCATAATATTATGTGACATTAATGGTCAGTAATTTATTAAACCATTTGGACATTAAGGTCGTTTGGAATTTTTCACTAAAAAAAAATTATTGAACATCTCCTTTCATTTCTTATGTTAATTCCGATTTTTGTTTACTTGTCAAAAATAACAGCCAGCTTTACTTGTGTTGCATTAGTAGTATTACTAAAACTTTTTATTTCTGACCATTTTCATTTATTAATTTGTAAGACTCCATAGACAAATACATAGATCTTAACATATAGTATTCTATTTGGGTAAAACTCTACCTGCCAAATAAAAGAGACCATTTAATGATATTTAAAGTGTTCATAAAAAATGTAGACACAACTATACCTCTGGCTTTAATCTAATTAGCAAAATATAGAACCTACTAATAACAAGAAAAAGCTTTACATTTTTATTTATTCTTAATGAGATTTAGGTGATCCTTTCCTCAAATTTTTAAAGATATTTGATTGATTGATTTAACATTTTATTTATTTTTTTCCCTCCCTGTGGTAACCACTAGTCCGTTTCCATGTCCATGAGTCTCTGTTTGTTTGTCCCGTTCATTTGTTACTTTTAAGTTTATATCCCAAATATAAGTGATAATTATGTGATTTTTCAATCTTTTCTATCTGGCTTATTTTGCTTAGTATGATTTTCAAAGTCCATCCATGTTGTTGCAAATGGCAGTATTTTATTTCTTCTTATGGACTGAGTAACATTCCATTTTATATATGTACCACAGCTTCTTTAGCCAAGCACTATCATAGGACACTTCGGTTGCTTCTATGTTATGGCCACTGTGAATAGTGCTGCTATGAACATCAGTGTGCAAATATATTTCAGATATGGGTTTTCAAGTCTTTGCAGTAAATACCCAGTAGAGAGATTGCAGGATCATATGGTAGATCAATTCTTAGTCTTTCAAGGAACCTCCATTACTGTTTTCATAGTGACTGTACTAATTTGCAGTCCCACCAGTAGTGGGACTTTTTCTCCAATCCTCTCCAACATTTTTTTACTTGTTCTGTTGATTAAGCCATTCTAACAGGTGTAAGATGATATCTCATTGTGGTTTTGATTTGCATTTCCCTAATAGCTAGCGATGTTGAGCATCTTTTCACCTATTTGTTGGCCATTTGTATGTCCTCTAGGGAGAAGTGTCTGTTCAGGTCCTCTGCCCATTTTGATTTGATGTTTTTTGTTGTTGTTGTTTTACTGTTATTGAGTCATATGAGTTCTTTGTATATTTTGGATATTAGCCCTTATTGGAGGTATTGCTTGCAAATATATTTTTTCCATTCGGTGGTTGTCTCTTTACCTTGTTGATGGTTTCTTTTGCTGAGCAGAAGCTTTTTAGTTTGATGTAGTCCCATTCATTTATTTTGCTTTTACTTCCCATGGCTTGAGGTCAAATTCATAAATCCTCTTTAGTCAAGTCTTGAGTTTAGTTCCTATGTTTTCTTCTATGCATTTTATTGTTTCAGGTCTTATTCAGGTCCTAAATCCATTTTGAGTTAATTTTGGTGTGTGGTGATAGACAACAGTCTAGTTTCATTCTTTTGCAGGTGGCTTTCCAGTTTTCCCAGCACCATTTATTGAAGAGGCTTTCCTTTCTCCACTGTATGTTTGGCTGCTTTTGTCAAAAATTATTTCCATATAAATATGGTTTACTTCTGGACTCTCGATTCTGTTCCACTGGTCTGTGTGTCTGTTTTGCTGCCAATACCATGTTTTGATTACTGTCGCTTTGTAGTATAATTTGAAGTGGGCAGAGTGATGCCTCCAGCCTCATTCTTTTTTCTCAGGATGGCTTTGGCAACTGTGGGGTCTTTTGTGCTTCCGGTACAAATCTGATGATTTTTCATTCTATTCTTTAAAAATGCCAATGGGATTTTGATGGAGATTGCATTAAATGTGTATAATGCTTTAGGTAATATGGTCATTTTAACTATATTGATTCTTCCAATCCAAGAACATGGAAATATCTTTCCATTTCTTTGTATCTTCTTGATTTCTTTTAATAGGGTCTTGTAGTTTTCATTTTATAGGTCCTTCAATGTTTGGTTAGATTTATTCCTAGGTATTTTATTCTATTTGTTGCAATTGCAAAAGGAAATTATTTTTCACTTCTTTTTCTGACACTTTGTTATTAGAGTATAGAATGCTATGGATTTTTGAAATTGATTTTGTATCCAAACTTTACTGTATTTGCTTATTGTTTCTAGTAATGTTTTTGTGGAATCTTTAGGGTTTTCTACAGAGAGAATCATGTCATCTGCAAACAATGACAGTCTGACTTCTTTGTTTCCTATTTGGATGCCTTTTGTATCTTTCTTTGCCTGATAGCACTCGCTAGGACCTCCAATGTTATATTGAATAAGAGTGGCGATTGTGGACAGCCTTTGCCTTGTTCCTGATCTTAGAGGGAAGGTTTTTAGTTTTTCACCATTAAGTATAATGTTGGCTGAGGGTCTGTCATATATGACTTTTATTATGTTAAGGTATTTTCTTCTATATTGATTTGTTAAGTGTTTTGATATAAATGGATGCTGTATCTTGTCGAAGGCTTTTTCTGCATCTATTGATATGATCATATGATTCTTATTTTTGATTTGTATATGTGGTGTATCACATTAATTGATTTGCTTATGTTGAAACCATCACTGTGCCTCTGGGATGAACCACTTGATCGTGTGTATAATCTTTTCAATATGTTGCTGTATTCATTCGCTAGTATCTTATTTAGGATTTTTGCAGCTGTGCTCTTGAGAGATATTGGTCTGTAGTTTTCTTTTTGTGTGTTATCTTGACCAAGTGTTGGGAAGTATTGCCTCCTCTTCAATTTTTTGGAAGATTTTGAGGAGAATAGAATTAAATATTCTTTGAATGTTTGGTAGAATTCACTGGTGAAGCCATCTATCCTGGACTTTTGCTTTTTGGTAGGTTTTTGATGATTGTTTCAATTTCCATACTACTGATCGGTCTATTTAGATTTTTCCAGTTCTTCTTGATTCAGTCTAGGAAGGTTTGTATTTTTCTAAGTAACGGTCCATTTCTTCTAGGTTATTAAATTTGGTGTTATATACTTTTTCATGGTATTCTTGCATGGTCCTTTGTATTTCTGCAATGTCAGTTATAATTTCCCTTCTTTCATCCCTGATTTTGTTTACTTGTGTCCTTTCTCTTTTTTCCTTTAGTGAGCCTGGCCAGGGGTTGTCCATTTTATTAACCTTCTCAAAGAACCAGCTCTTTGTTGCATTTATTTTTCTATTGTTTTTCGTTTCTTTGTTTGTTTGTTTGTTTGTTTCAATTTCATTTATTTATACTCAAATGCTGATGATTTCTTTCCTTCTGCTGACTTTAGGCTTCATTTGCTTCCTTTCTAGTTTTTTAAGATGATGCATTAGGTTGTTTACTTGGCTGCATTCTTGTTTTGGAGGTTAGGCTGCAATGATATGAACTTTCCTCTTATTACCACTTTTGCTGTGTTCCCAAAAGTTTTATATGTTGTACTATCATTATCATTCATTTCTATGTATTCTTGATCTCTCTTTTATTTCTTCTCTGACTTGGTTATTCTTCAGTAGTATGTTGTTTAATCAACATGTATTTGGTGGTTCTTCTGTTCTTTTCACTGTTGATTTCTAGTTTCAAAGCATTATGATCAGAGAATATGTTTGTTGATTTCAACCCTCTTATATTTGTTGAGGCTATTTCTGTGTTCCAGTATGTGGTTGATCCTTGAGAATGTTCCAGATGCACTAGAGAAGAATGTATAAGCAGCTGTTTTGGGATGAACACTCTGTAAAATGTCAATTATGTACAGTTGGTCTAATGTTCATTTAAGGCTATTATTCCTTATTGATTTTGTGTTTGGATGATCTGTCCATACTGACAGTGGGGGTATTTAGGTCCCCTTTACTATGATAGTGTTTTGGTCTGTTTCTCCCTTTAGTTCTGTTAATTAGTATATATATTATATATTTCAGGGCTCCTAGATTGGGTAGCATAGATAATTAATACGTGTTCTGTTTTCTTGGTGCATGGATTCCCTTTATCATTGTGAAGTGTCCCTCATTATCTTTCTTTACATTTTTTAAGTCTATTTCATTCAATATTAGTAACCGCTACTCCCACTTTTCTCTTGAATGCCATTGCTTAAAATATTCATTCACCCTTTCACTTTGAGTCTATGTTTGTATTTGGAACTGAGGTGTGTTTCCTGGAGGCAGCATATGTAGGTTTTGTTTTTTGATCCAATCTGAAACTCTATGCCTTTTTATTGATGAGGTCAGTCCATTTATAATTTAGGGTGATTATTGAAATATGAGGTCTCTTATAGCATTTTATCTTTTGCTTTCTGGTTAGCTCGGGTGTTCCATTGCTTCCTTGTCCTTTTCTTTATTTTGGTGCCTTTTGTGGGTTTTCCCTCTGATCCTTTCTCTTTTTTATGTTATATAGTTCAGTTTTCAAACCTTTTGCATGTGGTAACCATATGAATATGTAAAGGATGGTACTATATATATATATATATATATATATATATATATTATATATATATATACATACATACATACATACAGTCGTCCATTTTCTTCCTGTTGTACCTTATCTCCATTCCCCTTTGTGAATTTGGATCTTTGAAGCCCTATTTTCAGTCATTGTTGTCTCAATTTGTCCCTATGTATGCTGGACATTCATTACTATCTTGCTAGCAGCAAACCTCTTCTTTTTTTTAAAGCTTATTATGCCCTGTTTCTAGTAAGGGTTGCACTCCTCTGCTTTTATCAGCCTGGTAGTCACCTTTCCTAATTGTGTATTGTTTGTTGGGTTTTTTTTTTTTTTTTGTCCTTTTGCTTTTGGTGAGCTGACTTCCTCTCAGTATTTCTGTAGTGCAGACCTCATAGTAGAGAATTTCCTCAATTTTTGTATGTTGGAAAGGTCTTTATTTCTTGTTCATATCTAAAGGAGAGCTTAGCTGGATACATTATTTTGGCTGTAGTTCCTTCATTTAATAGTTTGAATAATTGATTCCACTCCTTTTTGGCTTGTAAGGTTTATGCTGAGAAGTCCGACGATTATCTAATGGTTTTCCTTTATAGGTTACCATCTCTTTTCCCTGGCTCCTTAGGATTCTATTGTTGTCATTGATTTTTGATAATTTTAATACAGTGTGTCTTGTGAAGGCCTTTTGTGTTGAGTTTATTGTATATTCTATTGGACTTCTTGAATTCCAAGCTCTAGCTCTTTCCTTAGATTTGGGAAATCTCATCCAGTATTTGTCTGGAAATGCTTTATAATACCTGCTCATTCTACTCCCCTTAGAGAATACCCATCATTCTTATGTTTCCTTTCCTGATGGTATCTGCTGCAGTTCTTGTTATTTCTCTTTCATTATTTTTCATTCTTCGGTGTCTTCTTCTTTCTGATTTATTTCTAGATTTCTGTCTTCAGTATCACTGATCCTTTCCTCCATTTGGTCAACTCTATTTCCCAAGCTAATTATATCAGCTTTTTAATTCTTTATCTCCAGAAGGTCTTTTCTGTTCTTTTGAGGGTTTTCATTTCTCCCTTGCTGAAGAACTCATTCTGCTCATCTGGTTGTTTTTTCAATTCCTGAAATTGTTGATATGATTCTTTTTGGATCTTAATGAGTTTTTCAGAAGTAGCATCCCAAATTCTCTGTCATTTAAGTAGCATATTTCTATGTCTGTAAGCTTATTTTCTGGAGAACTTTTCTCTTTCTTTCTGAGATGCCTCGTCACCTTGGTTGTTCGTGGTGTTTAATGGACTATTTGTCTGCCTGGGCATTAATGGAAGTATTCTGTTGTTTTTCCAGAAAGAAGATTGTAATATAATGGTTCCTATCCTGTTGCAAAAGAAGATATTTCTCTTTTGGTTTTCCAATAGGTGACATCTAAACCTCTGGATCTCTGCTTATAGTATAAAGTCTTAATAATTCTTTTTTTACCCCCTTATAAATGTTAAATCATGCTTACTACTCTCAGTCCCAATTCCTGTCAGTGTTAGCTACAGTTTTGGTAGCTTTTGGCCCAGATTCCCCTGGGGCTCCGCGGTGATTGGTCTCAGAGGGTGTGAGGGGAGGGGCCCTCTGTTTGAGAGATGAGAGCTGTGGCTCAGCCTTGGTTTTGCAACTGCGGCTGTTAAAACTCAACTGTTGTTTCTCTATCCTCCCCGTTTTTTCTGCCATCCCACTTTCTCTGCCTTCTGCCCTGATCACTGGACACTGTCTCTGGCCATGTGGAGCTCACAGCAGTCCCAGGCAGGGCTGTTCAGGGAAGTCACCACACCTTCACCCCTTCCCCTCCTCCTACAGGATGCCCCAAATTCTGACCTGCGGTAGGTCTTTTGCACAGATCCCATGCTCAGAAGTGCTGGTGTGCAGTTTTTGGGGGGGGGGGAGGGTTGTTGAATTTTAGATGCTCAGCTTATTGTTTCAAGGGGAGAGATCTGGGAACATCTCTTACTCTCCATGTTTAATCTAATCTCTTACCTTTCCTCAAATTTAAAGAAACTCTGGTTTTCCTTAAAAAGGAAAATCATGAGACATTAAATTATGAATGACTATTTTGGGGAATATATCAAGTCACTATGACTGTGGTCTGTTACATTTTTTTAGAACTTTTTTTCCATCTGAGCTACTTAATTTCATCATGAGAAAATGTTTCATGAATATGTTTCTGTTTCGACATCATGCATGCACATGATACTATTAAGTGTTGAAAAAGAATTTGGGAGAACTATTCTTCTTAAGTCCTTAATAAAGCATCTGTGCTCACCGTGGATAATATGTTTGAAAAGCAGCCTCTTGAACAATGTACTAAACACCAGCACTATGGGAATTTGGGACCTCAAAAATAGAAAAAGGTACTTTATCCCTGTGTGGAATACTCCATGGGAGGTGGTCCAGAGAAATGAGTAAATCGAAGAACAGGACATGTATTTCAGGTGATTCTTCATATTATAAGTCATATTGTCAAAAGGATTACTTTTTGTTGTTATCCATTTTCTGGCTTATTTTGTCCCCTTTCTTATTTTAATTATTTTGTGCCTATAATGAAGAACCAGTGATAATCCAAAAGTTCTTTTTGTTAGGCTATTTCCAAACAGTGGAAAAAGATTATTACTTTATGTCATTGGATGATACCACAATTAAAGGTAACTTCTGATTCTAAAATAAAATTTTTTTTCAACCAGACTGCCAACTCTAAAAAGATATTGCTATGGCCATGCTGCCCTGAATAAGCCCGATCCCATCTGATCTTGGAAGTTGAACAGGGTCGGGTCTAGTTAGTACTTGGATGGGAGACCACCTAGGAAGACCAGGTGTTGTAGGTGTAAAAAATAAAAATAAGAGATTGTAAGTTGACAAGGTCCCTGAAATCTGTGAGGTCAACCAAGGATTGCCTCACCTAAGAAAAATAAATAAATGGGGGGGGGGGAGGGAAGATATTGTTACCCTGAATCCTCAAGCAAAAATGGTTTATCAATTTCTTTGGATAGTAGTAGTGGGGGGGGTGCGGGGGGAACACTTTAGCTATAAGTGATAAATGTGCTTTCAGGTATACAAATCCAAAAAGTAGATTTCTTTAATATTATAGGAAATTTGTTTGTTGATTGAATTCATCTTTAAAGTTAAATTGTAAATCTATCAAATTTATATTTTTAATGATTTTCTCAGTATTTCTCGATAGGAGCTCATAATGAGTTCGCATGTTTAAATGACCTATTGGAATTTATTTCTGGATTTTTAGTTTATCTATATGATAAAATTCAGTTTGTTGGGAGTTCCTGGTTATTGCATGGTCATGTTCATAAGCAGAATTGAGGCAAATTGAGAATGAAATCAGCTCTTGGTGGCTGTAATATTATGTGAAAAATATATGCTAATCAAAGAGAACAATGGACTAACTGGTTATCAGCCTTGTTAATAACATCATTCTAGCAAAATACAAAATATGCCAATTTCATAATCTTTTAGAGAAACTTTGAGAATAGGTAGAATATGAAAGCCAAAGTACTAAAAAGAAAAAAAAATATTTCTGTAGGAATATTTCTGTGTAGTAATTAGAATACTCATCTGTCCCCGTCCCCATTTTTTAGAGACATTAAATGTGTTGTGGTAGTGCCCATGTAAGCAATTTTTTTTTTTAATTTCTTTATCAACTTGAGGTTTTTCTCTTTTTGTTTCAGGAAAGGGCTCTGGAGGTGATATAAGTTTAACCATGGATCAATAGATGTGGCCAGTCAATCAGAAGCTGCTCTTAAACAAGTGACGTCTTATCCAGACCAAGAGCATTTGAGCCAAATGAGAGCATGTAATCACAAGATGTCATTTAAAAAAAAAAGCTATGTTATGTATTGAAAACAAAATAGGTCTCAGGTTGACTGTGCAGTGTTTTTATAGTGGTATTGCTAGATATATGGATCTGACATCTTTTTCTTTGAATGTGTTATGTTTCTAGTCAATTGGGAGGATTTATTTTGCCAGCCAATTTGCTAACACGTTACTCACATTTCTAAAAAACGATTTTGGTTTCTTCTAAATATAGTGTTTAAATTGAAATGAAAATTATAGGTTTATGACAAGTATATTGTACAACAGTACTTAGAAGGATGGCTTTGTAACGCCTTCAGAATTTTTGTTTTGTTTCCGAAGCCTTGCCTTGTCTGTCTAGTAAAACACTTGATTAGTATTTTGTTCAAATTTGGAAGTATTCTAATATGACACAATATTTGAATAAAGTTTATTCTTAAAGGTGTAGTGGTCACATTTCATTAAAAAAGAAATAGAATTCTGGATTATCTGTGGTTCTGGACTATCTGTAGTAACAGAACCACAATTCTATAATTAGGGGAAACATAGTAATGTCAAATGTTAGCTCTGTGTTTTCAATACTCGGCTGATACTTTAAATGCATTTTCTCATTTAATCTTCAACTCTAAAGTGCATATTAATATTATCCATATTTTATAGGTGAGAAAATCAAACCTCTTTGAAGAAGTTAAATAACTTACCAAAGCCCAAAGAGCTAGTGAGTCGCAGAAGCTTGATCAAACCTGGACCTATCTAACTTTCAAAGTCCGTGTTTTTGAACAGTGTTTTGTATAGGCAGTACTAGGTGAAGTACAGATTGCGGCTTTGGGAAACAGATCTTAGCTATTTACTGCTTACTAGACATGTGACCTAAGCAAGTTATGTAATATCTTTAAGGCTCAATCTTCCTCATCTGTAAAATGGGATAATAAAACTTTCCTTGCAGTGTTTTTAAGATTGGAAATACTTTATGTAAAGTACCTTAAAAGGAGTAGGTAGTGATATTTTCTTCTTTTCCCTGAAAACTCAATATGTACTATGTTAGGCATCTTTTTTTTTTTTTTAACCTTAACTCATTGGATCCTTTCAGCAATTATTTTCTCCTTTCAGCAGCAGCATGTGACACCAACAAAGATTTATAAAGAGGTGCTATCGAATGGGACATTGATACAATTGGAATGGTTATCCATTTCTAAAATGAGTAAGGAAGTTTGCTACGTGAGAGCAGTGAAAAGATGTGTGTATGGAACATTATCAGACCCTGAAGCTTGATGGGAATAGTGAGAATTAAGAACCTTAAGTGCTGGGTATAATTTCAATAAGTAACAAGGAAGGGATTTTGCTTTAAACATGATTAAGGTAGACAACTGTATTGCTTATTCCTGAGATAATAAATAGACAAGTTTGGCTCATTCATATAGGAGATATACTTGTGAATTACTGGGAGAAAAGGTCAGAGAAGATACATTAGGGCCAAATTATAGAAAACCTTCAGTTTCACGCTGAGAAGTTGAATCTAATCCTTTATTTTAACTTTTTAAATAGAAATGGCTACAGGACAGGAGAAAACAAATTTCTCAAAATGAGTGATTTTGCACCTTAAAACATTAGGATGAGCCTAAAGTGCTCAGTCAGAACACACGATTACCTAATAACTGGGCAAAAGAGATAGGAATGGAATAATTATAGTTAACTGGGCTTGCTTACTAAGTAGTGGTTATCCCTGTTTATACAGGCTTGATTAGACTTAATGATGAAAAATTCATAGGAACAAGACCATATTTAGACCAAAATATACTTAATTAATAAGTGGCATAAGTTTTTATACCTCTTGGGAACAAACAAACACATTTTCCTTGACTCTCAGATATATAAGTGCATAATTTTTTAAGATATCTTTTTACCTCCTTTTATTGTACTAGTCTACATCTACTACAGAATTAAACACTTATTAAATAAAAACTAATTGGAAAACAAAGTAGTTAAAAGAAATTCTGAATGTTTCCTTTGTTATCCTTCCCAGGCTTTGGGCGAAGAGCTAATTTAATGTGTTAGAGCTGGCATCTCTGGCCTGTCTTACGTACTTTTCTTTAGCAAGTAGAATCCACCAGAGATACGCCATTAAAGTAAACGCAAACAAATTACCAACTTTCTTTCATTTGATTTAATCTATGCCTTTGCCTGTCTCCAGTATTTTTACCCTCGTTCACTCCTCATTTAGTCATTACCTTCAAATTGTATAGTATTACTAATTCTGAGGTAAAGCAGTGGCTTTATTATCTGCTTGATCTAATTTTTCTTAACATGACCGAAAGTCAAAGGGCAGTGCTGCCAAATTCTACCTAGAATACCATTTTGCTAAAACTCAATTCCACTGTTCATAATAGAAAAAAAAAAAAGTCAAGAAAATCTGTTTTTATTGTATTTTTAGGGAGTGTTACATCATTGCAACATGTTTTCATTGGCATTGCACCTGTTTTAATATCCTTGTTCATTAAAGTAATGTAAAAACAGTTATGAACTTGGGCACTAAAAATGGATCGTTTTAGTAAAAGTAAAATTTCAGCTGTTATGATTTTTATATACAACAGTTTCCCATTATATTTAAAGGAAAACACAGAGTATAGAGAAACTTCACTCACTATTATGGTATAATCTACATTTTATATGAATTCATTGAGAAAAAAACATTAAAATCATACACATACACATTCAGAGATTTTAAAATAAGACTTAAGAAAGCACTTTTAATCTAAATTCTTCTTCTCTGTTTCTGTAGAGTTCTGTAGAGTGACATTATGGTTGGTTGTGTCAATGTTGGTCCCTGGAATAAGATTGTCATCTTTCCCTTCCATCAAATAATCCCACTGATCAAAATCTTTCTGAAGTTCTGTAAAATATAAATGTTAATAAACATTAAACTTTCGAGAGCATTAAACAGTTGAGCGCCACTAGGTGGCATCATAGCCTTGCAAATGATCTCATCTGTTTGATGATCATGGAGACTAGTTGTGCTGAGCTGCAGACCTGCTGCTTCAGCGACTGATAGCTTTAATAAGCAGACCTACCGTGTGATATGTAGTATGCAACAGAGCACAAACTTCTGATATTTGGTTTCAAACTGGTTTGCTGCTACATCAAATTGTAAACCACTGGAGACTGTTAAAATTTGACTAAAGCTGTATTAAGATAGTTTTGTCCTGAGGATCATCTGGTTTATGTTATCAAAGAACATTAGTTTCTTACCTAAATGCTTCTGTAAGAATGCTAGTGAAGCTTGTTGTTAAGATCAATAGCTACTTTTGAATCTATATCTCCTTTTAATGTTAATATGTATCCAAGTATTTTGCCAGTTACGAAAGAGAAGTCAACAAAATTCTGATGGACGGTACCCCTGAAAGAGAAATGAGACATTTATAAATCACATTGTTTGATAAAGTTATTTTTGTAGTTAGGGTGCAGGAAAGATACTGGCCTGGTTGGTTTATTTACCAACAACCAAGGAGACAAAACTTACTGATTTGATCTCCTCAGATATGAATTTGAGGGCCATAGACTATTCACTTCGAGATACTAGAATATATATTATCTTCCCTTCTAGATAAAAAATTTAAAGATTCCTATCTTGTTCGGCATCTTGTCTTTAGAAGAAAAGATTCCAGCGATTTAAAGGACTAGAATATTTTCAATTTGAGTAGATGAAATGTGTTCTATATTGAAGGGGCCCTGAACTTAGAGCCAGAAGCCTGCTTACTCCATTACCACCACCACTTAACTTAATATCTAGTTGATGCTAATCAAAAACACTTTGGATTTAAGCCTCAGATTAAGTATATTTAAAAAAAAAAAAACGACAACAACTTTCCCTTGATTTATTTAAACTGTAAGCACCTTACAAATACCACTATACTGCACTCTAAATTCACCAATAGTCTACCATCAAATAGGATGGTCTTTTTTAGTACTCATTTTCTATTACCTCTGAAATATTCAACACTTGGTTTCCTTGCATTTTTATTTCTTTGTTTCCTTGACATTGCACTTTCCCCTTTTTCTCTATCTTTTGTTTTTTACTGGATCTTCACCTAAATGTAGGCCTTTCTCAAGGTTCTATTCTCAGACCAAATCTTTTCTCACTTTGCGGTCTCATCTACTTCAAAGGTTTCATCTACGATATACAAAGTCTATACTTTTCCAAACATTCAAGAAATGTTTTTGGCCAGACATCTCTACCCGGATTTCCCAGGCTGATGTTAAGAAACTCCAGGGTTAAAACACATCTTTTCAACCCCACTCGGTGTACCTCTTCCTTTTCACTTTCCTGCTGCTTATAGGCAAAACACCATCCTTTTAGTTATCTATACTCAAAACAGAGCTACCTGAGTCCTGCTCACTCTTCCCCATATGCCCATCAAAACTTGAGAGTCAGACACATACAGGTAGACACAGGATCATGAGAGAGTTCAGAGCAAAAGCTGGAATGCTATCATCAGTAAGGGGACTGCCTGAGAAGAAGGGAGGGTAGGGGAGAAAGGGAGGGAGCAGCCTAATGAAAGGAGAAGCAGGAAAGAGTAGGGTGGTGGTATGTAAGGGAGGAGAAGTAAGGGTAGTCAACAATATTGAATGAATGCAGAGACACTGTAAATGGGCTGCTGGGCCTTTTAAATCCTCAGTAGGTTCAGCTGCAGCATACTGGTGGGGGTTCAGGAAGCTAGACCACAGAAGTCAAGACTAAATAGAAATAAGGGCATGAAATATTAAATATAAGCTATTCTTTCAAGGTTTCTAGCAGAGAGGAAAGAAAAAAATAGTGAGAGCCTAGTAGGAAGTAGGGTTCTCTTTCTGTACTATTTCTCTTATAGAATTAGACTTGCATATACAAATAAGCTAAATTAAAGTCCTTATCTAGACCTACACTTGCCATTTATCTAAACTCTCTCACTCTCGATCCTTAAAGACCCAATTCTACTCTGACCTCCTCCAAGCAGTCTTTTCGAACTACCTCAGTTGGAAAAGACCCCTCCATTCTCTGATCCCATAGTGTTTTTTGCCTATACTGTATTTTTTTTTCTACTGTCTCTTTTTTTCTCCTAAGTAAACAAGATTTCAAGTAGGAGAGGGATGAACTCCGTCTTTGCTTTGTAATGTCTCATTCTGACCTCAAAACCTTATTGGGATTCCTTTTTCATGTCCATGATATAAGCACATTGCTGATGCTCAAGGGGACCCCCATTATAGTTTGGGGGAGTTTATAAATTCATATTCTTTCCAAATAGGTGGTCACATGGCAGGTGTCAACAGATGATCTGACTTCTTTTCTAAAGAGTTCATAGTCTAGCCTGATGATGGCATACTTCCTCCTAGCCTGGCCTCCTACCCTGCCCCACCTCCTGTGTAAGCCTGCTCTTGTGTTTACATAAAAGTAGCATGGTGCAAGTTGTAATTGTCAGTATATGAGCTACTCAAAACATTTGCATTTGAAAAAGAGTAAGTCTAACTGCACTTAGAGCCTGAGGTTTTCTAATAGTCTCCCTTATTGAAAGTCTAAACAACAAATTTGATGATTCTTTGATGGCTACCCAATATTGTCTGCTGATGTTTATCCAAGTTTCAAGTTTCTGCTTCAGGTGATGAATAAGTCAGTGACTTTTACTTACCTGATTGTAATCATTTTTCTTTCTTTACCAGGTGAGTAACATTTTTTTTTTTATGATATTAGAACGATATTGGAAACCGTTCAGAGTTGATAAAAAGAGGGGCTGAAAAAACGGGAAAGTACTTCTTCACGCAGTGGAAACATCCAGGCATCCAGGGCAATCCCACACCTGGATATTTGTTGATGACGATAAAAGAAGGCTGGTTACATACTGCACACATATAGGACTATTGTCCCTGTGTTTCCAGACCTTCTGACACTCCACAGTCTATTGATTATACCTTTTGAGAGTAACAATTGGACCCATTGCTTTATATTTAGAGGTGGGCGCTTCACCTGGAAAAGTGGGCCTCATTGAAAAACATGTGGGGTATATCACTTGAAAATAATAACTATTTTTAAAGTAAGTTTATCCTATGTTTCTTGACCTTTTGGGCACTCTATTTTATTTGCTAAATGGACACGAGGAGAGAATTCCCTTACATTGAAATGTGAGATGAAATTTCACAAATGATCCCACCCCTTTCTATATGGGTGGCTCTACATGATCTCATCAGCCTGGGATGAAGTGACTCAAGAAAGAATGCTGGAGTCTGGTCCCGTCTCCCACCTAAATAACTATGTAATTTCACACCTCACTCTAAATTAAAGATGAAACAAAAATAATTTTAAAATACTCTGCTTATTGGGATAGACTATAAAATGGCAATATTATTATCACAATCATTATGTCACAAATCAAATGTAGCTATAACGATAAATATCCAAATAAAAGTGTTAAGGCCTGAAAAAGATAAGAATGGTGAGGGAAAATCAATAGGGGTGGGGAGCATTTTTAACTGCAGTAAAATAGATGGTTTATGCCTAGGTTAATTTGCATAGTGTACTTTATAGAGGCAAAAGAATAGACTTGTAAGCCTCAAAGGATCCTTTCCTTCCTAAGAATTTGATAAACTTCTATCTCACGTAAGTTATCACTCCCCTTCTTCCAATAACTTACTGTTCTTTCATTTTACCTCATTTTCTTACCTGAATCTCTGGTCATCATGAAGAACCTGAATAGTTGTGGCTCCACCAAAAGAATGTCCAATTATTGCTATTTTATTCCTATCGATAGAGTCCTATGTGAAAAAGTATAATATGAATTCATAACTATCTTATAGTTTGTTAGAATAGATGAATGATTTTGAGAATCATACAATCGTTATTCAATTAATGGGCATAACTGTGTACCTTTATTTCTTATTAAAAATTCACACACATGGAGGGATAGAGGGAAGTTGGCAGACTAGGTAAAAGCAGGGTTCGTCTCCTCCCAGGACCACATTGAAATTACAACCAGACTATAAAATAACCAATGTGGAGAATCACCTGAAGTCCAGCTGATCATAACACCTACACCTGATTATATAAAGGAGCCACACTGAAGCCAATAGGAGGGGAGAAGTCGCAAATCAGGCTGGACCTGCACCCACAGGTGGCGGAGGAACTCCGGAAGGGAGACCGAGGCTGCAGAGGCTCTCCCAAGGGAGACGAGGGTCCTGGTCTCATCTGCAGGCTCCCCAGCCCAGGGAAAAGGAGATTCTAATAATTCTAACTGTAGAAACTGGAGGGGATTCCGGCCATCTGAGTGAGATGGAGGGTGACTAAACCCTAGATGTCCCTTTGAAGGACCCACGCAAAGGCTTTATGACCTGTGGACACTCACCCGGGACACTGGCGGTGAGTCAGAGGCTCACCCGGGATTCATTCTGAAAAGGTCTCCATTGCCTGCGTCTGAACAAGGGCTGGAAAGGCGGCCACCATTGTGCCTTAGTCTGGCCCCCCTGCTGGGCAATCTGCAAACTTCGCCAGCTTGACTGTGTAGAGCCCTCCCATAGGGCCATTAGGAACCTCTGATCTGAGATCAGCGTTTCTAATCCCAGCAACAGCGGCCAGCTGCGGTGAGCCACATTTCAGAAATAGGAGCAGGCAGATCTCGCAGCTGCCAACACGAACTTGGGCAAATAATGGGACCAATGAGCTAGACCCAGACAACAGTTGGTCTTGCTGTGAGCTGGGTCTTCTGCAGGAACTCACGACAGTGACCAAATTTGCAGCAAGACTGAGGCTGAATTGATCTGACTTCCATTGTCCTCTGAGACCCCACCCCACCCTATCCACAAATTGCCATTGGGGGCCACTGACAGTGAACTGCCACAGACCTGCTCTTCCCCTTCCCTGATCTCCTAATCCACACAGGCAACAAACTTGGCTGGCACAGGGTGGGCACTGCACAGAAATCAAGGGCAGGCAGAACCTGTGCTGCCTGCAAGAGATGCAATATTGTGTCCAGGGAGCACAGGGGTCTGAGGGGCTGCCCTTGACAGCAGCTGGTCTCACTATGACTTTGTCTACAGCGAGAAAGCCCAAGCACAGAAGTTGCAGCAAAACTGAGGCTGTATTGGCTGAACAGACCTTGTCTCCCTGAGATCCACTTCACCCAGCCACAAAGTGCCTGAAGCCCATTGACAAGCAGCCCCTTGTGCCCTGCTTGGCTCTGGGATTGAGCAGTTAGCACAAGCAACAAGACCTTGGCTAGTGCAGGGAGCACATTTCGAAGAAAACAGTTGCAGACAGACCACTGCTGCCTAAATGAGCTGCGATGTTTCTTAAGTGAATTACAGGGGGCTGTATTGGCCTGATGGCCTTTGACTCCCCGAGCTCTTGCCCCATCCAGTATACAAAGTGCCCGCTGCACATTGATAGGCAGCTATCTCTCCTCTGGGTAGCGCATTGAGGCCCAGGGTAGGCAATAGTTGACCTTGCTACAAGTGGAAACTAGTACAGTGAGCCACAGAGACAGCGTGGGCATGTAAACTGACACTGCAGTGGCAGGGGGAAATATACTCACTAGACCCAGGAGACTCCCAGGGCCCTGCACCACCCAACATGTGTATCCCCCAGAGGCTCATCCAGTTTCAGAGACTTACAGGCATCTGATAGGCAGTAATCAGAACTTGAAGAGCGCTGGTCCCTCTGCTGAAGTGCCAGAGATCAGGGATGACGGGTAACCAAGTGCTGCCTACAACGGTATCTCTTCCACTTACTTATAGATCCAGCATAGACAACAACCATCAGTGAATAGCCCTGAGCAATCAAAAGCAGCAGCTAACCTTGCCTATGGGGGAGCCCCTCCCAAGGGGCCACAAAACTAACACATCTGTAGGCTGGCACCAGACCGCAATGGAGCAGCTCTTGACTAGTTCCAGCAGTGATACACACAAAGGGTAGTTGCAATAAGTGCACAAGCCTGCTAGGGCAAATCTCACTCAGTGGGGTCAGCCTCCCACAACAACTCTTATTCTAAGGGTGCAGCCAAGTCACACAATTAGCCTGAACATTAATCTTACACACCGATCTACTAACAACAATAAAGCCTTGGTAACAGAAGATCACACACGACCCACACAAAGGTCACATCCAGAACTCCCGGCACAAGGGATCAGGGAGAGTGTGCCACTGGGGCACACAGGACACCTTCCACATTAGGCCATCTGGACAAGGCTGAGAGATGAATCAAATATTCCTGACACATAGAAACATAAACAGAGAGTCTAATAAAATGAGAAACAAAGAAACTTGCCACAAATGAAACAACAAGAGAAAACTCCAGAAAATAAGCTAAATGAAATGGAGGCAAGCAACCTACCAGAGACAGAGTTCAGAATAAGAGCTATATGAATGCTCAATGAAATTATGGGGAGAATGGATGAGCACAATGAGAACCTCAACAGAGAGATAATAAGCATTACAAAGGACATAGAAACCATAAAAAAGAACCAGACAGAAATGAGGAATACAATAATTGACATGAAGTATATACTAGAAGGATTCAACAGTAGATTGGATGAAGCAGAAGATCGAATCAGTGAATTAGAAGACAAGGTAGCTGAATACACCCAATCAGAACAATGAAAAGAATAAAGAATTTTTAAAAATGAGGATAGTTTAAGAGAACTCTGGGACAATATGAAGTGTAAAAATATCTGAATCATAGGAGTACCTGAAGAGGAAGAGGAGAGCAAGAGATTAGGCTTTATTTGAAGAAATAATGACAGAAAACTTCCCTAACTTGGCCAAGGAATTACACATACACGTTCAGGAAGCACAAAGAATGCCAAGCAAGAGGAATTCAAATAGACCTACACCAAGACACATCATAATTAAAAATGCCAAAGGTCAAAGACAAATAGAGAATCTTAAAAGCAGCAAGAAAAGGAAGCTAGTTACTTACAAGGGTACCCCCATAAGAATGTCTGCTGACTTTTCAGTGGAAACTTTGCAGGCCAGAAGGGAATGGCAAGAAATATTCAAAGTTATGAAAAACAAGAATCTACAACCATGGATACTCTATCTAGCAAGGCTTTTGATCAAAATAGAAAGTGGATAAAGAACTTCCAAGCAGAAAAAAACTTAAGGAATTTATCACCAACAAGCCAGCATTACAAGAAATGTTAAAGGGTCTCTGTAAAAAGAGAAGGGTAAAAAAGAAAATAGAAATAACAAATATGAATAATAAAATGACAGTAACAATGTACCTATCAGTTATCACTTTAAATGAAATGAATTAAATGTCCAATCAAAAGACATAGGGTAACGAATGAATAAGAAAACAAGACCCAAGCATATTCTGTCTACAAGAGACACACTTCAGATCAAAAGACATTCACAGACTGAAAGTAAAGGGATGGAAAAAGATATTTCATGCAAATGGAAATGAAAAAAAAAAAAGCTGGGTAGCAATACTTATATCAGATAAAATAAACTTTAAAACAAAGGCTATAATAAGAGATAAAAAAGGGCATTACATAATATAAAGGGATCGATAAATCAAGAGGATAACCCTAGTAAACATATATGCACCACATAGAAGCACCTACATACATAAAGCAATTATTGACTGACTAAAAGGAGAGATCAATAGTAATACTCATAGTAGGAGACTTTAGTATTTTAACACCAATGGACATAATCTTCCAGGCAAAGAATCAACAAGGAAAAAATGGACCTAAAAGATACACTAGAACAGATGGACTTAATAGCTATTTTCAGAGCATTTTACCCCAAAGCAGCAAAATATACATTCTTCTCAAGTGCACATGGAACATTTTCAAGGATAGACCACATGTTAGGACACAAATCAAGTCTCATAAATTTAAGAAGATTGAAATCATATCAACTGTCTTCTCTGATCACAATGGTATGAAACTAGATATCAACTACAAGAAAAAAAAGGGAAAATACACAAATACATGGAGGCTAAATAACATGCTACTAAACAATGAATGGGTTATTAATGAGATCAAGGAAGAAATCAAGATACCTAGAGACAAATAAAAATGAAAACAACAACTCAAAATTTATGGGACACGGTGAAAGCAGTACCTAAGAGGGAAATTCATAGCAATACAGGCCTACCTCAAGAAACAAGAAAAAGCTCAAATAAACAATCTAACCTTACAATTAAAAGAACTAAAAAAACAAAAAAAAACAGCAAACAAAGCCCAAAGTGAATAGAAGAAGGAAATAATAAAGATCAGAGCAGAAATAAATGAAATAGAGTCTAGAAAAACAATACAAAAGATTAATGAAACAAAGAGCTGGTTCTTTGAAAGGATAAACAAAATTGACAGACCCTTAGCCAGACTCATAAGGAAAAAAGAGAGGATTCAAATAAATAAAATCAGAAATGAAAGAGGAAAAATAACCATAGACTCCACAGAAATACGATCATAAGAAAATGCTACAAGCAATTATATGCCAACAAATTGGACAATCTGGAAAAATGGACACATTCTAGAAATATACATATCCCAAGACTGAGTCAAGAAGAAAAGAAAATCTGAACCAACCAATACCACCAATGAAATAGAATCATAATCAAAACTCCCCCCAAAACAAAAGTCCTGGACCAGATGGCTTCATAGCAAATTTTACCAAACATTCAAAGAAGAATTATCATCTATTCTTCTCAAACTATCCAAAAAATTCAAGAAGAGGGAAGGCTCCCTAACTCCTTTTATGAGGCCACCATTACCTTGATTCCAAAACCAGGCAAAGACATTACAAAAAAAAAAAAAAAAACTATAGGCTGATATCTCTATGAACATTGATGCAAAAATCCTTAATGAAACATAGCAAACCAAATTCAGCAATACATTAAAAATATCACACAGCATGATCAAGTTGGATTTATTTCTGGGATGCAAGGTTGGTTCAATATCCACAAATCAATTAATGTGATACACCACATTAACAAATCGAAAGATAAAAAAATCTTATGATCATATCATAGTGCAGAAAAAGCATTTGACAAAATCCAGCATCCATTTATGATAAAAACCTCAGCAAAGTGGAATAGAGGGAACATACCTCAACATAATAAAGGCCATATATGATAAACCAAAAGATAACATCATACTCAATGAGGAAAGGCTAAAAGCATTTTCCTTAAGATCAGAACAAGACAAGATGTCACTTTCACCACTCCTCTTCAACATGTATTGGAAGTCTTAGCCACAGCAATAAGACAAGAAAAGAAATAAAAGGCATCTGAATTGGAAAGGAAGAATAAAACTCTCGTTATTTGCTGATGACATGATACTATATATAGAGAACCCTAAAGATCCACCAAAAAACTGTTAGAACTGATCAATGAATTAGTAAAGTAGCAGGTTACAAAATAAATATTCAGAAGTCAGTGGCATTTTTATACACAATGATGAACTTTCAGAAAGAGAAATTAAGAAAACAATCCCATTTACAATTGTGTCAAAAACTATAAAATACTGGGAATCAAATTAACCAAGAAGTAGAAAACCTGTTTTCAGAAAATTATGTCATTGAAAAAAGAAATTGAAGAAGATACAAATAAATAGAAGCATATACCCTGTTCATGGGTAGGAAGAATCAACATTGTTAAAATGGCCATACTACCCAAAGCAATCTATAGATTCAATGCAATCCCTATCAAAATACCAATGGCATTTTTCAGAGAGCTAGAACAAATAATCCTAAAATTTATATGGAGCCATAAAAAACCCAAATAGCCATGATAATCTTGCAAAAGAAGAACAAAGTTGGAGGTATCACACTACCTGATATCAAACTATACTACAAGGCTACAGTAATCAAAACAGCATGGTACTGGCATAAAAACAGACACATTGATCAATGGAACAGAATATAGAGCCCAGAAATAAAGGTAAACAACAAAAAAAAATAAACAAATGGGACTACATCAAACTAAAGAGTTTTTGTACAGCATAGGAAACCATCAACAAAACAAAAAGATAACCAACTGTTTGGGAGAAGATATTCACTAATGATACATCTGATAAGGTGTTAGTATCCAAAATTTATAAAGAACGTATACAACTCAACAGCAAAACAAACAAACAATTCAATTAAAAAGTAGGCAGAAGACCTGAACAGATACTTCTCCAAAGAGGAAATACAGATGGCTAACAGACATATGAAAAGATGCTCAAGGTCAGTAATCATAAGAGAAATGCAAATTAAAACCACAGTGAGATAATCACTTCATGCCTGTCAGAATGGCTATCATCAATAAATCAAAAAATAGCAAGGATGAGGAGAAAATGGAACCCTCATACACTGTTGGTGGGATTGCAAATTGGTACAGCCACTATGGAAAAGTCTGGAGGTTTCTCAAAAAATTAAAAATGGATATACCTTTTGACCCAGCAATTGCACTTTTGGGTATTATTATCCAAAGAAAACCAAAACAATAATTTGTAAAGATCTATGCACTCCAATATTCATGGCAGCACAATTTACAATAGCCAAGATATAGAAGCAACCTAAATGCCTATCAACAGATAACTAGATAAAGAAATTATATACACAATGGAATATTACTCAGCCATTAAAAAAAAAAAGAAATCCTACCATTTGCAATGACATGGATGGACCTAGAGGTTATTATGCTGAGTAAAGTAAGTCAGACAGAGAAAGGTAAATACCATATGATTTCACTTATATGTGGAGAACAAAAAGAACAAACTAATCAAAAACAGACTCATAAAAATAGTGGACAATTTGGTGACAGACAGAGGGGAGGGGGGTTGGGTGATTGGGAGAATGGAGTGAAGTTTTAAAGAAGTACAAAAGAAGTTGATAGCTGGGTACGAGGATGGGGAGCACGGCAGAGGGAATGCAGTCAGTTATAATATGGCTACGTGAAAGGCCAAGGGAGGGAGAGAGCCACTGGGGGAATCATTTTATGAACAATACAGATGTCTAATCAATGTATTGTATACCTGAAAGTAATTTAAATAAATAAATTTATTTTAAAAATACACATGTATACATAGACACATATAGAATACACACATAAATATGTATATATAAATACATGCACCACACACACGCATATGTTAAGCATTTGTAAAAGTTCAGAGTGAACTGAGTGGTCTTCCTAGTCATCTACACTTAAAATGTCAACATCAATACTGAATTCTCCCTCTCCCATTCCATATTTATTAGTTTGTTCGTTCCATGACTATTTATTGGACAGCTGCTCTGTGCCAGGCATTGTAATTCACTTTCAGTGAGCTCACAGTCTTTTAGGAAACAAACAGATACAAATGCATGATGCAAATACAATGGAGTCGTGCCAAGGAGGAGAGAGAATAGATAGCTATACTCAGTCCAGGGCTGGGCAGTAGGGTCCAAGAAAGCTTCTCTTGGTGGAGGTGATGACTGACTTGAGTTGGATTAAGCAGGACTTAGGGTGGATGGTGTGTCAGGCCAAGGGGACAGCATGTACAAAGCCATGGAGACAAGAGAGAGAGTGGCTGGTCGAAGAACTGTGTCTGGAGAAAAGACCATCATCTTCTGCTCAAAGTACTTCTAGTTCTCTCTGTTGCCTATGCTCCATCCTCCACACCATTTTGGAGTCCACTTGGTCTGATATTTTTCCACCCTTCCCAACATTTTGTCTAAAACTTTTGACCAACATGCAGAAGCTATCCAAGAAATTCCAGTGCAAACTGGCAGTATTAACTTGAACCACATGAAATTGCCATTTTCATAGACTGTTGACGATTTCATGTATAGTTCAACCTAATGTACTCCTCATTGCTATAATATTTTACCTGTAATTTTTTTGCAGCCTTTTATCATGTTTTTCTGTATTACAGCAGAAAAGGAGAAAAACAGAAAAAATAAAGAATAAAGAACTATGGGACAAGGGGAAAGGGCTTTTTTTGGCTTACCTTCAGTTGTTTCAGATCAAACTCTATATCTAATACGTTCTTCATTGGCTTTTTGCAATCAGTGCAGAGAATATAATTGAGAGCTTGGGAACACTCCTTTGCTCTTTGCTGTACCTAATATGATTATTAGAAGAAGGAAATGACAAAGTAAAAAGTTTGTAATATTTATTTTAAAGTTTGTGTAGAGTTTACATGTGGGGAAAATGGTCAGTTGCTTTTAAACTGGAAATGTCTAAGAAATTAATGATTAGAAAACAACCTAGCATAATGACAGCGGCACCAGCTTTGCAGGTAGTTACAGCTTAGTCCAAATCCTGGCTTTGTTGCCTACCTCCAGTGTGACCTCAGATGATTACTTAACCTCTCTAAGCTTCCATGCATTGTATAATAATGCTTATCTCAGTGAAATGTGATTGGGATTAAATGCAATAACATAGGTAAGGTACCTACTTAAAAACTTGGCACAGGGCAGAAGCCAATGTGCTTTATTTCATTTAATCTTCCCAACAGCCCTGTTAGAAAGATACTGTTATTATTCATTATTTTGTAACAGAGTAAACATGGAAGCAAAACAAAGGAGTAAGTAACTTGTCCAGGATCACCCACTGCTAAGTGATGGTGCCAGGACTCAAACGCAGAAAGTTGGATTCTAAGGCCTGGACTCCTAATAGTATTGTATAACCCCCTCTCTGAAAAGTAGTCTTATTTATATTGCCTGTGGCAGGGGGGAGGGACTCTTTGAATTTATTTTGAGATTTTAAAATTAGAAGTTCTAATGCAAAATAATTCTGTATATTTGCTGTATCTCCCAGAATTTTTGTTTGTTTTTACTATGATCCAAGTATTTCATAAAGGGAATGTTATTATTCAGAGAATCTTCTGATAGCTCTTTTGGTACTGCGAAGTAGGAGCGTGAGGAACACAGCTTTGCCCTGTGTAAAGTTAAATAAGTAAATGTCACCATTTTGCATATGCTTTATCCAGTCACCACAACACCTCTACTCTTAGTGCAGTGTACCTGCTCATTTCGCAGAGTCTCCTCCTCCTCTCCTCGTTTTAGGGTTTTCAAATAGAGCCAAGACTTATTCGCAGTTTCTGCAGCATACTGGTCATCGAAATAGTAAGTTGCAGATGCTGATTGGTCTCTACAATATAAACAAAACCAATTACTTACACTTCCTCATCTCACCCACGTTTCTCATCCCCATTGTTGATTCCCCTCACTCAGTTCTTTCTGACTTCCTTTTCTTCATCCACAGCACATTTTTTTAAAAAAAATCAATGAGGACCCCAAGGGATTTCTAAGATAAAGGCATCATTTTGAGTAAACCCGACCCAGCAATTGCACTTCCCAAAATTCTGGGAAGCAAGATTAAAAACTCACTCCTGGAATCAATTCCTAGTACTGTCACTTACTAGCTGTGTGGCTTTGGGCCATGCAGTACCCTTTCTCAGCTTCATTTTCTTCCTCCTTAAAACAGTGGTACTGATACCCATTTCATAGGGTTGTTATGAAGATTAAATGATGGTATATGACTATGGCACATGAAAAACACTCCAGAAATGTTAGCGGTTTTTTAATTCTTGACAATCTAACTCAGTCTTCTTTTTTTTCTCATGATGTAATTATAGCTGACAATCCAATCAACAGCTTTTTTAAACCTTTAAGAAAGTTAGAGCCCAGTACATACCAGGTGACATACCTGTGTTCTACAGCAGCAACTATAAAACCATGAGATGCCAGGTCAATGCCAATAGCAGAATAAATTGTCCTTCAAAACAAAAAGAGGGAAGCATTCAACTCCCTGTCATGGTTATAAGGTGGGATTCACTAATGAACCTGGGCACATGGAGACTATCATGCCCCCATAGTAGTCCCCAGGGTGAAGCAGAGAACTATGGTTCTCAAAGGATGGGTGGGAATCTTGCCCCTTAGGGGATATTTCACAATGTTTAGAGGTCTGTTTTATTAGCATGAAGCCAGGGAGGGTGCTACTGACATCTACTGGATAGAGACTAAACATCCTTGCATAGGAAGGCCTACACAACATGAAATTATTCAGTCCAAAACATCAATCATACCAAGGCTGAAAAACCCTGGTGCAGTGATTATAAATATTGCCTTTGAGAGTTCTGGGTTTTAATTGTGATTCTGCTGCTTATCAGCAACATGACTTTAGGTAATTATAATACTGAATTTTTTGTCCTCACCTGTAAAGTGGGCTATTAATGCTTTTGCTTTAGGAGAGTTGTAAGGTTTTGATAAGAGTATGTATGTAGGAAGGCAGTACAGTGTGGTTTAAGAGAAAAGCACCTGCAGTCTGACCACTGCAGTTGAATCCTGGTTCCACCACTTCTTAGATGCCTACCTAGGGTAAGTCACCCATCTTACCTCTGCCTTAGATTTTTTTTTTTTTATCTGTAGAAGGGTGATGCTATAATACATACCCAATAATTATGAAATAAATAAGTAACATCTTTTCAGTACTATAATCATGTCAAATTTATAGAACACATATTAGCTGTTTAAATGGGAGATGTGAGAATTTAAAAAATCATGTGCTAAGCAACTGCATTTAAACCCTTTTCTAGGTCTTCATTCTGCAAGCTTTTATGTCATGGATTCAATAGAAAAACTGTCCATAGAGAATAAAAAGGAGGTAGGTAGAAACTAAACTTCTACTCCTGGAGATGCAAGACTGACTCAGTAAGAGAAAATGACCTAGCACAGAAATCAGCAAGCCTTTAGTGAAAAGCCAGAGAGTAAATGTCCATTCTGTAGGCCATCCATTACTGTCACAGCTACTCAACTCTGCTTTGTAGCACAAAAGAGCCATAGACAATGTGAAAAGCAAATGAGTGTGGCTTTCCAATGTAATTTATTTACACAAATAGGCAAGGCTTGGCCCTGGGATTCTATATGCCAACCACAGCAGACTACAATAAACAACTGAAGATAATTTCTTATTGCAGATATACCCAACTTCTTTCTCTCTGAAAGACACCTTTTCTTTTCTGAAAGTCTTATAGTCTTCTGAGGTGGAAGAAAGGGAGGAGCAGTGCGAAGACAGAAGTAGCCTGGTATTTTTCATACCCAGTCCTCTGTTTCTCATCTCCTTCCCAAGTGTCCAACTGAATGTTGTCTGAGGCTCTCTCCATCTTTCTCCGCACCTTGCCCTCTATCCTTCACAGGCATTTCTCTCAATAAATGTCTTTCACAGCTAATCCAATCTTGAATCTTGGTACTATTTCTCAGAAGCCCTGAACTAACACAGGATGATTTTGAGGGTGTAAATATTATCATATAGAAGGTTAACAGCCCAAAATGCAACACCCTCTCTTCTCTATTGTGAGGCCTATCTCCATGAACTGGATGGAGGAAAAGACACAGCTATGGCGCTCAACAGATCACATTCAACCCTTCAGAAACCTCAACTCCTCCAGAACAGGGGCCAGCATGATGCTCCAAAATTTGATTTCCTTTTTGGGAAAAAACACATTTGGTTATTGATCCCTAGATCAATAATTGTTCAACCTCTCAAACTTTACCTGAATGCGCCAAGACCGTGAGAAAAATAATTAGTGGGTATTTTTCACCAGTTCTCAGATGGGCATTCCAGTTTGCAGGAGTTTTCAGTGAACCTAGACAACAATGGGAGATTATAAATAGCATTTTATCTGACTTGAATGTTGTGGTTAATTTAACCTACATCTCCTTAGTATAAAATCCTGACCCATGAAATTCATATTTTATGCACTAATAATAAATTCATTAAAAAGTTTCCTACTAGATACACACCAACCAAAGACCTCAACCATGTTTTTTCCTAAGATGATAGGATCATTAATTATCAGTCCTCCTTGCCAGCTCTGAACCTAAGGTGACTTTTTTTTTTTTTTTTACTTAAAATTGTTCGGCAAGGCTTTTATTACCAACCCCAGGTTTGGGCAAAACTTTGAAGGGAATGTTCAGAAATCAATTACTAATAAAACTCAAAACATGACATTGAAACCCAGAATCTTCTAATTGGAGACTCTTCTCATTCTAACTAGTTTGTGATCAAGAGAAAGATGGAGAGACCATTGACTTCATATTCAGGTATCGCTTTGCATACAGTTCTGCCACTTACTAGTTATTAATGTTGAGGACATTAAGAGAACTCTCTAAGCTTCAGATTTCTTTTCTGTAAAATGAAGAAATGATTTCTACTTCACAGGGTTTTGTGAGAATTATATTTAAGTAGGTAATATATGTAAAGCACCTATCCAGTCACATAGTAAGGGGCACAAAAAAGGAAAAACACTGTCTTCTCTTCTTTCACTTCTCAATTCTTATTCTCATTATATCATCAATGATTTTTTTTTTCATCTATAAAATGGAGATGTGATCATGAAGAGTGAATATGATGATTGCTATGGAAGTGATAAGTTATTTGAGCACCATAAAGATGTGTAGCTATAGAATTTCATTATTTCTATAATAAAAGGGCTTTTCAGAAAACTCCAAGATGTTTAAATTAAATGCCAAACACTGTAGGTAGTTTTGGTAGAGGGGAGTGAAATTTGAAGATATAATTAACACCAGCTGAATGGTAGTGTCTGGTCAAAACAGGTAAGGTAGGAAAAATCGGTATTAATGAAATGTAGACAAATGAAGTGATGAATGCATGTCAGATTGTCTTAGGGAGAGAATCTGGTCCCCTGGAGGTGGATGATGGGAATGAGAGTAGAATCTCCTCATTTATGCTAAGTAAGAAATAAGCTTTACTCCTCCTTTTTGGATCTGGAGAATTATGGTGGCTTCTACTTTCTTTCTCTTTTGCTCTACTTTAGAAGGCACTTTAGTACAGAACCATGTGGGATAGTAGTCACATCAGCCCAGCTGATTATTGTCCCCCCCCCATAATATATAAGAAAATAAACTGAAGACCAGTCATTGAGAGATGTTAGAGCCAGTCTGAAAACCTAATACTTTTATTCCCTCCACTCATCCCATCATATTCAGAATGATTTGCTGATAGTTACTTGGCCTTTGGCCTTCTAAGAAATACATTTTTTCTTTTCATCTAGAGAAGTTTAGACTGGAGAAAACCTACTTTAGTCCTTAACTACCTGAAACTCTTGCTGTTTTCAAAGCTTTCTTATACTCTAGAACCTACAAAGCAGAATCAGCAGAAATCTTACCATATAAGAAGTTCAAAATTTTGCCCATAAACCAATGTGTTCCAAGATATTTACTAAGACCAAAAAAATATTCTTCATTTGGGATCAAGAGGGTTTCAACATACTCATCATCTTGGATGGATAATACAAACGCAAGAAGGTGCTCTGTGAGGAAAGAAATCAATGTACTTTTAGTCATTTCTCAAACAGATTCTAACAGCTATTTTGCATATTTAATTAGTAGGACCCAAATACTTCTGTTGTCCATGAAGAGGTCCAGACAACTTTTTAAGCTGCTGTCATGACTGAATACAATAGAAAGAGAAGAGAAATAGAACAATATATTCTTTCTAAGTGAAAAGAAGGTATGAGCAGCCCTGTTCCACCCATTAATGAAGGGAAAAATGGAGTTTATATAGTTAATTAATCAGATAACAGCAATGAGAAGGGGAAGCAAAAGTCTTCCTATGAAACAATATTAAATGGCAAAATGAGTCATTCTCAGGTGAGGACAAGGTCAAATTTCAAAACCTCTAGCCATAGTCAGTATTACAATGTAAAGATAAGTGGTATCAATCAAAGCATTACCTTATTAGTGTACTCAAACATCAAATCTGTACAACCAACAGAATAAAGCCACTTCCTCTGGGATTTTAGTTTGGCCAAAAAGTGCAGCAGCCATCAGAGCTTGTATTTTACTGACCCATGCTGAAAAACAAGTAAATATTATTTCACTTGTCATCCATTACACCCCAGACTTTATTACACAAAGAAAACCCAACAGAATCAAATTTTGCCCATAGTTCCAGCCTCCTTCATTCCTGTACTAACTAGTAAAGACAACAAGTAATTAGTGAGGGCCCTGCTGTATGCAAAGTCTTGTGTGGGGAAAAAGATGGAAGTAGATATTGCCCTTCTCCAAAGGCATTTAGGACCATCACCTCCTAAAACTCAGAGCCTTGCCCTTACTTTCTGTGCCAATCCAGAACATAGTAAAGACCACTACCTAAATTTGTTTTTCCTAAACATGAACTTGATCACAACTTCCCATTGGATATCTCCACCTGATGTCCTTCCCATAGGAAAATCAAAGACAATCGTTTCAAGTAAAACTAAATGACCCTCTCCCAATTCCCCTTCCTCATTTTCCCACCACAGAGCCTGCAAACTCTAGAATTTCCTATCTCGTGAATCTCAAGCCAGAAAACTAGGGATCATTTTACTCTTCTACCTCTTTCTCACCAACTCCCTATATCTGACCAAATCTCAATTTATAACATTTGTTTTTAGCTTAGAATTTTCTCTACAATATAGCTATGGTAATCTGGCTCAACTGTCTCATTTATACCTTTGCTGTCTCTTGATCAGACAGTTGCCATCTCTCCTAACTGTTCTATTTACCTTAAGTCTTGGTCTTGTCAAATGCATGGTTCACCCACCTCCTGGAGTGATTTAAAACACAAATAACACCAGGCAATTCTTAAAATCCTTCAATGGCTTTTTATCACCAGATGTGTGTGTGTGTGTATTTTTTTTTCCTGAAGGGCATTTATAGGAATCTTTTTTGGTAGGCAGTTTGTAGGTGATATTTTAATCTACAGGTGCCTTCCTAAGCTATTTCCATTGCTACTTGAGGCTCGAATGTGTCTTATCATTCCAATGTTTTGGGTTGAAATATGTTCACAGACACATAAATCCCAGATTCTGGGGCTGTGTAAGAAAGACCCTCCATGCTCTGGAAGTCCACTGTCTCATTCTCTTTCCTGCTTTTCCCCTTTAATTTATCTCTTTTCCATGTGCTCCAGTGCTCTCAAGCTACACATTGGGTTGTCTGATGCCTCTGCACCTTTGTAAATGTTAAATGTTATCCACTGTATTTTAAGTCCCTGTGGTAAATTCCTATTCAACTTTTAACATTTCAATTTGATGTCAGGTCTTCTCTAAAGCTTTCTTTGATCCCCCAGTCTTAATTATTTTATCCTTAATATTAAATTCCTCAAATATGTTTCTATCATTCTTCCTATCATATTATAGTAAAATTATGTGTTTGCACACTCTGTCTCCCACAGTAGTCTATTTCTTAAGAGCTGTGTCCATGTCTTTGTATCCTTAGATCTTAACGAAATGTCTGGCACATGGTCAGTGTTCAAAAAATATTTGTGCAAATGAGCTGAACTAAGTTTTTCACTGCCACTGGTTTCTTGTTTTCATCAAATGTTTCATAGTATACATTCTTTTACCCACCACTCATGAAACTTTCTCCCCCTCCAGTACCAAAACCCTTCAACACACATGCAGTTTCATTTCACCTGTTCTCCTCCTTTATAACTCTGAGTCAAATCCATATTTAATTTCAAGATGGTGAGTACAAATATCAGTATATCAGGACTTTTCCTCTTCTAGATTCAGCTTGCCTGCTACTTTTCTTCAGTCAAACTGTGAGTTGATTACTCTGCTAGACAGACACTTTTGTGCTTTCTATGACATTCTGCCTCTGCTACTGACACCTAGAACTATGTTAGGTATAGCACCTGCATTGATATTTTATGACATCACCTAGAAAGATTTTGAGTCATGAGAAGAAGCCCATTTATACCCTCCGCATTGGTGAGTAATATGTGAAGCACCTGCCAGTGATGAGCCTTTCAATACATAAAGCCTTGCTACTCTAAGTTGGTCCATGGACCAGCATTGTTGGCATCATCAAGGAGCTTGGAATACAGGATCTCAGGCTTCACCCCAATCCTACTGTACCAGAAAAGATGTGCCTAATAAAGTTTAAGAAGCATGAGGCTAAGGTACCAGGCCACCTGGACTGACACATGGGTCAACAATTTACAGTCAAACAGTAGGAAGTAGTTCCAAGGAAGGCAGGGGATGAGATGAATGGATCCTGGATCTTGGAGCCAAGTGATCCTATTTTGGATTTCAACTGTTCCTCTTGTTAGCACCACAGGGCTAAGCAATTTACTCCTCTCTCTTACCCTTATTTGTAAAGTGAGGATAAAAGCACTAGACCAGCCTGTAGGACAGTTGTAAGGATGCTGTGATACATATGTCAAGTACCTCATGGAACATAACATGTAACAGGTAGACAACTGATGTTATTTGTCCCTTATCTGGAGTTAGTTAACTCTGGTTACCCAAATTTAAGCCCTTAGAGGAGTTTTTAGCTGAGCTAAACTAAACCATATCATTTTCCCTTCAGGCAGATTCAACCCAGGGCATTTCCTCAGAGATCAAAGTAAAAAACAACCATACTTTTACATGTAACGCTAACATTTTAGGGTCTATTTTGAATTAGAAAAGTCTCTTTCTCTCCCATTTAAGATTGTCTACTGAGCCATACTTTGTGGTATGACGAAGATACATCAAGTCCAGTAGGGGAGTAGGGACAGTAGAGGAGTCTATACCTGCCTTTTGTTTCTGTAAGGAGCACCTTGTGTTCTGCTGTGCCCTTTCCCACAGGCAGCCATGGTGTGTGACTGTGCAGGGGTTGGGGGGAGGGAGGACTCTGTTCAGAGTTTGGTGAGCAGCCCAGAGAACCCACAGCTGCCTTGAAAGCACGACTTCTGGAACTAGGAGTTCAGTTCTAGAGCCATGGAAGGGTTCCAAGTTGCACAAGGTTCCCCTTGTGAGATTTCAATTCCACTTGTGGTAACCTTTTCCAATAATCGAGGCATGTCCTGGCTTTCTAAAACATGCTTGACAGAAAAGCCTCCTCACTCAGCATTCAGGAACCACAGGTCAAGGTGGAGCTAGAAGCCCAGTTTCTCCAGGAACCCCAAACCCTGAGAAGGTCTTAAGAAATTCTGAACTGGCCCAGGTTTGGGTGTAGACCTACAGGGCCCTGGCGACTAGCCAGGGGAGCTGCAGAAAAGACTAACTAGCTGAAGGCTAATGCAGTCATGGTCCTGGATTTCCCGTCCTCTGACCATCTATCAGGATTCATCCTGATGGAAGAGGCAGGTAAGAGGCTTGTCAGGTTGAATGGCCACTCTCTAGATAATAAAATTTTGTAGTTCAGAACTTATGTCACTTCCTATTTTTCTTCAACTTTATTTTCATAAAAGCATTGAAATACTCAGCATGTTATTAATTTTCTAATATTTCTGGGTGGAATTCATTTTGTCAAGTATTCCTGATATTTATTCCTGGGTTTGGAGATGGAAAGTATACATGCTAGAAACATTACATTCTATGTATGGCTTTATGTCCTCCAGTAGCTAGTAAGCTATCTCTAAATACATATTTATAAATCTTTTACCTGCATAATCATATTTTCTATGTATTCATTTAGCAAGAAGAATATAATCACCTTTTAGTTTAATCTTTTATTTAATAAATTATTTCTAATAGTTAAAAAATATGCATTCATTTTTGAGCATTTGGAATGAGTAGGGTATGAGGCCCAATGCTGGAACTACAAAGACGAATGAAGCAGTGCCCCTGTCCTCAAGTTTCTGCCAGTCCAATGACAGCTTTCCAGTAATTTTCAAACATCAGGGAAATAAGAGATGAAACTCTCACCCTGTGCCAATAAAAAGTGTGTGATGTTAATGTCTCCTCATTGATAATTTGCTCATCATGTAAAATATTACTTGTTTTCTATCATGCAAAAGATAATGAACAATTAATTTAATTAGGCTGCAAGCCTTGAACCTGATTGTGAAATCTTTGGCTTAGTAACCAGTGTATCACTGATGACTCAGTTGAATTAATGGACATGTGAGATATTTTGTCATTTTCTTATGCAAGTGTAGATTAGATCTAAGACAGAATCCCTCTCCTACTGATGAAGTAGGGTAAAAATTATAAGGTGCTAGGTTATGAAAGGTCTTTCGTAAATGCTACAGTAATGAGTTACTCATCGAGACTGAATAACTAGATCCAAAGGGACCATATTTATCAAGGTGCACAGGTCTGTGTGTATAGACAGTATGACACCATTCAGAAGTCACCTACACTGCTCGCCTGAGGAGAGAGGATAGAAAAGTTCATAAATCACAACTCTCTGGGATTAGGAGGAGTTCACAAAGCTCCAAGCAATCTCTTTGCAATAAACATCTACCTTCTCAGCGATGGTAGATGTATCTGACTATTGATGGCTGTTCCACTCTGGCCACCACCTCCGGGCTTGTCTAGGCCTTCCTCTCCTCTCCTTCCCTCCCACCACAGGGTAAGAAAGAGCAGGTAATGCAATCCATTCTCATCTGGAGCTCTTTAGTGCCTACTTCTCCCTGTCACTAGATAGAAAAGGTTCTTTCCCTCTGGATCCTCAGACCCTAAATTGCTTGAACAAATATGTCTCTTACCTGATGATTTAATATGTGTAACAGGATTTAGGTCTTGCCAGTCAAAAGTATGAACCAGTGCGAGGCAGCTGCAGAGGCAGAAAAATGCATGCAATTTGGGAGGCAACATCTTGGGAGCTGAGCAGTGGTTTCAGATTAATCTTCTTCAAGAAGATTATTAAAAGAAAAAAAAACATGGATAAAGACTTAAATAGTCAGACAAATCAATGATATTAGGTACTAGTAACATGATTTTACGTGTTATAAGGAAAGAAGACTTGACAAAAATGGAACATGCATTTTCTGAAAGGCACGAAGGTGGCAAGATCCTTGGAAATCTGGTCTGTAGGGCATAGAAATAACACTTTTAGTCTGTTGTATTGGGCTCTTGGTAACGAGTTCTCTAATCTTGTAGCAGTCTAGTTTGGTCATAAAGAATAGCATCAAAATATAATAATTATAACAATTATATATCATAATCATAATAATATCCATAGGTATGTCTAGCACACAGTAAACACTGAATAAGTTTTGACTAATATTTCCATCATAATTATAAAATGATCATTTTGCTACAACTGTGGTTATAATTTTGGTTATCCTATAATTCCACTACACTGAGAGCTCCCCAAAGGCAGAAGTCAAGTCTTCTTTATTGTCCCCCGTGCCTAACAGAGGGCCTGGCATCTGTTAGTGTTGAATAAATATTTGTAGAATTCATGTAAGAGTGTCTGTAGTCCAAGAAATAGAACACAGAACTCATGGTAATAATACATGGTATTCCAACTGGGCTCACCCTAATATCTTAATAATAAAAAGCTATCTCGTATTTGTGCATTACCTTTCCCCTTTAAAATTTCTTGCCTCAACTTTTTGGGTGTTGGAAATGGACCAGGCCATCACTATCTTTCACTTGAACTTTGGCAATAACCTTGAACTGGTCTCCCTGCTTTCAGCCTTATCCCTATAGTCTATTCCAAATAGTAATGAGGCTAATCATGTCGCTCCTCTGCCCCAAATCTCCAACTGCCTTTATATGACAAAGACCATAAGTCACAGACCATAAAGTCACCTACAAGGCTCTACATAGTCTTTATTCAACAGACTCTCAATCCTACCCCCAGCCACTCTCACATAATCATGGCAACCACACTTGCTTGCTTGCCATTCACCAAATATATCAGATACTCCCCGCCCTTCTTTGGGATTGTTAGATGTGTCTCCTCTTCCAGGAAGGTTCTTTGCCCTGATACCCAAGTGACTGGCTCCCTCACTCCTAGGTTTTTGCTTCCTTGCAACCTTCTCAGTAAGGGCTTTCCTGGTCAATTTAAAATTACAATCCAACAACCTTTTCCACACTTATCTATGTCCTACCTCCCCACCCCCAACACACTTCATTTTTTCTGTAATATTTATCACCAATTAATTGTCTCTAAGCATTATTTGTTAATTGTTCATCTTCCTCTACTAGAAAGTCAATGCTGTGAGTATAGGGCATTTTGACTATTTTTTCCCCCTGCTGTATTCCCATGACCTAGAATAGTACCATCACACAGGAAGCACCAATCAATGCCTGTTCAGTGAATGAATTCCAAATCCTAAGAGTTTCCAATTCAAAAGCTTACTAACATAGACTGAGCCAAGTTTAATAATCCATGTGAGTATTGGGCTCACTGATACCAATGGGGTACTAACTAGTTGGTATAGTTATTGTGCAAGGAGATGTAAACATGTGGCACAGATAACTAGTGCTCCTGAGTCTGTATGTGCTCCCCTACTTTTCCTGTCCTTCTTTGTGGCTGAACAGGGTCATGGAGCTGATTTCTGATAAACGGGAATTAGAAGGGAAGTGGTTGGTCTATGACACTTAAGAGTCAGTATTGTCTTCTCCATCCTTTCCTTTCCCTGATGCTGCAAATTTAGAAGCCGCATGTGGTCTCAAGATGGAGGAAGCCTGGACCTTTAGTCACTAAATAGAGAAGAGCCCCTGCTAATTCATATGGCCTTTCATGAGAAAGCCCATATATTGTGTGAAGCCACTGAAATCTCCAGGTTAAGCTCTTATTGCATTATTGCAGCACAGCAAGGCTTAATCTGACTAATATCACATCTTCAGCCATTCATTCAATGGGTATTTATTAAGCAAATACTACATTACCCTCTGCTATGTCAACTGTTTTGGAAATACTGGAGAATTTGATACATCCTTACTCTAAAAGAGCTTATCATGGGGTTTCTGAGATAAGACTAGCACATATAATACAAGTAGATAGCAAATTGCAAGGACATTAACAAATTCTTAAATTATATGGTATAAATCCTCAGGGAAATGGGAATTCAAAAAGAACGTTTTCAGAAGAGATAGAGATGTAATAAGGTCAGCTCTTATCACATAGGTTGTAAAAATCCAGATAAGTTGCTAGGAAAATTGTCACGAGCTCTAAGCTTCTTGGGCTACTTATACAATGATTGCATTCTCTTATTCTATATATTTCTTCATCAGAAAAAGATATGTATAGTTTAACTCCTTATATTATTTAAAATTTTAGTTGATTATATTTTATCTTACTTCACTACTACTTTTAATTTTATTATAAAGTCAATTATGATTTCAAAAATTTAAACATGATAGTAAGAAAATAAAAATTGAGTTGTCTCTTCACTGATAATTACTTGCTAACAGATTCTTTCCACATGTATTTCTATGCTTGAATACAATACACACACAAACACACTCAGATATGTAAATATACATATACATATATAAACATATAGTTTTAAATTTTTTATTTATAAAACTTCATACTACTTACATTTTTCCACTTACATTTTTAATATTATAATGTTTTAGATATCTTTTCATATGAGTACATGGTAATATAATATGTCTTTTATTTTAAAATGGCACTTAGGAGTTGCTCAAAAGAGTTTGTTCACTAAATGAACACTGCTGACACTTGAAGCCTTCTTATGTGTCACACGTTATCTTTATTCAATTGTGACCAAAACAATATGTGAGGAAGGTTTAATTATTCCCATTCCACTGATGCGGAAATTGAAACAAGGAGAGTTTAATTGACTTGACCCAATCATACAGCTACATTTACTGGAGGCAGGGCTTAAACCCAGAATGTCTGAGTACTGACTTTTAACCACAACATACCAACATTGTGCAGCAATTCCTGAGTAGTCTAAAACTATAACCTTCTAAATTTCGGAGGAGGAGGAGGAGAGGAGGAGAGGAGGAGAAGAGGAGAGAGGAGGAGGAGAAGCAGGAGGAGGAGGAGAAGGAGAAGGAGAAGAAGAAGGAGGAGGAGGAGGAGACGGAGACGGAGACGAAGAAGAAGAAGAAGAAATTATTTTAGATTATTTTAGTGATGCTAAAGTGTTCGGGAACTCCCTGGATTGAGAAGATGACATAACAAAGACTTATTCATGGTGGCCAGGACATGGAACAACCAAAGAATTCGAGAGATGATTGGATATAGAAGATGTGGTATATATAGGCAATAAAATATTACACAGCCATAAGAAGAGATGAAATGCTGCCATTTGTGGCAACATGGATAGATCTAGAGATTATCATGCTAAGTGAAATAAGTCAGAAAAATTGAGAACCATATGATTTCACACATATGTGGCATATAAAACTGAAAACAACAAACAAACAAAACAGAGACTCATAGACACAGACAATAATTTAGTGGTTACTAGAGGGAAGGGGAGTTGGAGATAGACAAATAAGGGTAAAGGAGGTGAAACATAGGGTGATGGAAGGAAATTTAACATTGGGTGGTGAACACACAATGCAATATACATGTGATGTATTATTGAATTGTACACTTGAAATCTGTATAATTTTATTAACCAATGTCGCCCCAATAAATTTAATTTAAAAATTATGTAGAAACAATAACAACAAGAACAATAACAAGAGTTAGAAATTGTTCTCCAAAGAGATGAGACAGTCTCATTGTTTTTTGTTCTAATATAAATTTGGAGCAACATGCTAAAATGGTTGGACACTGCAGAGTATTGTGTATGAATCCAGGGAAATAGCTACTGAATTGCAATAGAAGAAGTTGAACTAAAGTCAGGCTACTTGCTTACCAGCTTCCACCACTACTCCTCTGTTACACTGTCACAACTAGGTTTTTCATCAAATAACATCATCGACAGAAAGTGTTTACAGGGTCATGAGCACAGGCCTTTAGAAAATTCCACCCCTGATACATACAGCTTATGACTGGAAAATCACTCACGATGAAGACAAGGAAAAATGGAAGACAAAATGAAATACATAAAGGGATCAAACAGCAATTTTTAGGAACACTGACCCAAAGAAGTTCAGCTTGCCCATAGCTCCTTGGTATTCATCACACATTCCCTGTCATTAACCTCAGGAAGAATGAGAGACAGCCAGTTTCTGACAGGGCTTCTCCAAGTCCTCCAAGAAGGACTGGGGTACTCTTCCTTCCCCATGATTCCTACCAAACCAATGCCAAGGCCATCACCTTTGGTCATCAGAGTGGAATTAAGGCCGGGTGAAAAGGCACACTCAGGTTTCCAATCTGATCTCACGCAAGCGACAAAAACACTTGGGGGAACTTTGGACACATTGATTCTTGAGTCCCAGGACTTAATGACTCAGAATCTTCATAAAGCAGTTCCCAGCATCTGCATCTTAGCTCTCTAGGGATTCTGACACTGCCAACCCCCAAATATAGTGTTTGGAGATTACTGCGATTAAACAACATGGGTACTGTTTGCGAGGAGTTTTTTCACCACCTTATCATATGCGTTATCTGATCTCATCCTCAAAGTAATAATCCTCTAAATAATTTAATGATTGGTGGATCCATTCATTCATTTATTCATGTTTTCATTTATTCAATCTTAAGAGTACCTATGTGTCAGTCACTATATTTGGGATGATAAGATTTTTAAAATAGATGTGATTTTTATCTTCAAAATTCCCAGCAGAGAAAGAGACTTTCAAATAATCATAGTGAATGTTATAACAGATTATTTACAAAATTTAATAGAAATAAAGGTCTAGTGAGCATTTAAAAGATGCAAATTTAGCACCTCCATTTATCAGTTTGAGGGATGAAGATCAATGAAACAGGAAGGCTATGCAACCTGCCTGAGATCATACAGTCCCTTTGTCTTGGGCAGGACTAGATGGCAAATCTTCCTCCTTTTGCCCTGGTCTACTGAGTGATAAAAGGATCCAAATGGGATCTCTCTCTTCTCTCCATCCTTCCCAGCACCACAAAATGCACTGCCTTTTTCTTTGCTTCTGGTGTGATTTGCAAGATGAAAAGATATGCCAGGACTGTCAACAGCTGATGGCACGAGACAGCTGTGTTCAAAGCAGTGGACCATCATCACCAAAGTTTCTCTGAAGCCAGGAAAAGAGTCTTTCTGGGCCTGGCTCCTCAAGGACACCAAAGGAGAAAGCACGTCCCACCTCAGTGAGCAGAGGCTCACTTGTCTGGTACAGTCAGGCCATGGGCCACTAGCAGCACAGAAGGCTGCCACCTCTTTACTCTGACAGCCCCATTCCACTTGGGTGCTTTTCACCCTCTACTGCAATTGTCTGCTCACAGAATTGCTTTGCTCAATAGCCCATGAGCTCCTTCAGGAAAGGGAATGATCTCGTTTGTCTTTTTATTATTACCATTTAACAAAGAGCTTAGAATATAATAAAAACTAGGAAATGCTTTTTCTCAATCTTGAAATATGAGTTAGCTAGAAATGTATTTATATTTGAAAACCAAGTCCCTGAAAAGTCTCTTCTTTACTTTGAACATTTAGAACTGGAGAATCAAAGGTGACAACAATAAAACCCTTGACACAGCAGTCTTCAGTATCATAATGTATGAAAACCCATTACCACCATCACCAGTCAATACAACATTTTTTAACTGGTCAGACAGAGCAATAACTGGTAATCCAAACTCTAGGAACATAGGACTTACCTATTCTTTAACTGTGCAAAATTTACTAAAGCAAAGTCAATAATTCTAGTGGAGTATAAATAGGCACGCTAATTTTTTGGAAGGCAATCTGGCAATACTTTAATTAATCATATCCTTTGACCTTTACACATTTCTGAGATCAGCACACAAAAACATCTTCTACACAAGGAGATAAAACTCTAAAACTATAATGCATTACAGTGTTTATTTCTACTGTTTTTATAAAAGCCAACACACACAACATACACACACACACATGGAAACCTTATAGATGTTGAACAATAAGAGAATATCACCAGTGGGATTTTAATCAGTTATTAACATGATTTTTACAAAATAATTTTTGGTAACTTAGGAAACTGTTTACAATGTAATTCTAATTGTAAAATGAATATAAAATTGCCATATAGAAATTCATACAAAATTCACACTAAAAAGACAATATAACAAGGGTGTTCGAATTATGGGTGTTTTCTCCCCATGTTTTGCATATCTTCCAATAAAATGTATTGCTTTACTAACAAGAAATAATTTTTAAATGATATTTAAGGGTATGTTTAAGAAGAGTTTGTATGACCATGAAAAATGTTTATGTTTAATATTAAGTAAAATGTTGTATAGAGCTTTATAAGAATTATCCGTGATCCCAGATACATAAAAGAAAAGAGAAAAGAGAAGGAGAAAAAGGAGCAAAAACAAGAAGAAACAAAATAAATATAAAGAAATAACATATTTACAAAGTTTATCTTCTTTGGAGAGTTCAATCTGTATAGTTAGAAACTAAAGATAATGTTTTATCCTTCTCTCTATTTTTCTTTTTTAAAAATTTAAATTTATGAGACTATTTACATTAAACAATCAATAATGTTTTAAATAGTAAATCCTGAAAATCATTTTCTTCAATTTTGGCTCCTTGTCCTCTAGGTAAAATATCATCTTGGCAGACAAAGACCTTTAAATGAGAGCTTAAAGAATGTATCCTATTCAAATACATTTAAAAGCTGATATCATCTTGTTGCTTTTCTTCTGTGAACTTTCTATCTACCACTGAAACCACAGTTCCCTACTTGTTCTTCAAATCTCAGCTGAGATCTCCGTATATACTACCATGACCTCTGCTATTCCTATTTTCCCCTATTTGTCTGTCACTGTTAAATTCTCACCAGGCATCATATCCCTTTTGGAATAAAAGACAGACCAAAACAATAAGTAAAATGTCCATTCTCAAGTTGAGAATTTGAATCAAAAGTTAATTAATAAATCAGAGTAAAACCCAGTCTTGGCAACAGATTAGGGCAAGTGCCTTAACTCTTCTTTTATTGGTAAAGAGAAAGAAAATGCTCTTTCATAAGTATCAGTGCTCTATCTTTGTCAATTTTTCTTTCTGTTTAATAAGGAAGAAATATATTTTTTTCAGAGTATATGGCAACCAGAATAATGTTACCACCCCACCTCCCAAATGTCCACACCCTAATCCCCAGTACCTGTGAATGGCAAAGGGGAATTATGGTTGATAATTAGTTGACTTTAAAATAGGGAGATTATTTGGGAATACCCGGGCAGGCCCAACAGTAATCACAAAGGTCCTTAAAAGTGGAAGAGAGAGGCAGAAGAGGAAGTCAGAGTGATTACATGTGAGAACTCAATCCACCATGGCTGATTTTGAAGTGGAGGAAGGCGGCCATAAACTAAAGAATGTGGGTGGCCTCTAGAATCTGGAAAAAGCAAGGAGACAGAGCACCCAGAAACAAACGCAGCCCTAAAAAGCCTGATTTTAGCCCAGTGAGACTTCTCTATTAGACCTCTGACCTATAGAACTGTAAGATAATAAATTCGTGTTTTCTTAAGCCATTTGTGATAAATTGTTACAGCAGCAATAGAAAACTAATACAGAGCATCTAAAGTTATAGAATGAAACCAGAGAGCAAATAACAGACCAATTTACTTTCAACTGAAGTAAAAGAAAGTGATTTTCAAAATCTCAAAATTGACCCAATACCAAACTGAATGATTAAGAACATAAAATCTGCTTTGGATATTTTACAATAGGATGAAAATAGGACGTTGTCAATCTTCCAGCCCTGATTTATAAGCAGTTCATTATTACTTTATTATTGTAGTATCTTTTGTTGTTATTTTATGTGTTACATATTCATTGTTTAAAAATCCGAAAATTACAGAAAAGTATAACTCTGAAAGCTCAGATCTCTGTAATTTTATACTCATTTCCTTCCCTGCTCAGGAACTAGTGGAAACTCCTACTCATAATTAAATGAGGGTGACCTCATATAGTTTTCCATAAGCAATATTTTTAAAACAACTATACCTTTGCTTGAAAAGGAGACAATATTTACTTCATTCTGAAACAGGCTAAAGGCAGCTAGAACATCATCTTGTAGTATTGATTCTCAATCAGAAGAGATCTGGAGATGTCTGGAGACATTTTTTGGTTGTCACAACTCGGAGTGGAATGTTACTGGTATCTGGTGCTAAATATCCTACAATGCACAGGACAGCCGCCATGACATGGAAATATCTAGCCCCAAACGTCAATAACGTTGAGGTTGAGAAACCTGGTCTAAGGGATGCAGGTGAAACCATACCCTTGTTTAATAAGGAATAAATATTATTTCATTCTGAAACAGGCTATAGGGAGGCAGATGATTGTTCAACATAAGGAAGAACTTTTTAATAATTAGGCAATTTGTGATGTACAGGTCACAATGTAGAGTGTGTTCTTTGTCATGAGGAGGATTCAAACAATGCTAAGTGGTCTCCTGCCAGGGGCACTGAAAAAGGGATGGGTTCATGGTATGGTTTTACTCTGAGATTCCATCTCTATCTAAGAAATGTGATTCCTTTTAAAGGCATCAGCAAAATTTTTCTATTTCATGCATGTTAATATTGAAACCAGGAAAGAGAAAAAAAAAACACTTACTAGATATTATGTTCTGTCTACCTTATGAGAAACTTAGTCTGGACATTATCTCAAATGTATAACCTTTAAGTGGCTTCTGTAAAAATGTCAAATGCTTCTTATCTTGGGCACAGTAGATATAAATCTTGTGTAAGCATTTCACAACAATCTAAGAAAGGAGATAAAGGTCAAGAAAGCAAAATAAGAAGCAGTTTCCTATTGTGGGAACAATTTAACAAAATGGCCATTTATAAGTATAAGTTCTTAACAGCGGCAAGGAAAATAAAATTAATTGATCTTACCTAGATTTTGAAAATCGGAACTTATCTTCATTCAGTTGAAAAATGTCTGGATGTTTGGTTCCCTACATAGCTTTGACAGCATAAATATTAAAAGTTATCTAAGATCACTTGGCAGTTTGATACCATACTGGAAACATGCTGGGATATTCCACACCAGTTAAACCACATTTCATAGAACTAGTAGGGCTTTAGGGATTTTAATACATGAAAGTTTAATCAAAGGAACAGAAACCCAACAATACCAGACTAGTGAGGGAAGAAGGCAGCAAGTCACATGAGGAGCTGTTGAAGAAACCAGAGATGTTTACTTGGGGAAAACCCATGACAGCTATGATAGTTTTATGGGAAAGGGACTAGTTCCATTTGCACCCAGACTATAGAACTTGGTTTTTAGAAGCTTTACAACAATTACCATATTCTCTATATCGGAGGAGCAGTTTAAGCGCAGGCCTTGGGCTACCAGTAAGCATTCTGGAAAAGGGATTCCTGCAAGAATGAGGGTAAAAGTGGAATGGACAGGCTAAATAAGCCCAAACCTGAGGCTTAATTAATATCAGAAGTCTATAAGGTCAGTAAGGCGACTTATATGAGTTGAACAGGGCCTATATAATACAAAAAGCAGTGGTGGGGACTTGGCAAACCGAACCATCTGAAAAGGAGTCACATCACTCTATTCCAGCGGATTTCTGTCATGTAAGAATGAGAGCTCCATGTTACTAAGTCTTCTGCTTTATTTTTCAAGAAAAGCTAAAAAATCATTTTTGTATGTAAAATCTACTGATTAATAAAAGAGAGCAGCTATTCAACACTGCAAAACATGTAATTCAAACAGAATAGATTGATCAGTGACTTCCAGAAGGGAACGTTACCTCTCCCTTAAAGATGCCCCAACCACCTTCAACCGTACGGGGCAATGATGGTAAATACGGTAGAAAAGACCATACAGATCCCAGAATAAGTCACATTTTGTCTGCAATTTGAATCACCAGACTGGCCACTTCAAGCTGAAATTCAGACACATCGACCAATAAATAATTAATGGGGTCTGCAAGTGAAGGTAATCAGAGACCATTAAGTCACTAAGAATTGACTCTTCCAGTGCACACCATGTAAATGAGAAAGGGCTTCCATTTGCTTCTAAACAGAGACATCTCCTTATCGTGAGTTGTGCATCAAAATGAGGCAGGAAAGAGAAATAGGGTTGCCTCATTGTGGCAGTCAGTTGTCCTGTTGCTGAGGCCATCCCTATTCCACTTGGTAAACAACACTCTTCCCTGGCCCTCTAAAATTTAGTTAGTGATCAACTAGGGAAGGTTCAAGAGTTTCCTGTGAGAGAGATTGCTGCACTAAGGGAAACAATACTACTATTCAACTCTGGTTCACAGCCTTCTGCAGAAATTCCGCTGCCACATACAGATTTTCAATTATTGACGGATCTTTCCCCTCACAGATATAAGTGCACAATCGTATCCAGGACAGAGGCAAAGGTGCTAAGCCTTTTTTTTTTTTTTTTTTTTTTGGTATTTTTTCCAATTCCAAGCTTCATATATTCTAGTTTGAGTTTTACCTGATCACATTCAACTTTTAAAAGTAAGCTGGCTATCAGTTTAGCATTAATTTCATTGCACTCTATGATGGTGTATTCTATTGGTAACTCTGAGTTAAGGTTTGCCAATGCTTTCAACAGGGAAAAACATTTTTTTATGTATAATAAATTATATTAATTAAAAATAATAAGATAAAAGGACACTGAAATTTATTATAAAAATTTGAAAATGATGTACAGGGAATTCAAAGTAACACAATATTAGCAAATAATGATAGTAGTAAAATCTTTCATTACCCTTAAGAGCATATTCACTGGCTTATTTATTTTTATAAGATAAGTGGGCCAGATATAGCAATGTCATCTCCATTAAATAGAAGGGAAATTTGAGAAACATTAACTTTTCACTCTACCCCCCAAAACTGCCCACCTACTGCTACCACCATCCATTAATCATCAGCAATAAACCTGGAGCTGATCTCCTTACTTCTTCTCTCCCTGCCCCCATAATCTATTCTTTACATAGCACACAGAGTTATCCGTGGGGAAAAATAAATAAATAAATCTATCACATCACGTCTCTGTTTTTGGCTTTTCAATGCTTGTAAAGCCAGACTGCTTACCTCAGCCTATGAGGCTCTGTTTAAGCTGGCTCCTGCCCCTCAGCCTCACTTCTCGGTTCCTCTCCTCTCACACCGTACTCCAGCCACACTGTCTTCCAACTGAGCCCAGAGCACAGCGAGCTCGTTCCCAGTTTGCCTATGGCTCCCTCCACCGGAACTGTGCGCCCATCTTATGGGGATTCATCTCAAGCCCATCTCTCAGAAAAGTATCTCCTCAAAATTCATTCCAAGAAAGTGGGTTCCTCCCCCTGTTCAACACACACACACACACACACACACACACACACACACACACACACACACACACACACAATATTATACCACAGCTCGTCGCCGCTCCCGGTCTCCTGCCTCCAGCGCGTGCCAGACCAGCCTGAGTCGGGCTAGCTCCGCACCTCTCCTCGGGCTCCCGCCTCTCCCTCGCAGTCCGTCCTCACTCACCCCGGCGCTTCGGCGAGCTGCTCTCCAGAACCGGAGACCCTGGGCGAGTTCCGCTGCGCACCGACGCGACCCGCGCCGAACCCGACTGCCACTCGCTGCCAACACTTTCCGGCCTCTGCCAGCTGCCGTCACTTTGGCAGCTGGGCGGCAGGACAGCTCGGGTGTGCGGCGGACAAGTAGGCTGCAGCGGGCTTTGCCCTGGGTCCGCCCGCGCCCTCTTGTCGCCCTTACCCTCGCCATCCCCCCGTGCTGCAGGAGGAGGTGCCGGGGTGGAGCGTGTGGCCAGCATCCTCCCACAAGCAGGGACAGCTTGGGACTCTAGGGTTCTCAGGCGCCAACACTATCCCGAGGAGAAGCCCGGGGTCCCGCATCCTGGACCCGCGGTTAACTTAATCCGCCCTGGGAATGGATCTAGACAGCGCCTACGGAGGGCGCTGTGCCTCGATTCTGATCCTGATCAGACCTGTTCCCTATTTAATTTGTCCACACCAAAACAACCTTGCTTGTTTCACTAGATTCCCTCTGCTCGAATCTGTAATGCGATAAACCCTCTGCATTTCGCATTTCTGTGCGAAGATTGTAGATTGGACACCAATTCAAAACGATTATGAGGCATGTGCTCTGGATTGAAAGGCTGGCCACTGTGTTAGTTTCATTTCTCCCTGGAGGTACACTGCCAGGCAATCTGGAAGCGAGGTTATGACTGGCGAGGGGTGGTGATGTAAGAGGGGCCAGCCACGGCTCAGTTTATTGATCTCAGTTATCTGGGTTTAACTGAAATCCCTTCCTAAATTTTGCGATGCTTTCTCCTCACCTACTTTCATAGTCATTAGAAGTTTCCATTAGAGACTCGGGAAAGATTATTTGAAATGTATGTCTGGTGTTATTAAAGTTTGTATTTTTTTAAATAGTGATTTTTGGTTTGGGGTGGGTGACAGAAACGTAGATGAAATTTATTTTATTTTTATTCTGAGGACTGCGGTAAGAAGCCATGGATTGCAGCTAGTTTCTCCACCCCATGCGAGTGGTTTTCAGTTTCCTCATCGTTAACATAGAGATGATCAAAGTACATTAGTTAGAGGCACTTTGTGAGAATGAAATGTAAATGCATGTGAAATGCTTAGGATGAGCCCCTCATGATAGATAATATTAATATCTCATATTAGTATCTTTTAAGACAGTGACTTATTTAAATCTAACAAGATGAAAATTTATTTAAATAGTATTAGCCTAATGACATTTCCCTGTACTATCTGAGATAACCTGCTATAAAACAAATTGTCCCAGAATATTACTCTAAAAGGGTACTTTATGCTCTACCCAAGAGATCTCTAGGCCTTCTTCCCTTTGACCTTAAGACCAGATTAAGAAGCAGAAGACTCTACATCACACCCAAAGAGATGGTGGGCTTTGAAAGTAGATCTTGAAGGCAAATATGAGATATTTTATTTATTTATCTCAAAACCAGCTCTATACCTTCTCCCATCATCATCAGGTCATATTCTCTGAGGCAGTCATGGTGGTTGTCACTTACTAATTTAGTGCCTTGAAAAGATACTCAGTGTAGAGTAGCTGGGTTTAGCAAACAAAACTACAGGACACCCAGCTAAATTTGAATTTCAGATAAACAAGGAAAAAATTTTGGATACATAGTAATATACTTGTACTAAAAATTATTTTTGTTTCTCTGAAATTCAAATTTAACTGAGCATACTATATTTTATCTGGCAATTCTAGTCCAGTGAAATTAATAAAAAATTAATTTAAAAATTCCAAAAGGATGAGAAGACAACAAACCATATAGATTATAAGGTGAATCTGATATGGGCTTTGTTTTAATGTCATGTAGTGAGGAAAATAAATAATGTTCTTGTATTTATAAGCTAATTCTTCATTGAGCTATTTTATTTTTTAATTCTCACTCCCATTTCCCATCAACATAGCAGTGCTTCTCTTTAATGTGCACAAAAATGATGACTCTCCCTTTCAATCAAGATATCATTTTAAATAATAATAATGTACTCAATAGTGTTTTCAACACTATTTATTAAGGGCCAGATGTATGTCGGGTACTATTTCAAAGATGAATAAGACACAGTATGTGCCCTGAAACTAAGAAAATAACAACATGGAGTGCTACCCCAAGTAGGTAAATGCAGAGGACTGTAGGAGTTCAGAAAGTGAGTTGTCCTCCAAAGGGCAAGAGTCAAAGCTGCCCTTGATGCACAAGATTGAAAGAAAAATGGCTCCAACTCAGACGAGCAGAGAAGGGAAGTTCCAGGATCACAGCTGTGCCTAGGCCTGGAAACTAACACATCGTAACTGGAGCAAACTGAAAGAAAAAATGGGATTCGATAAAACAGAAAGAATGGTTGGAACTTAGAAACCCTTGAGCCTGTTAGAAGGTGACAGAATGAAAAGAAAAATTTAAGTTAAAACTAGGAACTGCAAGGTGGAAAACATACCAGGAAAAGCATGATACGAGTGTGATAAAACCTAAAATGGATTGATTTTGAGTTATTTACTGGGTACCTAAAAAGAAGACTATATTTAAACCTGAAATTTAAGAATACACTTCTCAAAATAGCCCAAAGAAGAAAGTATGATCAAATGCTCCTTGACTGTGGAGAACAAGATTCATGTAGTTTAATAATTGAAACATTGCTTATTGGTTTTCAAATTTTAGAATACCTCATAAACAAGCCAAAGAATAATTGATTATGATCATACACAAGAATGTAAATATGATTAACTTTTTTTTAATGTAAAAGTAAAGGTAGGTAGGTAGGTAGGTAGGTAGGTAGGCAGAAGGAGGTAGAAGTAGGGAGCAGGATGGAGAGAAGATTGGGTTACTAAGGGTCTCATTTCAGTAGTGGAGAGTCAACACATACTGTCTGTAGTTGGTAAAACAGGAAAAAAGGTCTGGATACATAGTAACTTTGCAGAGGGGAGAGCAGCAGGAGGGCCTGAGAAAAGATATGTAACTCCATTAGGAAGGTCAGGGAGGAGAAAAGACAGACCAGTATGTAGGTGAGCTAGAAATGAGATGGTGCCTAAGATGACACACCAAGAAATGATAATATAGCATATCGTTTTGGAAACACAGAGATAACCACCAGTTATCTAAACACAGAAATCACTTAGAATGATTCTTTTTGGAGAATTGTACTGGAGTTGGGGTGGGCCGTGGTGGGAGACTCTGCCTTTTTTAGTACTTTAGTACGATTTAACTATTTGGAGTATGTGCATGATTACATTGATTAAATATTTAAAATTTCTTAAGAATAAAAATTTGTGAAAAAGAAGGCTTTACCAAGATAGTGGCTTTCAAGGATGAGTAGGAGAGCATCTGGAAGAAAGAGAGAGAGAATATTCTATAGAATGTGAAACTGCATGGGAAAAGGCATGGGGAGCTGGGAAGGCATTAGAAGTGAACAATATACCTTGGGAATATCAACTCTCCACTGTGGCAAGAGCATCGGGTATATAGATAGGATGGAGCAGAAGATAAAGATGAAAAGATGAGTAGGGTCTTTCATAACAGTCTTCTGAGTAATGCAATGGAGTTTACAGTGTTTGCTTCTTAAGGACAGGAACTTTGCCATTTTTATTAACCTGCATTTAGTAAGGAGCCTAGCACACAGTAGTTGCCCAATAAATGTTTTCTGAATGAATGAAAAATGTCTTGGGGGCAATTTTTAAGCAGAGCAGTTGTATTACTTATTTTCGAAAGAATTTTGTACTGAAAAACGGTGAATTGAGATTAGAGAAATCAAAAGCAGGAGATGAATTAGGAGTCTATTAGGAGAAAGGTGATAATATAAAACAGAATAGTGACACTGAGAATTGAGATTGGAAGATCTACTTGAGGAATATTAACAAGGCAGAAATGGACATGAGGAGTAAACAAACAAACAAACAAAAATAGAATGTGTCAAAATGGCCCTGGGATTTCTAGCTGGGGAAACCAGGTAGATGATAGGCTATTAACTGAGAAAGGAAAACAGGAAAAGAAACAGGTTGGAGACGTGAGTTAATACAATGAATTCTGTGTATATGAGTTTAAAAGCCTGAGTATGATATTTTTTTTAAATTGTGGGTCTTGAACCATTAACAATTTATGAAATCTACTTGAGAGTCAAGACTAGTAGTTTTTAACAAAATGGACAGGATAAATTTTAGAGTGTATTGTGTGCAGTAAAGTTAAGTGTTATTTCATAGAACTTTTATTTCTTCATATATAGGTATGTACATAACTGATCTAAAATATATTTTCTACCATATGTCAAAAAAAAAAATGTTTGAGAGACTTTGCCCTTGGATACCAGGTAGAACAAGTGGTGTGTGGAGTCACATTACACCTGCTTGAGAGAGCCACCTGTGCACATTTCTTTCCAACTCTGTGTTCAGTGACTTAACATGGATAGCTGGAAATCAGTTGTAGTGGGGTCTTCACGCCACAGAGATCAGCAAATACTAGAAAATTGGCCTTTCACCCTCTGTAGTGAGCTAGCACACTTCTGGGTGGAATCATCTCATGGGTAGTTAGTTATGCATGTCTGAAGCTCCGTATAGACCTGGCAAAAGTTATTTGGAAGTGAAAATGCCCAGAGTATTTGGGCATTAAGAGTTGGCCGTTAAGAGTTTTTAGAGAGGGCAGACGTAGAAGATAGAATTCTAAAGAACATCACATCTGTGGAAGGTACAAGGAAGAGGAGCCACTGAATGAAATTGTGAAAGGTTGGTCAAAGCGAGAATGGAAAATGGTAGATAGAAACTCTACAGAAGTCAAGATAGAAGAGGAGTTTTAAAAGGTAAATATGATCAACATTGTTGATTGAATAGAATGGATAAAGATGGAAGAAAGAGCTGAGGAATTTAGCAATTAGGAGAGCAACGATAACTCCTAAAACCAATTTTAGTATAATTGAGGGCTAAAGGCAGAGAATCATTAAGGAGCAGAGATGAAGATACAAAGGCTCTAAGTGTAGACTACTTTTGAAACATTTTATGGAGATGAAAGGAAAAAGTTATGGCTGTAGCATAAGGGAGATAAAGCACGAGGAAAGAGAAAATCTGAGGGATGGGCATGAAATCCCCTTGAAGATGTCAAGCCTTCAGAGCCTCATGGTGGCTGGAATTCACTCCATCATGGAATCAGTCTGGTGATGTACTTTCCCCGGTAATATTTGCTAGTCCAGGAATAAGGCCAGAGAGGATGGTTACTTGGGTTTGAAAATTAGGAGAGTAGATTGACCAAAGGCAAAGAAAGTGAGGGAATTGATGGTAATTTGAAAAGAAAGAATTTTCTAGTTAAGGTATAATACATTTGTATTATTTGAAATCTAAACAAAACAACACAAAATAAATAAAAATACAAAACGAGGCTGTCCCCATAACCCCAATTTCATTAGGTAATTATTTAACAATTTGGTACATATCTTCCAATACTTCTCCAGATATAAGTGTAGTAATTAAAAGGCCGAGTCAGACAGACCTGGGGTTAAGTCAAGTTCTATTTTTGCTAGCTCTAATGCTAGCAGTTACATAGCATTTAAATCCCTCAGTTTCCTACTTCGTTAATAATAGCATCTATATCACAGGGTAGCAGTGAGGATTAAAAAGGATCATGAATGTAAATGCTTAGAACAATATTTGGTAAGCAGAGTGAGCACTTAAGATGTGTATACATACACACACACACCTTGAGATGTGTATATATATATATATATATATATCACACACACACACACACACATACACACACTCACAAATCTACACATATGTGTATATATATACATATACTTAATGGGAAAGAGAACTCATGTATATACACACATACACACATGCGTAATACAAATAACCAGTGTTATTTGTGTATTGGATGAACTTTCCCTAGGCAGAGTGACAGAAGTGGGAAGGTAGAATGTCATAGTCAGAGAATGGAATTTGAAGCACAAGACGTCAGAGGTGAAGCACAGCCAGAGGACAACAGACCCCAGATTGTCATACCTCCAAGTTTCTAAAGTGGACAGAAGATAATCATTCCAAAATTTATTATCCAATGCCAGGCTTTAGTCTTCATTCCTCTATAGCGGAGCTTAATGCCTTTTGTAGACTTGATTCTTAGAGACTAGAATGGTGGACATCACAATCGACTTGTTTGTATGCATTCAGTAACTGAGCTCCAAGATCTGGCCTGCAAAACCGGTCTCCAAGATGTTTTTCTTGTTCAAGTCCTTGATAATAGTTTACTAACATCATCAAGATACAGGAATTTTATCTTGATATAAGACTTGGCAGGTTTCTCTCAACAGCACTATGACTCACAGTCACCTAGCTCCTTCACCTCCGCAGGGAGTTGTTTAATTTTACACACACAATGTCATCAGTTCTCTCCTGCCCCTTCCTACTATTGTCTTGCTAATCAAAGTCCCCCAAAGCTCTACTTTGACAAGTACAAAATATTTCTTTTATTACACAAGTTATACATGTTCATTATAGGAAAAATGCCGTTTAGCTAATACAAATTCAGTGTATATCATTTTAAACTTTTCTTCACAAAAACAAGTACATGAATAAATACTGAATTTTTGGTCAGTTTTAGAAGATTATAATACTAACATTTTACCAAGCTAAGCAATACACAACTGTAGTATCAGTTCAAAAGACTATAAAATATTTTCTCTTACTGGTAGAAATGTGAGTTATTTATTAGAAATTTGGGTGGTTTATAATTTTTAATTTTTAAATAGTACTTCAGTGAATATTTTTGCAGTTAAATATTTGTGCACGTTTTAAATTATTTCTTTGTGATAAATCCCTAGAAGTGGGTTTCCTGTCAAAGTATATGCATTTTTATTGCTTCTAACTCTTCTCCCTCCTTCAGACTGCCCCTCACCCCAGAGTACATTACACCTTCTTGTGGCAAAACTACTTCTCTAAAAATGATGGACTTGTAACTATTTTACTTCCCCTTTCACAAACTGTCAACATTTCTCATTGTACAAAGGGAGAAATAGAGTCCAGATATCCTGCCATGGCATTTGTGGCCTTCAGGATCTGGATTCAACCTCCTTTTCATATAGATGTCCCACGTTCACCTTACTTTACACTCATCCATTCTGGATTCCACTTTGAGGTATTACTCAGTTTGCTGGTAGAATTCCTACTTCATTGGTCCAGATCTCAGCAGGAAGCAAGTGGCGTTCTCAATCTGGATTATTTGATGAGCATTTGATTATTTGACGACTGTTTACCAAGGTGAGAGTTGAATTTGGGGAATACCAAAAGGCATAGTACAGGGACTCTGAGCAAACAACACCAGAGAGCCCTTAACACCCATGGGCCTGAAAAAGCAAGAGGAGACAGCAATGACTGGGGCCCCGTAAGAATAATTCTACCTAACAGGAGCAGTGACTTCTGCAGCAAACCCTTGACGATCAGGCAGGAAGCCAATGACTAAATATTCCAGCCCCATTTTCCTTCCACTTCCAACCTTGTGCTGGAAATTGGCCAGACTCAGCAAGAAGTCAGAGGGCACTGAAGCCCATTTTCACTACAGGTAACCATCTTCTGAGTGAATAGTGGAGAGTCGACCTAATGGGACAAATGAAAGATTTCCAGCATGCTTTAAAGATTCTCACATGTTAAATCTTCAAGTGTTTAGTGCTTCTCTTAGAGCATTTAATATACATGCATTTATTTCTTTTCTTTGTTAGCGTCTGTCTTTTTCTCTGGACTCTAAGCTCAAAGAAGAGAGAAATGGTGAGTGTCTTACTTTTCATATGGCCCAGGACAGTATCTTGCAGGTAGAAGGCATTCAATAAATATATGTGGGAAAAGAGATAGGAGAGAAATGGAGGGGAAAAAACAAAGGGGGTAGAGAGAGAGAGAAGAAAAAGAAGGAGGAAGAGGAGGAGGGGTAGGCAGTGGAGGGTGGGGGGCGGGGAGGAAGAAAGTCTTTTAAACCCACATCATCATAAAGATAGGAAATGCTTAGAGTAAGGGAACAAAAGAGGAGGCAAAGAGAAGGATTCCTCCCTTCCTCTCTCTCTCCCTTCCTCTACTCTGTGCCAGATGCTTTATAAATTATTTCAGCTACTAATCTTTCACAGCCATATCAAAAAGGTGTTCAAATTTTATTTAATTTGCGAGAAAAAAAAAAAAAGAGGCTTGGCAATGTTAAGGGCCTTGCCCAAGATCTCACAGCTGGTTCTGAATGTGAGGGCATACCCTGTCCCCACTGCTCCACAGTGGATATCAAACAATTTACCACCACAGTGTCATGGGGATTGGCAGTCAGTTTTTTCAATTTGCATATTCTTTGATCAAAATGTTATTTGGAAAAAAACCTGTTAGGGACCAACTTGAACTACAGAAGCAAACTGAAACTGCTGACCAGTTTCAGTGCAAAGCAGAAGGGCAGTCCCCAGGTCACCAGATGGTCACTGCCTAGTGCAGCTAATGTTGATTGATGGGCTTTAATGAGGAAGGAGGGGTCAGTTTCCATGGTGTGAACACAACAGAACTCTGGCAGCTAGGACTCGCTGCCAGCACCCAGCACCTCAATTTCAAACAAGACAGTAAGTATTTTTATATTTCTCCTGTCTTCAGATATTTATTGCAGTTTTTATGCATCATTCATATTTATTAGAGCTTATAATTACTGGCTAAATTTTTAATTGAGACATCTGTACCAGAAAGATAGAAATTCAAGTGCACTTAATCAAACATACAGGGATTCATGTGAAGGAAAATTTGCTAAATTTTCGTAGTCAGTGGTAAGCTATTGAATTGCATATGCTGTCTACAAATAAATTTTTTATTTTTACAGGAAGTATCTAATTAATAGTATCATTTGTTTTTTTAAACAGCTTTATTGAGATATAATTTACATGCTATAAAATTCATCTGTACACTAATATATTCAAAATCGTGAACAGCATCACCCCTCCCTCTATCTAATTTTAGAACATTTCATCATCCCAAGAAGAAACGCTATACTTCTTTGCAGTCACTTCCCAACACCTGACCTCATTCCAGTCCTAGGCAACAAATAATCTACATTCTATCTCCATAGATTTGCCTGTTCTGTACATTTCACATAAATGGAATCACATAATATGTGGTCTTTTGTGATTGGCTTCTTCCACTTAGCATATTTGCAAGGTTCATCCATGTTTTGTCATGTCTCGGTACCTCATCCCTTTTTAATTGCCAAATGATATTCCATTGTATGATTGTATGGCTATCTCGCCTTTTATGTATGCATTCATCCATTAATGGACATTTGAGTTGTTCCTACTTTGGGGCTATCATGAATAATGCCACTGTAAACATTTATGTACAAGCTTTTGTGAAGACATATGTTTTCTTTTCTTTTAGATATATACCTAAGATTAGAGTTACTGGTCATGTAATAACTCTATATTTAACCTTTTGGAGAACTACCAAACTGCTTTCCAAAGTGGCTGCACCATTCTATACACTTACCACAGTGTATGAAGTTTCTAATGTCTCTACATCCTCACCAAGACTTGTTCTTGTTATTATTTGCCTTTTTGATAATAATTATCCTAGTGGGTGTGAAGTGATGTCTCTTTGTAGTTTTGGCTAGTATTTTCCTAATGACTAATGCTGTTGAGCACCTTTTCATGTGCTAATGACTAATGATGTTGAGCACTTTTTCATGTGCTTATTTGCAATGTGCATATTTGTTTTGGAGAAACTTCTGTTTATTTTCTTTGATGATTTTTAATTGAGTTTTTTGTTGTTAAGTTGTAAGAGTTCTAGATAGAAATCTCTTATCACAAATATGATTTGCAAATCTTTCTCAAAGGTATCATTTACAGAACAAAAGTTTTTATTTTTAGCAAAATTCAATTTATCTAATTTTTTTTTCTTTTGTTGCTTGTCCTTTTATTGTCCTATCTGTGGACCTTTGCCTAACCCAAAGTGATGAAGATTTACCTCCATGTTTTTATCTAACAGCTTTAGTTTTAAGAATTATATTTAGGTCTGTGATACATACATTTTAAGTTTTGTATGTGGCATGAGGTAGAGGACCAATTTCATTCTTTTGCATGTAGATACCAAATTGTGTCAATATCACTTAAAGAGGCTATTTATTCCCCATTGAATTTTCCTAGCACCTTTGTTAAAAATCAATTGGCCGAAAATGTAAGGGTTTATTTCAGGACTCAATTCTATTCCATTGCTCCATATGTCTAGCCACACAGTGTACTTTGTACCACACTGTCTAGATTACTATAGCTTTGTAGTAAATTTAGGTATCAGGAAGTTTGAGTCCTACTTTGTTCTTTTTTTCAAGATTGCTTTGGCTATTCTGAACCCCTTGCATTTCTATATGAGTTTTGAAGATCAGTTCATCAATTTCTCTGTAAATAAATTTAACTACCTATTAAAAACATCTACTTAAATTACAATTTATTCATGAGAAGTTGTGGCATTTCCTTGGAATGAACTCAAATGTGGAACAAATGGAGTTGATTTAAGTGTAAACCTGATTAAAGTTTTGTGTGAATGGCAAACAAAAAGGCTTCCAGAAACTGAATCTAAAAATGGTTTGGCTTTTCATGATACGTGCAGATTAGAAACACTCTAGTACTTCCGTTTACCATTTTATTTTATCATTGAATGCTCCAGTGTAAGAGCTGTCTACAAAAGAAAAAAAAAAAAAAAGCCAAACCAAAAAGATAAAACGCGTCCTGTGCCATCTTCTGTTGTTACTTACTATATAGGTACTGAGCACCCCCCACTTCATGCAAAAGGGCATGTCCTTGTCTTACATACTCAGAGATGCTGAACCACCTTGGACTGAGGCGCAGGCTCCTATTTTTTAAAAATTAATTAATTAATTTAAATTCATTTCAGGTATACAGTACATTGGGTAGACATCTATATAGTTCATAAAACGATCCCTCTAATGGCTCGCTCCCTCCTCTGGCCCTCCACCTAGCCATCATATTAATGCTAACTGCGTTCTCTCCAGGCACCTATTTTTTAAACCCATCGATGATTCCCATGGGGACCTTCAGTGAAGCACAGCTGCTACAGCCCAACTGCCTCTACCTTCAGGTCTCCAGTTCTCTTCTCTGCTGTCTTTTCCCTGTTTTGTAGCTAGAAGAACATTGCTACTCAAAGTGTGGTTTATGAACTAGTGGTCTCTGTGGGGATTTATTACAAATGCGGCACCTTGGGCCCCATCCCAGTCCCACTTTGTCAGAATCTGCATTTGAACAAGATCCCAGATGTTGTATATACATTAAATGTTGGTAACTATGGTCTGTGGGGCCAAATATGGCTCCTGCCTGTTTTCATAGGCTTACGGTTACCACCTGTGGTGGCAGGTCTCATTGGGCAGGCACAGTGAGCCTGGGAGAGCCAGCTGCAGTGACTCTCTCTGCCTCTGCTCCCCTGTCTGTTCCCACCACTTGTCCCTGAGTTCACCGCTGTACTTAGCTGCTGCCAAGGGCCCTGCTGGTCACCACCTACACTTTGGGAACTCTACTGCTGGCAACTGCTGGGCACTGAGCAGTGGAATTGCAGTCCACTCAAGTCACCTTGCCTCATGGCAGCTGTCAACTTGTGACGGGCATGCTGGGATCTGTGTATTACTGGGGCAGAGTGAAAGTGACCATCCTATAGGCCAGGCCCCTCCCCATTGGGCCAGTTGCTCTTTGCCTTGAGAATGTCTTCAGCTGAATGTCTACTGAATTTTCACCTACCACTGACAACCCTTCTTCTCCCAGGAAGGCCCACCCTTTGTAAATAGGGAAAGAGTTTTTCTTGTTACATAACAGCCTTGATTTTTGCCTCTAAGCCTACAAAGACTAAAAAATTTCCTATCTAGCCTCTTACAAGAAAAGTCTGTGGACCCTTGGTCTACACATTAGAAGCAGGGCAACTTGTACTTGGCTGAATGTACCTTTTCGCCATAGACGTGCTGTGCCTCATGGATTCCTTCACCACTGTCAGTGCCCAAGATGACTCCTATTCATCCTTTTGGGACCCAGCTTAGGTCATTTTCAAAGAAAAGTGCCTTTACTTCCTAGTTTTGGTGAATAAGTCTTTCCTTCTGTCCTCAGAAAATCACTGCCATCATAACACGCAGGGCATTGAAATTAATTATGTTATTTCCTCCTCTTCTTTCCCACTCGAGGACTGTCCTCATGGTTCCACGTACATCAGACTCACCTGGAGGACTTACTATAACACAGATTGCTTCTCCCACCCCAGTTTTTAACTCAGAAGGTCTGATTTGGGGCCCAAAAATTTGCATTTCTAAAACTTCCTGGGTGGTGCTGCTGCTACTGGGTCACAATTTGTATGGTGGACTCCAACTTCTTCTTTAGATTTCAAATTAAATGTTGAGACCAAAGAGAAAGAATTCCAATGACTCTTTCTCAAGTGGTTATCTCTTCATTTCTTTCCCTCTATCTCAGTCCCTTATTTTTTATATCTGTAATTCTCAATCTTTTTGGTCTCAGGACTCCTTTCCATTCTTAAAAATCACTGAGAACCCCAGAGAGAGTTTTTGTTCATGTGGATTATAGCTACCACTATTTACCCTATTAGAAGTTAAAACTGAGAAAACTTTAAAATGTGTATTAATTCATTTGCAGAAATCATAATAAGCCTAATACACAATAAGATAAGTAACATTTTAATAAAAAAATAGCTATACTTTCTAGAACAAAAATGTGAGAAGAGTGGCATTGTTCGACTTTTTTTGTCAAATCCTTTAATATGTGGCTTAATAAAAGACAGCTGGAATCTCATATCCGTTTCTGCATTTAGTTTATTCTGGTTGAAGTATACAAAAAAAATCTGGTTTTACACGTATACAAAATTGGAAAAGGGAGTATTTTATACCCTTTTCAGACAATTGTGGATATTGTTCTTTGTTATTACACTAAAACTGGGCAAGAGGTAGTGTTTTAAATGTTAGTTGGAGTCAGAAATGATCTCAGTGTGCTCTTCATATTGTTTTGTTAAAATCCATCAGCGTTTTCTGAATGGATCTCTGAATACCATGACTGCTAGTCCAGTTTGGTGTCACTGCCACTGCTGCCTTTCTTTATTTTGGGCACTAGCAATTTTTCTACACCATGTCTTTTGAATCATCAGGGCAATTGTTAGTACAATGAACAAGGTCAATGACATTTAAATATTATGAGAGCAATTTTATGAAATTATTACAAAAATAATTTAATACTATGAAAATAATTTTAACCTCATGGGTCCCTAAAAGAGTCCCAGTGATTTCTAAGTATCTATAGGCTATGATTTAAGAACAGTTGGTTTACATCTTAATGCGTAAATAATTTTTGCCATTTAATTTATATGTTTATACTTTGTCTATCTTCTGAATTGGTGTGACAATAGTATTTAATTTCCATGGAGGATATGTTCTGTATCTGGTATAGACTTTTCACATAGATCGTCATCATATCCTCACAACAACGCGGACAAATCATACCCATTTTGCAGATGAGAAAGGTAAGGCACAGAATTAAACAATCAGCTTAAAGTAAAACTACTAGCACTTTGGAGTTGGAGTAGGAAATAGCACTGGAAAGTGTTTTAAGGCCAAAAAAGCAAATGTCAGCTCATAAATTTAGCATATAATCCTGTAGACAGAAGGGAGCCATTGATAGTTTTTGAGTGGGAGACTGGCATGCACTAACTGTAGTAGCTAAAATCCAAATATACACTCAGCAGAACACACAAATGAAAATTTTTGAAGTAAGAAAGAAAGCACATGGCAAAGAATCTTATGGAATCACTCACTAGGAATAAAAAGTTTTAGAAAATTTCCTAAGTGGTATATTTTTCCCATAGTTGTTTTTCATCATGGAATTGACCAAAATGTCAGACATGACAAAGCTCCATCAAGCTGTGGCTGCAGGGGACTACAAGTTAGTGAAAAAGATTTTAAAGAAAGGTCTCTGTGACCCAAACTACAAGGATGTGGACTGGAATGACCGAACCCCACTTCACTGGGCTGCAATCAAAGGTGAGCAGACAATGCCCAGGTAGAATCTATCCCCTTGAGGCCACCATCATGACAGCAGCCTGTATGTAGTAGGAAAAACATTTCTTGGGAGCAAGATGGAAGATTTCAATCATGCCACCACCACTTACTAGTTGTAGAACTTTAAGCAAGTTATTTAATGCCTCTAGGCCTTAGTTTATTCATCGAAATAATGGGAGTGATAATGCTTCCTTAGAGTGTTATTGTGAGGATTCAGTAAGATAATGGATATACAGTTCCTAGCACATAGCCTGCTCTCAATTAATATTAGTCTCTGCTCTCTTGACTTCTAACAGGAATGGAGTATCATTCCTGTAGTAGGACAAAGACTTTGTCTATTTCTTTGTTGTGTCCCCATGCCTAACATTGCTCAGTTATAGAATTGGAGAAGGATAGTGGCAATCTCTCAGCCAATGGTCTTGTTAAGGCTTGTACCGATAGAACACTAATGAAGAATGTTAAGTAAGAAAGTGCTATAGCCAACTTTGCTCTTTAAAAATTTGTCTTGGCTCTTGTATGGAGAATTGGATTGGCAGGAAGCAAGACTGGCTTCAGAACAATAATTTTGTAGAAATTTAGGTACAGTGTCACAGTAGCTACACTAGAGAATCTTTTAACGAGCATTCGCTATATGCTAGGTACTATACTATGTACTTTATATCATTTGTACTTCACAAGAACTCATTGAGATAAGTGGTGATACCCTTAATTAACAAATGAAGAAACTAAGCCTCAGACATCTGTTTCTTATCTGAGGTGTATAAGTAGCAAGTGGTATTTATTGTCAGGTATGAACCTCCATCTTATCTGGCTAGAAAACCTGTGCTATTATCTGTGCTAGCTATAATGTAAGTGGGACTTAAATTATTTTTATTGAGGTATAATTAAAATATAACATTATATCAGTATCAGGCACAACATAATGATTCAATTTCTGTATATATTGTGAAATTATCACAATAAGTCTAGTAACATCCATCACCATCCATAGTTACAAAATCTTTTTCTTGTGATAACTTGAAATCTATTATCTTAACAGTTTTCAAATATACAATATGATATTATTAATTACAGTTGTCATGCTATATATTACACAGGCTTACTTATTTTACACCTGGAAGTTTGTACGTTTTGACCACTTTCACCCATTTTGCCACTCCCCCCAGCCCAAAACTATCAATCTAATCTGTTCTCCGTATCTATGAGCTTGATTTTTGTTTTTTGTTTTTTTGATTCCACATATAAGTGAGCTCATACAGTATCTGTCTTTGTTTGATATAACATAATGCCCTAGAGAGTCATTCATATTGTAACAAAATATAAACTTTGTTAAATCAACATTGAGAATGCCAAAATCAGAATGCCTTACCAGTGCCAGCACAGGCAGGTGTATAGTGACCTGCAAGGGAAGACAAGATTTCCAGGCACGGCCTGCAGGAATGGGCAAGCAAGGGGTGTGTCCTGGAAGGAGTATTGGGAACAGAAGATCCCAGGCCCTGGGTTGAGAACAGGGTTCACGAGGGTAAAGGTGGAGCACTGAGTCCCTCATTAAGGAAAGGGAAAAGGGGAGAGGATGATGCTAGGAAACTGGAGGGGCCTCAAAGGCAAATGCCTTCCCCTCTTGTGTGCTCCCTAGACCAGCGCTGGCCTTTGGCCAGAGAAGACATTTTAAACTCAATTAACCTCCTGTTTCTTCTTGGTACCTCTAAGGTCATATGGAGGGGATACAACTCCTCATAGAATATGGAGCCAGGCCCTGCTTGGTAACTGATGTGGCTGGACCCCAGCTCATTTTGCAGCTAGTCAGGCCATCTGAATGTCTCAAAACTCTCCATGCTTTGCACGCCGCCATTGACGCCCCCGACTTCTTTGGAGACACACCAAAGAGAATTGCACAGATCTATGGGCAGAAAGCTTGTGTGGCTTTCCTGGAGAAGTAAGTTCCTTTCATTTCCAGCTATAGAAAAGGTAGAGAAATGGTTGTAGACTCACTTCCCAAAATTAAGGTTCATGTGCCCTATGAGCTAGTAAGCCAAAACATTGAGACACTGGAGAGAGAGAAAGGTTTATTCAGTTTGTCCAAAGTGAGAGAATGGGAGAGCAAGATCTCTCAAATTCATCTCTCCCAAAAAGCAAAAGTAGAGAGTTTTTATGGAATGGGGGTTGGGGGTAGGAGGAGTTCCAGGAAACTGAGGGAGAAGTCTGTGTTTCTTTAGTCACAGGTGACACTTTTTCATATAAGACTCCCGGGTGTCAGTGGCTGGTCACAGCTACCTTGAAGACATTCTTTCCTTCTGCAAAACAAAAATTCTCTTTGAGATCATGAAGTTCTCTCTCCAAACTGCTTGGCAAAGAAACAGTGCATCTGTAACACAAAATTATACTGTGAGGACAAAGGGTGCTGGGTTAAAAAAACCAAGATTCTGCAAAATATCTCATAAATGTGTATCAGTTACCATTAAGGCAAAAAGCAAAAATTAGGTGTCTTGTGACCATCACCATGGTTTAAGCTATGACTGTTTTGTGCTTAACTAGCTATATTTTTCTGTTATCTCAAGCAAAGTGTACTTTTACACATTTCTTCTGGAACTTGCTTCAAAGGCAGTCCTTCAGAACATGACTAATTAACACACTTTCTTAATCTTTGACCATAAGCTACTTAACAACCAAGGCCACTGAAACATTTAGTTAAAGCCTATACCTACATCCTAATTAAGAATTAAATTATTTAATTCTAGTGGCCAAAAATACTAGGGGGCATTAAAATCACAAGGGGCTTGACTACAAAACAAGAGCCTGTGATCAAGGTCTTTGCCAACTAAGTGATCTCAGGTCAATGAAAATGAAAGCCAACTATTGTTTGAGGTTTTTTTTTAAAATTAATTTTTCATTGAAATGACTAGTGTGGGGGTAGAAACTATAGTGTTTTAGTTATGTAAAATGTATTGTTTTTAAATCATACAGAAATTATAATTTTATAATTTTGCATTTTTATAATTTTAAAACATGACTTATAATTATTAGAATTATTGTTTTAGGTTATATAAAAATTATGTCAGGTAAGAGAGATGGGGCACCAAGTTCAAAAATGGGACATGGTGCAAGATTTATCATTGTACAGAGTCAGCTCTCATCCAAATTACCAGGGAGAGTCTTGCTAAATTAATAGCCTTGTCTAAATTCACATCTTCCCTCCACCTAATTTGGTATTTGATAATCATGAAACTCTTCTCTCTTGCTTTATCTGTTATTCTCGTTTAGTTCTCCTTCTACCTATATGACTATTTCTTATGATTTTGTCCAAGCTCCTATTTTTATGTGCTTTTTAGATGCTGAAATTCCTCAAGGTCCTGTCCTTGATTCTCCTCCACTGACTTTCTCTGAGTAATCTCAGCCCCTCCCTAGTGACCAGTAGTGGATGTGCATGATTCACACCCTGGCGTAGCTCACGCGGGAGAGGAGTGCTTCTTCAAATAGTCTGGAGTGCTACACTGCCGGGGAAAGTGGGCAGACCATGCTGAGCAGACAAAAATGCATCACATGTAAGTCATTTCTTCTCAGCATCATCCCCCACAAGGAACTTCCCTTCTGAGAGTAACCGGGGTTAGAGGGGAGAAATTCTGGTTGAGGGGAAATTAATTTGGACCTTGAAAAATAGCTAAGACCTGGCTAATGGAGGAGGGAGAAAGAATGCTGATTGGAAGGGAAGGCACCAAGTAGAAAACTGTATATGTGAGGAGGTGGAAGAATAGTGGAGGAAGGAGAGGCCTGACTAAGCAGAGCATTCACACTGGAGAGAAGTGGAGAAGGTCAGATGGGCGGACGGGTGACCATAGTGAGCTAGGCGAGCATATGAATGTGAACTCATCAGGAGCCTGACAAGCTGAAATGGCTATTTCAGCAAAGTTACTCTTGCAGTGTATGAGGCAGCAGTGGTTCTGTGCAGGTAGGATTGGAGGCACTTAAAGGCTATAGGTGAAAAAACCATGTAAGGAATTTCTTAACACTTCATGTTGCAAGTAGGTGAGCTCCCAGGCCAGGATGAGGAAGAGGAAGGAAGGAAGAGAGCTTCAGAAGAAGCCTAGACAGTATTTGACAATTTTTTGAACATCCTAGGGATCCTATCAGAACAAATCAACTTTTGGTTCAGCCTCTCTAAGTCATATATCTCTAGTTTAACAAATACTTTGGAAATCTACTATGTACATGACACTGGACTAAATGTTAGAAAGGATTTAAAGATAAATCAAACACAGTGCTGAGACATCAAAAAGTTCTCTGTCTGGGAGACAACTTCTTTACACAAATAACTATACAAGACGGAAAGTGCCAAGGGTCATAATAGCAGGGCAGAAGAGGGACACTGAATGTTGAGAGGTACACTGAATGATTGTGGTTTGATTATTGAGAGGTCACTTCCAGCTTGTTGGGAGAATAGGGGCTGAGGAACAAGCAGGTTTGCAACCCACTCAACAAAGTGTGCTTTTTATAACGCTTTGCACTTAAGATACTGTTTGCCCTACCTGTACCATCATCTATCCTTTAAAATTCCATTTGTCATCATATTGGCTAAAGTTTTATTTCTGTGAAGTGGCTTTCTCTGATGTCTTTTAGCAAGTCACACATTCACCTTTGGCCTCTTATACAAAATGCACATATGTACACCTCCCATTGTCCATGTGTGTACAACAATCTGTCTGTCTGTCTGTCTGTCTATCTCATCTGTAACTATTCTTTACACAAATCATCAATACATACAATACGTATATGATTATAAGTAATTTCTATTTTCTCCCTTATATGTTTCTGTACTTTTAAATATTTTTACAATGAACAGACATGGCTTTTATATTTAAGAAAAAATACAATTAAAAAATAAATGAAGGAAAACAGCCTCCTGGTAATATGCTGTTCACTCTACTAACGTGAGCACTTAAAGGATTAGCAGTGCCTTCTTCAAGCTAAGTGCCTAACTACCTTTGATTCTGTCAACATCTCACTCTGAGCACACCATTTTTCTCTACCTCCAAGCAGTTTCTTTACTGTCTGAGACCTCCCCATGCATAGCTTGGAAAGGCTTGATTGAACTTGGCCTCCTTTGTTGATTGGATCTCTGAGGTGCCCAGGCTGTATGCAGAAGGCAGGAAGAGAGGCTTATTCCAAAGCCAGGACAGGCCTCCTTCCTGCTCTTCAAGAGCTGCTCTCTTCCTCTTTCCTAGGGCCGAGCCTGAGTGCCGGGACCACCGCTGCAAGGCCAGGCAGAAGGGGCTGCCGCTGGATCAGTGGGATGAAGACTGGGACGCCAAGAAAAGGGAGATGGAGCTGTCTCTTCCTTCTTCAAATCAAAACAGTACTAAGAAAAAGAATAAGAAAAGCCATAATACAAAAAATGTAAAATAGATCATCAATAATATTTAATATTGATTACCTGTTGAAACCATAATGCTATGTTAATGATAATGAGATGTTAGCAATCAAAGGCAGTTAGGCACTTAGCTTGAAGAAGGCACTGCTAATTCTTCAAGTGTTCATATTTGTAGAGCAATCTGCATATTATTAGGAGGCTGTTTTCTTTCATTTATTTTTTAATTGTATTTTTCCTAATTATAATGATTTGGATGTTGGGTTAAATAAAAAATATTATTATTTTACCTCTTTCTTTTCACTTTTTAAAAATATGTGGCTACTAAAACTCTTAAATTACATATATGGCTTGCTTCCTGCACCATCCCCTGCCCCATCAGGTGGCACCGCCTTAGAAACTAGAAAATATTTAAGGCAAGCAACTGGCCTGGTACACTTTAGTTGGCTACCCTACATTCCAGGTTTACTAATTTCTCTGCCTAAAGCAATGTCTTTAGGTACCTAACATCTTTATTACACATTCCTCAAGTAATGCTTATGTTAATATAGATCATGCTAGGTTTGAATTTTCTGAAATAATTTCTTGAACATCTTAAGGAAAGTAGTATAGCTGGGAAGACACCTTTCTAGAGTTTATCCACCCTGAGCATCAATCCCCTTTCCCTATGCCCTGCAATTCACAGAGGTGGTTCCTTCTTGCCATGTTTGTTCTAGTCCTCAACCAGCATCAACACTGGAAGATCCCTGACTCCAGCTGGACCAATATGATTCTTCTTCTGGGAACTCGAAAAGGGTCTTCATGAGTGGCTAATTCTACAATAGCGCTGAGAAGGTAGGCAGGTGTTTTACAAAGAGAAAACTGAGATAATGGAAAGAGAGAGAGAGAGAGAGAGAGAGAGAGAGAGAGAGAGAGAGAACAATTTTCTAATTTCTAATTCGATTCATTACTTAGGAAACCTGCAAAATACTACTTTCATAATACTGTTTCCTCTTTTTATATTTTCCCCCTTGCAACCAGTCTTTTCTAATAAGTATAGTTTTAAGGTTATGAGCTTACGAGTTAAGCAGACTTAAGTTTGTATCATCCTCTATGAAAGAGGCCAAATAATCCTTACTTTCTGGTGTTGTTGTAAGGATGAGATGAGAGGATGTGAGCAAAATGCTGGCATTGGCACACTGTAACTAACTGGTACATGTAATGTCTAATGTATTACTATAGAAGTGAGCTCAGTTTTTCACTGGGAATTCCAAAGGCATGCATGAATAATGCCTTTTACAGACCACATGAGGCTCTTCATTGTTCAGTCCATAATATCCCCTGTCCAGTTTCATGACATGGATAACAGCCTGTCTTCCACTGGCCAGACTTGGACTAAATTGTGATAAGTACAGTGATCTCAAGGTCCTTTACTGTGTCCATAACCCCATGGCCTCCCAGTATCCTTATTGAGTTCTCCTTTCATCCTTAGTCTCATCAAGGCGTTAGAAGGAATATACTTCTTCTCCCATGAATTTTTGTATAATATTTGAGAACAGGAAGAGGGTATAAAAATCACTTCTTTGTATAAAGAATTCTTTGCCAGGTAGACTTTGTACTAAGCACTCTATGTATTTATGTCTAATCTGCATGACACAGCTCCAAGGTAAGTATCATCCCTGGTTGACATCACAAACTAAAGTTCTGAGAGGTTGAGTGACTTGCCCTAGGCCACCTGGCTGATCTTGTATAGCCTTTAAAGCCTGCCTGGATTGGAGGGAGCTCTAGCTCTTTCACCTGCGGGAACTTGTATGGAGTGCTCAACTGTTCTAATTTTCCTGTCTGTAAATTGGGAAGAATACCAGTGCCTATGCCACACACAGTTTTGTGTCGACTAAATGAGCTAATGTATGTCAAGCATTTAGTACAATGCCCTCCACATGTTATTGAATGTCAGTTGTGGTGGTGGTGATTATTTTCATAGCCTTCATTGTCCCAGATGAGTAACAATGAAGAATGGCTTGCTAGAAAGCATTAGCATCAGTCCAGAATGGGAATTTGGGAACAGAGTTCTCTCTAAGTCCATAAAAGCCATGAATGAGTGTGCTCACCTATTTTCTGGCCCCTGAGATTAAGCTCTCAACCAAGTAGCCTCATGGCTGAGGTTACTTCATGGTGACACCCCAGGCTCATCCCTCAAAGGGTGCATGCATAATAATAGATGACCTTCATTTGTCCTGTTCACTCTGAGGTGATACTCAGTTCATTTCAGCAAGGCCTGTGTAATGACTTGCAGCATTTGAAGGGCTTGGTATTTGGGGTATTCATCTGCTCTCTCCCACCCTCATAGTGTGTTGGCTGGAAAATTACTATTTGGCTATTGCCCATGGGAACATAACGCTCTAACAATAAGCTTTCTGCTTCTGTACCCTCGCTTGCACAACCAACCTGTGGGTTGACAGTAAAAAGCAAGAAAACTAGACTTGTGCTGTTCAAACAGGATGAAGAATAGGGGTTTTAGTGCTTAAAAACCCTGTACCTCTACATTTTTTGGGGCTGCTTAATTTGGGGTCTGAGTGCCCCTTGCAGACCAGCTGGCTGAATAAAGAGTGTGTTTTCTATAACTCACTGATTTCTATGTGCTGGTCCATGTGTCTATCAGGGGCTGGTGGCTACAACGTTTGGAGGCCCCAGCAAGATCTCCAGAGAGTGGCCCTGAGATCTTAAGAATGGACTGGCCTCTGAAGCTGTTTCTGTCTCTGTTACGAACTCAAAGGGGTAGCCACCCTGAGACATTCAAGGGCCCCTGAATGACGTGAAGGGGTCAATGTGATCATCAAGACGCAACACTTTAGGACCTACTCATTGTTCCTGATCTCGCTGGGAAATTTCTGAGGCCTCGACTTCTGGATAAAAAGCTACCTTTCTGTTTCTGTTGACCGATTATTGGGGGTCTGTGGAGAGACTGGATGCAGTCATATCTCCTGGACTGTGGCCAGGCCGTGGGACGCCACCTCCTGTGCCCTGTTATTGGATTCTGTCTATTGTCTTTGGTCTTGTCTAGGTTGTGCTGGCAGATTTCTCTGGGTCCACATACACCCCGGTAATTGTTCTCGTTTTAGTGTCTGTTTTGTGTTTTCCACACAAGCGTTGTGGGGAGGCCCGAGTTCACAGAAGACACCCTTGGGGTGTCTCCAGCAACATTTCAAAGAAGGATTTGTAGAGGGAGCTGACTATGGCATAAAGTTTTCTCCAGGCAGACTAAGAACACTGTGTGAAGTTGAGTGGCCATCTTTTGGTGTAAACTGGCCTCCGGAGGGTTCTTTTGACAGGGTTTAGTGAGGAATGTTTGGAAGATTGTCACAGGAGACCTGGTACATCTTGATCAGTTTCCCTACATTGATCAATGGTTAAACCTTGTTCAGAAGCTCCCTCCTTGGCTCTGACAGTGTACCCATTCTCTAGGGGCGCAAGTCTTAGTTGTGGGCACCCCAAAACATGCAGCAACTGAATCTCCAAGACAGCTCAGTCCCTCAGTCCTCCAATCTCTACCGGAGGACAGTGATCTTCCCCCACCCTATAATCCAGGACAACAGAGGTCCAATAGCACCGCCTCACCTCCTCGGACGTGAGCAGGTAACCCCTGTGGGCCTCCTGCTCCCTCCCTGAGAGGGGCACCAGATGATGCCACCACCCCAGCCATCCTCCCTTTGTGAGAAACACCACTCCAGGGACATAACACAGACAGGCCCTTTATGATTTACGTGCCTTTCTCGACTAGTGACCTGTATAACTGGAAGGCACAGAATCCGCCTTTCTCTGAGAAACCCCAGGCATTAATGGGACTCTTAGAGAGTTTCTTTCAGACTCACCGCCCCACCTGGGATGATTGCCAACAGCTTTTAATTACCCTCTTCACTGTGGAAGAACGGAAGAACGTGGACACATTCAGGCCGAAGCACAAAAGATAGCTGCGGGAGGGAGGAAAGTTGAGGAAGCAAGGGAACGATTGAGGAGGGATTTTTCTCCACCTCCCCAGACTGGGAACACAATTCTCAGGCAGGGGGAATGGTATTAGATCGGTACCACCAGATTCTTATCGGAGAAATTAGGATGGCTGCTTGTCAGCCAACTAACCTTTCTAAGGTAACTGAAGTTATACAGGGACCTCAGGAATCCCCCTGAGCATTTCTTGAATGACTACAGGTGGCATACTGGGTATATACCCCCATTGATCCTGAGGCCCCTGAGAACCAGTGGGCAATTAATGTAGCCTTTGCTACTCAGGCAGCCCCTGATATCCAGTGTAAATTATAAAAATTAGAAGGTTCTGCAGGGATGAATCTCTCTCAACTTGTTGAGATAGCCCAGAAGGTGTTCAACAACAGGGAGGCACCAGATGACCCCAAACGTATGGTTAAAATCCATACTGACACTGTGTGTCCCTCACAGCCAGACCTCAAAGACTCCCTTCTGCCTGAGGCTGATGAAGTTTTGTTCATGGATGGGAGCAGCTTCATGCAAGAAGGAAGGAGGTATGCTGGGCAGTGGTTGTAACTCTAACTGGCACCATCTGGTCATAAGTTCTTCCCCATGGTCTTCTGCTCAAAGGGCCAAAGTCATCGCCCTCACTGATGCACTAAGATGGGGGAAGGATAAGGCAGTCACAATATACATTGACAGCTGATATGCCTTTGCCACTGCACATGTACGCGGAGGCATCTACAAGGAAAGACGGCTTCTGACTTCAGCTGAGAAGGACATCAAGAACAAGGGGGAGATCTTAGCCTTACTTGAAGCCATTTAGATGCTTAAGGCTCTTGTTATTGTTCATTGTAAAGGGCATCAAAAAGGGAATAGTCCCTAGGCTGAGGGAAACCGACGAGCTGATGCAGAGGCAAGAACAGCGGCCACAAAGCCATTGGATTCCCCATCTCATCTACTGTTGTCCCTTACCCAGAACTGTCTCCGTCTCCGACCTATACAGCAGAAGAAAACATATATTTTCAAGATAAGGGAGCCACTAGGCACCAACAGGGGTGGTGGACGACCCCAGATGGAAAAATCGAGCTCTCACGGGCCCTTGGAAGGACTCTCCTCCACCAACTACACCAGACAACACACCGAGGGTGAACTAAGATGCTCCAAGCTTTAGACCCCTACTTTCACTTGTTAGAAGGGAGAAGAACTGCAGAGGAGATGGCCTCACGATGCCCGGCTTGTGCCCAAGTTAATCCCAAGAAAGGGAAGATAGAAGAACCTAGGCATAGAGAAAGAAGAACTTATCCAGGGGACCACTGGGAAATAGATTTCACTAAGGTAACCCCGACTGTGGGGGGTTACAAATATTTACTTGATTTTATAGACACCTTTTCAAGATAGGTAGAGGCCTTTCCCACCAAGAAAGAGACTGCCTTAGTAGTTACTAAAAAACTACTACAAGAAACCCTCCTTGATTTGGTCTCCCCAGAACTTTAGGGTCGGATAATGGGCCAGCCTTCATAGCAAGGGTATCACAACAATTGGCTAGCTACCTAAATTTGCAATGGAAACTCCACTGTGCCTACTGGCCCCAAAGTTTGGTCCAAGTAGAGCGAATGAATCGGACCCTAAAAGAAACATTAGTCAAGTTAGGATTAGAAACTGGTGGGACCTGGGTAGAACTTCTCCCCTTCGCTCTTCTCCAAGCCAGGTGTACTCCATGTATTAATGGATTCACTCCATTTGAAATTTTCTTTGGGAAACCCCACCTTTAGTACCTAGAATAGAAGATGAGAAAAAGGCAGAACTATGTAACCTTGTCTTACTTAAGTCTTTACATGCCCTTTGAAGCGTACAGGAGATTTGGTCTCAGGTTTGTGCTGCCCACTCAGCCCTGGGGGACGGACTTCCCCATCAGTTTCAGCTGGGGACTCTGTGTGGATCTGGAAGTTCCCTTCCGAGGGACTAGAACCCAAATAGAAAGGACCCTACACTGTCTGCCTGACGACGCCCACTGCAGTTAAAGTAGACGGCATCCCATCATGGATTCATCACTCCCACGCAAAGGCAGCACGAAAGTGGACAGCTCAGAAAGACAGGCCCTTAAGACTAAGATTCAAGCACACTTAAGTCTAACTCTTTGTTTCTTCCTTTTTTCCTCCAGGCAGACATTCGACCACCCACAACCAGAACCAGAAGGAGCATTAATAACTATGCTAATGACAATACACAAGGTCTTAAATAAGACCACCCCAGACGTAGGACAAGATTGCTGGTTGTGCCTAAACTTAACTGAGCTCAGCAGGCTAGAACTTCAAGTTGATTCACTAGCAAAAGTAATCCTCTAAAACAGAAGAGGTTTAAATTTATTATTCTTAGAACAAGACAGATTATGTAGGGCTCTAGGTGAAACCTGTTACTTCTATGCCAATAACTCTGGAATAATTAGAGAAAGTTTACTACTAGTACAGAGAAGTTTAGATGCCAGGGAAGAACAAAGACTAGAATCAGATAACTGGTTTCATAGGATGTTCAATTGGTTGCCATAGCTAACAACACTCCTATCTGCTATAGCTGGACTTTTAATCCTCCTTCTCCTCTTGTTAACTTTTGGCCCATGTTTTCTCAATTTCTTGTTTACATATATAAGGAAGAGAATTAATTCTATTAAACTTTTAGTAATACAAAATAGAGGCTATGAGCAAATTCTGCATGAAGAATCAAGGATTTGATTTTCTGCTAAGGCCAGTGGGGAATGTGCTGGCTGGAATATTACTGTTTGGGTATCACCCATGGGAACATAATGCTCTAACAATAAGCTTTCTGCTTCTGTACCCCCACTTGCACAACCGACCTGTGGGTTACAGTTAGTAAAAAGAAGAAAAATAGACTTGTATGTTCAAACAGGATGAAGAATAGGGTTATTAGGGCTTAAAAACTCTGTACCTCTATATTTTGGGGCTGCTTAATTTGGAGTCTGCATACCCCTGGCAGACCCAGCTGGCTGAATAAAGAGTGTGTTTCCTATAACTCACTGATTTCTGGTGGTCCGTGTGTCTATCGAGGGCTGACGGCTTAAACAACATTAAGGCAGGGAGGGATTAGCTATTTATTTTTTGTGTAAGAAGCAAGGGCAGCATTATAATATAGAAAAGACAGTGGAAGAAGAGAGAAGCCATTCTAGGTTTGACTTACCAGGGAAACCGGCTCTGTGACTGTAGGCAGTGCTTCTGGGGCAGGATCCCTTACCCGTAAAACAAGATAGAACTAGATCTCCAAGATCACATCTAATGCCTGTAAACAAAACTTCCACTGGACTCTTCTGAGGAATTAAACAAGTTTTATTCTAATATGATTTGCAAATCAGAGAACATAGCCTTCAGGATAAAATGAAGCTGTGTGCTCTGAGGTGGGAAAAATAAGGCAAGGGTTTTTAAAGTATGAGTCAAAGGGATGGATTTCTAGGAAAACAAGACCGTGATCTATGTCATTCATTTTCTGATAGGGGCAACTGGACATTCAAGAGTAAACTGACTCAGTGGTCAGCAAATGGGGTTGTGAGATAAGAACAATGGGTCGTTTCAGTTGACTCATGTCAGCAGATAGAATCATGGGATATGGTCAACATTCCAAGTAATAAGTTATGGTCAGCAGAAGTGGGGAGAGGTCACAAGGCCTGGGAAAAACACCTCAGTTTCCCTTGAAGTCTGAAAAATAAACTAGTAAAACAAGTTTTATGGTGAAAGGAACAATGCAGCAAATGCAGTTCGTCAGGCAGACAGCATTTAAGACTGCAAAATGACCTAGTCACTTGACCAGAGTCAGAGACCAAGCTACAGAAGAGTCTGGACATTTGGTCAGAAAATTATCATATTAGAATCCTCATGCAGAGTCTGAGACCCTTAGCCCTGGGGACTAACAAATCAAGATAAAGCAAGATGTTGTCCTTTATTTATGTAAGAAACATCCAAACACAGAGAGAATTTTTATAAGTTTATTTGAGCCAAACCGATAACAATTTCCAGGAAGCAAAATCTCAATGGATTGAGAAAATGCTCCAGAGAATGGCAATTTTACAGCTTATTTTATATAGCAGACTAAAAGGAGGAGAAAGAGGAAGGTTTATTTTGAAATCCATTAGTGGTAGATCAAGGGGGATGGGAGAAAGCAAAGCAGGGAAATTTCTGGAATTGCATAAAGAGGAAAAATCGATAAACACATACTTCTTTTACATTGGTGGGTACAGCACATAGAGATAGTATTACGGCAATGCGATAACAATGAGGGGCTTTTTCTGTGTCTCTGCTCTGGTGCTGGCAGTTGTGCTTTGATGGGCCTGAAACAGATTACTCTGACATTTCAAAGGTATGTTATCTTAGATATAAAAAGATAATAGGTTTGCTTAAAATAAAGGTTAACCTTTGTCAAGGAAACTTCAGGCCTAGAACATGACTACCCACCATGACTTTTTTTTTAGTTAAGAATTTTTATGTTCAGACCATTCTTGTGGTTACTTTAGGTCTCTGAGTTTGTAAGGCCCATGATGCAGGCCTCCCCTGAACTTGTCAGGTTTATTTGTGGCAGACCCAGCTGGTTGAATAAAGAATGTGTTTCACTGATTTCTGGTGGTCCATGTGTCTATCAGAGGCTGGAGGCTACAACAGAACTTGGATTAGAATCACACCGCCAGCTTCCTGGGTTTCCAGTCTGCATATGGCAGATCGTGGCCTCTGTAATTGCATGAGTTGATTCTTTGAATCTCATAAATCTCCATATCCTACTGGTTCTGTTTCTCTGGAGAACTCTAATGCAGTACTGATCACAGAATGAAGACATTCTCTGATTACTTATTCATGTCTCTGGGCATATTTACCTAGCATATCGGAAGGGCTTTAACGAATGTTCTTTTAGTGGCATTATTGAACACCATTTTGAAGGGCAGAATCAGGATTATAACTCAAAGACATACTTCCAGTAGATCAAAAGGATAAATAACATTGTATATTTCAATGCCTGTCAGCACAGCATTAAGTTTTTATTTTGGCCAATGACTGTTTGAATTACATGGACATCTTTCCTTGGCCATGGAAAATTTTTATACCTTATTTTTAAAAATTAATATTTACTGAACAGATTCTAAAAATTGTACCACAGAACAGAGCATTCAGCATATATCTCCATGGAATTAAAGCAACTAATTAGAAACACGTAAAAGGCAATCAATAATCTTATTGTTTAGTATGTACGTTATCAAAGAAGGTGGTGGAATTTATTCTTTCACAGCATGAATTATTTGGTATTTTTGAGACAGAGTCACAAATAGCTTCATTTTGACCAAAAACATTGTTAAAGTTTTTTTATTGGTGTTTGGATTTCCATCCTTGGTTTTATAAAATAAGGCCAACACTTTGCTTTCTGTTTCCATTCATTGGCAGGCAGTGTTCCTTTAAAGTCCTGGGATGAGAAACTTCATGGGTGAAGATATATAAAAACACCAAATAGCAACAACAAAAAAAGAATCAACCAAATCCCATATTTCATGCTGAACTATTATGTAATATTTAAAATGATCATTCAGTTCATCTTCTTTTATTATGGCTTGGGAGACAATACTGTCTCCATTCCTGAGTTTCTCCCCAGCATTTTTGTAGTTAAGTGAAGTGATGGCAAATCCAGACGGTAAAGTGATTAAACTGTGGATTAGAAGTCTCTCACGAAGGAGACTCTTAAAGTCACTTTGGTCAAGAATAACATTTACATAGGGTTGCAATTTTCAGAGAGTATTTTTAAAAATCAAGTTAATAAAGAAATCAAAATTATGAAGCATAAGAGAATATTTATATATCTGACCCCTAATCTAATCTCACTTTTGAATCCTCCTTGTACATCCCCAGTGCCTGTCAAGGTGGAATGCTCACTATCTGGTAATATCCACGCTGTGCTAGGCAATGTTTCAGACATGTTACTCTGTCTGCTCAATAATTCTTTGCGGTAGCTGCTATTATAAGTGAGGACACAGAAGTTGAGAGTAGTGACATAATCCGTCCACATCATACAGCTCACAGGGGCCAGAGCTTGAATTGAACTTAAGCAACGTTGCTTTACAGCCTGGCCTCATACCCACTGTGATATCCTGCTCCTCCGCACGGGGCCCTGGTTCCTGTTGTCTCTGCTAGATACCCTCCAACTTTCCTCCTGCCTCTCCAAAACTTATTCCTCTTTCAGTGTTCCCCTCTACCATAAAGCCTTCTCAGATTTAAGACCCACACTGTCTAGCCCTGCTTTGAGTTCTAATTGAATTTATTAAAATATAGTTTTCTTTTTCTCCTAATTAATTCATGGATACCACTTTAAGCTTGGTCCGACTTTAAACTCTCTAACACGCAAAAGCTCTGCCTATACTTCTTTGGTTTCCCCTATAGGCCTAAACATGATGCTAGTAACATGTTATGCTCCATACATATTTCTGACTAAAATGGCATCACTAGTATTTTCTATTTGAGGATGAAGAAAGATCCGCACCGCACTCCCTCATCCCACAAAACACACTGAAAATAACTTCAAAGAACCTGCGCTAGAATATTTAAGAAAAGTTTTTCTCTGCAACTTAGAGGAACTTGCCCTATCTGTCCTTAGAAATGAACACAGTTTAATTTGAATCCACAGTACTGAGCTGGTTGCCATGGAAAATAATAGAAGCGTCTATTTCCTGGGCATTGACCATGTACCGGATGTTTTGTATAAATCTCTTTGAAACATCATACTGACCCACTAAGTTAAGTATTTTTAGAGAGAAATAAATGGAAGTTTCAAGATGCTATTTGTCAAAATCAATCAAGAAATTACCAATACAGGGTTGCAAACTGTACCTGCTATACTTGAATTGTTCAGCCCATACTTTTATATAGTTCTCTTAGCTGCCTTTCTTTTTTGATTTAGCTAAGTTCCTGGGTTTTAATCATATCCAAACTGTTCCTTGGCAAACTACTTAACATTTCTGATCTTAATTTTCTCTTTTTTAAAGATTGCTTTATAGTTGACATGATTGTTTATTTAGAAGATCTCAAAGAATCTGGAAAAAAGCTTTGGAGCTGATTAGATCATTGGATTGCAAACATACCACTGAGGACATTGAAAGAGTTTTATTTCAAAATAACTAACAGAAATCAATTGTTCTTACAAATAAGACTGACCTGGCCAGTTCAAACATCAAATTTTGCTTTGGTCTGGAAATATGTCAATTCAGTTAGAGAATCCAATTCTTTTATGTTAGAATGACTATTAAACTGCAAATTTTGATGATTTCTCATGAATAAAAATTAGATAACCCTACAAAAATGAAAGTTAACAAGAGAGTACTATGAACAACTCTATGCTAACATTTAGTAAATGGAAAAAAATATTCAAAGACACAATTTGTCAAAGCTTGCTAAAAAAAATGATAAATAGTTCTATATCTATTTTTAAAAATTAAATTTGTAGTTAAAATTACCCAAGAAAGTCTACTGCCATGCCACCCTAAACAAGTCCAATCCCTTCTGATCTCAGAAGCTAAGCAGGGTTGGGCCTGGTTAGTACTTGGATAGGAGACAACCTAGGAAGTCCAGGTGCTGTAGGCAATCTGTGAGGCCAACCAAGGGTTGCCTTGCCTAATAAACGAACAGACTAACAAACAAACAAACAAATAAAATCACTCAAGAAAGAAAACTTTAGGCCGAGGTGGCTTTCCTGGCAAATTCTACCAATGATTTAAGGAAGAAATAATACCAATACTACATAAACTCCTCCAGGAAATAAAAGATGAGGGAACATTTCCCAACATCTTATTCCCAATATTACTCAGATAACAGAACTAGACAAAAACATTTCAAGAAAACTACAGGCTAATATGCCTCATAAACACAGGTGCAAAATTCCTTAACAAAACACTGTCAGATTGAATCTAGCAATATGCAAAATATATACAAAGATAAATACATCATAATTAGGTAGTTTTTTCTCCCAAGAATTCCAGGCTGCTTCAACATTAAAAATCATTTAAAATAATTCACCACTGTCAATAGACTAGAGAAGGAAAACCATATGATTATCTCAATAGATGCAAAAAAATACTTGACAAGATTCAACAAAACAAGATGAAAACACTTAGAAAACTAAGAAAATCAACTTGATAAAGGCCATCTATTAGAAGAACTATATCATAATGGCGAAAGTCTGCATATCTCCTCCCTTAGATTGGGAACAAGACAAGGATGTCTTATCATTCTAAGTCCACATTATACTGGAGGTTCTGACATGAAATAAGACAAGAAAAAAAGAGGAATATATATTGGAAATTAAAAAATAAAGCTATCCCTATTCAAATGACATGATTGTTTATTTACAAACTTTCAAATAATCTGCAAAGAAAGTTATTAGAGCTAACACTTTTGGTAATGGAAAAATGTAAAGAAGTACCACTTATAATAGGACCAAAACCACATGAAAAAAATTTAATAAAATATGAACAATATCTATATGACAAAAACTATTAAACTAATGAAAAACATCAAATATCTAAACAAATATCTCATTGATTGAAAGACTTAATATTATAAATGTCAATTCTTCCCAAACATTTCTGTAAATTCAGTGAAATTCCAGTCAAAACTCCAACAAGAATTTTTTCATAGCAATTGACTATTTCTAAAATTTATGAAGAAAAACAAAGGAAGTATATATATAATAGTCCAAAAAATTTAGAAAAATAACTATGTTGAAGGATTAGCACTGTCTGATTTTGTTGGGGAAAGATTGTCTACAAAGAGGCACAGGTAATTTTTTAGGGTAATATAACTTCTCTATACCTTGATAGTTGTGGTGATTGAATGATCGTATGATACACTAAAGAGTATAAATTTTACCATACATAAATTATACCTTAAATACTTTTTTATATGAAGAAAGAATTAAATATTACTTAATTCATATACTGAGACAAAGTCTTTCAAAATACCAGATTCAGGAGAGTTGAGATAGCAATGTTAGCAGTGAGTGGCCTTTGCAGTTTGAATATTATTGATTTTATTAAAATGTTAAGCTACATAAGGTTTTGAGAAATCTTCAGAACTAACTTGCAAGGAGCCAACAGATATCAGATGGGTTTAAAAAAAATATTGAGGTATGATTTACATGCCATAAAATGCTCTTATTAAGTGTATAACTCAATGATTTTTAGTAAACTTACAGAGTAGTACAATGATCATTATGATCCAATTTTAGCACATTTTTATCATACCAAAGAGATCCTTCCTGACCATTAGACCCAGAATAACGCTTGACCAAGTATATGGGCACCCCATGGCTTAGTCAAGTACACACAAAGAATTAATCATCCCTGGATTAATAGGAAAGATAATAACTGGGGTGCTATTTTATAAAAGGGGGTGGGAGGGAGGTATCTCCAAGGAGAGGGCATTTAAACAGTGACCTAAATGAAGTAAAAGCAAGAAGCGATAGAGAAAGATCATGTCAAGCAAAGGGAACAGTAAGTGCAAAACCCTGTACCTGGGACAAGTTCAGAATATTGGTGCTACAATAAGAAGCCACTGACAAGGACAGGAAGCAGGTGTGCATGACGGGAGATGCTGCAGGGAAGGAGTTGAGGTTGGAGAAGTAGACAGCAACAAGCTTACGCAGACCTTGTGGACCAAGTCAAGAACTGGACGTTTCATTTTTAAGGGTTATGGAAAACTACCAGAGACTTTTAATCACATCTCTGTGACTACTGTGTTGAGAATAGGCTGTAGAGGGGAAAGGGTAGAAGCAAGGACATGACTAACTGAAATTATTGCCTTAACCAAGCTAGAGATCATGGTGGTTTGGGCTCCAATGGCTACAGTGAAGGCAATGAGAAGCACCCACATTACAGGCATACTTTGGAAGAATAACAGAAGACCCAACTGTAGGGTGAATAGACAAGTTAATAGAAAATAGACAATTGCTCAGGCTGTGCCCCATCAACTCTTTTCACAGATCTTGATTATACTTGATGACAATTCAGCTTTCACAGAGAAATCCTTTTGCTAGGGTGGCCTCTGTCAGCTGATTATTTCTCTGAATGGCTATGGTTGTACCTATTCTTCTGGAAAGTTGCTCTTGCTTTATTCATCACTATATGCATCTGCCTATTTGCCAGGGAAGCTATCTCTGTACATCCTGCCTTCACTAACTCAGCTTTACTCTGTGAGCAATTTTTGGCTAAGTAAATATCATAGATATGTTTATTTTGTCTTATTTTTCCAAAGAACTAAAATGTTATTGGGGCATAATTTACATAAGTCAAATGCACAAAGGTTAAGTAAAAAGTCAAATATATACCAATGAAGTCTACACCCAACATAGGATTAGAACATTCCCATAGTATGTGAAAGTTCCCCCACACCCCTTTCCAGGCAATCTCTACCATCTTTGTTCCCCTTAACCTCTGTTCTGATATCTGTCACTGTGATTTAGTTGGGCTTCTTCTTGAACTTTATATAAAGAAATCATTAGTGTGCATTCTTTATTCTCTGGCCTCTTTCATTCAACATAATGTGTTTGAGATTCAACTATGTTATTGACTGTGTTGGTAGTTTGTTCCCTGAATGAATTTAGCACAATTTGCTTATTAATTCGCCACTTGATGGACATCTAGGTTGCTTCCAATTTGAGGCCATGATGATTAAAGCTGCAATGAAGCATTATTTACAATAGCCAAGATGTGGAAACAATCTAAATGTCCATGAACAGACAAGTGGATAAAGAGAATATGGTATATGCAGACAATGGAATACTATTCGGTCTTAAAAAGGAAGGAAATCATGCCATATAAAACAACATGAATGAACTTCGAGGATATTATGTTAAGTGAAATCTGCCAATCACAGGAAGACAAATATTGCATGATTCTACTTACACGAGATATCTGAAATAGCCAAACTCATCGAAACAACTAACAGAATGGAGGTTGCCAGAGGATTGGGGCAGAGGGAAGTGGGAAGTTGCTAGTCAATGGGAATAAAGTTTCAATTACACAAGATGAATAAATTCTAGAGCTTTGTTGTACATCGGACCTATAGCTAACAATACTGCATTATACACTTAAAATCTTTGAAAGTGTAGATCTAATGTTAAATATTCTTATTACAATAAAAAAACTTCAATGAACATTGAGTGCCTGACTTTTTATTTACACATGTTTTTATTTTTATTTCTCTTTGGTAAATAGTTAGGAGCGAAACTACTTGGTCACAGAGAATGTGTATGTTACACTTTATCAGAGTTTTATTTTATATTTAATTTTCATGCATAGGAAGGCATGAAAGCCATTGGCTAGGCATGTCCACTTAAGGACTTTCATTTTTAAGCCTTAGAAGGAAAGTAACATGTGATGATAATGATGAAGATAAAGGTGATGACGAAGAGAATCATGATATGGTTATGTTTTTGTAGAATTTACTATAAACAGCTTTATGTGTATTAATTTATTAAATCCTTACATCATATACAAAGGTAGGCATTATCATCCTTATTTCACAGTTGAAGAAACTGAGACTCAAGAGAAGTTAATTCCATTCTCAAGGTCACTCTAACTCATATTGAAAAAGCCCATGCTTCTTCTACTAATACCACAACCTTGTATAGGAACTTCTTCTCATGGACATCATTTCTCACATCTTCTCGTGGTGCCCTGACTAGCCTTCTGGGTGGCTGCTTTGCCTTTCATGAGACTTTTTGAGTCCTCTTTGGTGTCCAGTTTGCTTGACAGCTGTTCTCTGGTGTCTTAAGTGCTAACCTAATGTTTGCCTGCTGACAGAGTCCCTTTGACTATCAACTTGTTCGTCCTTCCCCATGGGCACCACTAAATCTCCAAACCCTTTTCTCTTCTCTTCTCTTATTTGTCTCACCCCCTTTATCACCACCATCTCTATCACCAAACCCCATTATAATTTACCCAAAGCCCATAAATGGGCATCCTTGAATCAACTTTTGGTGGTTAGAAAAATCTTCCCTCAGTATGACTTATTGCTTTACAAAGTATTTCATTGTTTATGTGAAGAATTGTGCCCAGAATCATTTTTGTAATAAAAATGTTTAACTCAGTGACCTTATTTTGATAAAGCCACCATATAGCATAAAAGGTATGATGCTGTTGATTTCAGGCTTGCTATTTAAGTGGGTATCTTTTCACTATTTGATGGAAATTTCAAGTAAATAGATTTCGAAGAGAAAAAGAGGATCTTTTTATGATTTCATTTTACCTTTTTCCCTACAAATATCTAATTATAATTAATATTTATCCTGAGTCTTGATTTTCCAGCAATGAATTTCTGTCTAATAACAATAAACTACATTTAGATAGTGTTTCAAATCATTTTCATAGACTTTAAGTTAATCTCCATAAAGCCTCCTGATGTCAATCAAGCAGAAGTAATTGAGAAGTATGACCATTAAGTAGGAACTTGGTAAGTTAAGGAATTGAGGATTCTCTGTAGTGTTGAATAGAACCTCGAGTTTAGCTCCGTACAAATTCATATATCTCATCACTCCAATATCACAGATAAAACTACATTTTCATCATTTGTGGAGACACTCTTTTTTAAAAATTTGAAATCAATATGTCCTAATAATTATCTTTTGAAATATCTAAATAAGTTACAGACACATTTTAAAGGGCTTGTAATCCTATCCTGGCTGGAATTGCCCTGAAATTTAAGAGAATGATTTCTTTGACACCGAGGCTAAAATGCTCAATTTGTTAGAAAGTGGGCGCCCTCTTGTGGACCATATAATACCAAAGAAAGACAGATTTCAGTCAGGAAGTACTAAAGTCTAAACATAGTCCTCACCACTGTACACACTGAATCTCTAGCTTTGAATTATAAAAGTAAATAAAATCTTAGAAGCAGAGGGTAAGTTTATTGACATTATGGAACCTTAGAATTTGAGGTGTTAGATCATCAAGGTGTGACATAATTTTACAAATAACAAAACCAAAGCTCAATGACTTACCTGACTTGTCCTCAAACCATAAAACCTCATAATCTGAGGTACTGCTGAGAATTGAAGGCTTTTAATGAAAATAGTATTAACATGCTGAGTGTCCCTAAAAGACCACATAGAGATACGTATATATACTTAGTATGGCAAATATAAGATCTTTTAGTAACTCCATATTGTACTTCATTCCTTAAACATTCTTGAAGTTTCTCATCCTACAAAGAGTGAACTGGTGGAGAAGATAGTTAGGAGGCTGATGCAGTCATAGAAGGGAGTGACGATGCTGACCTGCAGTGGGATGGGGGCTGCTGGGAAGCACATGACTCTGAGAGGTGGTCATGAGAGTGAATGCACAGAACTTATTGAGAGTAATTACTATGAGAAGGGAGAAGCAAGAATGGTTTCTAAGTTTCTGGTTTGGGGCAATTGGGTGGGTGGTCACTGAGATAGGGAATATGAGAGCAAGAACAGGCTTCAATAAATAAATGATGGCCAAAAAGTGAATAGCTGTGTGTCTACCTGTTTTTCAGGATTGAGACACATAGTCTTAAATCTTGTGTGTGTGTGTGTGTGTGTCTGTGTGTGTGTGTCCTTATGGATATTTAATTGATAGCGAGAGGATTAGAGAAAGTATCTGGCTTGCAAGTGTTGATGAGACTCAAAAGATTCGAGGGCATAATGGAGGTTTTGTTCCCTCTTAAAGAGTTAATTATTGCATTCTTAATGTCTTTGATTAAAGGAGTTTAAATTGCCTTCACATTTCTGAGATGTGTTTTCAAGGGTGGGAGAATTTAAGATCTTTTGTACTTGCATTTCTTAAGAAAAAATAAAACAACTCAGTATATTTTGACTCAGTAATTCTACTTACTGGAATTTGTTCTAAGGTAATGACCTGAGGTATATATAATTGCAAACGCAAGATATTTACTGTAGTATTGACTATGCTAAGCAAAATCAACTGAAAATAACCTCCACATCCACGACATAGGCTTGGTTTGTTAATTCAGTATATTCATTGAATGGAATTTTATATAGTCACCAAAAAGCAAGTTATTGAGGAATATCTATCAACATGGAAAACATTTGCAAGCCAAGCTGTAAGCCTGATGTAACTAATGTTTTTTATGAAGAAAAATAAACATGGGGAGAAAGTCTAAGACATACACCATGATGCTAGCTGTGGTTATTTCAGGTAGCAGGATTAAAGTTAGCATTTTCCTACTATATTCTCCATTTTTTTGCATTGAGTAACTATTGGTTGTGAATATAGAAAAATTTAATAAACATTATTTTTGAAAAAGATGAGGCATCCAAGTACCCACAGTGTTTTTGCTGGGTCTCTGTTGGTGAAAGCCTGTCGTGGGAGGATCCAGCACTGATGAGCATTCTTGAGAAGAATAATTTAGAAAAAATCAATGACATTTCAACTCAATGACTCCTTGAAAGCTCTAGTGGTCAAAATTTCAGTGGATGAAAATTTATATCACTATATGCATTTATTATAAAAATGAAAGAAAACAGATTACGTGTCAAGAATGAGATTCATGATTTTTCTTTTCTTTTTTATATGTTTTTAAATTCTAAAATTATTTCATAATGAACATGTTTTAATATTACAAACATCTTTTTTTTCTGGCCCAGTAAATGAAAAGGCCAAACTGTCAGGAAAAGTTAAATTTTAAGGCCTTGAGGACAAGTAATGTGCACTATTCTTGGTTTCTCTCTCAGCACGCAGTGTGGGCTCCAGTGTATAATGGTGACTGGATCAAATACTGGCTGGATGGTTAATATGTCAAGATAGATTATCTGTGCTACTCATGTTTCTTCTTAGCATGACTAGTCTCAAAATTGGTAACATATTGAACTATAAAATAAATAAAATAAAATAAATAAAAATCGGTGGCATAAGAACTGCTTTCAGAATTGAAAAGAGAATATTTCTGCTTCTTCAGGAAAATAGCCAGCACTGAAGAGATAAATCCCCGGATGAGAATCAAGGAGCTTTTCTAAACTCACAGACAACCATCAATTGCCCTTTTTGTTCTGTGAACAGGCTCCATGGATCCACTCTCAGCATTTTGTCTCTCATCCAGCCCAACAGGGGACATGGACTTGTTAATAATGTAGGGATGTGTGGTCATTGGCAAAAGAGCTTCAGAAGATGATGTTTCCTACTGCTCAGCCACCCGAGGGTCCAAATTCAGGAGCAGATGGTGACGTCGTCTCTAAACCATTCTGACCCAGTCTCTGAAGCTGCCCTTCCTACAGATCAAAAACCAAAATGTTATAAAACTTATCAAATTAAATTCACTCTAGACCTCTAAGAATTGCGATAAAATGGTCTTCAGTGAGAGAACAATAACAAATAAGTTACGTATTTACAAATCGTTGAATACATAGTAAAGCCTTTCTCTTGTACATTTGAAATTCTCTTGACCTAGAAAGAAAAGTGGCAGAAGAGTTCTCATTAACTCTATACTAGCAAAGAAGAAAATAAAACATACATTCAGTTTTTGACTTCTGTCATCTGGTATGTCAGTGGAAGAAATAAGATCTGGACCTCAGGGTTCCTACTTTTTTAGAATCAGCTTTATTAAGTTGTACTCTATTAAGGTGCAACTTGCATACAATAAAAATGAATCAATTTTAAGTGTACAATTTCTTGAGTTTTGACAAATTTACAGAGTTGCATAACCACCAACACAATCAAGACATAGAGTATTTCCATTAAGCCCAAGTTTCCTCTTGTTCTTTGTAGTCAACCTACTTCTACCCTAACCCTGGGGCCTGGCAACTGCTGATATGGAGTCTATTACTATAGTTTTGCCTTTTCTAGTATTTTATATGAGTGGAATCATATAGCATGTGGTCTTGTATCTGGTTTTTTTCACTTAGTGTAATGCTTTTGAGATTTGTTCATGGTGTGTACATCAGCAGTTCAATTGTTTTTTTTATTGCTCAGTAGAATTCCATGGTAACAGTATTCTATTGTGTATTTTATTCTATTCTAGCAGGAGTCTATTGTGGTCTATGAATGTGTCACAATTTATCCATCTATTTACCTGTTGATTCATCTTTACTTCAGGATCTGCTAAAATGCTCGTGTGTACTTGCCTCTCCATGATGTTTACCTCTGTCTAAACTCTATGAGGGTGAGGGCAGCATCTGTCTGATTCATGGCTGTTTCCCAGTGCTTAACAAAATGTCTGGCACAGAAGATGTGCTTAATAAAAACTTTAATGGACGAATTCATAGATGAAGCAAAATGAATCATCAACACACTATGTTGTTTTAGCTAATAACAGAATGAAGACTGTCCTGGAAAGAGGATCACTTGATTAAGCTAGTTTCTCTATTTTGATATTTTTCAGGTTCTGGGTACTATATATAAAATCTCTGAGCTTAGTCTTTTATAAAATGAGAGCCATGATTTTTACCTTATGAGAATTAAATTAAATAGCTTATGTAAAGCATCTTATACAGTGCTTGCGAGATAATAAGTGGCTAATAAGTCATTTAGTTGTTATCATAATAATTGCTATTATTTGAATAAGAAGAAATACCATTCAAGGTAGGGAACTTTGTAGGGGGTTATCAAACTGCTCATCCCAGAAATTCAGCTGAAATACCAAGGTGTAGCTGGTTTTCTTCCCTTCCTATTATGTAGAGTCACTTAGCCTTCTATTCACATGTCATTAGTGACTGACATTCTTGCTTGCATGTTTATGCAAAGCTCATTAGTGTATGATATGTGGCACTGCACTGAAAAGTGGCTGCCACTGTATTCTTCTCATTTCCACCATTGGTAGTTAGAAAATGAACTTATGTTTAAAAATTTGATTTATCATATGACTGTAAACAGACCTGCTACTAATTCAGGGTGAATTCGTAGCTGGTCTATTTGACCAATTACTCTTAGACTTCCCAGTAGTGCCCCCCACACAACCTGTCCTATTATCTTCCCCTTGTGCTCAGAGTTCTGTCGAATGTCACATAATGCAACAAACTGGCCCAGAATGAAGCTGCTGGCCACTTGCGTAAAAGAATCAGCTGTACCAAAAACAATTTAGCGGTTTTTCAGAAGGCAACAGGATTACAATTCCCATTTGTTTTCTAAGAGGGCTGAGCCTCTTGTTCTCCGGATCAAGTTACACGTGTGACTTACCATCATCTTGCTGCCATTAAATGATTTTAAAACTGAATGACTCCTCCCAGGACAAAGAAAAAGTCCCAAACCAAGCAATACCCATTCTTTGTCTAACACCACTTCTTTCTGAACAATTTCATCTGTCCATGCTTGCTTCACCCCCAGACTGTAGCTTTGGCATTATTCTCTTTGACTAATGTTGTCTCCCTCCTTAAAACACTTTAGGATCCAAGAATCCTCATATGACAGGAAGGTCTTTATATCTAACAATTAAGTGTCCCTTTTGCAATTTAAGCTTGTTTCCTTGCACTATAACTTCAGGGACAGTAGTGTTGAAATAAATTTCTAGGCCTAAGATAGAGTCACTTTTGTGCAGAGTGCCACATCAGCAAATTGAACTTTTATGATCCCGTAAATGTTCTGCTTGACCAGAAAGTAGATATATCCAGTATGTAAATACCCAAATGCCAAGCCAACTCCAGGCTCTGTACAGTACTTATTTCCTTGTTCCTCAATCTTTCTAAATAAGATTAAATAAGCAATCCCAGCCAGTCTTGCCCTGTTCTGTGTTGCTGCTTCTAACTCTCTATAAAACTCACTCTTATCCAAAGTCCCTTGGAATGAGTTCTCCACCACTGTAAGGCATGGTACTCCCCAACCCATGGATTGTTTTCCCTTGAATAAAGAACATCACATTCATCACTCAGTTGTTTTAATTTTGTCGTTGATTGTAGAAAGCAGCTAGATCTCTTCTTTAGAATCACCTTTCCTTTTGGAGAAAAGTCCACACCAGTTGTGTCTCTCATTTACTCAACAATCCCCATGTGTTTTTTTCCAGATGCCATGGCCCAACTGGGCTTCTTGGGCAGTGATGACCCTTGTAATGAGCAGAGGTTAAAGTCTTTTCCTAAAATCAAGAGGTGATCTTAACTGACTCTGCTTCTAATTCAAGTACTCTATGAAGGTTCAATAAACAGGAAGAGAACTGGCAAAAAATGAAGTAAGCCTCGTGTCTGATTTTTCACCTCATCATGAAAGATGGTGACACTGGTGTAGATACAGAAAATGAACGTGGACCTTGCCCAGCAGAGTGCATAATCTACCTTTTATCTCAAAAGCCATAAACCTTTCAAACCTAGGATTTAAGGCTCCAGTCTCATTCACTTGATATCCAGTGACATGGAGTGCCTAGGATTGCAGATATAACTGGTAACTAATTAACATCTGCTATCAAGATCATGAAAGACAGTCATCGGGCAAGTCGTGTCTGCTGAAGACCTATGCTCCCAGCTGCAGGGGTTCTGCTAAACAAGGAGAGTGCTGAGTGAGCTCTGCATCCTTACTACCTGTCTTTTGCCAGGAGATAGTGTGTGTAGTTTATTGAACACTTTCTATGTTTCTGGTACTTGTGGTTTACGTAGGTTATCTCATTGAATCCTTACATTAGCCCCATGAAGTAGGCAACACTACCCATTTTATACATGAAAAGCTAATGCTCAAAATGCCACAGCTCATGAATGGTGGAGGTGGGATTTAAATACCTGCCATCTGACTCCAAAGCCATCATTATGGTATATTGTTCAGATAAGTTTTAGGAGAAAGGGAAATACCAAAGCACATCTGGAGGCAGAGGAAGGTAGAGAGAATTAAATAGCTCTGCTACTGCCTATGAAATGCTAATAGCTGAGATTATTAGGGAACAGGACCAAAGCAAGTGAGGGGGCTGAAGAAGTGTTCCTCTATCCTCTTAGGTTCTGTCTGTCAGCTGGCCTAATAATTAAATGGGCGTGAGACGGATTAACAAGAGAAAATAACCAGATTTAATTACATATGTACACATGGGATTCTCACGTACATGAGTGAGTCAGAGACCCTACATGCATGAGAGGTTCCAAGACAGAAAGAGAAAATGAGGTGTGTGTGTGTGTGTGTGTGTGTGTGTGTGTGTGTGTGTGTGTATCCTGACCTAAGGATGAAGAAAACACCTTGGGGCCTCAGAAGGTCATTGCAGGACAGTAAGAAGAACAGAGGTTCAGTAATTCGTAGTTTGCCCTGCCATATAGATAGCTCAAAAAGGTTATCTCTGATCACCTATTACGGGCAAGGCCCCTAATTCAAACTCTTTAAGGGAGAGGTAAAAGTTTCTCAAGAGCCTGCAAGGTCCTGCTTGCCTTCAGCTCAAAATAATTCATATGCCAAGGTGATACTTTGTGGGGAGGTCTGTTCTGAAACTCCACATAAGAATATTGGCTTTTTCTTTAGAAAACAACAAAACAAAGTCCTAAACCCCTACTTTTTGGCCTCCAGAAAAACAAATATCAATTTTTTATTATAACTGTTTCATATTTGAGAAAAATTAAACAACACATTTAAGAAATAGGACTCTCCTGTCTCTTCCTCCCTGATACTTAGAGCCAATTATTATTACATTGATGTTTATCAAGTCCCTCCCCACTCATTTTTTAATCATAAAGATTATATTTACTTACTTAAGCCATTTTAGCTGTTGAGCAAATTCATATTATTTTGAAAAACACTGATGGTTTTCAGTGGGTAGAGAGGCTGGGAGATGACTTTCTACATCTTCTTTTACAACCTGACCAATAGGGGCTGTGGGAAAATGGAAGTCAATCATAGACTTGCTGTGCCTATCAGAAACTGTATCCGCCCTCTCCCTCTCCACATCCCCCCCACCCCAGCTGTCAGGCCTCCTGTTTTACAGCTCCAGAAGCCCCACTCTCTGCCTCCAGAAAGACTTTTCTGACCAGAAATGCTCCTCTGACAGCAGGCCTGGCCCACCTGCCCCAGTGGTAGGTTTGAGGTGGAGATGTGCAGGCTCTACATATTGAGGGTTACTCTAATATCAAAGATTCTTATGCCTCATGTATGCAAAAATAGGAGGGTGTGCAAACATGTGGTACTGTACTGGGGCAGGTAGGGCCCATGGTGCACATCTCTTCCCAACACTGCATTTAGTGACATAGCGTTGGTGGCTTGAAATTGATCATGGTAGGAGTATTTACATCCTAGAAATCAGCAAACGCCACAAATAAAGGCTGGTTTTTTTTTTTCCCCCTTTCAGAGAGTGGGTTGTTAAACACTCATCTGCACATGACTGAATATACCCCATAATTTTTTTCTTCTAGTATAAATTCATTTTCCAATTCTTTACTATTACCAAAAAATACCACAATAAATATACAGTAACTTGTATACATATGTGTGAATTTCTTTAGGGTATATATCTAGAAGTGGAATTTCCAGCTTATATAATGTCTATGCACCTTTCAATTTATTGGATAGCATTAAATTGCTTCCCATCAGCAGTGTGTAAAATTTCTGTTTCGTGTTCGTGTTCTTGTTAACACTTGGTATTGTCAGCCTTTTTCATTTATGGCAATCTGAGCTCGAGGTTGTAATTTTAATTGATATTTTTCTGATTACTTATGAAGTTGAAACTTTTTCAATATGTTTATTGGTCATTTGGGCTTTGTTTTATTGTATTTCATATTTATATTTTTTTGCTCATTTTTCTCTTAGATCATCTCTCTCACTTTTTTCTTATTGATTTGTAGGAATTCCTTTATAAACCCTGGATAACTTACTCACATTTAATTATGTACAGTATCAATATCCTCTTTCATCTGTGGCTTGTCTTTTAACTATGTTGTTGTGTTTTTTTGTCATAAAGAAGTTTAAATTTTGATAGTCAAAATTATGATTTCTATTGGGGTTTTGTTTGTTTGTTTGTTTAAACAATCTTTTCTGACCTCAAGGTTAAAGGCATTTTTTTCACGTTTTCTTTTTCAAAGTTTAGATTTCAATATTTATGTCCTTAATTTACTCATAATTTGTTTTTGTGAATGGTATGAGAATTTAATTTATTCTCATAGGGAAATGCTATTGTTCTAACATCATTATTGAAAAGACCAAATTTTCCCTTTTGAATTTTTGGTTTATCTCATATATGGAATCCCCCATATATGCTTGCGTCTGTTTTGATACTCTCTATTCCATTCTATAGATCCATTGTTTTTTCTTTTTTGGCAATATCACACTCTCTACCATAACTTAATAAAAATTCTTGATATACTGTTAGGACAGTTCTTTTCTCCTTGTTCTCCCTCTTCAGATTTTACTTATCTGTTTTTGGAGGTTTACTCATTTGTGTATATTTCAGAAAGTTTGTCAAAACTTTCTAAAAGACCCTGTTAGGATTTTTATTGGAATAACATTAAATTTATAGCCTACTATCAAAATAATGACCATATTTATTATATCGACTCTCTCATCTATGAATGCTTATAAATATATATGTAAATGTGTGTATAGAGAGCTAGATTAAAATTTTTTATGTCCTTTGATAATTGCTTTATCAGATTTCCATAAAAATTTAATTCATTTTTTATTAGATTTAAGTACTTTAAAATCATTTTATAAATTATTTTTATTTCTACTGCGAAACTGATCTTTTACCTCTTACATGAACAATTATTGCTGGTATATAGGAATGTTATTGATTTTTATATACTTGTTTCATTATTAACTTTTTCAAACACTTTCCTGGCCTCAGAATCTTGAGCTTTTATGTTAAACTTAGTATTTGTCCTCAAAAGGGTCAATGACATTTTCATTGACTACTTTTTTTTTTTTAGCTCTATAGTACATATGGAAGGGTCAAAGTTTCTAATATGACAGCCAGGGCAAGGTCCAAGAGGCATTTATCACAAGCTGTCTTTGCTAAAATCTGTTCACTTGCAACAATGGCTTGGACTAGGTCCACTTGCATTCTCTCATTCATCCTGTTTTTTGTTCACATAGCAGCTGTATCGGTAAGTAGAGTTCTGCTCTTCTGGGTATTTAGAAATATTAATTCTAGTATGTGTTATCCATTTTCTGTATTTTTTTTTCAGATTAAGCATCTTTCTGAAGGAAATGGTAAGGATCAATTGATACGCATAAAGAGTGCTTTTGAGCTTTCTCTCTTTTGTTCAGCAAGACTAGTAACAATTTCCCCCCCCCTTACTTTTTAACAGTAGATGATGCACATTTTGATGAACAGAAGGACATTTCGAAAATCAATTTAGGTGGGTTCAATTTCTGCATTATGAATGCCTTGAAATAATTTTAAATCTTGTAATAGAATTGCTGAAAAACTATTACCTTCATAATATAGTATTGGATAACTGGGGGCGGGGGGGGAGTATTTATTTGTGCTTCATTAGAATTTGCATTTTCTGACAAATGGAAATGTGGAAAGAGAATGATGGTTAGACCAGATTTTCTAGAACCAGCATGTGCTTAATGGATCTAGAACTACGTAACAAGATTTTTGTTTATAAGTATTTAATTTTGCCAGTTTCCATTCTGAAAAAATAAGGAAAGAAAAATGGATGATTATTCTGCTTGCTAAAGAAAAATAAAAAGAACTTGCATATGGTTATATTTAGTGAAGGGAAAAAACCCCAGTCCCTCTGTCATGTTTACTACCAACTGTTTGCTTGGGACTTAGAGAAGAGTGCAAAGGTGTTTCCGTTTCGACATCTTGTCCACAAACACATTTCTCGAAGAAATCCATCGGTCTCATTCATTACTGAGAGGAGAGAGGTGCTGAGTTATCATCCCTCTTTTTCTCTTTTGTCCTGCTTCTAAATTGAGGGAGAGGCCTCTATATTCTGGGTGTCTTTGGTTAGGATTGGTGGAAAACAGAGGTATTCATGGTCGTAAACACCTATAGTCTAGAAAAGCTTTTCTATCTAATTGCACATTTATTTGTCAAATCTTATCATGGAGTAAGTGCTATTTTCATTTTGCAGGAAGGGACAGGAGGCTTCTTGTGATTTAGGTGACTCGCCCAAGATCACGGTGGGCAGTGATGGGGCTCACCTCCAGGTCTCCTGACTCATAGCTTAGTGCTATTTGAAGACAACAAAACTAAAAAACTCATGCCTAAAGGTTTAATTTCTTCTGTCTTGTCCCATTTGCAGGGAAAGCAGCCTAACTGATATTTAATTGGAAAAGCTTGGAAATGACTGCATGGGCAGAGTAAGATAAATGGGTGAACAGTTCCCAAGGCTTTAGAGTTAGGCACCAAATGATCTCTCGTTTGAATCAGGCAGTCAAGGTGTAGTAATTAAGAGGATCTGCTGTACTTTAAAACAGTTTGAGATTAGAATTAGAGTTTTCCTAATCTTATCCTTATTTATCTAGTAAAAATAGTTCTTTTACCTTAGAGCCATTTCTTACTCTTCATATCTACCACTACCTCTGAACTGTGACCCCAGTGAAGAAATTTTACCATGTGGGTTTTTTCTCTTTTTTAGATCATTTCAACCAAGCTATTAAGATAGATTGGGTTAGCCACATAGCCAGAAATCACTAATTTTGGGGGGAGGAAATCATACAGAAAAATCAGTCACTTTTTTTTCTTCTTTCCATGACTCGTGATTCTGATTTAAACTTTTCTGACCCAGGACCTGCTCCTCTCAGTCTTTTCCATTTCAGTCAGTGCAATTTCCTCCTTCCAGACCTTCAGGCTCAGACCTCAGAGTTGCCCCAACCCTTTTCTCTCACACCTTACACGCCTTCTTTCAGCAAAGGCTGTTCGATCTACCATCAAATTATGTCACAAGGTATGACTTTTCAGCACTTTTTCTTTGCCTGTCCTCATCCAAGCCATCTCATCTCTGACCTGGTCTTTGTGGTACCCTCATAACTGCTCGTCCTGTTCTGTCTTCACCCTGTACAGGCTATTCTTCACAAAGTGAGAGAACTTTGAATATCAATCATGCCATGTTACTTCTCTGATCCAGTCTTCCAATTGTTGGCCAACCAGTGTTGTTGCTGACATCTCATTCAATGCAAAATAAAGGTTATGGAGCCTGGATTCACAAAGCATGGTCCACAAGCCAATATCACCTGTACCACCTAAAGGCTTTTTTTAAGAAATGCAGCATCCTGGGCCCCACTAGAGACCTACAGAATCAGCAGCTCCATTTTGACAGACCCCAGATGATTCCTATGGACACTAAAGTTTGGTGTGATCTGATCCTGGCCAGCTTTATGACCCCATTTTTTTATTACTCTCCCCCTTACTTATTTGAGCTCTCCAGTCACCCCAACTTCATAACTATTCCTCTTTATAAGTGGCTTTCGGTGTGTGGTCCGCCAACCACAGCATCAGCATCACCAGGGAACTTGTTGGAAAAGAAATTCTCAGGCCCAACCCCAGACTTATTGACTCAGAAGCCCAGGGGATGGGGCTCAGCAATCTGTGTTCAGCAAGCCCTCCAGGAGATTCTAACTGTGACATCTGGGAAGCACTGCTCTAAGGCAACAAATGCATACTTTTGCTCATGACAAACCTGGGCAAGAATGTGAATAGAACAGCATACAGTACCCCTACTGAAAAGGAAATTCAAAACCTGGGTCCCACCGCTGGTAGGACACTGGTGTCGTTACTATCTGTTATTAGTTGTGCTGCTATCATATACCTAGGTTAGGGTAATGGAGATTAAGAAAATCTAGAAAATGTATGAATGAGGAAAGGGACGATACAGGACAGCCTTAGTTGCTTGTCTTTAGAGCGTATCATTGTTTTTTCATGGGAAAGAGCAAAATTACCCCATTTACCTAGGTCAGGAAGAAGGATGGTATAATAATAGGAAGGGTTCTGGATGGGACAGTCGGGAGATCTAAGCTCAGGCAGCCACTGACCACCTGGTACATCACTTTCTGTCTTAGGATTCCATATTTCATACCCTGAAGTATGAGAGGTTTAAAGTCAATTTAAAAAAAATCTCTGCTAACTCAACTCTTTTAAAATTCTTGGACAAAGTTTCTTGTTCCAAAAATGAAAATGGAGGATATGACAATATATGATATTTATTGGCTATTTACTTCCACTCAATTAGAGGGAATTTTTGGATTGTTTCAAAGAGTTTCACTGCATGAAGATTAATAACTAAAGATTTACAATGGAAAAAATAAATTTTATTATGAGTGATGGCTTTTAGTAATGCTCATTTAACTATTTCTCTGTTTTTTTCTTTTCAAAATCCACATCTAGCTGCAGGATTGAACCTCTTTCAAGGAGACATCCTCCTGTGGGTGAGTACCTGCCAGTGACACAGTGATGTTCCTCAGGACTAGCTGAGCCATTGGACTGTGAGCCTCTGCTTGTGTTGAGCTCTGGGATGGGCACTGAAGAGGAAATGAAAGAATCTAATCCAAAATCTGGACCCACAAGTACTCCCACTGTGCTTAGTGGTGAAAAAATCAGATTAAAAATATTAGCAAATGGCCCAAAAGAGTTTAGAATTATTGAGTTGCATGTCCACCCAATTTTCCTAATAAGTAAAGAATGAGAGGGAAAAAAAAAGAGCACCAATATATTGAAAGTGGCTATTTCAGTTTCAGGGAATTGCGGGTCTTATTTATTTTATTCTTAATAATTTCTCTGAATTTTTCAAACTGTTGGTAATGAACCATCACTTTTATAATCAGAAGACAAATGCTACTAACTTGAATTATGTGACAGATTATTTGTGGGGTGAGAGTTAGCGGAGGAGACCAAGGAAGCTTTGAGGACTAGCCTTGCTAATTGTCTTTGCTTTGTTTTCACAGAACTCCAGAAATGCCCTGAGAGACCCGAACGCCAGGTGGAAGTTCCCCATCCCATACATTCTGGCAGACAATCTGGGTAATACAAATTGTTCTTAATTAGGAGCTTTGAGTTTCACTCTTCTCCCTCTGCTCCCTGCTGTTCACTGGCTTCAGATCGGAAGTAACCACCAATGTGTCAGAGGGTTTCCAAACCCTGACCTTTCTTTATCTCCTCGAAAAAAGGAATGACATGACATCAAAACCAGCGCTGCTTCACCAGTTTGAGATACAGAGTATCAAGTACTAATTTTAAAAAGGCAGAACATATTAACATGTTAATAAAACCAGAAGCACCGTAAAGAATAAAAGCCCAGTAAAATATGATTTGGCATCATAGCAATGAAAATCTGCACTTTAACTAATGGTTTGTTTACGTGAATCTAAATGTGGTACGAGGATACTATTTTCAGCATATTGAGCTTCCCTTTTTGTTATAACACTTATATAGAAAAATTTTAAAAATATGTTAAGCAAAAGAAGGCAGATACAAAAGTAGACATACCATGTGATATTATTGATCTGTAAATCAGTTGTAAAATACACATTTTTGAGAAATAAAAAGTCTATATTTTACATGGTGGTAGTCCTTGTCCCTCAGTATTAATAAATTCTATTCTTTTATCTCTCTTAAGATAAAGGACTGTTACATTTTATTCATTGTTAGAAATAATACTTGGTGGGAATAAATAAATATTAGAAGCCACATGTGGACACTGGCTAACCTCAAGCAGCTGACTGATAACTGAGCAGCCACAGTGATATTTGGCCTGTGAGGCCCATCTGGGTAGACCGAGGAAGATTAGAGAGGAGAGGGGAAGCTAGGACAAGACCACTCAATGGGCTGCTCAGCTGCCCCCACTCTTGGGAGATGTCAATTTTCCATCACTGTTATTAGTGCTGCCTCCGATCCCTTTTCCAGAAAAAAAGCTAGATATAAAACAAATGCTGTTGTTGTTAGTTATTTTATGGAAAATTGAGCTGAGTTATTTTTCTCTAGTGTTTTCCCAGTACACCTTCCAATTCATGGACCACTCATATTTATTGGGACATGATTTGAGAAATATCAACTTTTAAAGTTGTTTTTTTTTTCTGCCATGACAATTTGTGTTCCTGTTTGTCACACCTGTGCTACTTCCTCCTACCAAGACTTATTGAATTTCTATTATGTGCCAGGCACTGCTGCCTTCACCTGATATTTTATTTACTTTTCACCATGACTCCGTAAGGTAAAATTTAGTGCTTCTCAGACTTTAATGTACTAAGGGTCCCCTGAGGAGCTTGTTAAAACTCAGAGAAGGTCAGGGGTGGGGCTTGAGATTTGTCACTCCCCCAGGTGAAAGCTGATGCTGTTGGTCTCCTGGCCACAGCCAGAGTAGCAAGATCTCTTGAGCAGCAAGGTAGGTGAAAGGTTAATGGAGAGCAAGATTGAAGACAGGTGGCCTGGAATAGGTAGCAGCGGTAAGGATACAGTCGTAGTTCTCAAGCAGGTCCACGTGAGAATCACCTTCAGAGTTAAAAAAAAGTTCAGATACCTGGGCCCACACTTTTGCAAAAAGTAACCATACTAATTAGAGTTCAATATTTGTGTACATTCCTTTATTAAATTTACATGGAGTAAAATATACGAATTAGTTTACAAGTCAGTGGATTTTGATAAATGCCTAAGCTTATGTAACACATAATTCCATCACTCCAGAAAGTTCTGTATGCTTGTTTCTAGCCAGTCCCCAACCCCACTCCCCAAAACAAAACTACCAATCTAATTTTTTTCTCTGTTGATTAGTTTACCTGATTTACAACTGATTTACAGATAAATGACGTTACATGGTATGTTTACTTTTGTATCTGGCTTCTTTTGCTTAACATGTTTTTAAAGTTTTTCCATTGTAGATCAGTAGTTAATTCTTTTTCCTCTTAAGTGATATTCTTTTGTATGAATATGTTGCAACTATTTATCCATATTTCTATAACTGGACATTGGGCTGTTTCAAATTTGGGGCTGTTATGAAGAAGGCTGTTGTGATCATTCTTACACAAATCTATGTGAATATGTTTTTAATTGGTCTTGGGTAAATGTCTAGAAACAAAATTGCTTGATCACATGGTAAATATATGTTTAACTTCATAGGAAAATCCCATTCTTTATTCTCACTAACAGTGTACAGGTGTCCCATTTGTTCCACATTCTCACTAATATTGGTGGTGTTAATCTTTTTAATTGTAGTCATTCTATGATTGTGAAATGGTATGTCACTGTGATTTTAGTTCAAATTTAATCTAATGATATTTAGCACATTTTCATGTGCTATTGGCCATTTGTGTATTTTTTAGGAAGTGTTTATTCAACTCCTTTATAATTTTTTATTGTAGTATTTGTCTTTTCATTATTTGTAGGACTTTATATATTATAAATTCCTTTGTCAGATATCTATGAATATTTTCTCTCAATCTGTGAGTTGTGTTATTTTAAAGCACTTTGTTAATTTATTAATTTTTTTCTGAGAACCAGCTTTTGACTTGTTAATTTCCTCTTGCTTCTCTGGTTTGTATTTTGTTGCTTTCTGCTCTTATCTTTTTTCTTTCTTTGTACTTATCAGGTTTAATTTGTTCTTTTTTATATTTAAGTTGAAAATTTATGTCATTGATTTTAAAACTTCATTTTTCTAATATAATGCTATAATATGACATCTAAAGCTATACATTTTATTTGAAGTACTGATTTTACTGTTTTCCATATATTTTGATATGTTGTATCTTTATTAAAATTCAGATATTTTCTCATTTCTGCAGTGATTTTTAAAAATCCATGAGTCATTTAGAAGTGTTTTTAAATTTCCAATATTTGGAGCTCTTCTAGATAGTATATATTGATTTCAAGTTTTTGTTGAGGTCAGAGAACATATTCTATAAGATTTCAATCTCTTGAAATTTACTGACACATGTTTTGTCATCTAATTTATGATCTGTCTTGGTGAATGTTGCATGTATACTTGAAAATAACTTGTATTCTAGTTTGGGGGCACATATTCTATCAGCATTAAATAGGTCAAGGTGATTGTTGGTGTTGGTTATATATTAGATATCGTAAATATTACATTTTAGAGATTCTGCATTCTGTTTTTCTCCTCTGAATAATAATTTGTGTTAGAGCAGTAAATTACTTACTAATCATCTTGGATTTGTAGAGGTTTTGATTTGGTTTTGTCCTTAGTTCAAAGCAAATCCTTTTGCTGGGATATAATCATGGCCTCTCTGGGATTTCAATGGACTGCTCAAGAGTTTTTCCACCCCCTCTAACTGACATGACTCAAACTGCAAAGTCTCTCTCCACTGTGGTGGGAAGCAGCTGAGACATCTGTTTAATTTAATCAGCCTTTGCCTGCTACTTTCCACTAAGTTCCTTGGAGACCTCTCCCATTCATGCAAAGTTCATGGGTCAGACAAAGTTGGAGAGCTGTTTATACAAAGATTTTGTAACCACCAGCCCTCAATCATGGAGCTTTACTTTCCAAGATTTCCTCCCTTGATTTTCAGCCACTCAGGCAATCCCAAAATCTTCCCTGTAATATCAAGAAAGCAGAACTGCAAATTTATATTTGAGTTCTCTCTTCCTCACACTGAAAGAATTGGGGCATGTCCTCATGCAAAAGCTATATAAATATGAATCTTAATCAATAATATTTCCTCATTTCAAGAATAAACTCTCCTATAGTTTCTCCATTTTAGTTATTTTACAGTGCATTCAAAGACTTTCTTTTCTTATTTCTTCCCCAAAGTTTATAGTTATTATCTGCAAGAGAGTTGTCAGATTCAAGCTCCTCCACCATTACCAGATCAAAAATTCTGTCAATGGATTCTTAAACTGAATATAATTAGCCATCCTATGCTCATCTTCTAATATGTAGAATCATCGATATCTGAAGTAAACTCTTCTCAAACTAATTGATCCAGGGTTAAAGAAGACTAGTGACTTTAAAATCTAACATGATTTTTAAGACAGAACTATGTAAAACTTACTCTGTCATCACAGTGTGAAGAACTGAGAACTAGGAATACAATAAGGCAAAAGGTAAGCTCCTTTTTAACAAGGAGCTAACAATGAATATCCTGAGTGGAGCAGACCACCTGCATAAAGACAACACACAAAATATCAAGTGTGACTGTCAGAGGAAGCACACTCGGGATTGGCTTCATGGTGAAAAAGGAGGCTTCAAGTAGGCTTGGATTCCTTTTTTATTATTTCAGATAATGTTGGAACACTTTTATAAAATTATTGTATAATTGCTTGATTCCCTTTTTATAACTTATTCAGGTATGAGAAGGTCAGAAATGATGTGATTTTGAAATTAACCACTCTTAGTACTCCCTCTATTTGGCTTGAGAACAACAAAAGCAGCATAACCTTATTGACAGCATGATTTTAGTAAAATCAAATGTTTTTTCCTTACACTTTTGTGAAAACTAAGCTGTCTTGGGTACATACCTTCATATTAAGAGATGTCACTAAGAAAGAATAGGTAAGAGATCATAAAAATCCTCCAATAAGTTTAATTCATGCTCTTGTTGTTTTCTGTTGTTGTTGTTGTTAACATTAATTAATTGAGGATTCCAAAGACTATTTTTTTAATGACCTTGATATGATCTTATGACATCTGAACTGTGGAGTCTCCAACTTGGTAGTTTATTAAGTGAAATAAGGGCTAGAATAAAATGAAACAAGTAAAGAATAAATTGCCAACAATTACAAATTCTTTAAGAGAATGCACAAAACCAAATGCAGGAAATACAATTTAATTTTATATGACTTAGCTTTATTTTTAACTTAGAGACCTACTTCAGTGAGTTGATAGGAGAGAAAAATCACAAAGTAAACACACACACACAAGAAACACACACAAAGTAAAACATAATCTCCATTCCTCTGGAACTTCTTTCTTCCCCACCCCATCCTTGTCTCATGGGGTGTGAGCATGTTAGGTGAAAAAAAAAGACATTTGATCTTTGGTCATTGTCCACACACAGTTTACCAGTAGGCATCTATTTTTCTTGTCTCTTCATATCCATTAGACTTCTACTCCTTTGTTTTCAAACTTGAGTTATAGCAATTTTTTCTAAGGCTGTTTGTAGTACTGCCTGTCTAGACCTGCCATCTTCCCAGGGGTCTTGCAAAGAAGCAGGGTATATGTACTAATATGTACCATAAGTACTAGTGCTTTCAAAATCCACAAATCTCTTACATTTCACTCTCTTTTTCAAGAAAGAGGGAATGTCTTTTTAGACTGGGATAAGGAATCATTCTCATTGCCTCTCTCCAAGGTACTTTATCTATTCATCAGTGTGAATGAAAGCCGTGTGATTCTCATGAGGCAAAGCACCAGAAATTCTACTTGGATGGGGAAAAAGGAAAAAGAGAAAGTGGGGAAGTTATTTTATGATTTTGTTTAGCTGTATACACATTCATACATGTATTCTTATTTTGTAGTTATATTTACATTATGTATTTAGAGTATGCAGGTGACATTTATGTTCACAAATAAATTTTCAGTCTTAGTTTCCAAGGAATCTATTTACTGCCAAAAAAAAAATCTATAATGGACCTCTGTGAATTTCATGTGGTGGCATGATTTTATCTAAACTGTGTTATGTATATTATCCAAGATCTAAATAATGCTCATTGATATTTTCACTGTTTTCTGCAGCGCTGAATGCCAAAGGAGCTATTCTCTATGCCTTTGAAATGTTCCGCCTCAAGTCCTGTGTGGATTTCAAGCCCTATGAAGGAGAGAACTCATATATCATTTTTCAGCAGTTTGATGGGTAAGTATGAAATTTTATAGAGTGTGAAAATTGTGTATCTTTTGGTTTATAAAAAGACGTATCTTTTTCAAAGTCTAAAAGAAATTGGAAAGAAACTAAAAGCAAAATCAAATCTTTCATTGCAAATTTTTAAATTATATAACATTTTTAACATATTAGGTAGAGAATGAACTGTTTGTATACTTCTGGGACCCAGGGAGATTTATCTCAATTCTTTTCCTAGGTTTAGGTCATGTTTCAAATTATAATACTTATTAAAAGTCAAGTTTATTAAAGTATAAATTATACTTTTTTATGTAGTGTTTTAAGTTATGGTACTCTGTTGGCTGGACCTTTCTGAAAAGTTCTAGACATAAATTTGCCCTCCATAGTCATTCATTTCTAAGAAGAATAACTGGTGTGTGTGTGTGTGTGTGTGTGTGTGTGTGTGTGTGTGTATTTTTTTAAAAAAACCCATTTTCTTTTGTTGTGGTTGTATCAACCAACCTGGGCAGATGAGGTTGGAAGCAAAGCTACCATCTGCTGTCACTCTGTATGTTTGTTTTTTCAAGCCCAGCCTGGAGGTATTAGTTCACACTGCAGTTCCCTCACTACCTCTAAGTGTTGGCTGGATTTGGTTGTCAAGTTCTGATGGTGGAGTTTTGTTTGTTTGTTTGTTTGTTTGTTTGTTCTTAGTTTCAATTATACAGTCCATTGGTTAGATTGTTTAAACAATCCCCCTGATTGCTCTTTCTCTTCATGGCTCTCCACCTATCCATTACATTAAGCTAACTGCATTTCTCATGCCATGTTCCCCATCCCCGTGACCATTTATCAACTACTAATTTGTACTTCTTTAGCCTTAATCCCTTAGTCCCAGTCCTCCAACCCCCCTTCCCTCTAGCCATCACCAGATTGTCCTCTATATTTGTGAGTCTGTTTGTGATTAGTTTGTTCGTTTTGTTCCTTAGATTCCATATATAAGTGAAATCATGTCATATTTATCTTTCTCTGTCTGACTTATTTCACTAGCATAATAACCTCTAGATCCATCCATGTTGATGCAAATGGTAGGATTTCATTTTTTTTAACGGTTGAGTAATATTCCATTGTACATGTGAACCATAACTTCTTTATCCAATCATCTGTTAGTGGGCATTTAGTTTGCTTCCATATCTTGGCTATTATAACTTGTGCTGCCATGAACATAGCTGTGCATAGATCTTTATGAATTATTGTTTTGGTTTTCTTCGGATAAATACCCAGAAGTGTAATTGCTGAGTCAAAAAGCATATCCATTTTTAATTTTTAAGAAACCTCCATACTGTTTTCTATAGCAGCTGTACTAATTTACAATCCCATCACCAGTGTATGAGGGTTCCCTTTCTCTACATTCTTGCCAACACTTGTTCTTTGATTTATTGATGATAGCCATTCTGACAGGTGTGAGGTGATATCTCTCTGTGGTTTAATTTTCATTTTTGATGATCGGTGACCTTGAGCATCTTTTCATATGTCTATTGGCCATTTGTATTTCCTCTTTGGAGAAATATCTGTTCAGGTCTTCTGCCTATATTTTTAATTGGATTGTTTTGTTGTTGTTGTTGTTATGAGTTGTATGAATTCTTTATATATTTTGGATATTCACCTCTTATCAGATGTATCATGTGTGAATATCTTCTCCCCTAATGATGGAGTTTTTATTAATCATGGATGATAACAGAGATGAAAAGAAGTGAGCACATGATTCAGCCTCTTAAGAAAAAAGTATGCAAAAAATAGCAGTGAAAAAGTAAAATTCTGATGATTACTTAGATACAAGTTAAGTACCTTACTTAACCTGCATATTTTCTTAGCTCATTCTTTTATTTATTAATATAATATTATGTACCAGGAAGTATGCTAGTTTGTAAATACAAAGAACCATGAGATACAGTCATAGACCTCACAAGGTTTACCCTTGGCAAGTAGGGGTGGTGGAAAACAACAGGTGACTAGTTCTAATATGCTATGGCAAGTGCATGGGCTATAAACAGAAGCAGAACCTCTAACATAGTGGAGGTGAAGTGTCAGGGAGAGCCATGCTGAGTGTTGAAATGAAGAAAGAAGAAGAAGGATAGAGGAGGGGAGGGAAGAAATGGAAAGTGGGGAAGAAGAATGACAGTAAGATAAAAGAGGGAGGAAGAAAGAAAGAGAAGGAGGGGAAGAGAGAATGAGAATAAAGAAAGAAAAGAGAATAAACATGGAAATCTGGCTTACTGGGAAAACTCATTAAGTTCAGAATGTCTGAAGCTTTGCATGTAAGTGGCAGAGTGATGAGTGATGGAGCCAGGAAGATAAACAGGAGCCTGATAATAAGGAGCTGTGTGTAAGAGAATTGACTCTTATGTAGAAATATGTTCAATTTTCCATTTTAGAAAAAATTACTCTAGCGATAGAATTGAAGTGGGAAAACTGGTGGCAGGAGACCAATTAAAGGATGCCTAGGAGAGAAATGAAAGGAACCTACACTAAAAAGAGGCAGTTGAAATAAAGAAGAGGAAATGGATTTCTGAAATATGTAAAGAGATGGATTTATCAGAAACTAGTGATTAGTTGATGTGAAGAATTAGGAAGAGAGAGGGATCAAGGATGATCAACAGTTTTGTTTGGATAACTGGTGGGTGGTAACCTCATTCACTGAGATTGAGGATACTGCCTGGAGAATCAATGTGGGGTTAGGATAGAGAATTTGTTTCTAGACATGAAGTTTATTGTTTGAGGTTTTTGTGGGTCATATAGATGGAGGCAACCAATATTTATTTCAACAGTGTTTTTCTATGTGAAGGGAAATCATTTAAAGTATACCTCAGGCCTTGCCAAGACCACAGATTTGAGAGGTGTTCTGCTTTTGACTTCTTCGTCTTATCCCTTGGCAACCTCTGTGCTTAAAGAAAATAGCAAAGCTTTTAATTATTCATTAAAAAGTTCTGGGAAAAAATCCATTTCCTTAACACTTTTCCCCCCATTCTTTAACTACCATTGTGTGTGTGTGTGTGTGTGTGTATGTATGTGTGTGTATACGTATTTTTTCTTTTTTTACAAAGAGAAATAAATTGTTTCTCTTAAAATAAAACAAAATCAAAATAATCACTTTCTAAAAGGTCTCCCTTTCTCAGTAAGATCTTCTTGTTTTGTTTTTTTGTTTGTTTGTTTTTGTTTTTGTCTTTTCTTTCAATTTGTAACTCAGTCCCCAGGTACCTGATGAAGGGGTAGGTCAGCTTTGAGGGACACCATAAAACCTGAATCTGGGGGACTCATCACCTGCATCCAGGAGTTGTCTCTTTTACATTTAAGTTGGAGGAAGGGATTAAGGAAGGATAAAGTTTAAAGCAGCAAACTGACCCAAAGTGCCCCAAATTCTTCAGGGCCCTGGTTCTTTGAAGCTGGAAGTTAATTGGACTCTTTCAGAAAGAAAAGGTCAAAAATTCACAGAGTGATAGAGTTATAAAATTTTTGTAACTTATACCTTTCTGTTAGGGAAGGGATGTTTAAAAAAGAGAGAAATAGGTGATAAATCTGGATCGTGGATATTTTGCAGTGTAAACTCTAATTTTAAACAAAATTCTGTCAGAAAGGCAATTTAATCATGGAAATACTTGCACAAGTTGGTACATTTACTAAAGATCATTGAATTGTACACTCAAAACTGGTGAATTTTATGGTATGTAAATTATGCCTTAATAAAGTTGTTAGAATATAATTAAGATCCATCTTTAAGTAAAGATCAAACCCATTAGCTTTGAAGGTATATGATACTAACAATCTTGGGGAAAACAGGTAAGACAGTGTGACTGTCACCAAGAAACTCAATCTGTCAGTAACATTTAAAACTATTGACAAATCTTTTATTCTGCTGAGCATTGGTTAGAGTATAGATTCTTGCTCCACAGCTTAAAGCAGATAAGGAGACAATTTGTGGAAAGATTCGGGTTTGCTAATAAAGATGGAAAATAAGATTTATATACCATGAGGAATTTAGAGTATTTGCCAGCAGTTCCTGAGTCCACTGTTTTTTGAAGGAGGTTATGGGTACCCCCTGCCTGGAGCCCTCCAGAAACGTGAGGCAGCCCGATGATCTGTGCTGTCAGTAACGAGGCTCTTTCCATTATCATAAAATTTACACCTGCTCATTATTGGAAATTTGGAAATTTGTGAGAGAATAGAGGAGAAAATTTAAATCAACCACAGCCACCACTCAGAGATAATATTTTGGTATAAAAACTATATTGTTATTCTTTGGAATGCCATATGGGGTAGTGGAAGTGAGGGGAAAGATGCCAAGTTTTACTTCTTTCTATCTGATACATTTTTAGGATTAATTTGCTATTTTTGTAATAGGCCATCATTTTTAAAGCCTGCAAAACACCCTCCAGAGAATGTTTCTTATTTAACTAGTCCCCTATTGTTGAACCATAAGCATATAAGAATGCTAGTGATAATTTCTTTTTAAGATCAAACCTAATTTCTTTCTAATTTGTGTTCTGAAATCCTTTGAATTGTAGCCACCTAAGAATTCTCTAGGAGAAAATTTTCCTTTCTCCTCTTTAAAGGTGCTGGTCTGAGGTTGGTAACCAACACGTCGGACAGAACCTTTCCATCGGCCAGGGGTGTGACTATAAAGCCATCATTGAACATGAGATTCTGCATGCTTTGGGATTTTACCATGAGCAGTCAAGGACTGACCGGGATGATTATGTGAAAATCTGGTGGGATGAAATTCTTCCAGGTGTGTACAAACCCAAGGTGGATGGGTGGAATATTCATCATTTGTAGAGACCAATGCTGGGATAACCAGGCCAAATCAATATGTGGGCAGGTGCTTCAGATACTCCAGTGGAGATGCAAAATACAAAGAGGATATGATATGTTGACTTGTCCAGTAGACTGCAGATCTGATTGTACCTGATCCCAGATAAGGGTGTCAGGAAATGGTGTATGTTGGGAGGTAATTGAAAGTTAATCAGAAGCCTTTGCTTTTGTTGAAAATCTATCTAAAATGCTATCTACTTCCCCATCTTAGTGAGTAAAATAATTCAGTTCTCCAAAGATGACAGGGTCATTTTTCTGGATGTGAAATCTCATATAGCAACTAGAGTTTTAAATTGAATTTATGATGACTTGATGACATACTCAAGGTTTTTTTGGTGCTTTATCAAATTAATGACAGGTGTTTAAAAATGAAACAAAGCAACAACAAAAATGAATGCTTTTGTTTGAAATTGTACCCCAATTCTGTTAATTCTGGCTAATGATCTGAGTTCTGGTTATTCAAACTTTATTGTCCTTTTCTTTCTCCTTTTTAAGCATCACTCTTCTTTGGCCCCCAGCTTATATTATACACATGATAACACAGTTTTATTTCTCATATTATCATACAGTGATGTTATTCTAATAATTTCAATGTTCTTTAATTGTGTTAGAATTCCTGGGACACTATCTTCCTTAATTGCTTGAGGCAACTAAGTAGAGTGCCTCAGAGTAAACTAAAACACGATTTATCAGTTTCCTGATGTGCTGGGAAAAAAGTCAATGCCGTATTTCTCAAAACACCCAATTTTTAATTAGGAATTAGTTCAGGGAGTGGAAAAGCATTATTTTTGGCAGGAATAGAATTAATGAAACTAATGTATTAGAAATATCTTATTACCACAGATGGTTTTCATAAAGCAAATAATTGCCTTGTAATTATCTGGGTATTTTTTTTTTTCATATCCCAATTTCATATATGAGTTCATTTATCAAAGTGCCTTTCTAATAATTTTACTTGAAGGGACTTGGAAGAACTGGTCATACTTTAAAATTAAATATGACTCCCCAAAAGACTTCTGCTAGAACTAGCTCATTTTGGAGTAGGATGGATCAGTGGTTCTAACATGAGATGGCTAATCGTATCAAAATAACCTATGGGGTTTCTCAATCTGTGTCCCTCTCAGTATCTTTTATGATGATATTCCTATGAATGGAGTGCTGGTGGAAGGAGGTAAATGTAAAAACCTAATATGTTACAAGGATTGGACACATACACACATTTCTGTCCATTCTACCACCAATCACTGAGCTAGAAGCTGAATGATATTCTTCTCTGCCTCCCAGTCCAATCTAGAGAAATATTAGAGGGTATTCACCCAGATATGAAATAACAGATGAAATTTAATATATTTATTTTTCAGGGTAATTTCATTATAGCAGGGTCTATAGAGGGGAAAGGACAGTGGGATCATATAGGTCAAAGGACTTTATCTATATTTACCTAGAGGCCTGAATTTCTTACCTTCCCATATATATACTTGACCCAGCTGAAACTTATGTGAAGAAGCAGAAAACAGTCACATTTTAAGTCTTGAAAAAACAATGCTTAGCATTTTAAGATGGCTTCAGGCCAACCGAGTTCCCCTTTGTCAGAGGAAACTGACACATTTGCCAGGATAATTTGCAGACTTGCTCAGCTCTAGGTTGTGCATGGGTTACTCGACACGTATTTGCTCCTCTCTGATCTCTATTTTCATCAGTATAATTCCATATACTGAAGTTGCCCACATCACTGAAGAACTGTTCTCAAATCTAGTAAGATTTTAAGCAAGGTTATTATTGCACAGGGTAATTTATGAATTTTATTGCCTCTTATCTTTAGTTGATCATAATCTTATTATTTAACTGAAGAAGACACTGTACTGGCAATGAAGTTCTCTCCCCAAATCATTCTCCATTTCTCAACCTAGTATTTTGTTTTCTGGATCTGTTTCCTTCTTCCATTACGGAAAAATTTTCTGAGATATAGTAGGGGTTTGCTAACCACTGCCCTTGGGCCATGTCCATTTTCTTTTGTAAATAAAATTTTATGGGGACAGAGCCACCCCCATGAGATTATGTATTGTCTGCTGTTGTGCTGCAATGGCAGAGTTGTGACAGAGACTATCTGGCTTGCAAAGCCAAAAATATTTTCTCTCTTGCCCTTTACATAAAAGGTTTGCTGACTGACCTCTGTTTTACCAGATCACTCCCTTTTCAAGGCTCACAGTTGTGAGATTGCTGAAGACAGACCATCCCTGTCCTGTTCGCTGCCAGGGGCCACCACCTACCTACCACAGCTCCCAGTAGATAGTGGGCATGACAAAATATAGTAAATTAAAAAAATTAATTATTCAAAACATTTATTTGGTAAAGTATTCTGATAAGAATACTCGAATAATAATGAATAAAATGATTCTAACCTGATGATTTTATTGAAAGTTAAGGAAACATACCATACCCAGTGAGTCAAAAGGGCCTTCATTAAGATGCTGCCAAGAGTCACCAGGAGATCCCAGACCCAATCCCCAGTCCTCGTACCACCTTATGCTCTTCCCAATTCTACCCCCTCGACTGACATCCTGGGACCAGGTGCTCTGGAAGAAGTTACTTTTCCCTTTCCCTGTTTGGGTCATTTATTTCTTGCAGTCCTGTCTCACTTCTGAAAATGCTTTATCCCTCTCAAGTTAAGTCCCCATAAAATCCCCGTGAGTTGGGACAATAAAACATTGGTATTCTCATTTTACAGTTAAAAAAAGGTCTTGATCAAAGGTTTTCATTGACTTTTCCAAAAACACTTGGAGACTCTCTCCAACACCTGCTGGACCACCCACCAGGTTGACCACACTTCTTCAATCCTAACTGTGGTTGCGTTTGACAGAATTACATTTTCTTCCGTTTAATTGTTAAAAGCAACTGGATGGAAACAAGAAAAGAACAACATGAAGATGAGAGAGTTATGAGCACTCTCATTCAGTTTTTCTATCACTTCTAAGAAGGAAATTAAAAATCTGCAACTGAAACAGTAAATTCCTGATGGCTAGTGGATTAAAAGATCATCCGATTGGTTTCTTATTTCAGCATTCACAGTGTAGTACGTATGATCTTACTTGGGCTAATGTCATAAAAAGATTTTCCTTTCTTATTTTGAAAGGAAAGTCAGTTTTTTCTTCCTATTTTATTTTTTCTATCTATGAGGCTATTTCTGGAACAGAAGGATGTGAGCCTTGATTGACAGGATGCCCAGTTCTGTCCAGATGCTTACCTTTTCTTCTGCCCCTCAGATTTCCTTTTCCTAACCTGTGGGAGAACTGGCCAGGTACAGCTCTTAGATGAGATGCTATTAACAAGATGTATTAGTTCTCAATATTTTCCTGAATTCGGAAATTCTGTTTTCTGTTATTTAGAACACCTGTTCCACTTTCATATTTTTATCTTCTCTTTCATAACACCCCCCACATTTATTTATTTATTTATAAAAGAATCTTTGGTTTAACTATATATCTGATAATTTACATCTGTATATTAATTATAACATATATTTTAATATCCATTTTTATAATTGTATATAATATATAATGTAGTAATATTGATAGTTAATATTAGTTAATAATATGTATTAATTTTATGAGCATTATGCTAATTAAGAAATGTTAAAATATGTATGTGTGTGTGTGTACATTATTTCCTTTTTTTTTTTTTTTTTGTCTCTGCTTGAGAATCTAGTCAAAGAGAGTAGGATGGGGAAATAATATGACTGAAAAGAACCTGTGGATTCTCTCCCTGACAGGTTTCGAGCACAACTTTGACACCTATGATGACAACTTCATCACAGATCTCAACACGCCCTATGATTACGAGTCTGTGATGCACTACGAACCTTTCTCATTTAACAAAAATGAAAGTGTTCCTACCATCACAGCCAAGATCCCTGAGTTTAATTCCGTCATTGGGCAGCGCCTGGATTTCAGTGCTATCGATTTGGAGAGGCTGAACCGAATGTACAATTGTAGTGAGTACCTCTGGGGCTGAAGGTTAGGTCCGCAATCCTCAACAGAGATTCTCCAGCCCTGTAGGTTTCCTGTACACTTCCCTCACCCTTCTTTCATCTTTTAGTTAAGGGAAATGGACAAACTGCATAACCTTATTTCTTTATCAATGGAGTAAAAAAATTATAACACCTATATCACAAGATGGCTATGAAAATCAATTATGTGTTTGTGTTTTGTAAAGTGAAAGTATTGGAGCAATTTAAGGAGCAGTGATTGTCCAATTTCTTTAGCTTCCTTTTGAAGGGTGTGTCATTATGTAAAGCTCAAGATAGGTAATAGGCTTGAAGATATTTTGTAGCCAGCAAAGTTCTTTACCTGGGATAAAGAATTCCTAAAGTAATCTAATGCTCAGAGATGGGGTGTTTTCTAAAATGACCCCGCTAGTTTTCAGAAATACATTCTTTCATTCTCTTCCATGTGTGTGTACAGAAGATATATTAAATACAAAGTCCAGTGTTATAGGGACCTTGTTCTTGATCTAAAGGAGTTTGTGGTTGGTGTTTATAGAAAAGCACCATGATAGGAGTTTTTTTGTTGTTTGTTTGACGATGACTCTGTGAAGTGGGTAGGGCTGCATCTATGTTGGCAAGTTCTATAACCTAGTGGGTGACATCAGAATTCGCATTTGAGAAAAAGTCAAGAGAAGGAAAGATGCATGATCCTGTTGTATCTAAACAATAGGCTCTTAGTAGCCCAAGACATTAGGTATTTAGAATGAGATGCCTTAAATTTTTAACCAGACAACAAAAATGTCATTTGCAGCTACAACTCACACATTTTTGGACCATTGTGCTTTTGAGAAGGCAAACATCTGTGGGATGATTCAGGGCACCAGAGATGATGCTGACTGGGTCCATGAGGACAGCACTCAGCCTGGACAAGTGGATCACACTTTGTTGGGACAATGCACAGGTTGGTGAAGGTATAAAATAAACACACTGAGGTGGTTCATCAAGTTCATTGGCAACGCAGCCAGCATGACTTGCTTCAGTCGGGATGTTAGTTATCAAACCCAGAATTCCGAACAAGGACAAAGGACATTTTTCTTATCTTTATTTATTAACTTAATAAAAAGGCATCCAGGTTCTAGGCATGCAAAAGGAAGGTGCACTTAAATGATGACAAAACTGATATGGTTGCTAAGATATGACTTTGTAAATAACGATAAGGTATCTAGAGCCAGGTGACTTTGCATAAGGGTAATGTCTCTAGCACCATGCCCTCCAATAGAACCATAATGCAGCCATATGTGTAATGTAAAACTTTCTAGTAGTCACATAAAAAAAAACACGAGGGAAAGTCTCTCTAATAATATATTTTATTTACCCCAATTTATCTAAACTATTAACATTTCAATGTGTAATCAGTATAAAAATTATTGATGAGCTATTTCACACTTTTTTATACTAAGTATTTGAAACCTGCTGTGTATTTTATGCTCACAGCACACCTCAGTTTGGACTGGTCACGGGTCAAGTGCTCAATAGCCATATGTTTTTGGTAGCCACTGTACTGGATGGCACCTCTTCAGATAGTTCCTATGTATGGTTTGTGTGTGAAAAAGCTATAAAGTCAGACAGACCTAGGTGTGAAATCTGGCTTCACAGCTTGCTAATTGTAACCAAAGGAAGTTGTTTTTGTTGCTGTTTTTAAAGTCTTTTTTTAAATAAGCCTTTCTGACCATCAAGATGTTGATACTTTGCAGTGAGGATAGAAAGAGATAATGCATACAGAACCTCTAGCTGCAGGAAAGCAGCTTCACTCTTTTCTTCATTTTCCCTTTCTCGCCAAAGGTTCCATATGTGAGTATATTCTAGCACCTTTTTAAGTGGCTGTCATTGAAGTCATCTCAACGCTATTTGGAAGCAGATGGAGTTATAAATTATAATTGCTTTTTAGAGACTGTACTGTGGTGAAGTCCCTTAGTCCATGCCCATGTGAGAGTTGGTTTGATTTCCTTCACAAAAGGGACTCAGCTTGTCACCCAGTGTCAGGCCACCAGGGAGAATGTCAGAGGTTATAAGCCATTGCCACTCTTCCTCTGGCCTTTGCAAAGGGTAAAATTCTGTCATACATCAGATTATTAAACATATAATCTCGAGTATCCAAAAGATAATCTAAGCCCAAAGTTCTCATTAAATTTCTATCGTAGCTTCTAATCCAATCTTTTCTGTGGGCCTGCTTCTAGGCTAATATACGATTTTCAGCTAAACAGAAAGGTGATCTTCATGTGCTAGAAACCTGTTGGAAGAATTTCTAGCACCTTAATAGGAAAGGAAAGGACCACATCCAGAAGAAATATAATAATTTGTATCGCAGAGATCTCAGACTAGTAAGTTCAAGTATTGAAAAGAACATACAAGAAAATATAAATTTTCTTGATATAATATTAAATCCATTATAATATTTTTAAGCTTTGTGGAAAGCTTATTTAAACATCTATACTTGCAGCTAATATGAAAGGCACATGCCCCATGTGAGAGACAGGATGAAACAGGGAGAACTATTGCCCCAGTACCTGGAACAGTTACAGATGCTCATTTCATTTTCACTTTGTTGGATATTTTGAGTGAAGCATTTAGTAAGAAGTTGAATTCTGGTGTGCAGTTAAACGACTTCTTTACATGTAAGAATTGTTTATTGCACTTGACTTTGAAAAGTGTATTGGTTTTCCAAGTTACATTTGTTTAGTAGCCTGCTTGTTTGGAGGTGGGGAGAGTTTTGAGATATCTGAGTTGGGCAAAATGTAGACACTTTCCCCCTCCTTTTCAGTGTTCTTTGAAGGTTTTTCTTCACATTCAGGAAAAATCTCCAGTTAGTCCCTAACATGCCTTGAATGCCCTTTCTTATGACACAGTAAAGATTAACCTTTACCACTGATAATACACCCAGGTATTAGGCTATACACAAGTGAAATTGAGCCCTGAACATCATGAATGTTCAAAATTCAGTTCCTAAACCTGTGAATCCCAATTTCTTACACAACTAGGAGGACAGTTCTTTTCCTTAGAATGAGTCTCTGTTCTAAACGATCAAGTCAATAAAGAAAATAGAATCATCTTGTTGCAGAAAAATCAAAGTAGCGAGAGACCAAGCACCACTCAGAGAGCTGGAGAACTCAGGTTTATTATGCCAGAGGTCCCAGAAGACCTAGTATTCTGAAGATCTGGGCCCTGAGCTCAGGGGTAACCTTACTTTTATATAGGGCTTAACAAGCAAAGGCAATACATCTGTTATCTAGACAGGATGAGCAAAGGGGTGGGTGAGTCTTCAGTTCATCTCAAGGTCACCCTGCCCTTCAGCTTTGCGAATTATGAGGTTAGCCAAATGAGTGGAAAATTCCTCTTCAATCTCACAGACACTAAATTCCATCAAACTTTGCTTAAAGCCCATATTTCTTTAAGTCAGAGGTATACATTTCACAAACTTGGAAACAAAGTCAATCAAAAGAAGCAGTGGAGAACTGCAGCTTTAGCCAGTGAATCTAGGGGACTCACAAGTCTAGGGACAAACAAGACGTTTACTGACAAACAACTTTCTTCTTATTTTCCCCAGAAGAATTCTAGCTTTTGTTATCTGAGTAATGGCAGTTTTTACTATTTCACTTCACCCTGGGAAGAGTGTATCCTGGGGTTTGGGCAGCCACAGATGGGGTGTTGGGTGCTCTCTCCACAGATGCTGGCTACTTCATGCACTTCAATACCAGCTCAGGGGTGGCAGAAGAGGCAGCCCTGCTGGAGTCTCGGATTCTTTACCCAAAGAGGAAGCAGCAGTGCCTGCAGTTTTTCTATAAAATGACAGGGAGCCCTTTGGATAGACTTGTCATCTGGGTCAAAAGGGATGACAGCACTGGCAACGTTCGCAAGCTGGTCAAGGTGGAGACCTTTCAAGGTACCTAAAAGCATTGATGCAGGGACTGATATGGCTTAAAATTTGGAATCATAATCCTTCTCTTCCTTTCCCTTCCCTCGCCTTTCACCCTTCCTTGCCTTTTCTTTGTTCCTGTCCTCTTCATTCTACTCTTTCTCTTCTTTCTCCTCTTCCTCCCTTTTCTTCCAACTTTTACTCCTCTTCTAAATGCTTAGCATAATGTCTGCATGTTTTAAGCACTCAGATATTAGAAGCAGCATCAACGGTTTAGGTGAGGCTGAAATACACTTTAGTTAAGAGGCCAATTAGAATATATAAATCCTATTTTCACTAGAATTTGGAATAAGCCAGGATGGAGAAAATAGGTGATTTAGGGGTAGAGACTGGAAGATATAGAGAAGCAGGAATTGATGCTGCTGGAGAGAGAGGTTAAATAGCTGACCAAGTGTTTTTGCACCTGTTGCAGAAAACAATGATACCATTATATAATATGCTGAAGTAAACTCAAAACCTACTTGTGAAGTTGATGAGAAATAAGCCATTTTTATGTATTAACCTCATAATAATCATTTACATATTACACCCTACTTGGTGTAATTTCAGATAGCCTGAAGAAGAGAAAAAAACTGGATTCTAGGGAGTGAGTCCACTTTGCGTAGGGGAGATCCAGCTTGTCCTGTAAATTATCATCTTCTCCAGAGCCTTCCATATATCTCTCGCATCACGTCACAGGTTGGACCATATTAAATTGCTATTATTTGAATTTTGGATTACAAAATGACTCTTTTAAAAGGTTCAGCCTAACACTTGGGAATTCAATGCAATATTAGGGAGTGGGGATGTATTTATACCATCAAACTTAGGAGAAAACCCAGAACTTGTGAAATTGAATAATAATGGAAAAGAATTTCACAATTAAGATTTAAAATAAATTTTAAAATAAATCATAGTGCATCTTTTTATAGCTACTTTTCCTTACTAGATATGTGACTTTAGGGAAATTCCTTAACCAGTTTATAGCAGTATCCATCTCATAGGGTTGTTGCGAGGTTCGAATAAGATAATTCATGTAAAGTAGTTGGCACAGTAGTAGGCTCATAGTCAGAACTCAATAAATGTTGGCCACAATTGTCACCAATCTTATTCTCTGTCCTCAGGAGCGTCTGACCAAAATTGGAAAATTGCCCATGTGACACTGAGAGAAGAGAAGAAATTTCGCTACCTTTTCCAGGGCACAAAAGGTGACCCCCAGAACTCAAATGGGGGAATTTACCTAGATGACATCACTCTTACAGAGACCCCATGCCCATGGCAGTTTGGACAGTACGGAATTTCTCCCAGGTCCTTCAGACCACAGTTAAAGGAGACAGGATCCTGAGCCCTCGATTCTACAGTTCAGAGGGATATGGTATGGGGTTGACCTTATACCCTCATGGTAGAATAAACTCCAGTAGCTCTGGCTACTTAGGACTTGCTTTTCACCTGTGCAGTGGGGAGAATGACGCTATCCTGGAGTGGCCAGTGGAAAACAGACAGGTGATAATGACAATACTTGACCAGGAGCCTGATGTCAGGAATAGAATGTCCACAAGCATGGTGTTCACTACCTCTAAGTCACATACATCTCCAGGTAAGTGGTTCTAAGAGCTGTCCTACAACCTGAAGGGCCAACAGATGTGATTTTCATCTGTGTAAGAGAGATTAATATTCCTCTCACATTTCCCCTTGGGCATATCAATAACATAGTCAAGTTGAAGTATTAAGTTAAAATTTTCAGTGTCATCTTATCTCCCTTCTCTTTTCTGAATTCCCTGATCAAGCATCAATTAAAGCTCACAATGCACCAAACTCTGTGGTAGGTACTTAGAATATAAGCAAATTGGGCAGTTCCTGCTTCATGGAGCTTAGTCTAAATGAGGAGACAGATACTGCTAATCATTTATCAGATACTCAGAATTTTGCTAGGCTCTGTGTAGAACTAATGCACTGATCCTAAAATATTACTGATCATTAATATATTCATGAAACCAACTTGCACCAATAAGTAAATGGACAAACTATTTTTTTCAAATGAAGATCTTTAGGCCTGAAAAGGAAGAAGCTGTAGCTGTTTCTCCCTCTTCACTGAGGAAGTCATTCAGTAGTGGACAATTGACCATTCAGAGCTGTGGTTCTCCGCCCTTCCCCTCTTTCAATTTTGAGTTTTTATTCTCCTGGAAAGAATAAATAACCTGATTTTCAACATTTTTTTTCTAATTAACAAAGCTCTGCATGCTCATTAAAGACAAATTGGGAAGTAAAATATGAAGAATTAATGTGATTTTGTGTTACTTACAACTTTGCAGCAATAAAAACTCTGTCATCTGGGACAGACCATCCATTGTGGGATCTTATGATCAAGACTGTGGTTGTTATAGAAGTATGAGCTGGGGCTGGAGTAGTTTCATCTCCCACCAAATGCTGAAAAGGAGGAGTTTCCTTAAAAACAATGACCTTATCATTTTTGTGGACTTTGAAGGTACTTTTACTGATCTTCCTGAAAAAAGAATTCTGTCCTTTGGGTGTTCTGCTTATTTTCTACTGATTTTTAAGTATCTCGTGGAAAGTGGGGTTTGTTTGTCTTTTGAGCACTAAGTAAAAAAAAATAGTTGTTTCTGAGGGAACCATAGTTTACTCTATTGCAACAGGACTCCATCTTTAATTTAACTGTCTTTGGGAGAAATTAAAATTTAGTGTCATCGTTTTAGATAATTTATCAGATATGACAGTTGCTGACTTTAGTTTCAATCAGTCTATCCATGCTAATTTCATATTTATTTTTTTCAAGTTAAATAAAAATATGATTGAGCTACTTTGAAAATAAAATAACTTACTTTGTGAAAGTCAGCTGGGTTCAAAGCCACTCTTCCATGTCTCTAAATGTGACATCCATGAGGGATAGGAGCCACCTGGAACTTTTTCCAGGAGTGGAAGAGAATTGTAATCAGATAGTAACTGTAGATCTTCCTCACCACCCTTTGTCTATTTCTTCAAGATATCACTCAGCTTAAAAAGACTGAAGTTCCCACTAAAGACACAAGGCTGACTCCTCAAAGCCTCGTTCTCCAAGGCCAAGAGCAGCAGACCTCAGTGGAAGGTTCGGGAAAGGCCTCATTAGAGAAAGCCTTACCTGGCAGCCTGAGCCAGGGACAGCCCAGCCGACGGAGGCGGTCAGTGGAGAACACAGGCCCCTTGGAGGACCACAACTGGCCACAGTACTTCAGAGACCCCTGTGACCCGAATCCTTGCCAAAATGAAGGCATCTGTGTGAATGTGAAGGGGATGGCGAGCTGCAGGTAAGCCCTGCGGCTGGAGAGGCAGGTGGTGAATCAGCAGAGGTGAGCACAGTATTTGCTTAACCTGGTTAAAGGCACTGTTTTCACATTAGGGCAATGAATCCATCAGGTAGTCACCTACACATGGCTGTCCTTGACTCCACAAATCTGTGCCTTGAATCAGTGGGGCGTATGCTGCCAGGGCAGAGCAAAGGTCTTGCCAGGTCAGAGGAGTCCTGAATCTCCTGTCTCTCGATTTTTATTGCTTTCCAGCCTCTGCATCATTGTCAAAAACATCTTGAATGTTGGGTTTTTGAACTTCACCACAGCCTCACAAATGATCCAGAGCTTTTAGCCCAAGGGATTTCTAGTTCATGACCTGTCACAGTGAGACTCAGGACCAACCTTACATCTTCCCCGACTGCCGATGTTATTATTGTTATTGTTATATTATTATTATTATTATTATTTTATTGTTTTTTAGTTCTTTTATACTATGATTATAGTTATGTTTTCAATAGTACTAACAAGAATACCTGATATTTTTGGACTGCTTGCTGTGTGTCACAAGCTCTCCTGAGCAGTATACATGCATGATCTAAATTATTCCTCACAACCCCGCTGTGAGATAATGACCCATGTTATCTCCATTTAGTGCATAAGGAAGTTGAAGCTTAGAGAGGTTAAGTAATTTGTCTAAAATTACCCAGATGGTGAATACTGGATCTGGGACTTGCAACCAGTTCTGTTTGTCTGCAAAGTTTGCTATAAATTTACTAGTTCTTCTTGTAATGTCTTTTTGCATAAGATATGTTATCATAGGATATATGCAATGACAAAAGCATCAGTTTCGTTTGACAGAATAGTAGCAGATGTAGCAACAATTCTGCTTGGCTAAAAATATCTACATTTCTTCTAAGTTCTTTTCAATCTCCACTTTGATTCTTCTTTTTCTGACTTTTATCTTGAAATAATTTTAGATTTACAAATACATTGCAAAAATGCTACAGAGTTCCCCATAACCTAATGTTAACATCTTACATAACCATAGTACAATTAGGAAAGCCAAGACATAAATGAACATTAATGAAACTCAATACTATTAACAACAGTATTAACTAAGCTGTAGGCCTTATTCCGATTTCCCAGTTTTTCCACCAATGTCCTTTTTCTGTCCCAGGATCCAATTCAGGATCCCTAATATAACTTTAGTTTTCATGTCTCCTTAGCCTCATTTAACCTGGGACAACTCCTCAGTCTTTCTTTGTCTTTCATTACATTGACACTTTTGAGGAGCAGTGGTCAGTTATTTTGTAAATTGTTCCTCAATTTGGGTTTATCTGATGCTTTCTCATGATTATATTGAGGTTGTACATTTTGGGCAAATATAGTAAAGATGAGATAAGCTCTTCTCAGTGTATCATGTGAGGGGTATTTGATGTTAATATGTGTTACTACTGGTGATGCTACCTTGATCACCTGACTGAGGGGGTGTCCGCCACACTTCTCAACTGAAAACGTATCATCTCTCATTCTATAATTAACATATATCTTGAGAGAGATACTCAGAGACCATGCAGACATCACACTTCTCCTCAAACTTAATCATCACTGGTGGATCCCACTGGAACAATCACCACTAGAATATTTTAATGGTGATTTTCTATTTCTCTACTCTCTCTACATTCATTAAGAGAAATTCTTTTAGAAAGAATAACTGCCCCACTCTCCCCATTCATTTATCTAGGCAATTATTTATTTGTATCCCTAAGAATCCGCATTTTAGTAATGCCAGTATTTATATTGTTCCAGCTTTAGCCTTTGGGAGCTCTTTCAGATGGCTTCTGTGCCCTTTCAACTCACTCTAGTCCTGGAATCATTCACTTTTCCAAAGACCCTGGTTCCTTTTGTGGGGAATCCTTACCTGGTTTCTTCAGGGCCCCATGGCCATGGGTCTGCAGCTCTTTGCTGATAGGTCCTTGGATACCAGATTTCAGTATATGCCCCAACTGGCTTCATCCTTCTCAAGGTAAAGAAGGCCAGGGATTTTCACTCGTGTATCAGCCTCCAAACAGCCAAATGATTCCTCTCTCACAAACCTGCAGCTTTGAGTTTGTGGAATAAGCTCTCCAAAGGTAACACTAGAGAATATAATTAACCTGTGTTAGGAAGGGACTGGGTCAGAGAAAAATTGCACAAACTTGCTATTACTCAGTGATTTTTAAGAGGCCAATTTTGGGGCCAGAGATGAAGCCTTTAAAAATAAAATAGTTCCAGGATTAAGAAAAGGAGGCTTTGACTTGTGTGCGTCTCATTCTACTCCGTAAGTAGACTTTGTGACAGGAACGTTATTTGACACAAAGGCTAGAATTTGTATGATGGAGAGATGAAACACTACCCTTAACTCCTTGGTTCTGAGATTAGTTGATCTTTATAACAAATAATATCTTTTGAAAAAACTCCAGGGCATAGCCATTATGTGCCTACTGTGTGCCAAACATCTCACCTTAGAGTAATACTTTAATGAGTATTGTCTAGAAGTTTTCGGGCTTCAACTAATGCACTGAGCCAGACTCTCTCTGAAGAATTTTCTCTATGTCTTATCATCTAAGCTAGTGTCAGTCAGCATATTCGTTCAGTACCCCAAACCTTCATCCTGAAATTTGCGCATGCAGGCCAAAAGTACCAAGTCCAGTTATAGACCTCCAAGAATGGACTTCATGTGTGAAACACCAACCTCGTGACTTTGATCAAGTTATTTAACCTTTCTATAGAGTGAGGGTGTTGAGGATGGCCTGATGATAACTACTCAAAGGGTTATTACAGGATTAAATGCATTGACTCATATAAAGCATTCAAGATTGGGCCGGGCATATGGAACTGTCATTATCGATGTGTTGGTGCTTGTTGCTGCAAAGTGCTGGAGGCTTGGATGGCTCCCCCACACACCCACCTCTGTGTCCTGTTCCCTCAGGTGTGTCTCCAGTCATGCCTTCTTCTACACGGGAGAGCGATGCCAGGCCATGCAGGTGCATGGCAGTGTCCTGGGCCTGATGATTGGCGGCACGGCCAGTGTGGTCTTCTTGACCTTCACCATCATCTCCATCTTCTTCCAAAGGCCCAGGCAGTGACCCTCCAGCTGGCATTGGCTAGACCAAAGAAACTCCTCCACTCACACCCTCCATTCTTGTGCTGAGTGCAGTTTGGCATGGTTTTTATCAGCCTTATTTTAAAGAGGCCTCCAAGGACCAAGGCCTCTAGCCTCTTGTGTGACCCTTATGGTTTTTCTGCCCCCAATGCTCATATGGTTCTGTTACCCTGCTATGTGCCCCGAATGTATCTAGTGTGTCCCATGACAGAGCTCAGTACACTTCACTGTAAATCACTTGTTTAATTGACCACCTTTCCCATAGACGGTAAGCCCCACATGGGCAGACCCCCATTTACTGTGCCAGCTCCAGTGTCTGGAAGTGTGCTGGGCTGGCACTTGTGGGCATTCAATAAAAGTGAATGAATGAACCAATAATTGAATGAATTACTAAGATATAGAAACTCTCTCATTTTTACTGCAGGTAATATATATGCAATAAAACTCATATATCATTTGTATTAGGATCAGATACTCAAATACGTGTTTTTTTTATCAAGCACGGTAGTGTTATTACTCTTTGAATGTCTTGTGTGTTAAAGGATTTCAAATAAAGATTCCTCCTAGTAGCAGAGCTCCACAACATTTGCTTTTCACGTCTGATTCTAATGAAAGCTTTTAAACAGATTTAATAATATATTTAGTCAGTAACTTCTATGTGTCCAGCATTATATGGAAGTTCGTGTGTATGTGGAGGGGCAAGGGGAAAGTTGTCAGAAAGCTCTTTCTTAGATTCTTTAAGTTTTCAAGTATATTTTAAATGCTTATCAAGTATAAAATTATTAACAAACTGGAAGTATTGAGTAGAAGAGAATTTTGAAGAAGTATTTTTAGACATACTTCCTTTCTGCAGTTCCTAAGGAGAAAAGCTATCCAGGGCAAGAAAGTTCCAAGATCTACCAAATCAAAAAGAAAACAAACAAACAAAAGGCTGAGTTTCCCATTCTCACTCAGTATAAGCACCATGGTGAGCTGGCTCTGGAAGTTTACTCAAAGAAAATGTTTCAAGACTGAGCAGTCCAGGCTTTAGGGTGCCAGGTTTCCTAAGTATACACTTTGTCACTATCTGGAAACAAACATGAGGGGTTTAATGCAGAGGTGTGAGGAGTTTGTATCAGGTGCAAACAGCACCACTCGGGCACTGAGTGGTGTGTTGGTGTCCCTGGAAAGCTGGTTAGAACACAGATGGAGAGCCCCGCCTCCAGAGGGTCTGATTCAGTAGGTCTGGGGCAGGGTCTAAGAATTTGCATTTCTAATGAGTTCCCAGGTGATGCTGAGGCTGCTGGTCTGGTAGCCACACACAGAATCACTTTGATACTGTGTGGAAAATGGGTCTGAAGTCATGCACCCTGGCTGCAGGCTTGGACTGACCATCTAACTAGTAATAATTGCATAAGCCCTTGGTCTTTAGTTACTAATCTGTCAAATGAAAGTAATAGGTGACTTCTCCTCCCCCTATCTTAACACCTTTAGGATGATGGGTAAGAACATATTTTAGAGTTAAAAATGCATAAATTGTGCTATTAAACCTTCAAATTGGATGAGAAGCTCTTCAGCCATCCTATCTCCAAAGACCAAATTGGAAATCAACTCTAGCTTTGCTTCTCCTTGTGCTTCACAGCTTGCAAAACCACAACTGCCGGCACAACTGTGGGCCTGGAGAAGGTCATTCCCTCCACATTCTGTCAGTGTCTTCCCTAAAAATGGAGCTCCAGGCATTATTGTCACAGCTGTTGTTTTTCTTTTATTTGATTAGAAGGACAGGTGCTCTGGGCCACACCTGGTTTGGACCTGCCAGGTTCAGAGAAAGAGGTCCCACCCCAAACCAAGGATGTATCTTTACACTAGTTCTCTCTGGAGGAAGCAGAAGCCCAAATTTCAAGCGTAACCTAGTATTTTGATCTAGTACTATAAATTAAAACTACCAGGTCAAGACAATGATAAGGAGGCAATAGATTGAAGGTCAAACATTTTGATATTTCTCTGTAGGTTCTCAGCTCCAGCACCATGCCTAATACATAGGCCATCTCTCTTGATGGATTAATAACTTGGATCATCATGGATCAGACATTATAATCACTTTGTCTTTGAGCCTGAAGCCCTGGATCATTCCAAGATGGTTAACAGATATTTTGTTCCTTTGAGGTGTGGGGGTGATGATGGAGGAGTGGGCATGTGTGATGGAGAGAGTGTAGAGAAATAAGTATTTTATTACCTCTAGGCAGTGTGGGATTTGGGATTTAGAAGAGCAACTTGAAAAAAGTGGGAATTCCTTGGTCTTACATAATGGGAAGGAGACAGAGGAATTCAAAAGTCTGAAAATGTTTCATACCTTCCCTCACCTGATACCTTGCCCATACCCCTCTGGCTCAAATTCTTCTGTGAACTGACCTGAGCCAACTTTGCCATTAGCAAATGTCAAATGATTTAGGTAATGTCTGGAGCCTCTGATAATTAGAAGTGGGTAGAAACTATAACCTGTCTTTTTCACAATGTTAAAATGAATCAAGATTCTAAAATTCTGCCACACATTCATATATTGTTAGCTATCAAGCGCCCGAAGTCATCCCACCTGTTTTGTAAATGTACTGAAGCCTCTGTTCTGTGTTTTTAGGCTCCCCAGAAAACATCCAAGGTTAAGAGTGTATTCTAGGCATATGCAACCAAATAATCTGAAGGCCAGGTTCAGATAACTGTCTGCTACAGAGTCTCTCAACTTCACACTATTGATACTTTGAACAAGATATTCTTTATTGTAGGAGCTATTCTATGCACTGTAGGATGTTAGCAGCACCCTGGCTTCTGCTCACTAGATTCAGTAGCACCACCTTTCCAGTTATGACATCCCAAAATTCTCCAGATGTTGCCAAATGTTCCTGGGGGCAAAGTCATCCCTGGTTGAAAACCACTCATCTGATGGAATAGCCAATGAAATATTCCATTAAGTGTGAGAGGTCAGGACCAGAGTTTTAGTCTAAAATTCTACACTAAAAGTTAGTTCATTGGGCCTGTCAGAGTTTTGTACCTCTAGCTGTTTGATCACTCCACTTTTCTAATGCAAAGATAATCTCTAACATCCTTTATACTAATAACAACCCCTCTAGTGTGGCTTGAGATAACAATACATAAAAGTTTTTTTCCATAGATATTTCTTCAGTACAGACTTTTGATTAAAATCCTTCAGTGCCAATCACCATTGTGTTTCAGTGTACTTTGACTACTATCTAACTTCCTCTAGGTGTGGAACACAGTCAACCTGCCCACTGTATTCAGTGCCATATTGATATTGATGTTTTTATAGGGAAACTGCAGAAAATCTAACACCTCTCCTTTCCAAGCTTCTCCTTCCTGGTGAATTATGTTATCTGCTTTATGGCTTGAAGGAAACTTAGGGATCCTGAAGTTCAACTTTTGTATTTGAGTAAACTGAGGCAATTCTAAAGAGAATAAGGGCCAGAGGCAGGTCAAAAGCCACTTAATAGCAAAATCTAATACCTCTTTTGATTGCCAAGGAAGTTTAATAAAATCAGTAGGTTTTTTTGTTTGTTTGTTTGTTTTGAGAGGGGAGGTATGAGGGTAGCTATGAAAGTAGGCTAATCTATACCTAACAATTTGTGAAGACTGTGCTTAATTCTTTTCATTTAGGATGTCATTTTGTCTAATTAGTAGCCTACTCACATTTTCATGTGTTTATGAATATGGCTAAAACAGCACTCCTATGTTAGTTAATATAAACACACAACATACTTTTCCAAAATCACCAAAAAAATTACTTTTCAAAAAGACTACTCTTATATATATATATATCCTGTAGCTATGAGTACTGTTTAGGAAACTATTGCAAACCCTAATGATGGCGGTTGTGGCAGGGATAGTACGGTGGGATGGTGGTAACCTGTAATGGGTACTAATGTGGAAAAAATGTGCAAAAAGATTTGACACGGGTTGGGCAGCCCAACAGTGTGTGTGTGTGTGTGTGTGTGTGTGTGTGTGTGTGTGTGTGTGTGTGTATAAGAGATGGGACAAGATAATGAAGACAAGACCTATGTCTCTCCACCTTTCACATTTGCCAAGGGCTGGTCCTAGAATTCCAGAAGAGATTGAGACATGGCTTCATATGGGTCACAGCTTCCCTCAGGGTCTAGACAAATTTAGGACAATTTGACCCATGTGTGACTCATAGAATCATCAGTAACATTTAAAGATTTAAAGATTTCTATCTGGTCAAGAGAATAAAAGGAGAGTAGATAACTAGAATCATAAGAAAGGTATGAAGAGAAGTGGGAGGCAGGAGGGACATTCAACTTATCAGCCCCAGGCAAAAGTGATCACCAATATCCATTCTCTCTCTATCCATTTTTTGGTAATAATATCTCCAAGTCCTAGCTGATCAAATGACTACCCAGAATATAGTTTACACTCTTCTCTTCCCTTGCAACTAGGTGGGACTCTGTGATCAAGTTATGGCTGATGGAATGGAGCAGAAATGTTGAATGACTGCTTCTGGGAACTTTCTTTAAGAAGCCTTGGTGTACAAACCTTTAGTTACTTCTTCTGTCCTAATGAATGATAAGGGCACGTTATGGCCAGAGTGGGAATTGCCATGTGGGGCTATGCAGTGACCCCGGGAAGAGCAGAACAAAAAGATAGACATCATTACATCCCTGAGAACAACATAGAACAAAGTCTGCCATACCAGTCTTGGTCTTCTTATCAACACATTTATGTGCTTGAGATGTAAACTTGTAGGTTAAGTCCCTGTTATTTTGAATCTTTATTGCTCACAGAAAACACAGTCTTCACTGATACCATGGTTTGTGCAGGGTCAGCACATGACTTGGACTCAGTTGATCACAATACCTTGCCCAGCCATGGATGCACATACGGATGGGGAAGAGAAGACTTGCTCTTCTTTTTAGGTCTCAATCTATGGTTCACAGGCCTTGTAGATCTCTTTCCTCAAAGATCTGTCTCAGAATGAAATAAACACACACAGAGAGGCAGAGCCACAAAAGGGAGAGGGAGAACTTGAGAACAACTGTTTGAGCTTCTAAATCCAGCTGTACCTGAAGGTGTGCCAATCTGGTAACTTTCCCAGTTATGTGAGCTAATGTCCATTCTTGCTTAAATTAGTTTGAGCTGTGGTTCTATTTCTTGTAACAGAGAGAGCCTTAACTGACTCTACTGCTACAGCAACATATAATTGGCTCATCTGTAGGGGGGAAGTAATGAGATTCATTTCAGGACCAAATACAATTTTGTATTACATAAGATTACCAAAGCTGAATTGAGATGCAGACCCTGGGAAGTTAACCAGGCTCACTCATTTGTTAAAGTGACTTATTCTCCCCTTCTGCCTTCATAATGGGCATGAGTTAAACACAAACCTTGGTAATATATTTAGAATATCATGTATCTTCGAGGTTCTTTTCAAAGACTCCTAACCATGAATTAAATGTGAAAATGTGGAGTATGCACGTCTTTTTATTCTAAGTAGAGATTGTGTCTGAATCTGTGTTCTGTGGTACAAAATGATAATGGATAACATCATTCAACAATTATCATGTGCCTGATACTGTTCTGTGGGCTTTGTAAGGATAACTCTTCACAACAACCATGAAAACTGTTATTATTTTTATCTTTTTTATGTTGTGGAAATTGAGTCACAAAAGAGTTATTTTACCCAATGTCACAAAACCAAGTGGTGGACCAACAATTGGAAAGCGCAAGATCTGGCTCCAAAACCCACACTCTTAACCCCCTCTGTCTACTTACTCAGCCAGTTGACAACCGTGCTGAAGACAGCTGAATATGTCCACTCCCGCAAAGTGAAGCAGAGGCTTCAAATAATTCAAGCAGCCAATCAGCTGCTGCTTTGGTCCACATATCTCAAGGGAATCCATGACATAAACAAGTTTGTTAGGACAAATGTCTCCATTTTTCACTGTGTTTAAACACAGCCTTAGAAATACTTCATTTCTGGGAAGTCATATTTTCCCCCTTTGTGTCTAAATGACATCCAATAGTCTGAGAATGCTTGATACATCTTTGGCAAGAACAAAAATAACACCACCAGTGATTGGAACCTCATGGAAGCTCATTTGGATGAAGACAAAAGATGAAAATGACATGTACAGTCATTTGGGGAATCAACGAGGTGGCTAATATGAGGTCTGCTTTCTATAAAGCAACACAGCAGGAGTTCTTTCACGCTCCGTCAGAGACTAAAAAAGGAAGTGGGCCAATTCTACAGTTTGCCAAGAACACTGGTCATTATGTTCTGGGCTGCTCCTAGGAGAAACGATTAAGTGAGATTAAAGTTGGAGATGCGCTAACTTCACCCTTTCTGTCACCATTGCTCTTCCTCTCTCATTTTGCGTACTCAGAACTCTCCCCACTAGGGAGTTTACATGCATCATGTTGCATGGAGCAGCAATAGAGTGAGGGGTGACATGCACGAGTTCTAGGTGAGACTCTGCATTTGACATCTGGCTCTACCATTCTTGAGTTATGTGACCCTGGGCAAGTTGTTAACCTCTCTGTGCTTAGTTTATTCATCGGTAAAATAAAGAGAAAAAAGATATTTACTCAACCTGGGTTTGCTTTAAGACTTAAATGAGATCATATACATGAAGAGCTTCAGGCAGCTCCAAACACAATAAATGGTAGTTAACATAGTTAAACAATTACCAGCCATTTCCACTGGAGGGTCAATTTCATTTCATTTGCTGCGTGCCTGTCTCAGAAGTTGTTGCATGTTAAGCCTCATCCCTCCTTGAGATGTTGTTTTCTGTTAGAGGAATGTTCAGTGTAAAAGAAAAAGGTATGAGAGATATTTTGAGGAGTTATGAGCAATATCCTAAGGCATATGACTTTCTCGCACAGTCAGCGAAGTTGTCTGCTTCATTATTCAAGGCCAGGTCACCTTGTCTGTCTGCCCAAGGGCCAGCCTTCTCAGCAGTTGGTGCTGTTTGCTTCTCCTGGGTCTTCTGGGATCACACTTTGGCCGGCACAGCCAGCATGTATGTCCCAAGGCTAGACTTACCAACTGGCCTCAGCTGCGGCTGGTGTGTCACACAGCCCTGGGACAGCTGTGGCTTCAACATGGATTGAAAAAGAAACTCCAGTCCAGCAGTAGTTTTTTATGATTTAATTAGGAAAGGAATAGGACCATCCCAGTTCCTCCTTTTGTAGGTACGTTAATGAACAAATATTGAAGTTTCGGAAACACCGAATGTACCTATTTTGCTTCCTCAAACTATCTTCCCGACTCCTGTTTGGAGAATGGAATCAGGTGATTTCTGGGACTGCTTTTAGCTTTGCCTTTGGTTCCATAAATAAGTCAGTGACAGAGGGAAACTATCCCAGCTGGTTTAATCTCGGAAATGGACATGTGCCTGCAGATCCATCTTGTTCACTGAAACTATGTGACTGAAACACTCGATCTCCCCATTTCCTGGTTTCTGTCAACTAGCAGGCCTTGATTTCACCTTCATTCTGTTCCTATACCCCAAATTTCTTCTCTGCACTCTGCACCTTGAGCCTTGGAGGTTCTAACCAGGGGACCCAGAGGAAGCGCTCCTCTAATGACCACTAGGTGGCGATCAGGTCTCAGGAGAAGCCAACAATCTGTTGAGTGGGTGCCCGCCCTGGAGGCCAGCTGTCTGTCACTCATTAGCCCAGCTGGAGATTTCTGTCAGGACCGCTCTGACTAGGACAGCTGTGAGAAAGCTCTTGGGCCATGAGAAATGCTCACAGTTCCAGAGAAGCAGTAAATAGATGTACATTTTCCTCAGTTAATCAAAATCAAACACCTCTTTCCACCACCACTGTGGGTGGGGGCCGTTTGGCAGGGTGGAGGACAGAGGATGGTACCAATCAAAACTGGTTTCAAAAAAGGCCACAGTCATTCTTGGAGAGTGTTGTTGAACATCGGAAGTGGGCTGTAACAGCACTTTTCCCATGACTTACCCAATCAGTTCCTGTTGCTTTTCATGCTAAGAAAAAGCCTCTTTTTTTTTCCCCCTGGATTCCTGGGTTTGTTTGGTGTTTAACAGCCACCAGCATACTTTGTTTGGGACTTGGCTCTGAATTAAAGAATAAAAACTCTGGGTTGTGAACGGGCTCACGTATTCCCTACCCATGGTCCCATTTGTGCAGGGAGAATAATTGTGACCTTTGAGTTCTCCATCTCAAAGTTTACAGATGGGAAGGAAAGAACAGGTGTCTAGAAAATCATTTTAAAAATACACAAGAGAACTGTATCTAAATCGTAGGAGACCTCACACAGGAAAATGGCATTTGGAAATAAATAACAGGACTCTAACACAGGGTGGGTGCAAGTAATTATGCCCAATTTTCCTTCTTTTTTCTCCATCTGTCCCATATTTACTAAGAGTGGAAGACTTATGGAAATTATTTCCTCTCTAGAATGTGCTAGAAGGTAAACTTAAATATCCACCTATACAAGACATAAAGAAAGGCAGTGTGGAGCCCTATTCTTCTGAGGTTGGTGAATAGGAAGTAATCAGGTGCTTCATCACTGCTCCACGCTGATGGAAACAGGAAGAAGCGGGTACGTCACTGGCCTGGCCAGGGGGCCAATTCCATTCTTTCACTTTGGCCCACTGCTTTTTGCAGAGATGAGGGATAATTTGATGTGAGCTTCCAGAGGGGCAGGTGGTATTTGAATGATACTGCTGCTTACTGTCCCTGGATGTCTGCCATGTGGACCTACTTGATGCCTGGGAAGCATCACACAGAGCAGGCCTCCCCTGGGAAGCCAGTAATCACAATTGTGAGGCTTGCCCACTTTCCCAAACTTATATCCTCAGCAGTCATCTGGTCTCCAGGCCTGAGCTTGAAGGCGCCTTCAAGTAGTTGCAGACAGAAGTTGATCGCCAGGGACTCCCCACTCTCAGAGGGGTTCTGAAAGCACTTGGGATTGTGGCATAGTCTTGGGCCTCTGATAGGCCTTCCTATTCAGTTGGGCAACAGGGATCCAACAGGCACCCACAGGGTTGCATATGTTAGAGGCTGAGCCATGCCCCATGACTCAGCATTCTGCGGCAAGGAGAGCATTGACTCCTCCAGGAAGCACAAAAGTCAGGATGAAAGCATGTCTTTGGGCAACATGGTTAAAACTCTGCCAATGTCCATATGTGTTTTGGACCCTTGTAAAAAAAAAAATCACCTTGTAACACTTATTAGCTTGAAGGAAATCTCCAAAAATAATTTTTTAGCACTCTCTAACTCTCTCATGAGTACCTGACAAACTGTGTCCTTTCTTTCCTGATCCTGTGTCCTCCTGATGACCCCAAGATGCCCAGGCCTTAGAATGCCTGTGAAATCTCATTAGAGTCCCCATAGCTCCCCTGTGTCTGCCCCTCTTGGCCTCTTGCAGAGATATTGGAAATAATATTTTATTTGCGTAAGATAGTTTACGAAACGTGTTCATATGAACTATTCTTTCTGAGCCTGACAACAGCCTTGAGGGGTAATTAGAATGATCTCCATTTTTCAGATGAGCAAACCAAGCACCAGAGAGGTTTAGTGAAGGGCCCAGGTAAATAGGAAAGGCATGTTCCAGGAGCTGTATTTGTTGTGCTGCATGACACTAATGACACAGCCAGTTCATCCTCTGAGAAGGAAGGCTGATGAGGATCCCCAGGCATGTTGCCCCTCCTGGGGAAGATGGGAAGCTGTGATTTTCTGGGGCCAATGCCCTGTGTTTGTCAACAACCTCTAACAGTGTGGCTTTCAGGCCAGCTTGGAGGGGCAGGAGTTCTATGGAAGAGAGGGATTCGGGGCCTTATGGATTTCTCTCCCTCCCTGGCAACCCCTTCCCCTGCCAACCCATGGGCAGAGCCTCTGCATACACCAGCTGGGATGGGATGATATGGTACAGGTCTTGTTTTAATTTTATTTTCCTGCCTTGTTGTCTATGTGTAGAAGGCAGAAATTAGTAGCAGAAAGCATTTGTCTCTGGTTTATACTCTGAAGTTGCGTTGTCCAATTATAGCAGCCTCCAGATACCTATGACTTTTGGGCAATAGAAAGGAGGCTGCTGCAGCTGAGGTGTGCTGAAAGTGTAAAGTACACACTGGATTTTGGACATTACAAAAAGAAAAAAAAAAATAAAATATCTCATTAAGCATATGTTAATTACATCTCGAACTTATCATTTTTGGATATATCGTGTTAAATAATATGCATTTTTTGGGGAAATTAATCGTACCTGTCAGTTTCTTAAATGTGGCCATTAAAAAATTTAAAATACACATGGCTGTCACAGTTTTACTAGGCATTGCAGCTCTCAAAGGCCTTATCGAACGGTTCAAGAAAGCTTCGTTCACTTTTACGTAAAGTATTCTTAGGAAGCATGCTTCCCCATTTATATAAATAAAATAAAACTTCATAAAGCTAAGTGGGAAAAAAAAATGTCTTTGGGAAAAAAATGTCTTCAAAATACAAAAATAAACATCTTCCTCCTAAATGATATATACATTATTTTAAGAAAAAAAAAATCATCCCAAATAAGCAGAAAACGCCAGACAAGCTGCTGTGACTCATGAAAAGCACATGGGTCGAGACCGCACTAGAGATTATGGTCTACCGCAGCATGAAAACTTCCCCAGTCCCAGGCATAAAATGCAGGCTGCAGGTGGCGGTATTTCATGGGAAGTTCTGAAGGATGAGAAGTGCCCAGCACTAGAGGAACATTTTGACTTTATTTTTAAGGGTTGGGAGGTCAGATGTACCAAAGCTCAGAGGCCTGGCTGGCATCTCCGATCTGTTGGTCTAAATGTCAAGCTCACATTACCTCCTCAGCTGACTCTACCTGGCGCACCAGATACTCACCAGACCGGGAAGGGTGGTTGGCTCCTGAGTTGGTGTGCCTCTTTTCACCTGGATAAATGGAGCTTTTCCAAATAGTACCCTTTCCTCTGAATTTCCACACAGCTGGATGCCATTGCCTTGGGAAAGGTGATTTCTTTCATATTTGCATATTCAGCAGACAAAATATTTACAGCATGAGAGCTTTATTACTGATACTATTGGAGAGATACTTCTAAGTGTGGCTATATGGATAAAGAAATGTTTATAGGTCACATATCCACAACTAATGCCTCATAAAGATTCTACAGAGCAGTGTCAGGTCCTTAACTTTCTGGTTTGTTTAAACAATCTGACAAAATATCCTGCATAATCCTCTCCCTTTGACCATGGGCAGGGCCTGTGAATATGATGAGATATCACTCCTCTGAGAAGATTACATTATATGACAAGGTGAAGAGATTTTGCAGATGTAATTAAGGTCTCTAATCACCTGACTTTGAGTTAATCACAAGACAGGTGACCCTGAATGGACCTGACCTAATCAGGTGAGTCCTTTAAAAGAGAGTCTAAAGGTCAGACACCGAAGAAGTCAGAGATATTCAAATTAGTACAGAAGCTCCTCTACTGACTTTAAAGAAGCAAACATGTCACATTGTGGAGGGAACACACGGTGGGAGATAGCAGGACATCTCGAGTTGGTGAGCGCCTCAGTCTTAAAACCACAAGGAATGTAATTCTGTCAAAAAGCAAGGAGATTGGAGGCGGTGTCTGAGGTAAGACCTTCCATAGGGGACCCAGTTAAGCTGTGCCCAGACTTCTGACGTACAGATAATATGTGATAACAAAAGAGGGTTGTTTTAAGCCTATAAATTTGTGGTAATCTACTACACAGCATATAGAAAACAGATACGGAGATATAGGGCCATGTTTACAAATGTCAGAACATGCTGAGTGGGAGTGTGGGTGGTGTGAGGAAAGACATCAGTCCTGTCGGACAACTGAGCTCAGCTGTGAGCTTCTGGCATCGGCCCCACCCCACTCTATCCCGGGAAAATGGAAGGGATCATTCACTGTTTGGAGAACGGAGTTAAGCTATGGTTGACATGGGGAAGCCTAAAACAGCAACAGTAGCATATTGCATAAGAGCAGACAATTTAAAGAAAACTTCACCAGATCTTGTAAGATATTTTATTGTTATAAGCATGAAGAGGAAAGACAGCTGTATGCTGGCATACTAAGACATGATTTTGAATCCCAAGTGACAGTTTTAGAAACCTATATCATCTCATTTCAAAGCTAACGTTTTTAAATGATGAGACACTATTTCCATTGATTTTTTAAAAATTCCGTAAGGAAGATATACCCATTGTAAGCTCCTCCTTTATTTTGGACACTCAAGGAATCTGGCTTCTGTTGGCCTGGGCCACTGACTTTCTCTTTGGGATGCAGAAGCCCCGTTTGACACTATCATCATATGCCACAAATAAAATGCATTCCACCTACATGGCATTTCTATGACCACCCATTTCCTCTTATCTTCTCAAATGACATGACTTTCTATTCCAATCACCTCAGAATAACTCCTCCCCCACCTCTGCATTTACTGGTTGCTGTAATCTTTCTCATTTCCATGTAACTCTTTTTTTTTTTTAATCTTCCAACACAGACCCTTCTAAAGTTCTCTACACAAACCACAAAAGACTATGACTTTCTGCAGTGTTTCTTAATTTCTGGCCTTAGCAACTCATATCTTGAAAAATTTGTGAATCTTTATCTTTTTCAATAAGAAATAAGAAATAGGAGAAAGAAATGTAGAAACATGACTCATTCAAGAGATGATATGTTCCACTGGATTTAACAATCTTCCCAGAGGACATTTCTGTATTTTATTTCAACAGCTCCTCCGTGAATGCTCCTATCTCACAACATCTGAAGCCTTAGCACAAATCCCTTTGCAAGAAACTGACTTAATGGATGGTCCTTCATGCAAGAAAGTTTTGGCCAATGAAACTGACTTGTGCACTGAGAGATGCAGGAATGTGGAGAAGCATGGAGCACTTTACAGGCAAAGGAGACCAAACATCTCACTTTGCACCATTATCAGAGCCAACGTTTCTTTCCTCAGAAATCAGCCACTAAAGGCTTGTAACCATTGCTGACTGAGAACTGGCGACCTCAAGGCCTCAAGGCCAACAGCGGCTCCTGCTTCCATAAAATTTACAGATTCATGGATGCTCTCTTACAATTTTGAATTTGAATCCTACTATTCATTTTATCTTACTCTTGACAAACAGGGGTTGATCTATGTATCTTGCGGGTGGGTACAAAACCAGCAAGTATTTCTCCAAGTTTTTGTTTTCATAGTTTCTGGAATTTATATTCAGTGCTGTGGCTGGAAAGGTGGGAGGCACATGCACCCGTGTGTGTGTGTGTGTGTGTGTGTGTGTGTGTGTGTGTGTTGTGGTCGGGTAAGGGAACATGCCTCAGTTAACAAACATGGGCAGAGGGCCAGGTCCACACCCTGCGCGAACTCTGCTACTGGTTCCTGCCATTATAGAGGTTCCCTTTACAATGTCAAACACAGTGATTCCCCAAGGACCCCTACAGAAGTGGGTGGACATTCAGTGTTTCTTGTCTCATTGTATTTTCGAGCATGAGAACCACAGCCTCCTCCTGAGTGCTGTGCTTTCCTTCGCTGATCATGCCAAGATGGCCACACTAATGTTGTGCTAGAAGCTGCTTCCATTCTCTCAGATAAAACCCTAGGAACCAGATCAGACAAAGCCAATCTTTCTCTAATGCTAATTCTACTTCCATGGCTCCTTCAACCTGACTTCTGACTGTCTTCACAGTATTAAATTCATGCCCAGGAGAATGTTGTAGCCTGATATTATTTCCTTTAAGGACTTTTGGTGACATGACAATTTTCAGGCAAACATACAAATGAATGTGTATGTCTTTTGTGAATATGTAGAAATAAAGAGTTTATTTAAATATTATTCATATTTCTGTTCCACTTCCCTCTCCCCATGAAGAAAAGCTGAGTAGAATTTAAAATTAAAAGAAAAGGAAGAGATTTTAAAGAGAGAAAATATTAAAAGAAACTCTTTCAAGCCCAATAAATAAACGACTGTCAAATCTCAGCCTCTTTTCTCCTATCTTCCCGATGCTTGAGCCCGTTTAGGCTCCAGTCTTTATGAAGACTACACAGCTCACATTGCCCAAGGAGCCCCACAGTTTTATTCTGCTTCATCATCTCCCAGGGATCAAACTTTGATTTAAAATGTAAGGTTGCCGTAGCTGCAGCACATGGTTAACTTTCAAGATGGATGCAATTTTAATAAATATTTATATTTGTACAAAAGGCACACACACATAAAAATCACAATCAAATTTTTGGAAAATCTCCACCATCTGTTTGTCAAGGCAAAGTGTCATTAAGAGCATAGATTAGCCAGCTGTAAAACTTGCTGAAAATTGTCTAAGTGGTTGGAATAAACACAAGTTAGATCATACGAGATTCTTAATGTGTCTTGGTCTGGGAACTTAAGAACTGAAAGAGCTAATACATGGAAAGCTATATGACACAGCAAGCCGCACTAAATCCACAGTAACGACAATGATAATATACAGTGCTGCAAGATTACTAAAATCTATTCTATAATGCACAGCGAAGTACCTGGTTAAAGCTCTTAAATATAATCTATGACAGCTGGGGTCTGTTTTCAGTGCAATATATCACATTTGGCAATTAATAGATATAAAAATATGTATTTTTTTTGCTTTCAAAATATGGAATAAACCAAAACAGAAGGCATTTCTAATAAACTATAGAAATGTAATCCTCAGTGGGATCTGCTTGAATCTGATAAAGGATGGTTATCACTCTTTCTTTGCATATTCATTCCACTTAGCTCAAACCTTAAGTGCAAAAATATATACGTATGTGTTCAATATCAATAGAATCATGTCTTTTCCCATCCATTTCTTATATATCTTATTATCTACTACTCAAAAGCATCCTGATAATACAATTTTCTCTGTCCCCCCACCCCACCACCACCACCACTGCCTCCTCTTCCCCTGCTAAGAAAATACCAGAAAGATATTGAACTTTCTCCATGGCTTACTTTCAGTTTCCATTTTTGAGCCATTTTAAAATAATTCTCAGTGTTGCAGTATCTGAGTAATTGCATTAGATCATTAATGCAGAAATCTTAAAATGTGGTCTTGATGTTGCTTTTCTCTATTTTTTCCCTTCCTTCTTTCTTCCTTATCTCCTACCCTCCCTTCCTTGAATTTACCAGACTATTTCCTAGATATTAGCCTTTTACTTATTATTTTAATAAAAGCTTATCTTGGGGCATAACATGTAAAAAGTGAAAATATCTCTTTGAAATTCTATTTTACAACATAGACAGAGAAGCTGGACCTTGGGGGACTTGAGTTTCACTTAAATACTATACACATTTGGTATCACACAAAGGGTGGGGGCGGGGAAGCAAAATAAATTGAATTATTTTTAGTCTGTCTCTACAAAAGAAAGCCTCTTCCCTAATGAAACAGTTTCTTCAGCATTTGCTCCCAGAAGCCTGTGGAGAAAATATTTTACCCAGGGTTTTGAAAAGATCTCTTTTTCAGAGCACATCCACTGTTCCCGAGAGGTCACATGAGTGGGATTTTCCTGTTCTTAGTTGAGCAATGAATAAGCACTGGATGTGTTTTCCAGGGATGAACTGGTTGTTTCCGGGGTAGAAACATTGTACGTTCCTGAAAAACAGAGCAGCAACTCAGCCTAAAAGGCAGATCTGCATGGTCACCGGGGTGTGAACCTCTCCTACGGGACCTAAGGGGAAATCCTAGTCCAGGAGCCGGGTAAGCTCGCCATGCCTGGGAACAAACCCATGCCTGCCCTCCTCCCGAGATCCAGAAGTGCTGGAGAACAAACAAAGCCATCCTTCTCAAACATGCGCGGCAGGCGACAAGACAAGCACTAATGACTTCCCATCGTACCAGCAGCCAGATTTCTACAAGGACAGGGAGATCTCAACATGGGTAGCGCTCCACATACCACCACATGCATGGGCCTGTAGACATCCATATGGGGGACCCTCCCTGGTTCCCTTGGGTTGAGGTGACTTGAGGAGGCTTTTAGGAAGGGCCCGGAGGCTGAGCTGGAAGGAAAGGTGGGAAAGGCAAGAGAAGAGAAATTTACAGAAGAGGAAACAGCAGGACTAAAAAAGCAGAAGTCAGGGGATGCCAACAAAAGTGCTGAGAGCTAGTGCAGCAGCGAGGGCAGCCGCAGAGCTACCACACAGGCTTATGTCAGCAGGGAGGCAGAGCCTGAGCACAGGGCAAGTAGGAGGTGTGTCAGGCAAGGGAAGGGACACAGTGCCCACCCTACCATCAGAATGGTGAACTGCCACTGCTAACAAGGTTTCCATCATTGTCTGGGGGGCCCCTTGGGGCTGCTGACAACATAAACCAAAGTTACAGTGATTATGGAACCCTCAAATAAGACAACCTGGAGCTTCCTTAATGACCCCAAGAGGCCATCAAGTGGCAATGACTGGGAATCTCAGGCCCTGGGACTTCGGGAACAGAGCCCAATTCCAATTTTTATCTGACTGATTCAGATACAAGGAACACCTTTAATTGGCCTTATTTATTGCATAATTCTGATTCTGTAGAATCATTTCATAGAGTTTTTACTATTTTCACTTTAATGCAAATGGTAACCAGGTCCCAGTGACAATGCTGGTCAAGTGCAATAGTTCTAATACCCGCTGAACATCTTGTCATTTCACAACAGATCTGTCTAATCACTGACTTTCAAAATCAAAAGTAAAAGTCCTCCTGTTTCATGAGTGATGCCTCAAACTGAAGCCTAAAACACCAAGTCCTCTGCAGTTTTAACAATGAACAGGCTTTCTCAAATTTTGCTTTTACATGAAAAGCTTTGGTCAGGAATGTTGACACATTTGTGAGATCTGTTAGGTTTCAAGAAGCTGAAAGGAATTCTGGTGCTTATTTTCTCGGAGGGGATAGGGGCACAGAACAGCAGTTTCAACTTCCCAGAATAGCTGAGACTTATTGCTCAAAGCCATTGATATTATTTTATACCTCCATACCTGGATATTTTAATTGTGCATAGGTGACCCCTCATATATGTACTCATACTTTTATAAATGTCAATGTGTAAAACAAGCACACTCCAAAAAGACGGAAAATAAGAAAAAAAGAAAAAGGAAAGAAAAAAAAAGGGAAAATAAATCCACAGCCTGGGTTCCTATGGGTAGGATTCTCCAAACATTCTTTGCTGCATCATAACCCAGAAACATGGCCCAACTACTCCTACTTCTCATGAATGGAAAAGAACTCTGTGTTTGACAAGGCCAACAATTTACAATTCCCATTTTTATAGTCGATGTGCTTTTGACAGACAATTCTCCACAGGCTTGCCTAGATTTTCCAAATCTCATACTTTATAAATTATGATTAGTTGCCTACTGAAGGCAATTGTCCTCTGTACCAGCCTCCTGGTGGTTTGGGAAAATATAAGCAAGTTATTTTCCTATATTTAACTTCTGCCCCAATGAGGCCATTGAAGAAAATTCCATGAAGTGGGGAGTAGGAAAAATCAGGGGAGTGAGATTCCCTAATGGGTCAAGTTCGTTTGGGTCAACCTGAGGAGTAGCTGGAGGTCACTACATACCTGTTTTACCAAATAAATTGTTAAATCTTCTTGATATTGGAGAACTCATAGAAAATACAGGTGTAGAAGAACCTAGGGATGTTGACTAGGAAAGAGAAATAAAGACCATTACAAAGGAAATGTGTTAGACCAAGGCCCTATTTTATCTCTAGGCTATTTCATCTGTTGTCCCCTAGTGGTCACTGCCTGCATAACTCACTCCAATTCAAGCCGAGAGCCTGGATGAGCATGAATTTTTACTTCAAACAAATCAAGCAGGAGAGGACCTTGAAACATTGGAATCTCATCATCAGTATTAGAAAAATAACTTTCAAATAAATGCTTTACTGTTTTATAGAGTTTAGTAACTTCTGACAAATGAAAACAGTCAAATATATGTGAGTTATTTTCCAAAATGAACTACAGAAAATTGTATTCATCATTATTCCTCAAATTGTATTCTCTATTGCCTTGAGTTTCCCTAGAAACTCATCATTTGTTTCTCATTGAAATTTGATTTTAACCTCCAATTAATATTATTTGTGCTGTTTGGCCCCTGTTTAAAAATGTGGGGGCAGCATCTTAATGACAGTTCCAAGGCTATGTTCAATAGGCAGGATCAGGTGAGAAGCAAAAACAACAGAATAATCTATGTTAACACTGATTGTGGAGAGAAGAGTTTTTCCAAGTCGAGAGAAAGAGATATGAAGTTATACGCTTCTGAGTGCTGTGAAGACCATCTCGACAGTGAAAACTTTTTTCAGCAAAGCTTCCTGTACCTGCATTGTTTTTAAAAAGCCATCATAAATTCAACATGCCACAAGCACTTGAGACTTTTCTATGAGCATAAAACCATCGTGTTCTTACCTTCTGATCCCAGAGGCATCCAAAGAGTAAAATGAATAATCCCTGAAAAATGAATTTAAAAGAAGTGTATTTTAATCATATTCCATTGTCCAGCAAAATAGGAAGTACTGTTAATCTGGCATTGAATTTGTACTACCTCTTTCCACATCTGTGTTTATGAAATGCATCTAGTAGATGACCATGTTAAAAGAGATGCAGTAGGTCTACCCAAAGGATCTTAAATATTATGTTATAAGGATATTTTCTATTTTCCCTTAATTATGAACTGGAGGCCCTGCTGATTATGCTATAAATATCTCACACTGTGATGAGGACCTGAGGCATGGGGTTAAATAATCAGTCCCTTCTCATCATGGTGTATTATAAACATCACTAAACATGGGCCCTATAGTTTGGAGCCATCAGCCCAGTAGCAGAAGTTAGGATTTACATGGTCTTGGCTTAAGCATTCAGGAGGCAATGTCTTGACTCCACCACCAGACTCCCTTGCCTTATCACCAGCTCATGGTGTCTATGCTTACCACCCAGTCCACTGATTAAATCAGAATTAAGTATTTCCTTCTTTGTGTTCCAGAGGTTTGTTGTCTGTACCTCTGCTAAAGCTTTTCTAACAAATTGCTTAAATTATACTGTTATGTGCTGCAGAAGAACAAAGAAAGTATATTTTTTCACTTTAGTATGATAGAGTAGAATGTCTATCTTACATAGGACATTCATTCTTTCATTCTTCAGCAAATGTTTCCGAGGACATACTATGTGGTGCATAACATTCATTTCATTCACTGAATAGATATTGAGCACCTACTCTTTGCAAGCTCTTTTTTAGGCACTAGGATATAGTGATAAACAAGACAGATCCTGTCCCTGACTTATGAAGACAGACTCATTTAGTGCTTGTGGAAATGAACTGGAAGATTACTTTGTTTAATAGTGGTATTTTCATTTAGGAGACAATAAACTATATCAAGATCATGCTCGGTAAATAGCAAAATCCAATGTAGGGAAGAGACTTTCCTCCCACTTATGCTATCAGGGCATTTAGAAGGGAGTTGCATATGCAACTAAACCATAATAGAGGTGATAAGAGGTATGAGTTTCCATTGGAGCAGAGGAATGTGTCCTTTAGCTCATTGAATTCTTGTGATTACTGCTCTCTACAGCTAGATCCTCCTCTGAACTGAAATCCTTCCCCATTCTCACTTCTGTTTGTGTTTCTATCATTAATTTGTTCCACCAGCATAGATACTTCCTGAGAGCCTGGCACTGCAGAACTCACCTGGAAGGCATTGAGGAGGGTAAATGCAATATGGAACACAGCATTGCTTCCTTGGAACACAGTGGCAAGACCAAAACCCCAGGTGAGCCCCAAGAGTGGTGTGAGGACCCCAATGCTCTTGCTGATCTGAAACAGGCTGCTCTTCTCCTGCTTGTTGGGCTTGTCGCCAATGGAAGGTCTTAGGATCTTGGTGATGACCACAACCGTGATGGTCACATTCACCACCACGATGATCAGTGCTGGGATGACGAAGGCCAGCAGGGCCTTGGTATCATCCCAGTTGAGCCAACAGGCATTCTTCCTTATGTAGACTTCCTGGGGCTGGGTGGCCCCCACTGTGATGACTGAGATGATAGAGGGCAGCCATAGCCAAGAGAAAATGCAATCGCTTTCTGAATGGAATTGCTTACATCATGCAGGATGAAAACCAGGCGGTAGAAGAGCATAAGGCCCAGAGTCAGCATCCAGAAAAAAGACGCTGAGGTAGAAGAAGTGTATGAAGAAGGTGGCCGCCACACAGGCAGTCTCATTGAGTAGGTAGTAATGGTCGCGGATGGTGGAGGCCACAATGAACCAGATGTCAGCAACCAGAAGGGAGGCAGCAATGTTCACTATGCAGATGTGACGCATGTAGGAAGTCCGATTCTTGGTCACTGACTTCCACACCACAGCTTCCACAACTAGACAGGCTGCTAAGCTCAAAATGGAAAAGCACAACCCAATGTAGGAAATGATATCCAGTAGTATTTTCAGGAGAGAATCAGGGTCTGGAGAGTCAGGGACATGAGGATGGAGAATGAAGTTAAGTGGTCACAGCTGCAGAAGACACTGTCCCCATCGACTTTCGCATAGCACCCACTGCTATCCCACCCCCCCGTGTAGTTGGCGAGGGTGAAGTTCCAGAAGACACATTGTGGTTTCCCCCCTAAGGAGTTGTTGTTCTTAAAAGTCATTGAAATCCTAAATGGCGTAGTTATTTGCGGCCTGATAGTGGTTGTCATCACTAAGCTGTTTGCAAAATTATTTCTCTGAATATCTGGAGCAAGAACGGTTTTGAGAGTTGGGAAAGCCACGGTGACGATAGATGAATCTGGCTGCAGGTTTTCCATCTGGCACTTGTCAATGGCCACATTGCCCCAGAGGTCAGAGTCTGAGAAAACAAAGACCTGTTTGTAAGGTTTTAGGAGGCCAGATTTTATTGCCATGCTTCTCATCTGCACATTAGTTTTGGAGATGGACAAAACAGTGCTATCTTCTGACCATAATGCTTGGGAAAATCTTTCCACTGAATCCAGTAGCTGTGAGCTGTGATTGGTCTGTTGCTGTTGTAACATCTTCCAGGTACTCAAGATGGGTTTGTCGAGGATGACATTAACTATAGACAGGATGTGCTGTAATTGACATGACATGGGATGAAGCCAACCAAATTCTTTCAATCATAAAAGATAAATAATAATAATAATAATAATAGTTAATAATAATAATAATAATATGATAATGATATGATGATAACATCTTCCTGGAAACTGGTTGAGCAGGTATAGTAAGAGGAATAGAGAAGAGAAACATGCGACATCATGGACTATGGGGATCTGAGACCTACCTTCTTATGGCAGGGAGTTAGCATAGGATGGGTCAGTCCCCAAGAGAGTGAGATGTTGTTAAACATTTAGCAATAGTGACAGTGAGAACCACTCCCCGCCACCAACTGAGGCTAATTCAGCAGTCTTGCAGGGATCCTCATTAATTGTTTAATTTTATTTTAAATCCCAAGCTTGTAAAGACTCTTTGGTGGATGGTATTATACCAGCAAGGTAGTCACAAAAGACCCTCTCAAGTGCTGAAAACTAAATGAGCAATGCCATTGTCCTCAAAGGCATCTTTCCTTTTGGCTAAATATTTTGATTCTCTCTTTTATAAACCTGGGCTTGTCATGTCCCTTTGTGCCTTCTCTCAATATAGTTTCTCTACCCTTTTTTGCCTTGTTCTGTTATCTCAAACTATGGTCCCTGTCGTTAGTTGAATGGTGGTCCCTAAAATGACCTGTCCTATACACAGATCCTGTGAATGTGACGGTATTTGGAGAAAGGGTCTTTGTAGATGTAACTGAGTTAAGGATCTTGAGAGGAAATCCTCCTGGATTACCTAGGTGGACCCTAAATTCGATGACAAGTATCCTTATAAAAGAGAGAAAAGGAGAAGATAAATGGAAGAGAGGAGAAAGCCATGTGAAGACAAAGCCAAAGATTGGAATGAGGCAGCCACAAGCCAAAGAAAGCCTGGTGTAACTAGAAGCTGGAAGAGGCAGGGAAAGATTCTCTCCTGGAGCCTTTCAAAGGGAACATGGCCCTGCAGACACCTTGAGTTTGGACTTCTAGCCTTGAGAACTGTGAGAGAATAAGTTTCTGTTATTTTTAGTCACCTGGTTTGTGGCAGTTTGTTATAGCTGCCCCAAGAAATCTACATAACCTCCTTAGACTCTGTTACCCAAGTTGCTTTTCAATTGGCCTCTGTTTGGGTTTGGCCGACAGGAAGCATTGGCAGGAGATGGATGGTGGGAGAAAAAAAAAGCTGAAAAAGATTTTTCTGTTACCAATCGCACCCTTCCCCAACCACACTTTCCCCAGCACACCTTTGGCGGAGCTATTTCCTTCCAAGACTATAGCTCCTGCTAAGTGACTCCCAGCTCCAAGCCTTCAGCTTTCACTCAGCTGGGCTGCACTCTTTCCTCTCCTTTTTCCTTTAGTCCCAGGAGTAGTAATGGCTCCTAAATGTTTCTGACCTGTGAATGCCACACCATCTTTTTATTTTTTAAATCTTGGCTTTACTTCTACAAAGTCTCTTCATCTGCATTCTTATAGGTGAATTCTCTTTCTTCCCAGAACACTGATTACTTCAAAGTTCATGTTTAACGCTAGACCATTGAGAATCCACATTTTACTTTTTCCCAAAACCTGAATTCCTAGTTTTCCTAGAAAGAAGAATTAATTCTATCTTACTTGAAGAAACTAGAACAGATTTACTAAGTAAATCTTCTTAAGGTCCTAAAATGAATATTGGCAACACTCCCTGATATCTAAAAGCCAGAGCTGGCAAAGCATGTTATGTGACTCATATCCAGTGCATTGCTCTGGAAAAGACAAGAAGAAGCTGCAATGAGGAGACGTTGTTTCTTGACCATAAATCCTGAGGGGTGAAAAGATGAGACTCCAAACTTCTGCAAAGCATAAACAAACTCACCGTCATCATTTCTGAATTCATTTGGATTGGAATTGTTGAGAGCAAATCAAGGATGTTAATAACGGCTCCCAGGCTGCCAGGAGATGAGTTGACTTCATGTGCCACCTTGTCTGTGCTAATAGAAAGATCTCTTAGGTATGAAGGCAGCTTCCTGTCTTGAAAGGGGCTCTTGATCAAAGCCTAGTAAAATAAAAGCCAACACAAACAGATACACAAAATCTTGCCAATTAGTCCAGTCATCAAATCCTCCTGATTCTTCCATAACAAAATCTCTCATGTCTGTAGTTTCTTTTTTTTCTCCATTTCAATAAACATATCTCATAAAATAACTTACTTCCTGATTATCCTAGCCAAAATTAACGTGTATTTAACATCTATATTTTCCATTAAATCAAAGGTCAAGTTCTAATTTGGCCTCTTTACCCTAATAGCGTTATAATACTCCTTTGCACATAGTAGGTATTTTTCATGAATTTGTGTAAGACAAGAGCAGAGGCAGAAAACAATAGATAAACCACAAATAACTCATCACCTCTTTTCCTCAATTCTTCAAGGGTGAGAGGGTTTGGAACCAGTTGTCTCGCCTAGATATCGCTATTAACTATAAAACCTTCTAGTTGCCCTAATTGGTATTTATTTCAGTGTAATTCATGGAATTTTAGGAGTATTTATTCCTAGTGACTTAAGTACAAAGATGACATTTATTTATTTTGATAGAAAAGAATGGAATCTTCCTCTACCACATGGCAGTAACCTCTATTGCAGGTAACAGAGGTAAGCTAGTCCTTCTTCTGTAACTATAGATTACCTCTAAGGATTGAGGAAATCTCAGACCTGTAAAAGCATAAAGCCCAACTATTTTTTTTTCACTGATCAACCTTATTTTTTTTACTGCTCCTCTTTCTGTAAAGGTTAGAGCTATTTGCTTGGTATCAAAATTATTCAAAGGATACTACTACCTGCCCCTTGCAGGTAACAGAGAGAGGGTATTAAGAAGACAAGGTAAAGGTATACAGCCAGTTTTAGAGTAGAACTCATATTTTGTTGCCTCCACATTTGCATTTAAACCAAATTTTTAAGGTTACATTTTCCTTGGAAATAAATAAGTAAAAGTAGCTTTGAGAGCAACACAAATCAGCTCAAGGCCCATTTTCTGAGTGCTGAGAAATATGATAAGCTAGACAGCTCTCTCCATCAAGAGGTCTGAATCAAAGTTTAAAGATCACCTTGGCCAGCTGGAGCAGACTATTTATTGGGGCAGAGATGCAGTCATTTCTCTTCACCTTCCATTGAGACCCTACACATTTGTAAGTAATGATTCCACCAATGGGCCCTCCAGGGCTGCTGGGAAGGTTTGAAAACTGGCATAACTTCTGGATGACTCTCCCCGGCTCCCCAACACCTATTATGGGGTCTTGGCATGTGATGTTCTCTCCTGTATTGGAAACATGGAAATAAAAAGGACAACTGAAAGGAAGAGAAAAGATAGTGGAAATGGGGTCCAGCCTAGGTAGAATTTGATGTTTGAATTCATCTTTCCCTTTAATTTCAGTGACCTCTTTGAAGTTAGCCAATTCCTTTATTTTGCACCCGATTTCCAAAAGCCTCAGTGTTTTCCACGTACGTCTGACTTTAATCTGCACTTGTTCTTCCTAACAGAATTGATTTCCTCTATAGCTCCTTCCCACCTTCAGTCCCCAGGAATCTTCTCTCTACTGTCTATAATATCTAAGTCATGGAAAATAATGAGAGCTTAATGTGCACTCATCCAAATAAGAGGTATTCAGGTTTCCAGGAGCCTTGAGGACATAATGCCTTAATTCAAGGGATTCTCAACTCCGGCACATTAGAGTCTCCTGGAGAGCTTGGAAAATACCAATATCCAAGCTCACTCCAGCGCAAGTAAATCAGAACTTCTCCAGCTGGGATTGAGGCATTACCAGTTTTTAAACTTACTCCAGTGATTCCAATGTACAGACAAGGTTGAGAAGTACAGCCTTAATCCAAAGATACAGTTAGCAGTAGGAATTCCAGGTACCATAGCCTGAATGTCTAGGCAATATTTGTAAGAATTTCTTCCTTCTGGTTTCCCTTGAGGGAAACTCTATTTCACCTCTACTCAAGACTTGAATGGAAAAATGACATTTGTTCCAGAATCTCTAATCTCCTGATTCTCTTATGAGCAGATCTCTCTCTTCACCAATTTAACATTAATTGAGTTCTCAGCTATTGTATAAAATGAAATACATAAGTCATATTCTATGAGGGAAAGAAAGCAAAATCAGGCTGGTATGAAGGAGAAAAGAAAAACAAAGATAAGTGAACAAAACACGTTGGCACTGGGCTAAGATAGGGGGACAAGAAAGTGATCTTGGCTGCCCCCCAGAAGAGGTGTGCTTGGCAGGGTAAGGAACAGTGACTCAGAGAGATAGGAGACTTCTCAATTACTTCTTACTTTGGTGCCAGGCTCAATCACCAATAGGTGTAAGAAAAGCCACAAATCAGTCAGTGAACTCAAATAGACTTGGTGATAGGGCTATGGATCCTTCTGCTATCAGCTGCCCTATTGCAGAGAAGATTTCTGGGGGCAGGGATTAACCTATGGTGGAAACCCAGGATCACCATGTATTCACTTGTTTTTCTATGCTACTGAGGAGAGCTCTTCAGTATGAGATATTAAGAAATGGTTCCACAAATCTGACCTTTTACATTGAAAATATTATGTGGGGGGATATTGTCTCAGTGATTACAAATGATGGGAAAGGCAGTTGCTTATTTTTCAGATTGATTCTTTTCATGTAGCCTTGTCTCAGGGAGACAGTGCTAGTGGGGACACCTTTCCTTTGTTGAAACCTCAAGGGGTCTGAGTCCCACATAGATACTGCCCACTCTCATCTGCCCAGACTCAGCTGAAACATGACTTCATCTGCAAGGCATTCTTGATCACTTTCTTCCCATCTACCACTCACAGAGTTAAACCAGGCAGCCTCTTCTGGCTGCCCACAATGTCTCTAGTTTAGCACTTGCCAAATTATATGTGATACACATTTTTAATCATTACTTCTCTCTCCTGACTAGCTTGGGGTCAGGACACATGGCTTATTTCTTTTCAAACTCCCCACCCCCATGCTCACGTAGCCCAAGGCATGCCACATGAGGGTGCTTAATATATATATATTTGTTAAATGCGTGAGTGAGGGAGTGAATGAATCTCTACTCATAATTATAACATTTTTAAACATTTAAAATGCTCTCACCAGGAACCAGATGAAGCTTCATAGGTGGACTCCGGACTGAATTATTAGCAGCATTGGTAAAGTGACAAAACACGTCAACGTGTTTTGGACACCAAGGAACTGAGTCTGCCGTGAAATTCAATATGTAGCACACTTGCTTTCCATTAACTTCTTTTCCTAAGACCGAATTATTGAAAGAATTAAGTCACAATCTTAGTATCCTAAGCACAGATTTCATTAAAATGATCCACTGGATACCTGTCCAAACTTTTCCCAGGAATGTGCCACATTCATTTTTAATGTGGTTTTTAAAATGCCTCCAGCCTAGAGGTATGTAAGCCCACATTTTCATGCATGCTAGCCCAAACTTCACCATTTATGACTCAGAATCTATGCCCACAGTTTTGGAATCAGAATGCTTTTCAGAATGCCCTCTACCTACCGAAATCCCATTATGTCCCATGCATTTATCCTATCTTGCTTTCACTACATTAGTTTAGAGTCCTTTCCTACACTAAACCATAAGGTCTTGGAGAGAAGGTATCTGATTTTACTTATCTTTCCATCTCCTAGTGTCTAGCTTAGAATTTGGCACCTGAGATAGCACTGAATACATCTATGCTTAACACAGAATGTTAAAGATGTTTGAATGTTTTAACATCCATATTAATTCCATATCCCTCTACCATGTAGCTTTCTCTAAACTTTCCAGACTTTTTGGGTCCCTACTTTTATGAATTTGTAGTGGGTTTTTTTTGTTTGTTTTTACCTATATTGCTCATTTTGGATATTTAATGTTATACGCATTGCCTATATAACATGAGCCCTTCTACATATTAATATATGTGCCCCACTTCTTTTATCTCCTTTTCATTACCTACTATTGTGTTTTGCATTGAGTAGGTCCCTAAGAATTATTGAAAGAATGAATGAGCTTGTGCATTGCTCATGATGGTGTTTACGTTTTGAGATTTGAAGTGTGAGCCATTATTTGGCTGATCTTAATCTGTAAGAATCTGAGGGATCTGGATTGAGGGCACATTCGACCAGAGAGGATTTAATTTTTTTAACCATGTGTCATAGGGTGCTACCAATGGACCCCTTTACCCTTTAGTTTGGAGTTATTGGACCACATGGATAGCAAATATTCAAACTCCAAACATGAGTGAAGACAAGACAGTTATAATTCTCAGGAGAAATTTTTGCCCAAGCAGAGATGATGCTAAGCTCTTAACTCTGGCAGATGAATTTTTTTTTTCTGGTTTATTCTTTTACTGAGTATGTCACTCTTCGAGGGTCCTGACAGTGTGCTGGTGGGGTAGAAGTACCTTAGCTACTGCACAGGGAGCAAGTCCTTTTTTTATGACCTTCAGAGCCTTAAAACTCAAGGTTCTAGGTTTCTTATATTGGCAGATGTTCTCAGGGAAGCCCAGCATTAGCTAAAGCATTCTTTATTTTTCTTTTCCACTGTGTTTGTCCCTTGGTTATTTTCCTTCCTTTCTTTCATGCTCAACTGTGCATTTAAAAAGGATTTTTGTGGTACTTTTATAGTATGTTGATTCATAGCATAGAAGGAGGGACTAGCAAAACAACGTCTACAATAGTGAAGAAGTGGAAGGCCTGTGAAGACATCTTAATACTGTCTTCAACAGCTCCCACTAAAAACAGTGGGCTCCATCCTCACAAACTCTTAAGATTTTGCCACAAACCAGTGAGCCACCAGTCACAGAGCAAACTAGGAGGTAATAATGCCTCATGAGATTTTCTCTGATATATCCTGTCTCTGATGCAATCCCTGTACCTCTTTATTCTTAAGATTAAATTTTCAGACTCCACATATAGTGAATACTACGCACTAACAATTCAGCAGTTGGTGTCTTACCAGCAGGAAAGGAAACGGAATCGACTTGGAAAGTTACTTTGTAGTGTTCATCCTCCTCAATGCAGCATTTGAAGTAATGGGAACCTTTGCATGAAATTGCAGCTTCCAAAGGGTCCACCATGATGTCCGGCTCTAGAGGCAGTGGGTGAACAGTGATATCTTTCATCGCGACACTGTATGAATTTTTATATCTAAATATGCAGTGATAGGTTCCTGGGTGGAAAGAAGCAAAAATTAGATGGAATGAAATCATTGTTCCAAAAAGGCATTTGTTAGGAAGGTTAAGAAGAAGCTTATTTGTCCCTGTAAGCTTGGGTAAGGACACACCACACCTACCTGGATACTGAGTAAGAAAAAGCTTGATCAACTACCCTCCTGGATGCTTTATGTGATTGAAGGACTGACCAAGAGCCACCTAAATAGTCACTTACTCTCATATAAAATTAAACAGCTTATTCAAAGTCACAGAGCTTGTTAGGGGTGGAATGGGTTTCAGAAAGGTTTTTAATATGTACTCCAAGGTTCTTTTATTAACTATGGAATAAATGCAAATTTTGGTGTATGCTGAGATGAGAAGTTCTTTGAAAAACTTTAAAAGTCATCAGACAGATGGAGTACTGTGATCTCGTGACACTCCTTCTTTCCATCTCTAAGTGAGTAGACTCTTTAGTTTCTAGGACCCATCATGGCACCAGGAGTGTGTGGAGAGAGATAGAGATAGAGATGCGAGAGAGAGATGGAGAGACAGACAGGCAGAGAGATGAAGAGAGAGGTGGAGACAGAGACAGAGAGACAGATAGAGAATGGATTCTTGGAAGAGCCTGAGCTGTGGACCCTGGAATTAGATGTCTGATGTCTCACTCTTATTGAGAAAAGTCTAAAGATAAGAGGTTGGCTGACTTTGCTGGAGTAAAAGGGAAGATGGCAGCAGGAGTAGCCTGCATGCCCAGTGCTTGGTAGACAGAGTGGACTGTGGAAAGTATTTGAGTTGAGCTTTTCGAAAGAACAGTTTCTCAGTGGACTTTGTGCCAGGGCCCATCAAAAAATGAGCTGCCATTTGAGCAGCTGCCATGAGGACAGTACTAGGACGATTATAACAGCACCTGTAGTTTAGTAAGACTCTTTGTTTGTTTGTTTTTTTCTGCATTCTTCCTCTTTGCGCCAACTCTAGAGAAGCCAGAGCAGCAGTTAACTAGAGGATACACAGGTAGAACAAAAACAGAGAAGAAACTCTTTTCGGTTCTGTTGGAAAGGAAGGAAATTTTTAATTCAGTATAAAATGAAAGTGCAGTTGCTTTAGATGAGATAGATTTTTTTAGTACTTGAGTATGAGACTGGTTAATAGTTTAATGTGACTGGAAGAGTTATGGCTGCTCATAAGTTATTGCCCAGTAGAAGAGATGAGCAATTTGGACAGGTAGGTGTAAGCTCAGTAAGCAACATGAGAGAAAAATATTCTCATTTTCTGATTTTATATAACCAAGTACAGCCAAATAATATCAAGTTACTTGTACACTGTTGCCTGGCCTCTGTATGTACAAAATGAGGAAGAGCTGGGACTCACAGGATCTGAGCTGATTAATCAAACAGTAAATGAAAGACTTCAGAGTGAAGTGGTTAAGGGTTGGCCACAAGAGCCAGGCAGTTTCAGTGTCGTCCCAGCTCTGTCATTTATGACATGTATAACCTCAGATAATTTATTTAGCTTCACTGAGCCTCAGTTCCTTCATCGGTAAGATGAGGATAATAATAGCATTATCTTCTTGGTTTGTTGTTTTAAATGAATTAATACACCTAAATACTTAGCACAGTGCCTATTACGTAGGAAGAGCTCAATGAAAGTCAGTAAAAATTTCCTTCCTTTCCAACAGAACAGAAAGTCAGTTCTATTCAAGTCTCTTCCCCCCGCCCAAAGATTTGCATATTTTCCCAACATGTATAATGTGTAGAGGTACATAAGAAATAAAATTGTTTCTATCTTTGGAACCAAGCATATAAATCCTTTACCTAGATTTTTTGATACCACAATTGGGTAAAATTTTCCTAAGAGTCTGGTGAAAGTACTTTTAAAAGCAATCCTCTTAACGTCCTGGCAAGAGCACAGACTAGAATGAGAGGGACCAGTTCCAGTTCTGGCTCTACAGCTGAAGGCATAAAACATAGGTTTACTTACTATCCTCTCTGACTCTCAGTTTCCACATCTGTAAAATGGAATAATGAGCTCTTCCCGCAAAAGATCGTTGTTTGAAATATGATGACATATTTAATGTAAAGTGGCTGGCACAGGCATATCTCAGGACAAGCCCTCCATGGATGGCAACTATTACAGCGTGTATCCAGGGATGCAGGCAGCAGAGTAGGGTACTGGCCTTTCACTCACCATTCCATTCCCTCGTTGAGGTCATCACTGTCAACACGGACTCTGCTCCATCAAGATACTTCCTTGTGGTAAAAAACCTTTGGTATATTTTAATTCCCGCAGAAGTGTTCCAATATACCTCATCATAGTTACTCATATCACTGGTGCACTTTATAGAAAAGTTTTGTCCCTCAGAAACAGAAATTGGGTCCGGGGTTATTGTTACGTTGGCTGAAAGAATGCAAACAAAACAGACAAAAGAAAACCGACAAGTATGATGTTTAGTCTTTCTGGCGCTATGGACACATGAGTGAAATTTAAGATAGAGACAGAAATTGTGGACCGTCCTGATTCTACTTGTGTCAACACGAGATTGGTACCTTGCTGCTCCTGGGCTTTACTTGTTTCTAGGCTGTTCCCGGTGGTGCTCTGAACTGTACTCATTTCCATCACATGCCTTAGGAACTCGCGCACTTCCCCCTTGTGGCTGGAATTATCTCCTGATGATCAGCAGGGCAAAAGGTTGCAAACTTAGGGGTGTTGTCTTAAACCCAGCTCCCTTCCAACCTCTTCCACAACAACTTAAGGAATACTAAATGGCTCAGTTCTTGTAACAACTTCATTCTCTAGTCTTTTTAAATATTTAAAAAATAATACGAAATTGTATTTTTCATTTCTGTCTTTCTACATTTCTTCTCCATAAAAATGTGAGCCCCTCAATAGCAGGACTCTTTCTTCTGTGTCTGCATCCCCAGCATTTAGCACTGGGTTCCCAGTCAGTGCTTACTTGGAACTACATTCTAGGTAGGGGAATCATAGGGTTAATTGCCCAAATAATTACATGGCCTCAGGCGAACCAGCTGCATAGGCATCCTAACTATCAGTCTCTCTATATTTATCTCTCTTTCAGGGACTTATTCGTGAGGCTTTACTCACCAAAAATGTTAACAAGACCTTTACAAATATAAAAACTCATATGAATGTGCCACTATTTTTGCTCTTGCTCTGTCTTCCCATTTCTCTTAAAACATGTCTTTTACACAGTTGACATTTCAAAATGCCATTCACTTCTGTCTTCCATAGGCAAACAACTTCATGCCTCGAGTCCACCGATGCTGGCCTACTTTTCCAATCAGTATAAAATCTTATATTTAGCATAATCAAAAGAAATCAAGGCTTTCCATAACAAATTTTACAAGGTGGGATTCGAATGTTCAGATAGAGCTTCAAAGTCATACAAGCATAGATTACTATGTTCCTCGCATTGTAGGGATCTTGAGGTGGCTTTCTAAGGTTTAGTGAATTTTGAGAGGAGAGGAGAAAAAGGCTCATGGAACCATGAATCCAGTTCCCTTGATTCTCAGGTGAGGTCCAAACTACCAGAGCAGTGGTTTTCAATGGAATCTAAACATGTCCCTAAGGTAGCCAAAAGCCCACCTAAGGACACAATTCTGAGTTAAAACGTGCAGTGTACAACTGCTCTCACTACAGACAACGGCAAAAGGCTCAGAAAGACCCATGAACTCTTCTATGGTAATCATGTTTTCAAGTAAACCTAATCCTGCTCTTTTTAAAAATTCCAAGTCACAATAATAAAAAATGTAAAAGAGAGTAACAAGTGTATTTATATTATTCCTTTCTCAAAATTGCTCAGGGTGGGGTCTGACAATTTCTCTAAATAGTTTATTTTTGTAATATGGGTGGAAAAACAAGTTAGCTCCATTTTGCCAATATAGCTAAAGTTATAATGCTTTATGATATGAGGAGAATAAATGCTATTTTTAAAGAGTCTGAGTAAGCTGAATTAATTGAAATACTAAAACACACTGTTACAGCTGTAAGATAACCACAGACTATCAGATTGTTAAAGCTTTGTGCAGCCTTCTTCCTAGGCAGGTGAAATAGGAGAGGAAGAAGGACAGACAGAGGTGAAGGGTGATGCAGAATGAGTCAGGCTATGTTGTTGTGAACCCAGAGAGGGGGAATGAAATTATGGAAGGAAAAAGAAAGTTAGAAACATTTTCTTCCTTATAAATTCTATGATCAAATGGGACTGATCTGAGTGTGAAACTCTGCTTCCCAGTTCACTTTCTGTTTTACCAGCACAAGCAGGCTCTCCTTCCCTTCAGCCTCTGTTTCCCACCCCCTCCTTCCAGATTTTAAAGACCTCATCTGATTCTCAATGGCAGAGAGGGAAATCCTCTTCCATTTCCCATTTTGTGATTTACCCCAACAGCACTTCCACTACCAGGGAAGCCCCTGCTTTATCCCTCATGGATGTTCCCAGTTGACTGGCAGCCCTTGGTTTCAGGTGCAAGGCTAAAAAGTCTAGTAAGAGTCCTTACCCACAGACGTAAATGTCACTTCTATGTTCTTAGTTCCTCGGGCTCCATGGGCACTGATGAACTCACAAGTATAGATGACTGTCGTTCCTGCAGACCCACTTAAACACTGAGTTCCATCGGCCTGGAGAATGTAATTACTGCAGCTGGAATCTGAGTCTGTTTCAGAGTTTCCTGCAATGACATAAATAGTTATTTGGCTGTTACAGCTGGTTGACTCTCTGGTTTAGTAAAAGGCCAAATCAGTGAAAAAGAGTTATGTAAATGAGATTTCTTCTCTTTGAATGGAGAGGTGGCAGGACAGTGCAATGGTTAGGTCTGCAAACTTAGGAGCCAAGTTGTCTGGCTGCAGGTCCCAAACTTTACCACTTACTGGCAGGGCATTGTTGAGAAAGTCGCTAAACTACTCCATGCCTCAGTTTCTCCAGATGTAAAATGGAGAGAAATAATAATAGCTATGGACCAGGATTGTAATCAGATAAAATGAGTTAATATATGTAATTACCTAGAACAGTGCCTGGCTGAGGCCTGCCCCGTTAGTGATGCTCATTAGTGTGAATTTTTTTTTTAATTTTTAAATTAAAAAAAAAAAGCAGCAAGATCTTTGGTTATGATTCAACTAAAAAGAAAAAATGTCAGATTAGTTAAATTGTTATTACTATTATTGTTATTATCATTATTATTCAAAGGAGAAAGACATAAGACTGAAACATCTTATATTCATCTCATTTGAAAAACTTTCAAAACTTGTTTCCTTTTATTAGTCTATATGTTTTAGTGGAAGCTCAACTTCTCACTTTTATAGGTTACCAGCCATTTCCTCTAAAAAAATAGCTCCTTTTCCATACATATATCTTGCTTTTCATTCTCCAGGTGCCATGTCCTCCAAGCCACCTTTACTTCCTGCCTATGGCTCTATAATACCCCCCTGGTGAATGTCTTCTACTGCAGTCCCTCTCTCCTCCAATCATGCTATTGCCATGTATCCTTTTTTTTATTTTTTTAAGCGAGGCAACTCTTGGTTGACCTCACAGATTGCAAGGAACATGTCAGTTACAATCCCTTATTTTTTATTTTTATTCTTTATTTTTATGCCTACAGCACCTGGTCTTCCTAGGAGGTCTCCCATCCAAGTACTAACCAGGCCTGACCCGGCTTAGCTTCTGAGATCAGACGGGATGGGGCTTGTTCAAGCTGGCATGCCGTAGACTTGCCATGTATTCTTAAGGTATCCTTCAAACATTGTCCATCTTCCAAAATTTAAGGAAAAAGAATAAATCTTCATAATAAACCAATGTAAATGCATTTTTTTCAGTCTCAGTTGGATAAATCAGTGCTATTTGGAATAATTTGATTGATGTATAGCCAGCTTTTCCCCTCAGTCCCCAAAATGGTTGTTCAAAAACACAAAATTGATTTTCATCTTCACTCGCCTTAACTAAATTGCCTCCTAGTTCATAGGCACAAGTGTTTCTACTTATCTCTATGGCTCAACCCTCCACTTATTTCTTGCAAACTCACTTCTTCCAGTTCCTCCAGGCCCTATTCTATCCTTTATCATTCTTCTCCCTTGTGTTTTTAATCTTTCCTGGAGCTTTTTCATGTCAACCACCAAATATATTCAAATCTTTCCCTCCTAAAATAATCTTTCCCCCAAACCTGAAAGCTCTTCTAGCCACTACAGCATTTTCTTCCTCTCTTTGCACCGCAAAGCTCTGCATTTGTCACCTTTAGTCTTCCACTCTCACTTTTCATCAGACCATTGTAATTTACTGTCTTTCTCCTATACGCTACCTAAAGTGTTCTTTAAGGTCAACTGTGACTTCCTCTTTATCACATCCAGTGGCTTTTCTCATGCTACCTGGAGCATCCTGTTCTGCTGACTACCTTCTCTGTGACTTGACTTACTCGGTTCCACAAGTCTTTCCTGCTTCTTTTCTCTCTTTATCTCTATTTCTGGGTCTACTTCCTAGGCTACTTCATAAATATTGGTGCCCCCAGGATAGTAGTCTTGCTCCAAGCATTCTGATATTGACCTTTTTCCTTATCTCTTCTCTATCTCTACTCTCTCATTGGGCAATCTCATCTACACACCACCCATGGCTCCTATTATATCCTGTATTTGGATGACCAGCCCCTTTATCTCTAAGAGAAATACCCATGTTGGAAACCCAGAAGCAAGTTCTCGGGTATCACTTTGACATTTGAGGTACCTCCAACTCAACATGTCCCACTAAGAACTTATCTTTCTTCTCCATAGACAAAACCCGTCCATGTTCTAATGTTTCTTCTATTGGCATTTCACAGAATTAAAATTATTGAGGTCACTTTTAATTACATTTCCTCACATTCCAGTTCCAATCAGTTGTAAAATTTTTCAGGTTATACTTCTAAAACATCTCATAACTGTCTTATCCACTCCAACTCATGGTCACTAGCCTGGGCCGCAACTGCATGTTGTTGTAACTGAGTCTCTATTTTGGTTATTTGCCCCATTCAATCTATTGGCTATACTAGCTTAACATTTGTTTTTAAAATTTATTCTTATTTTCTAAAATTTGCTTTTCTAAAGTTCAGCCGATCATCCCTGATCAGTCCATTCCCTCCTTTTATTTTTAAAATCTCACCATTGCCTACAAAATTAACTAAAATCTCCTTAGTGTGGTCTATGCATTTATTCACAGTATGATTCCAATCTGCCTTTGTACTTTTCATCTCATCAAACTCACTTTTTTAAAAAAACCAGGTCAAGTCTTGGACCTTCAGCATGCCCTGTAGCTTCATACCTTATACCTGTGTTCAGACCTGGAATATTCTCCATCCCTCCTCCTATTGATTTTTACTCATCCTTCAAGCTCAGCTTTTCTCACTAAACTAATGTTCCAGACAATGAGCTATGTAAGATAGAGCATAAAAGAGATGTACAGAAATAATGATAATACACAGTAGATAAATGTCATAAGAGTGAAATGAATATATTATGAAGATTAAAGGAGGGAAGTTTTAGCTGGGAGACTAGGGAAGATTTCAGAGAAGAGGGGTGATTTGCTCTAGGACTCAAAAGGCACAGATAGAAATGATGGCTGTGATGTTCTGATATGCAGTTCTATGCAGGTTGTGTGTGTGTGAATCAGCACTCTTTGGAGAACTTGGGTATTCCACAAACCTGCTTCAGGAGCTGGGGCTGGGTTCGGGGGTGTGAGGGTAATAATCCATGTGGGTCTATAGCTTTTCTATAACTCAAGTAGCCTCACTCTGGTCTGCTTTACATATCAGATGTGTGATTCTCAACCAGTGGCAATTTTGCCTCTTTGGGGGCATTTGGCAATATCTGGGACATTTTTGGCTACTGATACTGGGTTACTACTGGCATCTAGTGAGTAGAGGCCAGGATGCTGATAAACATTTGGCAATGCACAGGACAGGGCCTCTCAACAGAGAATGATCTGGTCTAAAATGTTGCTATGCCATGGAAACCCCACATTAAACAACCACACAAGATTTTGATTAAAGAAAGGATTCTTCAGTTAAATCAGAAACCACCGATATAAGCCAATGTCCAGAAGCAGCAGCATGCTTGTCTTGTTTGGGAAAACTAGTATTTCTGTGAAGCTAAAACCTGTAGGGAGAGTGGAGATAAGGTTCCAAAGAGACCGTAAACTCAGAAAACCAAAGTAGGACCTCTGAATTGGCGGCATTCACACTGTATTTCATACAATACCCCTGGAGCTGTGCACCTCAAGGTCTTGCCCAGAAAGTATTGAATGCAGCTAAGCAAGTGTTCTGCTTTCTGAAGAAGAGATGGTATGCAATTACAAGTTTGCTGCTCAAGGTTGGATAATATCCAAGGAAGATTTTCCACCACCCAAGGGAAAGTGAGGGCATAGTTTTTAACTCATTTCTTGTTTAGAGAGAAAAAAAAATTCAGCTTGCTCTTTTACTGGTTTTCAATGTGAGAATAAAATATAAAAACTGTTCTTGGAGCTATTTCTAACTATCACTTACTTTGTCTCTAATCCTAATGTAATAAAAAACACAGGATGATCGGTATTTAATAATTTTTTTTCATGTGGTAAATTTCAAAGCACAGAACAACACAAAGTGGAACAGCATGTTCTACACAAAAATAGCATGTTTCTCTCCGGATCCTCTTGCTATCATTTGTTTACATCATTTGTTTCCAAAGATTATCGATATAGTAGAGCGATGCGAAAATAATAAAAGTAAGGTATTTCATGGCAAACTTTGAGGATTAGGTTAGGACTGTAATCTGTGAGTTATCTCAGAGTAAATACTGCAGGTGCAAGAGCCTCCAGTAAGTATTCTCAGGGCAAATGGGAAAGGGGTTAAAGCTATCATCATCAGAAAATAGTGTGGCAGATTCGCGTGGCAGATTCACAATATTCAGGTCCGTTTCAAATGTTTACGTTTATCGTCTCAGTTATTCACCCCTCAGAAGTCTTGTAAAGTAGGAACCATTATCATTATTTGTAAACAAAAGTCAGTGACACGACCTAGCCCCTGCATCAGGAAGAGGGCACATTCCCCGGCTGGAATCCCAGCTTTTCAGGACCCTAGACTATATTACTGGAAAGCACAGGTTGTAAGGCTGATTTTTCCAGAAGACATGGCTAAAGTTCTTTCTTTTCCTTTTTCCTTTTTTTAAATCCAATTTTGTGGATCAATATTTAAAATCAGATCTGTCTGTGCCATCGCTTAGGAACACAGAGAGGGACACGGTGGAGAAGGAGAGAAAGCAGTGGATAAGGAGATGGGACACTTTGCCACTGTCAGGGAGACCCTGAACACCTCAATTTCCTAGTGTGTAAATGAAGGATTGGACTAAATCCATGGTTCTCATGACCCTTTGCCCAACAAGATCTCCTGTGAAATTCAAGAAAATATGCTACTGCCAGGAGTCCCGTCTCAGAGATTCTGATTTAGTTGCTCCAGGGGGGAGCCCTGACACCTGGTCTTTTTAAAAAGCAAAAAAGGTGTGCCTCATGTGCAGCCACAATGAGAATGCTGCCTCTAACTGCTACTTGCTACTTCTAGTTGCTTCTCTACTTAGGTCTCACTTTAGTCCCTGGGGCAGGCCTGCTTCTAGAGGCACTTTATAAAGTGACTTAAAGCCACAAGACTGATTTCCATTCAATAAGGGGAAAAAGGCATTCTCACTTTTTTGTCTCTTACTTATGCTCTGTTTGGCTGCAAAAAGAACATTCAGACGGCACATAATCACATACTATAACACAAACTGAAAAGCTTAAGTGGGGTAATTGGGAAGAAAGACACAGAAAGAGAGATTGTGGAGTTTGAGCCAGTTTCCTCTCACAGGTCACTCAGTGTGCTGCTTCACATTGTCATATGCCTTGACAGTCAGCAAGGAGGGAGCTGACACCCTCTTGTAAAGATTCAATTGTTTTATAAATATTCTGCATGATGATGGGCCAAGGGAATGTGGATGGGCCACAAAAAGGTTTATGAACTCATCTGGGAAGTGTCCTAACTTGTGGGCAAAGTGGGAATTAAGGCGTCATTGTTTTTTGTCATCATACCACATAAGAAGCTATGGCGAGTCTGTAAACTCTGTTGCCCCTAAATTCCCTCAGCTTGTAAATACATTCCTATACAGGCAGAGCTAGTATTGGATACAGAAAAACTACAAGCTATACTAATAATACCAACCATTAGTGCCTGTATTACTACTACTACTACTACTACTACTACTACTACTACTACTACTACTATTAATACTAGAGTAGTTCCCCTTTATCCGAAGTTTTGCTTTCAGCCATTTCAGTTGTCCATAGTCAACTGTGGTCTGAAAATATTAGATGGAAAATTCCAGAAATAAACAATTCATAAGTTTTGAATTGCACGCCATAGTGGATGACATCTTGTGCTATCCAGCTCCGTTCCACCCAGGATGTGAAGCATCTTTTTGTCTAGCAAATCCATGCTGTACATATAGTACAACAAGATATTTTGAGAGAGACCGCATTCACATAACTTTTATTATAAAGCATTGTTATAATTGTTCTTTTTTACTATTAGTTATTTTTAATCTCTTACTGTGCCTAATTTATATATCAAACTTTATCATAGGTATGTATGTATAGGAAAAAAACAGTATATCCAGGGTGTAGTACTTACTATCTGTGGCTTCAGGCATCTACTGGGTGTCTTGGAATGTATCTCCCATGGATAAGGAGCCACTACTGTATTACTTCTGATACCACTATCATTAATATCATAGTTGGCACCAACTGATTTGAAAAACAACAAAAATCCCTCCCTGTTCAAGACATCCCCTCTCTTAAAGCTAGAAATTCTACCATTGCTGATTACTCCTTTCTGTCTTACCTCTTTCCAGAGTATTTTGAAAATGAACACATCTGTTTTGGTGAAGAAGTAATACATTCAAATGTTTGGGGTGAATTATTTATATAGATAAATAGGAAAAATGAGTGCTAAAGCACTTGGGAAATCTGGAAAAAGATTGCTGTAGAGAGGGGGCAGCACGGGACAGGGGAAAAGGGCAGGGTGCAGAGAGCAGAAGCTAAATTCATCAGAGACCTGATTTCTGTAGGTCCCAGGCGGCCAGCCCTGTGACAGGAAATCCATTGTTTGGCAGTTAGTTCAGCCAACACTGGGCACTAGGAATGTCTGAAGAAGTGGTGGCTACAGAAAGGTCCCTGAGCATCTGCACTGCAGACTTCCTGGTTCCTCTACCAGAGAGCAAGGCTTTTCATCTCTGAGTTGAAAGCTTCTAAGTCAATACCACAGGAGTTTGCAAGGTCTTTTTCCCATCTGGCAGTTCCTTCAGGATGCTCACACCTCCTCTTCCTTAAAAATCAGGGAAGTGACTAAATGTACCATGTGTCGACATTTTCAACAGTATAAGATGCCTTTCCCATTCTTATGAATACTTTAAAGTTGAATACAAATGCTGCAGCTGAAATATGCTTTGCAAATAGCTGTGCTCAGGAAAAGTTGCATGTAAATTGATAATTGTTTTATTTTTATAAGTTAATATAGTCTGTTGGCAAAGTCTTTGCAATATAAAGTCTCTGCCAACACTAATGTAGCTCATGGGTAAAGCCACATTTTACTTAAATTATTATTATTATTTTTTTACTGCAAAGATGAGTACTTAATACTGTCATTTCTTAAGGGAAGGACTGGATCTTATTACTTGAGGGTTCTAGGCAGAAAACAGTCTTCTGCTCAGTACAAACTCTGCCAAAAAGTCAGCTTGCTCCAGTGCTGGCTCACCAGGCATGATAATATAGTTTGGCCAAGATAAACACTGGTCTTATGAAACAAGCTTGATGTGAGTTCCAATTCTTTTTCTTTCCCTCTTGTGACAACCTTGAATAAGTCATTTAATTTGGACTCAGTTTTCTTATTTGAAAATTGGAAGCAACAAATGCCAGCTTCAAACTTGTGGTCAAGTTTAAATGAGATTAAAAGTAATAATTTTTTTTTAATTGGTTAATTATAAACTGTTACATAACACAGAGTTAGCATTTCTATTTTAATTTATTATTATTATCATTCATCAGTATAAACTTGAAGGGGTGGAGGGAATTTCAAGTATGATCTCAAGCTAAAATGAAAGCAAACAGGATCAGAAGTTGACAGGAAACAATCGAAAGGTAAACAGGTCTACACAGAGAGATGAAAAAAAAACCCAAAAACCTAGAGACCCAAAATTAGATAATATAGAGGAAAGTACGGATACAAAGGCAGAAGAATGAGAAGGACAGACAGCAAGAAAAGAGACACAGAAATGAGAAGTTCCAAGTCAGACTCCTGAAGCAAAGCCAGTGACTCACCGTTAGCTCTATGTGGAAGATGGAAAGGAAAGGAAAGTGGGGACAAGATTTTCTGTAGGCTGGAGGTGTTATGAAGCTAAGTTATCAGGTCACTCACCTCTTGGGTCTTCTCTGCCAGCATCTTGTCTACAATCCATGACATTTGTATGTACATATTTTTGGAATTTTGTTCTAGAATGGCTAAGCTGGAGCTGGCATCAAACCTAGCACTTTTTCACAGTCTGAAGCTTGGGGGGGGGGGGGAAGCCATCTGACATTTCTTCTTTTACACCCGGCATCTCCCAATTTTTCTTGGCCAAAAGGCAAAAACCTATTTGCAAAAGGGGATCTAACGTTCTTACCTGGAATGTTTATCTTCCCCTCCTGCTTCCATTCTATTTTACTCCAGTTAACGTTAATCTCACTGCAGCAGTTCAAAGATACAGGATTGTTGTCACACGTCACCTTCATTTCTTCATTTGCCAAAATTCGGATGGGTGTAACATTAAGCCTTTTTCTTGACTCATATTCAAAAATATCTAATGCCAGTTTGCAACTATATTCACCTGCAAAGAATCCACAAAGCATTTACTATTACTACACACACGTATCATCTTAGAAGAATGATAGCCTCATCTCATGTGTCATGTCAGTGCTTCAAGAAACACTGTTTCAAATGCATCTGAGACTTGGTCTAAACAACCCTAGAGGAACATGTAGGAAATGCAGGTCAGTGCAGATATTTCTGATGTTACAAGTTAAAGAGTAGAGACATCTTCAAGGAAATAGCAGAAATCTCAAAGGTGTTGCTGGTAAGAGAAAAGTGTGAAGATAGAGGAAATAGAAAGGAAACATTGGAAAGCCCTGGGGAATTAGAAGATTGTGGATAATTTGGGTAAAATCTGAATTGACAAAGATGTGATAGGACCCATGTGTCCACAACCCAACTTCTCATTCAGAGAAACTTCTCATTCTGGATTTCGAAGGGGTCATTAAATTCTAGAATGTCAGGTTTAAGACTTCTCCTTCTACAGTGGCTGGGAGGGACGGCAAGCAGGGGCAGATGGAAGGGATTATAATGGAGAACAAAAAAATGGGTGGTAAGGATAGATATGCTCACTATTCCAATTATGATGATAGTTTCACAGGTGTATATATATATATATATATATATATATATATATATATATGAAAAAATTATTAAATTGTATACTTTAAATGTGTACTGCTTATTGTCAGTGCCACCTCAACAAAGCTGTCTTAAAATTTAAAAAAAATTAAAATAAAAGTCTGATTTTAGTCTCAGTTTCCAACTCAGAAGCCTCAGTAAATGGAAAACTGTATTTGTCTCCCAAGGCTAAATTCGCTTGGCTGATATGCTATGAGACTATTTTCAGTTTTGAAAAATGGAGCCTGGTGACTTCTTTTCCAAGAGGAAAATGCCATACACTTTCTATGGGCTTCTTTATGGGCTCTTCATTCCTTCTCTGCCACCAATCATTGAACAGAAACCCACCTGCGTCTTCCTGAGTGACGTTACGAATAATGAGGCGTGACACTGAGGTCACGTTGTTGAACACAGAGCTGTAAATCGAGAATCTGCTGCTGTTCTGGATATCAGAGTGCCTTGGACATGGTGCCAGGACATGTTGGAGGACAAAACTTCACTTTCACACATCAGAGTTACCGTATCCCCTTCAAAGACGATTTCTGGGACGATGAAGAACTTAGTTTCATCTAGAAACACAAAGAAAAAGATTATGAGGATTCCAAAGCAAATAAATGTAATTGGTGCTACTCACCAGATGCCCCTCCACAAATGTTCTCAGGAGGTCGGCGCCGCATCTGTGGTGCCAACAAGGAAAGGCAGCGCGCCCTCCTTGTTCCATCCCCAGACAGCTGGTATCTGAGACCCGAAGAGTGGCAGCCTGCCAGATACTGACATGGCTTTCATTTGGGGGTCTGTGTACATTTAAGAGTCCTAGGTGGTAGAAATGGGGATCCTAAAGCTATTTTCAATACTTCGAATAGTCTGGTAGAAAACTGCTCATTTGCTTATGAAAAAGCCACACCAAAAAACTTAAGTATCAAGTTTCTTTGTTCCTGTCTTGAAATCAGCTACTTTTTCTCAATAACTGGTATCTCATGATAACTGAAAGCTTTATTCTAAGTTTTTCATGTATTAAAATAGGGGGAAATTTTTTAAATAATTAAGTCTTCCTGGGAAACAATTTTTTAAGTCCTAATCCTCATGGGCCTTAAGTGTGGGAGCTTTATAAGCACACAAGTCTGAATTTGAATCCTTGTTCTGGGCTACATCAGCTGTGTGACCCTGGGCAACTTGCTTAGCCTCTCTGAGCCTTATCTCCCTTGTCTGGAAAGCAGTGCAAGCTACCTTGGGACCTGATTTAGGGAAACAGTATCTATTATTATTTCACAGTAAAATTCTAGAGAACCACTGCATTAAGTCATCTCACAGAAATAAAGACACAACATTTGTTATTTTTGTGTGTCTTTCAAAGTCATCCTTTGCTTATACAACAGGCAGTTTTTTCCCTTCCAAGCTGTTTCTTGTGCTCTGAGTTCCATGTGTTGAGGAAATCAGAAGCCTCCACTTCATATGCACAGGGCCTCATGCTCAGGCCAGATGCTCTCCATATTGTAAACATGGGGCTAAAACACCATACAATTAATTTGTGGTGGTACGATGTTCTGGTTAAATTATCAAGGTATCTAAACATTTCTTATCACTTTTGGGAGGGGGAGGGGCTCCAGAGTAAAATAAGATTTTAAAAAATCATGTTCAACTATTAGGAATGAAGGCCATCTGAAAATATTTAATATAGTGAACTGGCTTTGAAGTCACACAGACTTGAGTTACTATGTGTCCTTGAGCAAATTATTTACCCTCTCTGAGCCTCCCTTTCTTCGCCTGTAAAATGAAGATAATAACATCTGTCTCACGGAATATATGAAGATGAAATACGTGCAACACACTGGGTTTAACATAGAAACGATGCAGTAATAATGTCCCTCTTTTCATTACTATTATTGCTAATTACTATGATTAGTAACATTGCTAGTATTATTTGGTTGTATGGAACTGATCATAAATTAATTGGGAGTGATTAAAGAAAGGAGCATTCTGGTTAAGGGACCCTGCTAATTAATCAAATATCACCAGAGGTTAATAGATGACAAAATCAATGGAACTATTGTGAAGATTGCCATGTGCCCTTCATGTTTCATAAAGACGAATTTAAAAATAAGTTTCTGATCCCAACTCCTTCATTCAACGTTTTTTAATTCTTGTTCTTTTCCTCTCCCTGCCTGCCAAATGTAATTACAATTTTTAAAAAGTACTTAGTCATTTGACTTTTTTTGGATATTTGTGTTCTGGGGAAACACCAGCAGCACTATGGAGAGCAGGATGGTGTCCGAGTTCCCCACTAGTGTTGCATACGACATACATTCATGTTTGTTCATTAGCGTAAGGCTGTGTATATCATAGAATCACATTGTGGTCTTCAAAGGAAGACAGAGAGAGATGTAGACCCCTGCAGGAAAGGGGGATCAAGCACCATCCATAATTTCATTGTTCTTTGGAAGAATAAACCATGGATATTAAAGCACTTCTGTGAACTGTACTGTCAGAGCCATTATTCCTGAACTGACACCACCTCTCAGTAAAACTCCTGGATACTTATTTATTTAAATGGCTGACCTTCATCAGCACAACTGAAATTTGGGGGGAAGAATAATCATAATTGAAGCTTACTGTGGTAGAAACTGCTGTTCTCCTCTATCCTCAGAACTGTAAATAAAAAGAATTTTCCAGGACAAAGCATCTGTCGTTGGTGAGATGGTATTAGGGGTCAGGAAGTAATGGCATTGCTAAAATTGTTTCTGTGTGAGTACACACTTTTAGGCCTCTTATTATCTTTCCTTTAATTTTCTGGTTTTCATCTCTGTTGTCACTGCCTTATTCATTCTGAATTTTTATTTTGCTATTTTATCTTGCTTGTGTGTTACCACTTTCTTAGCATGTGTATATCTCTTTCAGGATTTTATTTTTAAAAGTAATCTGATGTCTAAAACTATCAGCAGGTAATGAGGAAGAGTACACACCTGCTTTGAGGATGGCCTACCTGCTGAAAAGGACACCCTTTCCCCCAGCTGTGCAGTGGTTCTTGAGGCGCCCTCCCCCACAGTGGACCGCATTGCTCCAAAGGAGAGCCACCTTCGCTGGGGGACCATGGGGCTGAGTTACCCAGAACATCTGCCAGCCAATTCCTGCCCATCAAATCTCTGCCCAGCCAACTCCCTTTACTACCCCCCAAGCAACAATAGGCCCACCCACTTACTCACAGCAGAGCCCAACTGTGAACCCCATTTGTAAAATGGAGGAGACCATCTAAAATCCTAGGATTCTTACTACTGCTATATGTGATCCAAAGCAGCGGTTCTCAAGCTATCCTGTGTACCAGAATCACCTAAAGGCCTAATTGAAACACAGATTGGTCCTAGTTGATCTAGGATGGCCCCAAGAATTTGCAGTTCTCACAAGTTCCCAGGTGATGCTGGGGCCACATCTTGAGAACCATTGTTCTAAAACAACAATGGCCTTCGATTTAATATCATTGCATTTCATTTCATATCCCAACTCTCACCACAATGTTAGTTTTACTTTTTATGGATGTTTTGGGCTTTTTTTAGGTGTTTAAAAATCTATAAACCCAGATGGCTCTGTGGCTCCCTTATAAAATCTCTCCCCCTGCAAACCTTTCACCACTAGTGACATTAGCCCTGTTGGGAGGCTCTGTGTCAGCCTAAGACAAGGAGATGACCCATAATCTTCTATTCTAGGAACTGGAGACTATCTCCACAGAGGATATCTTAATGTAATTTCCTAGGTTAAACATCACGATAAACACCATTGCTATATCTAAATAGAATCTATGTATAGGAAAAATGTAGCAATGTTCTACTTACTACTAGGAATTACTTGAAAGGAATTGTAGTCCATTCTGTAGGTCTGATTAAGGTTATGCATCACTTGCTCATTTGCCTTGCTTATTTCTTCAGGTGATGGTGTTGTAGTCCTGATTTCATATTTCACATACACACTTCCGGGCCTGGATGGAGACCACTCGGTTCAGTAAAGCAGTAAGTGACCTGGAAGAATCTAGATCTTTATGATTTATTTGCATGGGAAAACGAAATGGCAGAAACAGCCTAGGTACTTTTTTCATCAAGAGTTCATGGAAATCAACGTGTTTTAAATCTCTAATTGGAAGCCCAAGGCAGAGCTTGCACTCTCATGTCTGCAGACAGGGAATGCAAATGAAGAAAATAGCCAGACAGGGATGAGTGAACTGAATCACATAAGCTGGTCATAGGGTGGCAGACACAATGCAGAGATTGTTGTCACACAGCAATGCTGGCCTGGCCCAGGGTTATAGATATACTGAATGTCAAGTGAAGTCAAAATCCTAAATGTTTCTGTAAACACTCTTAATTTTTAAGATTGGCAACTAAGTTTTTGAAACACTGTGCAAACCCTCTCAGGTCTGCCAGAGTGCCCAACTCCAGGGTGATGCAATTTACACTGTAGCATGCATCTGTGGTCATGGCTGGCTGGCCAACTTTTCTTCAATAAAGCCATCATTGCATGAGATTATTTCACTTTTAGATTATATTTCTGAACTCTCTAGACTACAAACTTATCTCATATCTTTGTAAAATTCTTGTGTGCATAGAAAGAACATGAGTCTTTTTTTTTTTTTTACCTTCCTCTTAAGTAGTGAGTTACAGTTCTCAATATTTAAGTCTCTTTAAACCCCAGTAATCTGGTGTTGTCATCACCTCTACCAAACTGGTCTTGTTTAGCCCCCAGATGATACCCTTCTAATTGGCTTTCCTCCTTCATTAATGAGTTGGCTTCTGCCATTGGATAGAAATGATGAAATTACAGCTTTCTTACCTGAACCCTGTCACAGTCACTGATTCGAAGCCTGGTAAAATACTGTAGCCTTTCCGAACTGGAAAATAAAGCAAGACAAGTGTCATGTATCAAAGTCTAGTGAGAGAGATGTCAAAGGTTTAAACCAGAGTAAAAAGTGCATATTCCTATAACCCTAGGCAAAATATTCTCCTATATATTTTATTTATGAGCACTGACATTGGCAGTTCTTTGAAGAAGTGATTCCTATCTACCTATGTCGGTCTGGGTTCTCCAAGAAGCAAACACCAGATTAAACATGCAAGAAATTAACTCAGGGAAATGCCTCTGAAAGAGTGTGAGGGAGACAGTGGGAAGGCAGAGAGAAACATCAGACCCCAAGTGAAAAAGAATAGGTAAAACAGTTTAATGGATTCATTTCAGACTCAGCCTGAGACAGTTCAGTAAGGCTTTCAGAGGAGTCTATGTCTTCCAGACATAGACCTGCCATGCTCATTCATCAACAGAGAGCAGCGAGCACTGCCATGACTTTCAGAGGCAGCAGCTGGGGCCCTTGGTCAATTACATTCCCTCTAATTAGAGATGTATGAGGTGTGTTCTTATGGCCACCCCACTGCCTGATCCCTCACTTAATATATTGCAGCATTGGTTGAGCCAATATGGTTTTCGATGATGTTTTTACTCTACTTCATTTCTCTGAATATCAACCCTATTCAGTTTGATTCAGTTTGATTTGAAATCACATTTATAGGGCAGGTGTGATGTTCAAAGCACTGTGCCAGGTACCTGGATGAGCGAGATCCAAAGATTAATATGTAATTCTTTCTTTCCTCAAAGTATACAATTTAGTGTGGAGTATGTGTATGCATGCATGTGTGTGTGTGTATGAGGGGGTTCTCATGAGCAAAACTATTACATGCCAGATACACAAATCAGATGCCTAAGAATACTATTGTATCAGCATTTCATCATGGCACCCATGGAAATTTATAATATTTGTATGACACATCGGGATAAGTCCCTGGCTTTCTCCTGGTCTGAGCCAGGAGCTCAGTTGCCCAGAGTTAAGGCAAGTCATTATTTTAGCCCACCTGTGATAATTTGTGCCATGCCAGCTGGAAAGCTCTATTCCAAATGAGTTAACTCAAGCAAAATATTTAGGTTTGGGTGAATTGATCAAATGTAAAGCATTTAGAACAATGTTGGCACACAATTAACAATCGAGACATTTTCTATTTTTACATGACTAAAATTAAAAGCTTAAGTGTGAATTCCTAGGACCTCTAGTATAGAGTGATTTAGAACTCTCTGTGCCAGTTTTAAGCTGGTCTGCCCAAAAGATGTTAGGGGTTTCATTCATGTAGCATGTGAAGACAAATAGAATTGCACCATCTGGTGCTTCTAGACCAGATTCTTGAATAGGTTTCAGTGAGCTGATGCCACCAAATCTTATCTGAATTAATTCTACCCTGGGAAGAATTCACCATAGGTCAAGATGATGTCAAATCATCTCCTGAATAGTTTTATTTGAGCACTTCTTAGTTCATTGTCCTAGATGTATAGGAATAGCTTGGACATCCACATTCATAAATTCTGGCAGATCCAAGCAAACCACTGTCAATGCAATAGACTCAGTTCAGCCTAAAGCGTTAGTTGGTTGAGAGGCTCCTGGGACCAAAACCTACTGCTCTTTCCAAGTCAGTCTTGTAGGACCTGTAGAGGGCAGAGGAAGTGTTCCTGAGGTCTTCTTGAAAGCCCACATTGAGTCTGACCGACATTCTCAGGGTAACAGCTGAAAAATACAGGACAATATTTCAAAATCTCACGTTAGCATTTAAGTGGACGCAAGACAGAGAACCATTTGCTTGAGCTGATATTAAATAACCACTCAACAACTGAACATTTAATGAGCAGTTACTTACCTCCCTGGAGCTGGCAAAAAGGTCCTTTGGGAGGCAATCCTTTAAGGCAACTGCAGTGATGTCCTGCAGGGGAATTGTTCTGCTCTTGACAAGTGAGATTGTGGAGGCACTGTTCCTGAGGCCACCTATAGCCTGTTCAGGAGCACCAGATTTCATTTCCAGTAGGTCTGCAGACTATCATCAATGAGAGCAGTGAGGAGAGAGAAGGTGGTCACCCCTTTTGCATTTATAGACTACAAGTACTTACAGGCTAACTCCCCTCCATAATGCCCTTCTGGGAAGTTCAGTAGTACTGCATGCAATTCCCATGATTCCCATATGCATTACCATAATATTAGGCATGGCTGTGTAAAAGATGACTACTTCCACTAATCCAGGGGATTCCTACAATGATAAAGTTATAAACAGATTCCTGGACATACAGTGTATGGTAGCCAGCCTCCCCTGACTGTCCCTGCCTCTGGGTATTCATTCATACCCTTTTATAGTTTTCTCTTATATTGTACTAGGGTTGGTCTGTGTGACCAATAGAATATAGCAGACATGCTGGTGTATCTCTGAGATTAGGTTATGAAAGACAGTGAGTGTGGCTCTTCCATCTCGGTGGCTCTCTCCCATTCTCTCCTGGACCACTTGCTCTTGGGGAAGCCAGCTGTCATCACATGAGGACATGTCATGGTGAGGCCCACAGAGTAAGAACCGAGGTCTCCAGCCAATAACTAGTGAGGAACGAGGCCTTGCCAACAACCACACGAGTGTGCTTGGCAGTGGATTTTCTACCACCGCTGAGCCTCAGATGACTGCCCCTCTGGATGACAGCTTGGCTATAACCTCATGAGAAATCCTGAGCTAGAGCCACAACTTAACTCCTCCCAGATTTCTGGCCCTCAGAAACTGTGTGACATAATACATTTTTGCTGTTTGAATGTTAAGTTAGGGATAATTTGTTATGCAGCAATAGATAACAAATATAGAGTAGAAGTAAAATTGCGCTTTTTACATTTTAAGTCAAATGCGAGCAGCCAAACAGACCCTGATGCTACGGGGTACTGAAAATGCTTTGGAAACAGAGGGCTTTGAATTTATTTCCAAAACTGGACCAAAGTCATATCAGTGTATGGGAGCTGTTTGTTCTGCAAAAGGGCATCTATACAAAGGCTTAGCCGAGTGACTATCTGAAGGAAAGCCATCGAATAATTGTTCCTGAAATAGGAGGAACAAGAGAGTTCCAGTGAGTTCTTGCAATCCTCTGCTCTGGAAGCAGGTGGGAATTGAGCAGAAACATAAGGAACAGAGGAAATCAAGGCAGCTAGTGGGGGCATTGCACATCAGCAGGGGGGATTTGAACGGAGCCAACAAGACCCCTTCTGGCAAAATCTTTCCTACTGATAAGAAATCCTACTACAAAAACACTTTTTATTTCATTTTTGCTTCTTTACTTTTGAGAAGGATGTAGGGTAGTATTTGAAGAACTTCTGACTCCCATGTAAAATACAAATATGCTTTAAGAGGAGGACAAAAGCTCTCAACTCCAGACCACCTACTGCATTCCAGGTATTGTTTGGTGCTTTACACATACTGTCTGGTTCTAAAACACCTCAGTTGTGTTTGCTCTTATTAAAAATGTCTTTCTAAAAAGGATCAGAAGGTCAGCCATTGGAAGAATGGCAGGAGGAAGCATGAGAAGAGAAGAATGGAGGAGATTTGGGTACACTTAGACATTTGTATCATAGCCAGTAAATCTAATGTTCATTACCCACCCACCTCACCGGCTCTCTCTAATTCAACTCTACCCAGCCTTCCCAGCTGGCCCTGAGGTCCATGAGCCTCAAGATCTCCCAGCCATCAGAAAGGATTCACCCTTTCAATGGTGAATGACCTGTCCTGTTGGCAAGATAATTAAACCCTCCCAGGCATTTGCATCTTAAAAGAGAAACTTTTATCCAAGTCATAAACTTGTTAACACAACTTGTAAACTTGGGTCCACAAGCTTCTAAAATGACCTAAATAGTGGAATTCCCTGAAGTCAAGCTTCCTCCAAAAGAACCAAATAAACCAGGGAGAATTTATTAATATGTCTATATTGAGTGTATGTAACATAAGCTCACAATGAAAGCTCAAATGTTCATAATCACAAGCTGCTCAATGAAAACAAATGACTTATTTATTGATATTTATTGGTCTGCTTTGTTTACTAGATTTGCTTTCTGGTACCCAAATAGATACCAAAGGTTTCCTTAAAAAATGGGAAGCAAAACAAAATTGACTATACATCTATTAAATTATTAACTTTTTCACATAAGTAGGGGAAATAATTTCAGAGGCAGAAGGCCTGTGCTATGGGAACATAGAAGGGTTTTTCCTATAATGTGCCAATGTAACTAGTTTTGTGAGATGTTCTACAGAAGAGTCCTGTGCACAAATGCACTTGAGGAACACGGAATAGGCTTTTGGCTACTGGATGACTCAGTGCACATTGGCATCTGATCACAGAGCACTAATTCAAGGATATTAATGCTAATGTAGAATTTGCTGAGAAATGGAATCCAAAGGGAGCTATAAGACAGCTATTTCAGGCTCAAGCATCATATACTAAGAACTAAAAATTAAGATGCATAGACTGACATTGTGATAGACTATTTTAAATATAAAAATTTGAAAAGGTTTTTGAAAAACAAGAATTTTATTCTTGCCTCCATTTTAGAATAATAAAGCCTAACATCTGTAGTGCTTTGCCATTTTCAAAACAGTAACCTTTTATAGGACAAAGGGTTATACCATGTCACAGCTTCTACTGCATACATGTGATGTCCCCTGAGATATAGGAGAGCTGCTATGACCTTGAAAGGGAGTCAGTGACCAGACAGTTAATACCTTGCTTCTCATTCAGGCATGTTCCCGGTTTCTATTTCCTGACCTATGATGCCCCCAAAAGGGAACTTGCTACTTATTAATGTCCTGAATCAGTCCTTGCTATACCTACTGATTACCCAGGGTGAGAGGACCCAGTAGTTTGTCATGACCATATCTTGGAACCACTTTGTCACAACCAATAAACAAACCACAAAGTAAACATTTGCTAACCATTTAAAATAAAGAAACTGGTTGCAGAGTTTACCAATAAGGACTTCATCTAAAAAGCTACAAAATCATAAGCTCACAGGCCTGTTGGGTCATTTCCCTTGCCTACGAAGTATAATTTGCTCTCATTCTAAGGATCTCAGACATCTTTTCTCCTGATATGCCCAATTCGCCATTCCAAAGCAATGGGTCTTTTACTCACCTGTTGTCACCACCATGCTCAAAATGTTAGTAGCTTGGTCACTGTCATTGACTTGAATTGGAAAAGTGAGGCTATTCAAGTAAGTTTTGACCGGCTCCAGGAAGGAGGCATTTTCAAAACTGATCTCAATATCAACAGTGTATTCTTTAGCTGCAGGACTACTCGTGGCAACTGAAATGAAAGCATGTGAAGGCTGTGAGAAATTACCATGGTGGCAGAGAGAGAACATGATAGACATGTTAACACTTAAAAGTAGTGACAGAAACATGTGGATATTAGACCTATCAGCCTTGACAAATTTCTAATAAAACTTTATTAGAAATAAAGTTAGAGGAAAAGTAAAGTTTGTTTACTAAACACTGTAAGTTCCCTTTCATGATGCTTTTTCTCCCACAATTTTGCTGTTTAAAGGAGGAAGGCAAGTAGTCTGTCTGGTCTCAGTGCAGTGGTCTCTGGCCATTTGAAATATTCACAGGCTAAGCTCAGGACTTTTGTTTCCTCTCCATTCTCTTGGTGTCCAAGGCCAGGGACCGCCATGTGGAGAATAGACTATAATGAAGAAAGAATAGAAGCAGTGACACCTAGTAGGAAGGCTATGTCAACAGTCTAGACAATAAGTGCCAAAGTCCTGACTTATCAGGATAAATCAGTATGTTTCAAAACCATTCAGTTGATAGGCATGTATTTCGACAGCTGAACTATGCATAACTTGAAGAGATCTGGAATAAGTCAACTAGTTAATTTCCTTTGCTTTTAGTCTATGCACACAATATGATTCTTCGTTCTTTCTCTGTATCTCTGGTGTCCAGAACATGATAGATACTCAACAAAAAGTGAAATTGGCAAATTGGAAAGTAAAATAAAAGAGATCTTCAGCTCTTCATTGCTTTTTCAAATTGTCTCTAGGATGGTTGACTGGCTGGCATTCCAGCTGCATCTGCTCCCCAATGCATGCCCATTGCACGTAAGGCAAACTACATATATATGTTCTTTCATAGTTTCCTATTTGTATCATGTCTGGTTCACAGTTGGAAGCTTCTCAAGGACAGGAACCTTTTCTTTCACTTCTCATGGCCCTACTCACTCCACCTGGTGTGGAGCTCACCACATAATGAGTGGGTGCCCAATCACCCAGTTTTTGTTAAACCTGGGACTCTCAGAGTTGAGTCACAGATTCACCTTTCTGTCACTGCCAGAATCTTTGGCTTATTCTTGGCTGAAGCAAATAACTGGAGCAGAAGCCAAGAACTCAATTTGTAGCTAATGAAGAACATTCAAAGAATAGGAATTTTTTTTTTTTTTTACATAGATGCATTCAGAAGGCAAGTTGTGGCCTATTTTAGTTTGTCAGTCAATTAAGGAAAAGCTTAGTGATACCTGAAAAACTATCATCTTAAAATTTAAGTAAATCTGGACCTATGATGCATACCTTACTGTAAAATGAAAATTCTATGAGTATTTTCTAAAAAGTCAAAGAAGGTCTTCCATAATATTGCAAAATTTTGTTTTAAATGTTCCAAGGATTATTTATGTGAAATACTAAAACTGGATTTGTATTAGGAGGTTGGTTTTACTCACCAACCTCGTTGACAATGATTTCATTTTGGTTTCAACTTGATGTAATTAACTCAAACTGCAAAAAGATCTGTGCATATTTTCTTAAAATTCGGAGTGTACCCTAAGGTGTATTTTCTCCTCGTAAAAATGCATTTACTGTAGAACATAGTGACTTTTAAAACTCAATGTGGAATCTTAGTCTGTCATGAGACTATGGCATCGCCTCAAATTTCCTCTTTTTATTTTATTTTTTATTTTTTTGATTCTCAAATGGTTTTGCTATGAAAACCAACTTCCTGGAAAAACCTGCTTATCTTATTTGTGTGATCTGAAATCTGGACAAAGTGTGTTGCCCACTGAGAATGTTTGCAAGGAGGGGCAGCTGCACGGGATTCACGAGGTCTGCCTAAGAGCAAATTCTTTTTCCTGAAAAGTACTGCAGCAGTGTTTACACTCTCCAGAGGATTCCTAGCTCCAGGATCCTCTTTGCTGTGGTCAGTAGACTCCACCCCCATGAATGTAAACAGGATTTCCTGGACGGGAGCTGCTTTTGAGATGAGTGAGGTCAAGAACAATCCCATATTACCCACTTCATCATCCGCATTGTTGCATCTCAGGGTCTGATTCCAGCATAATATCAATGCCTGCCTGAGCCCACCTCTCCCTGCTCTTTACAGACATAATTGTAGTAGGGGCATGCACTTGAAAAGCACACGGTGATTCATGAATGTCATCATTTCCCTCTAAAACCAAGGCAGTTAATGCTTCACTGAGGTCTTCCAAGGAGCTGAGCCAAAAGCTTAAAATACTACAAGGAAAGTTCTGTGACTTTTAGCGAGTTCCAGTCTATCGGACTGGAGCAGCTATTAATTAAAGCAGCAGCTGCTGAAGTCCTCTTTCCCTCATCTACTTTTTATATTCTTCAGTAACTTCTAAAGGAGTTTCAGCACAACCCTCAGCCTAAGTGTCACTTTTACCCAGAGATTGATAAGATGGGAAACCCCTAATAGAGAAGAAAACTATTCTCAAAAGTGGGCAATTCTTCCGAGCAGGCTCAAAACATATAGTAACTCAGAAGGCTACAGGCTTGCCCTTGGGAATTACCTATTCCAGTGATACCCACACTTGACTGATGATTATACATTTGTAGAGAATTCTACACACACAGATATTTTGGAGCATCAACCCACATGAGCCAAAGTAGAATCTTTATAGAGTAAATCCAGAAATCTGTATTTTTTTTTCAATTCCCACTAATGCTTTTGGTGATCAAGTAGGTTGGGATTTAACATTCTAATCCAAATGAGGAAACTGAGAAGGTAATCTTGAGGAGCCATTATTAGCACATAACCTTATTTTTGGCTTTAACTTTGCTTTTCCTTTCCAAACACTGCTTGCTAGTGCTCCTGTGAGGCAAATAGTCAGGTAGTCTCCGAGTGTATTTGCTTACTCTTATTTTTCCTCTTTAATTTTGATGGAGCTGATACTGTTCACCTCTTTCTTCAGTGATACCAGATGAATCTATGGTGATTATAATATGAATAACAATAATAATAGGAGCTGTCATTTATCCATTGCCTGGGAGGTTCCAGGACCATGAGGACAGTATACATACCCCTAGATGATGACAAGATGACAAGACTGATGATGACAAGACTGAAATCTAAAGGTTGAAGCCACATGGATAGCAAATGTGAGAGTTGGGATTTGAAGCCACATTTTCTGACTCCATAGTTTATTTTCTTTTAACCATCCTCTGCCACAACTCAAATGAAAGAAGATAATGAAAATGACTAGTTCGGAAACCCTAAAGTTTTGTAAAAATATCAGGTATTAATGTTAAACGTATCTTTATAACTCAGTGTGCAATTCCCTAAGTAAGTTTAAAATAAAATTAAATTTGAAGGCAAAATTATGTATAATAAATGGAAGAATTATCTAAAACTTTGTTCAGTTTGATTTAACCTAATAAATGTCTTAGGAATCCACAGTGAGGAAAAACACATTGTGACCCATTGCCACTGACACTCCTGGATGTTGACACTAAACCCTGCTAAGTTCGTTCTTTGATTCACTGATTTGTAAGTAACTTTGCTATTTATTGAGTACTTACTTCCCAGGCACTGTACTAGGCGCTGGAACACAGGGCACATTCTGCTCACAGTCCTCAAATGGGATAGAAATGCCTAACCCTTTTCCCCTGCTTCCTCCACCAAACCTGAGGGCTTCAGAGCTTGGGAAAGTGATGACCCTTGTCCTCTTCCAAGCTATAAGGGATGAAGGAGGGATGAGGATGGCTCTCCACCTCTCTGTGACTATGTATTTTAGAGGCCTTTCCACATTTCGCTGCTGCCACTGGACCATCTGATCCCAGACAGTTTTATGTGTTTTCTTTTTCTAGGGTTCCTTTGCCCTGGTGTTGTTTGTCTGAATTTTTCTGACTCACCGATGCCCTGAGTGAAAGGTAGCACATTCCAGGTGTCATCAGTGTCACAGACGGAGGGCTATCAGCAGACCCAGGAGGCACAAACCAACCAGGATTTCCCCTCCTTTCCTATAAATCACTGCCCCGCCACAACACTTATCTTAAAGAGACATTTCTGGAAAGTTGGCCACAGACTGCACAAGCAGTTCTGTCTTAATCACAGCTGTTTAAGCAAACAGTACTATTTTTGCCTGGAAGCGCTAATGGGAATTTTGACTTCTTACAGGTCAGAGCCTACACAGATACATACATTGATCCCCGTCTGCAAAAAAAAAAAAAAAAAAAAAAAAAAAAAAAAAAAAAAAAAAAGTCTACTAACATTACCTAGGAAAACAAAGGTTGGGTGTGGTTTTCTCTTGACCAAAGGGCCAATGCTGCCCTATCACTGGATTTGGCTCTCTTGTTTCTCCCTCTTAGCTCTGTAGCAGTTAAATATTAAAAGATGCTTATCTACTAGCAGATAGTCAAAGATCCTATTCTCCCTTTAGATTTTAGAAAGGTTTGTTCACACAAAGGCAAATCATCAAAACTCCTGCCTGTGGCTTACCTAGCCGATGTAGATGAAGAGGGGAACAGCGTTGTGTCATAAGACCTGGGCCATGAAGTCTGGGAAAAAGAACCAATTCTACTGGCTCATCATATACCCAAATCACCAAAGTTGGGCCCACATAAAGTTCTTTTCCTAGTAAGATGAACAGTGGTGCCAGTGCCTCACTCAAAAGCTGCTCCAAGAAACATGGAATGGAATCCCACTGACAGGCCAGACGCATATATTGAAAACTATGACTCTTAACTATGAGCCTGGCCTTTGAGGCAGAGAGAGCTGAGCCGAATGCCCTCTTACCTGGGCAGAACATTACCTTTGTGAGTCATGTTTGCTCATCTGTAAATCAGGGGTATTATTTTCTTCGCAAAATTGTCATTAAGGAGATGGAATACTGTATGAAGACCCTAGCAAATTGTCTGGCATATTGTAGCTATTGTGAATCAGTAGGTAAAATTAATAATACTGATTATAAAAAATGTAATAATCATATTCTATACAGATGTCTGCTGGTAGGTCAAGAAAAACTAATGCTCTTCCAATCAGGTCTCAACTTGAGATCATTAAACAAACAAGCAACACTAATGAGACATTTTTTTAAAAAGCACCCCCAACATTCAAGGTCAACCTTAAAACCAAACCCAAACACCAGACCAAGAGCACCCAGCCTTCTCATCTTGCTCTGCCACCACCATTGCCTGCTCAGAGCACGAAACGCCACATTAACACCAGAAAGATTAAAGCCATGAAAACCTCCAAATCTGTTCCTCAACATAGAAAATGCGCAGCATTTCCTGGACCCAAATTAAAAAGGGCCAGGACACCTGGGCTGCCAGATCTGCAGAAAGGTTAGGATCTCTACAATGACAGCCAGCAACCCAAACAAGTAGGAACTTTGCACGCACTAAATAGGTGTGAAAAGGTAAGCACCTCCAGCACAGGGTTAGGATATCCAGAATCTTCCTTTCTAAAAATGTCGTCTTCTACCAACCATTCTTTTTGAAGCCAAGGGAAAACCAATGGGGACTCTTCTTCAACCCAGTGCCAAAGACATGTTATGAGTCAAGCTCAGAAACCTGGCATAGACAACTTCACAAATTGACATAGAGGACACATTTGTGAGACTTCTAACCAATAATCTCAACTTTCAGTCCCCTATGATGATTACCCTTAAGACTAAATTTCGAGCTTATTGGCAAACCTCCAAAATAAGATTTTCATCCAACTCCAGTTTCTACCTGTGGCTTCCACATCCCCCAGTCACCCAGGTGTGTGCACCTATACCATGTGATATGGATCATCACTCCTCTTTACCCCATGTCAAATCTGCCTCCAGGTCCTTTTGATCAACTTCTCAACATGCCGTTCACAAGCACTTCCTTTGCCCTTTTTCTGGTTCAGTGCAGGGGCCGAGGCTGATGCTGGTTCACCCTGCTAAACCTCCTCGCTGGTCTCCTTGGTACTGACTTTCTCATCTAATCCACTTGGCCATAACCATCAGGCTAACTTTCACTTCGGATAGCTTCCATCAGTCTCTTCTCTGTGTCAGCCTCTCAACCGCTTAGAATCCACTTCCTGGTATAATCAGGACACAATTCTTGATGCTTCGACCCATTATCTTCCTCTGCTCCCCCAAAGCCACTCTGCTCCAGCAGGCAGACCCACAGTAATTCTTGTCTCTGGTACCTGAGGTTTTTGCAGGCTTCTCTTCTCCAATAGGGTTTTGAAATAGTTTTCCTAAAATCGTTTTTCTCAGTCTTACATCATGTCATCCATCCTGCTGCCTTTAGTAGTTCTATGGAAACTTCTCTGTATCAGGGATATTACATCTCTTTCAAGCATAATATTTTAAATAAATCAATTGACTGTTTTTAATTAAAAAAAATATTAAAACAAACAAACAATAAATAACTGCCCAGATAACCAGATTAATGTTTTTAAAAATAATATGTACATATTACTTAATCCTCTTAACAGCCCTGTGAGGTGATGACATATGTGTGTGTGTGTGCTTCTGTGTGTGATATATGTGGTATATGTGTGGTACATGTGTAATATGTATATATGTAATATATATGTAATATATACATGTATGTGTATATGTGTAATGTGTATATTGTATTTGTGATAGACACAATACACATATATGTGATTTATATGAGTGTATATATGTGTGTGTGTGTGTGTATTTCTCAAGGCCCAATGAAACTATGTAACAGACTAAAGTGTCTTAGGAAGTCATAGTGTTCTGAGAATATGGATATTGATCCTATCTTTAAAGACGATTCTATTTTAAACTCTAAAGACTTGGTGCAATGTGAAAAAAGGAAATTACTTTTGAGAATCCTCTTTCCCTCAGAACCATTATTTGTCCTTTGTGGCATTAAGGGTCCAGAAAAGGAGCTATATGTAAATATAAAAGGAATTACTCTGAAAACCAGAGCCCGATCCTATTACCTCTCCTAACACACAAAGCAGAACACAGACACCTCTGAGCGCTATCAGCTGAATATGATCCTCCTATTTATTACCTTCTTTCATAGTTTTCCTGGAGAGTGATGCTCTAAACTTCAACTTACATTCAGGTATCTGCAGCCTAGCGCCCAGGCCTTTCTATAGCCCTTTCTCACTTCAGTACCAAAAGTACCAAAGCCAATCCATCTTCTACAAATGGTGAGTTAAGGCCCAAGAGCACAGAGGACCATGTATAATAAGCAGATAAAATGTTTTCATTGTGATTTATCATATTCGTGATTGTTTTTAAAGAAAGCATGTCTGTAAAAATTTTGGAATGTCAAATCCTTAGATGTAGAAATGGTTTCCTCTCATGTTTTTGCCATGGATCATAAACAGCCAGGCTCAGAAGTGCAGGAAGACGTTACTTTTATAGCTGTACCGTCACCAACAACCCCTGAGGAAGCTGATAATTTCAACCCTAAAAGAAGCTGGCAGAAACTTGGAGATAAAACTCACCTACAAATGGTTTGACTTAAAAAAAAAAAAAAAAAAAGTCTTTCAAAGTCTTTCTGGCCCTATTCCTGTCATGGGTTGCAGGAAGGCTCAAGGGACAAAATAGATGTAATGATGCTTGTTTTAAACCACAGAAAGTTCAGTCTGTGCTACAGACCAACTCAAGGAAGGAAGAAAGAAAACAGAAATGAAGGTCACATAGGGATATAGAATAAGGCCGAAAGAGAAGCAGAAAGAAAAGGGAAGAGAAGAGAAGAGAAGAGAAGAGAAGAGAAGAGAAGAGAAGAGAAGAGAAGAGAAGAGAAGAGGGAAGAGGAGAGGAGAAGAGAGGAGGGGAGGGGAAGGAAAGGAAGGGAAAAGAAGGAAAGGGAAGGAAAGAGAAGGGAAGAGAGAAGACAAGACAAGACAAGACAAGACAAGAGAAAGTGATCAGCAGTATGACCTTCCAAGGAGCATTTTGAGAGCTTAATAAAATGTGGTCAAATTCTCATTTCACAACAGTAGGGTCTGGTTCATACTGTGAGGGGGCTCTAACAGATACCTCTAACTTTGACCTCAAAGCCTACTCTCTTTGGCAGCTCAGCATCTCCTTTAGACCACAAGACTAAAGAGACCGAGTCACGGCATGCCTGGAAAATGACATCTCTGGAAAATGATTCAGTCACAATGCTCTAATTTAGAAGTTTTACCTTCCACACAGTTATAGCCACTAAGCCAGCAGATTCTTAACAATAAGAACATATCCTCTGAACTCACAAAGAGGCAGCTATGACAGAGACGTGCACTCTTCATTTGTTCACTCATTTATTGAGAAACTGGGCGAGATGCCAGGCTAGAGAGAGGAAGAGAGTTCAAGGGAGCTCATGTCTACTGGGGATGACAAACAGGAAGCAAAATAATTACAATACACTGGGACAAATGTTGTGCTATGGGAATGTATCAAGGGCAATGGGAACTCAGAAAAGCAGCCCCTCCCTGTCTGGGGATTCAGTGAAAGGCCTTACATGGCAGAGGCCCATGTGAATTGAGTCTTAAGTTGGAGTCCTCCAGACAAAGAGGGATGGTAGGTGGGGTATCGACTGGGTGAAAGGAAACAGGAGAACATGTGGGAAAAAGCTTGCGGGTCTAGTAATACTCCAGCAGGTGATTAGATTTTATCTCCAAGGCAGTTAGGAACCCATGAAGAATTTCACACAGGGAACTAACACAATCAGACTGATGCTTTTGAAAGGTTACTATGAGGAAATTAGGAGGATCCGATACTGGGAAAAGCCAGTCTGCAGTCATATACTGACACCTGCCCAGAGTCCTGCATGTAGGACAGGACACTGAGGATCAGTGTACTAGTGAATGTTCACAGCTTTCACCTGTCCTCGACCCTCCAAAACATGGAGCCCTATATTTTCCAGACCATTTTTGGAATTTAGTGGGAAAATTAGAATGGGAGACCGAGAAGAAGAACTTGAGTTGAGTGGTTAAATTATCCACAAAATAAAATGATAAGTGAGAACAGAAGAGATCAAAAAAAAAAAAAATACAAAAGGGAAGGCTGCTGGGATGAGAGTAGAGAAGCAGGCTTGATGGTGGCAGAGGGCAGCTGAGGAGAGAGAGGCACTGGGAAATCTCCAGGATGTGAGGAGTGGTGATGGGAGAGAAAAGGAAGATTATGATGCATTGCTAAAATCATTTAATGCCATTCGAATAAAGAATGGAGTGCCTTTGTAATTAATTCTAGAAATTAGATCCTGATGTGCTTGGAGACTGAATTATGTGGATTGCAGAGTTTTGAAAAGTTACAGCAAGTGTCATTTGATCGTACTTAGTAGAAGTGATCACCAAGCAAAGAGTTTACATACCCGCTCGTTTTTGCCTTAGTGGCTCTTCCCCTGCTAGTTCATGATCGTGGAGAATCTGAAAGGACATTTTAGAAAATTGTCAGTTAGCGTTAGAGATGTTTTTTTTTTTTTTTTTTTTTTTTTCATGACAGCTTTCTGCTCACATGCCCCAAAATGTTAGAGCGGAATTCAGGGCTGCAGATTCTGGGTTAATATCTGTGCCTAGTGGATATTGGGTAAACAGCACTCAATGGTCAGGAAAATAAAATGACTTGGAAATTGTTTTTAAAGACCAGTCTCTAGTTCTAGGAGTGGAAGAAATCACCATATCTGAGTTTCTCAGAGTTCTGGCAGTTTAAGTCCTGTCAAGAAGTGTAAATTATGGTGTTTCTAAATCTGCTTTCTGCTTAAGACTTGAACCTTGAGTCATTTCAGTGACCTTTTTGACAAGTCTCACGACCTCTTCTTAGCACCCGGCCTGTTCCCACCCCAATATTTCTGTGTCATTAGATCTATTTTAGATTGTCCATACTTAGAAATTATTTTCTCATTCCCTGGTCTTTTTTCCCTCAGATGGTTCCATTATTGCTTCCTGTGGCAGGAGCCATGAGAGCCAGCTCTTGAGTCAGATTACCTGGGTACAAGGCTGTGCCACTTATATGCTATGTGACCCTAAGAGAGATTTATTTACCCCCTCTAAGCCTCTGTTTTCTTTTCTGTAAATGGAATAATAATGGTACTGACCTCATAGAATTGTTATGAGAATTAAGCAAACTGCAACATGGCACATGTAAGCTCTTAATAAATGTTTGTTACATCATATAGTACAATAGTTAAGAACAAGGACTCTACAGGCAAATCTGAGCTCTACCATAAAATGGCTGTGTGGCCTTGGGTAAGTTACTTAGCATCTCTGTGCCTTGGTACTCACCCATAATATAGGGATAAAATAGCTTGCTTCATTAGGTTGTTGTGAGGATCAAATGATTAATAAATGTAAAGCACTGAGACTACTTTTAGCGACATAGTAAATGTTACTCCACAACAGAGCATCACACTGTTCTGGGGGCACCATTCACAAAGACCCCTCTGTCTACATACTGTCTCTTGCTTCACCTCTATAAAGATCATCTTCCATCTTTATGTGGTTTCTTTGTTTAAGAACTGACATTGATTGGCTTTGCTGTTGGAGTCACTGCAAGTTCCACATCTGGTAACCATACCCGACCTGACACAGGTCTCCTAATTCATCCGTGCCTCCACTTGGGTTTTCCTTTGATGTGCTTCCCAATCCAATTCCCTTTAAGGCTCAGTAGAAGAGCCCCAAATCTATGAAGTCTCCTAGGCAATCCCTGCCCACCGTAGTGGGCCCTTCACTGTGAACTCCACATACCTATGAACTCCTCCCAAGGCAAAGCTCATTTTGCCATCTGTGGTGTCTACCGTTATTTTCTTGTTATCTCACATCATAGCAATAACAGAAACAATCATTTCTAAGATGTGTTCAACACCTTGTGCCAGGCACTGTTAAGTACTTGATGTGTGCTAACTTATTTAATTCTCACGACAGCTGAAATTGTAGATTAGCCACATTTCACTGATCAGAAAACATGGATGGGCACAGAGAGGTCAAATATCTTGGTGGAAGTAGCATAGTTTTAAAATGGCAGAGTCAAAATTTGAACCCAGCTAGTCTGTGCACAAAGGCCTTGTATCATCTTATCAGGAGATCCCTCAGGAAACTGTGGGTTTGTCTCAGGGACCTAGTCTCTTTTTACCTAGCATTTTTTCTTCTCTATTGCCTACTTCTGTTCCCTCTTTCTGTTCAATGACTAGGTAACATCCATAGGAACTGGAGAAAAACTGTGTACCTGTGATAGTTCATAAATGTTCCTGATGAAATGAATAAAAAATGGATGATGATTTGAATTTCAAAAACCCAGTTGCTGCTTTGTTTGCAGCGAGGTTATTTTAGCTGTCCTGAAATGCGCAGGGACTGAGAAGGAGCAAAGTCAATGCACGAAAGTAGACAGCTTTCTCTGTCTACTCTTCACAGGTTTTGGTTAGGGAACTCAGCCTTTGAGAAGGTGATCACTGGCAGTCACCACTAGGCAGCTCTCCCAGGTCAAGATTTCATTTTCTCCATTTTTCCAGTAGGACTGAAGAATTGAAGACTTTCTGTTGGCAGTCATACACTAAAATCAAGATAGGTTTCAATTCTCTCATGCAAAGTATTTCAAATCTTTGCGAGCATAAGCGTCACTTGTCTCTCCATCCCCAGTCTGATTTAGCAGGTAATGGGTAGGGTGAAGAAAATTGACTATTTAACCTGCTCATCCCTAGATGTGAGGTCATTTTTTGAGAGACACTGGTTTTTAACTGTTTCCTGAATCTTTATTGTGATTATCTAGAATTTTCAGGGGATATCTTTGCAAAGTGCTGGTTCCAGAACTCTTGTCACCTACCTCCTCTCTATTGTCCAGTTAGGATTCACAACTTTTTTTGAGAATGACCTTTGCTTTGAGCCCTTCAATCATTGGAGAAAATGGAGGAAAAACACACCGAAAGCAATAAAACCTACGAGAAGTTCCCCAGTGGTGAACTACCCTTGGCCTTCTCAGATTTGACAAGGAACAAAGAGCTGGCTGCCAAGTCATGGAGCCTGGATTTCAATAAGGCAAATGCTTGAGTCACGCCAAGAACTGAATCCCACAGCCTCAGCTTTTCCTGGTTGGAAAAGTCATGCACTCACTCTAAGCCTCAGTTTCTTATGCTGTGAATAGTAATGTGCCGAGGCACAGCAAATGCTTGTGCAGTCTCTGGCCAGTGGTGTATACCTATGTGTCCAGCTGGCCTGGGGGTCACAGGGGGCCAGCTTTGCACTCCTGAGTCCTCACGTCATCCCAGTTTTGGGACCTGTGAGGCTCCAGAACTTGCCTCTTCTCTTAAACTTTGGATGTTGAGGAGAACTCATGAGAAAAACATAGATCCTTCCAGGGGTTCCTGATGCTTAACTAAACATTTTCTTCAGATACAATAACAGAGCCTCCAACTGGGCTTCCCTCAGCACATCCTTGCAAAAGTACTCAGATGAGTGTCTGAGCAACAAAGCCTAGCTCCATCCAGGGGGAATTTCCTGATGGCCAAGCTTCAGTAGGAAGACACAAGGTCACTAATTTCAGGAAACACCCCACCTGTCTGACATGATGACTTTACAAATAACTATGGGGGTGGAAGTGGTGGCCTACAATGGGAGTGGACAATCAGTCAGTAATGAGAGGTGGCATTTTATGTGTAGAAAAGAAAATCCCCCATGGAACCTGATGACAAACAAGGCGGTCCTCAAAGATGCCAGCTATTGTTGCCAGATCTCACCTCTCCTTGTCAAGGCCTTTTATTCATTTTTCTTTGTCTTGATCTAAAATCCAAGACTTAACATCTTTGTGTCTATGTTAAATAATTGTCTCAGCCCTGTTGGAATGTCTCTTCACATTGGTATATTAACATAGGTTTATTTTGTACTAGAATAGTAAAACTACCTACCAAATCTTAGGTACTTGCTCTGTGCTAGTCCCTGTGCAAAGGCATACATGTATGATAACATTCAATCCTCACAAGAAACAGATGAAGGAGTTACTATTCATTCTGATATTATGTAGAGGAAAAAAGTTAAGGAGATGAGGAAATGCAACTAAGTTTTCAAAGCTGGTGAGGGTCAGAGCCTGGCTTCAGACTCAGGGCCAAGGCCAAAGCTGGGAGTCTACAGCCTTGCTGTTCAAAGTCCAATCTTTGGAGCAGGGACAAGGGGGAGGAGCCCACCCCAGAGTTGAAACCTGCATTTTAAGAAGGGGATGCATGTGCACAGTGACGTTTGAGAAGCTGTATCATCAAATTTCAAAAGCCCATCACCCCATATTTGGCACCCATGTTCATTTGCAGCATTGTTCATAATAACTGAGAGGTGAAAGCAACCCAAGCGTCCATTGATAAATAAATGAATAATGCGGGATATACATACAATAGATCATTATTCAAAGGAAGGAAATTCTGACACATACTACCGCATAGATACACTTTTAGGACATTATACAAAGTGAAATAAGCTAGTCATGAAAAGACAAATATTGTGTGATTCCACTTATACATAGTACTTAAAGTTGTCAAAATCAGAGAGACAGGAAGTAGAATGGTAGTTGCCAGGTGCCAGGAGAGGAGGAATGGAGAACTGCTATGTAATAGGTATAGATTTTCAGTTTGCAAGAAGAAAATTTCTGCAGATTGATTGCACAACTAATGAATGTATTTGACACACTGAACTGTAGAGTTAAAAATGGCCAAGATGGTAAATTTTATGTGTATTTACTATAATTTTTTTTTAAAGCTCATCGCCATGTGCTGCTTTTAAACTGGTAGAAGTTAACCGTGGGACCTGGGTGGCAGATTAGAGCCATATAAGCTGATAAGGCAGGTTTAAGTGCACTTCTCCAATGGGGGTCTTTGGCCTTTGGGCTGTACAAAGATATTATATCTTGAAGGCAGATCCAGGGAAAAAAAGCGAGGCCCTTTGGGGTGGTGGTGGGGCCTTCCAGGAGAGTAAAATTTGGATTCTCCTAGCATCCCTAGGAAGTCAGCAGCTTATCCATGACCGGCCGTGCCACCAGGCAGATAGAAGGGCTCCATTAGGGCCACTGAGATGAGGACCAACCTGGTTCAGTAGGAGGGCATGGCTGCAGCCATGAACATGAGGAAATTCTAGAACAGAGGTAACACTAACCCATTGCTGACATCACCTCATGTTCTGTCTTTCTCCCCACAGGCCTGGGGTAACTGGAGCTCTGCACTGACCCTGCGATTCCACAGGAAACATAAACATTTTTCTCTATTTATATGAATAAGCCACTGCACATGACTGTACGGATTATACCCTGCACTCTGGAGAAGAGACATAAAATATACCTCCCAAGTCATGAGAGATATAAAGAAAAAGATAAAGAAAACCTAAGTTAAACAATGAAAGACTCAAACAAAAAATAGGAAGTTATAAAGTCATAAAACAAAATCCTGAAAGTAAGATCAAGCATTTTAAATGACATTAAATGTTAATAAATTATATTACACAAAGTCAGATTTACTCAGATTTGATTTAAAAGAAAAAAATCTTTAAATACATGTTGTTTATAAAAGAAGCATCAAAGCAACATGATATATTAAGGTCTAAACAAAAAATAAAGGACAAAGATCAGACAAACATAAATATGAAAACAGAATTGACAATTGGAATAGAAGGCAAAGAATTATCATTTAAAAGTACCAAGCAGGGAAAAAAAAGAAATGTTTTACAATATTAAAATCTGCCAATGAAGAGATAGATATAGATATAGATATATAACACTAGTAACAGCATAAATAAAGTAACACTAAATAACTTTTTAAAAAATCAGTAGGAAAAAATACAGTAAGAACTAATAATAGCAAACAGTGCTGTAATGTTTAATATGTGCCATGCACAGTTTTAAGATATTTTATAAATATTAACTAATTTAATTCTCATAGTAATCATAGGAAATCAGTACTATTATTATCGTTGTTTTACAGAGGAAGACACCTAGACACAGAGACAATTACATCAGTCTCCCAAGATTCCCTAACCTCTAACACACTCTGTCTTTGGTGCATGTTAAGTGGAGTAAGCTAAGGAAGGAACAATCCAATAATTCTTACAAAAATAAAGGAGTACTTATTACCCTTTTTGTTAAGCTAAACTCCCATTAACTTTCCAGAGACAAAACAACTTGGATAATCTGTCAGTGAAAAGCTTAGGTGACAGCAATGGCCCCTTTAGATATATCTATTTGTGATTGTTGCAAGTACACATAACAGATTAATGCTTTGTGAAATGTGTTCTGACCTGACGCTCTAATTAAAATGGATCCTTCAAGAACACGTGCCTTCTCAGTCCTCTAAATCTGCATAAAGTCATTGTCATCAGTTTCACAGGGGTGCAGCTTTGGGTGTAGAGATGGCAATTCAATTATGGGAGGAAGCCTGAGGGATGTTCACTTGATACTATCACCACCGATTTCTGAGTATGGTCAATTGTAGCCCAGTAGAAACGCTAATATCCATTTATGTTCACCACCCCCATCCACATTTGCAACAGTTTCTCAAAGGCTGTCAAAAAATTTTTGAAAACAATTTTTATCTGTGACGTTCCATGAAATCAGAAAAATTTGACAAGGAAAAATATAACAGATGTGGATTTACTCACCAAAGGATGAACAGACTCTAAATTCAAGCTCAATGTAACTTGGGAAGAACAAATCACAATGATTGCAAAAGACATCATGGTTCTCCTAGGGGATTTCATTTCTTCAAGTTTGAGTGGCTTTGCCTGGAATGGAAATGTAATGGTTTAGAGATACAGCAATTTATTTACAAAACATGGAAAGAACTCCCAAATCCTGTCTCGAGGGTCATACTGCAAAAGGACCTTTTCAATAGAGGAGAGAAAAGAAGGAGCAACTCTACAGAACAGTGTCTGCTCCAGACCCTTGGGAAATGTCAAGAAGGATGAGGATTGGGGAGGATGGTTGATGATACCTGTAAATAGGACAAAGGTGAAAGACATTTGGGTACATTTCTATATACATAGAGAAGGAGAGAGAGAAGGGATGAGAAAAGAGAAAGACGAGACGAGAAGTGAGAAAAAAGGAAACACTCTGATAAGAAATACTTAACATTGTGATTTAGTACACATAATATGTGAATAAAATGTTCAGAGAACAAGACTTATCTTTTCTACATGCAACACACTCTGATATTTTCAATTCTAACATACCTTGTCTTAACCTATTTTTCTTTTAATCCTGATAGCAGCTCATTAAATTGACTTCATGACCCATTTTAATGGGTTATGACTGATAAGTATGGAAAATCCTGAATTTAAGTCATAAAATTATAGGTTGTATTTCATAATTTGGTCATATTATAATATGCAATATAGAATATTATATCATAACATATCCCATCCTATATATTGACTTTTGACAGCCCTCTTTTTATAATGATGGTGATGAAAACAAAGATTTTGGTGGCCAGATTACTCATGAGGCATTTAAAAAGAAGAGTATCTGATGAAAGAATCCGACCCTCATGGGTCTGAGAACCAGGACAAACTACTTTGGGCAGATTCCTTTTCTTACTGACTTTTCTATGTCCTTGTATTGTTCTGGAAGGAGCACTAGACTAAAAGACAGAGATAAGGATTAGGATTCAGGATTACTATAAACTAACTGTGCTTCTTTGAGTAAGTCACTTATCTTTGCTGAGTCCAAGTTCCCCATCTGTGAGGCAGGAATAATTATTCCTCCTCTAATTCTCTCACAGACTTTTCGGAGACTCATGCAATTAAAAACCATGAAGATCTCCAGGGATGCAGTCTGCAGTGGTTTTCACCTTGATTTCTAGTGGAATCTGGAGGGCAACCATCAGGAAGGGCAGGCCTTGGCCCAGGCATTGCAGGGAGTGCCACGGGATTGTGGCCAGGTAACACACAGAGGCTAGCCAAGACTTACATGCCAGGGGGAATTGTGTTTCAATCACCAGTTGTTGGCCGCCTCCTTTTCCTCTTCAACAGTAATAAAGACGGAAGCATAAGGCTCTGGAAAACTGACCCAATTGGCAAGTCTGGCAATCAAATACATTTTTAAAATTCTGCAACTCGATGGCTTTTCAAAAATGCTTTGCAATTTAGGTTACAGGAATAGAATGATTTATAAACCAAATATGTGCTGCTGTGCGAAATCAATAGCAACTCATTGCTTAGTTCTTATTAGGTGTGGGGGGGTTTTTCTTCCTTTGTTGAAAGGGAGTGGGTCTTTGTGGTATTGGGCAGGCCGATTAGCTTGGTGAAGCAACCGTTTTGGGGACAAATCGAGCATTTAGGAGGCAACTTAATCTTTCCAGGCTCAAATTTAGTGCTCTATACTAGCTGATTCCCTATTGAGGCAGTTAATCAGATTTAGTAACTGAACCAGCCTCCCTTAGTATGTGACACCCAAGGAGGGACTCAGATATTAGAAGGACCAAAGCTGACTTCATATCCTTCCATCATTGCCCAATGTTGGTCTTTTTTGTCAAGTTAGCAAGAATTATAATGTCTCCAAAAGGTTATTTATGGTCCTTTAATATAGACCACCAGCCTCTATTGTCCCCTTCTTCCCCCAGATTACTCCACAGCAGTTCTTTATTAAATCAACATTCTATTCTCTATTGACACATTTATTGACAACAAAATCACAAGTCAATAGAACAGAGATGTAGGAAGGACCCCACTCTGGGAGGGGTTATTTAGATATAGAATAATGATAGTTGCTATGTACAGTCATCAGTTACACAAGGATGAGGGATTCTCCACTTGTAATAAGAGAGGAGAGGTAGTCTCAAAATATTTCACAACCAGTATGTCACGAACCTGACCAATTGGAACAGTGCTATCAGCCAAAGATCAGTTCAGCTTCTGAGGTGGCTATTCATTTGGGGAGAGACCTGAGACAAGCTTTTCTCACCTACATCATAACCCTCCAGCTCACATTTTTCTTGTCTATGAGGAAGCCATGAACCTGTTTAACTTGGGTAACAGAGGAAAAAATCCAAATGCATCCAGTTACAAGCACGGAGCATTTATTTCACATTCAAGACAACATGTCTTCAGTGGGGCTCCCTTTATTATAAATCCCTTAGCAGTTCATATTTCTTTCAAATTCCTGGAGTAAAGGGCAGACAACAACTAAGAGACACAAAAACAGGGGCAGAGAGACAAAGAAAATAATCTGATAACATTCCCAATTTCTTTCTCTTTTAAAAATATAAATCCTGAATACTCTGCACTAAAACTCACCAATCTGTATAAGCCAGCTATATCTTAGAAAAAGCTGGGAAATATGATCTCATGCCCAATACTAACCCTTTGGTGATGAGCAACTTCCTGGTCTCCTCTGACTCTATTTTCCTTACTGTGAAGTTAGAATTGAGAAAGAGGGAAACAAGCACCCTGACATCATATGCCAGGAATAAGTCATTGGATTCTCAGCAGCACTACATTTGGAGGGTGAGAGTCTGAGTTCCTTGAAGTAGTCTCTAAGGACATTTTCCTGCAGAGCGATTATGCATCAGGAGCCTCATTGTGAAAAGGGCTCAAAATGCATCAGGGAATGGTTTCCCAAGTTTTAGAAACAACTGATGCTAAGATCAGCTGCTTTCCTGGAAACCCTTCATCAGCCTTGACTTGCCAGAATTTCAGTAGGAAGGGGAATAAATGGGCCTTTGTACATTGTAAGTTCAAAGCATGTTCACAAAATGACCACATCTGTGAGGTCCAATGACCCAATGTCATCAAATTGTGATTCCAAGCTCTTTCTAAATAGGTAGTAGTGGGATTCTTGCTGGAAAAGATTTATTTCTTAAGCTCTACACAGCTCTGCCTTCTGAGCTCTCTGATATTCCCAGCCCTCTCCCCTGGGGAGCATAGCCTTGATACTCTTCTTAGCAACTCTTGGGGAGTAAAAAAGGTAAGAAGTAAAAGCGAGCCTGTATTTGATCAGCCCCTGCCCAGGTGCCTCCTCCTTCCTCCAGTCCAGGGCTCTGCTCCTGGCTTTAGCCTGGTACACAGACCCTCTCCTAGCATCACCAGGTACCACCACCCTCAAAGGAAGTTCCCTGAAGTATTTATGCATCATCAGCTTCAGTGGTCTGAGCATCAGAATCATCACATGGGTTGTTTCTTTTTTCTGTTTATTTGTTTGTTGCATTGATATTATCCCAGATCGAACGAATCAAAGTTTCTAGGGGTGGTAGCTAAGAGTCTGTAGGCATCTCAGTTGCTTTTGATGTACAGCATGATTTGAGGTTTCCAGATCCATATTTTAAGCATTTCATTGCTCTTTCCACATTCCCCTGCACACTTCTGGTACTTTCCCTCACCAGCCTGTAGCTCCTCCTCTACGAAAGAAATTATGTAGAAATAGAAACTTCAGGGGGATGTATTTAGGAGGCAATCAGTCAGTAAAGGGTGACCGATTATGGTAAATGGATTAATGGGAGTATGGACTTAGAGGCAGTCTATCAAATAGTTGTGATGCAGTTCAATCACCTCGGCTGTTATTTGAGGTCGTGTTATATGTCTCATATGCTATCAAATATGTTGTGTACTTATGGATCAATAAATACAGATTGCTTTTTATAGGCCCCAAATTGTGCATTCACAAATTGAAATGAGTTGGTTTTTGCCCCCAAGAAGTTCTCAATCTCATTGGGAAAGCACAAAACATGCAATTAAAATAATATAGGCGAAAGAAAAACATAAGTTTAAAAGGCACTATTTACTAAATGTCTACTATGTGCCAAACAGTGCTATGTGCAATAAATGTTAATTCACTTACTTACCTCTCACAATAACGCTGTGAGGTAGGTATTTTAATTTTAACTCATAGATGAGAAAATGAAGTCCCAAGAAGTTACAGAATTTCCCCCAGGCCACCCAGTTAGTAGGTAGCAGAGTGAGATCCATTCCTAAGTGTCTCCAAAGTGAGCTACAGTGTGCAAGTGATTAGCTTGATGGGAATCAGGACCACAGAGGGGGGTGGTGCGAGTAGATTTGGAGTGACCAAGGTCACTGGCCAAACCTTGAAAGATAGGCAATGCTTCAATGTATAATGGAGAAAGAAAAGAGAATTTCAGGCAAAAGAGAACAGCATAAGCAGAGAGGCAGCTGTCTCTGTTTCAAAGGGAACAATGCGACCCAAAGGGTAACATTTAGTGGCCCCTGGAGCCACTTGTGAAAGTTCCCTTGAGTAGGTTGTCCTACCACTGTGACATTGGCTCAGCCTGCTCTTCAGGAGGGCATTGTTCTCCAGAACAATCACCACCATCAAAAAAGACAGAGCTATTTTAGCTCCAACTTGGAATGAGAATAAATTTGATGGCCTTAGGCTCAGGTGATTCCCTCCTTCCTATAATAAATACAGAGTAAAGAGCACCTGCTTTGAAGCAAACAAAACTGGCTCGTGTTCTGTTTCCAGCTCACCACTTAACTGTGAGTGAGACACTTAACCCCGCTGAGCCTCAGTTTCCTGACTTAAATAACCAGGGCCATAGTACCTGCTTTGCAGCATTGTTGCAAATATTAGAGATTATCCCCACGAAGCACAAAAGAGCCTAGTCAGAGTTGGAAATTGTTATGGGCTGAGTTGTGTCCCTCCAAAATTGACATGGTGAAATCCTAACCCCCAATACCTCCGAAGGTGACCTTATTTGGAAACACTGCCTTTAAAGAGGTAATTAAGCTACACTGAGTTCATTAAAGGTGGGTCCTAATCCATGATCAGTGACCTTAACAGAAGAGGAGATTAGGACTCAGACACGCAAACAGGAAGGACTATGTGAAGACACCAGAGGAAAACGACATTCACAAGCCAAGGAGAGAAGCCTCGAGAGATCAACCTGCCAATATCTTGATTTCAGAATTCTAACCTCTAGAATGTTGAGAAAATAAATTTCTGTAGTTTAAGACACACAGTCCATGGGACTTTGTTATGGCAGTCCTAGCCATATAGAAACTAATATAGAAATTTTTTAAATTACCCTTTTTTATTTTTTATTATTTAAAAAGGCTAAACATGCCTCTCTGGTCTGTTGCTCTGTATTTATTATCTATTTTTGGTGTGTTTCTATGAAAATTAAAAACATAGATCCTTGGTATATCTAAATAGAGCACAAAAACATACAGGCATAATTGGAAGGCAGTTAGAATTAACCTCTAGTTCAAGCACCCTAACCCCCTGACATACACAGACCTCTCAGTTTTTCAAATGAGAAAACTAAGGCCTAGCAAGGTCTGTGTGTCTCAAACGCAGCTGGAGGTTGAGTCAGTCAGGACTCAAAAAGTTAACCAAGGATTCTTAAAATTCGAGATAATAATATTGTCCTATAGTCAGGCAAGCCATTTATGATAGGATTGTGGAGAGTAATTATCAGCAACGATGATGATGATTATGATGATGATCCCTGTCATTTACTGGGGTACCCACTGTGCTCCAGTCACGGTGCTAAGCTCTCTCCAAGGATTACATCATTACACCCTATCACTGATCTTATGGTACCACTAAATTATCACCACTTTTCAAATATAAATAGAAAGTTAGAGGACAAATAACTTGCTAAGGCCACACAGCTGATATGTCATGGTGGCGAAATTACAAAGTAAGCAGTCTATACTACTGGGGAAGAGGTACCATTTGGTGGGATATTAGTAAGAATAAATAAAAACTTTCCCTATATGGATACTACACCAAACAACTGGAAACATGAGTTCTAGCCTCACTTTGCCACCTAACTGTGTGACCTAAGGCAAATCACTTTACTCTCTGAGTCTCAGTTTTCCTATTCGCAAAGCCAGGGAGTTGACTGCACTCAGTGAATTCAAAATTAGATATAGGGGTTGGCCTCTCAAGGCTCCATTACTGTTGAAAGAGTTTAACATTCCTCATAATTATGTCAAACATGATGTAACCTTACTTAGGCTTCTGAGCCTACTCATAAGTGTCTCTTGCATTTATCCAACCCATCTGTGACAACCCACCCCTGATTTACTGCACAGTTTAGGCCTTCACTGCCCCTCCTGTGTGCCATTGCAATGGCTTCCATTTTTTTTCCTCTCTGTTCCATATCTACATGAATGCAAGACTGATCTTCCAGAAGCTCTCTTCCCATGTGTTATTTCCTGTTTAGCTCCTCACTGCTTTCAGAATAAAGGCAATTGCTTTCGCTGATACTCCAGGCCTTCCATGACCTGAATTTTATTTTTCAGAGCTGGTATATTTAATAAGCATCTATCTTTAAGATGATTGCCTTTTCATAACTTAAAACAGTGTAAGAGATTTTTCAGTATTCATACAAAAGTAAAAATTAAAAAAAAAACCCTCATATTTGAGAATTAATCAAGGTGGCAGTTGGAGGGAATAATTATTACTGTCAAACAATTTTTCAGTATTTGGCAAAACCAAAATAATTCTGCCATTTACTTGATTTGTTAATCTTCTCTTAGCCATAGTATAATCACTGCATAGTCAAATTCTATCTACCCTTCAATGCCCAAGCAAAAGACCATTTCCAAGTGAGAGGTTCCCTGATCTGTTCAACTATAAACAGTCCCCACTTCCTCTGAGCACCCACACTGAACCTAGGCCTTTAGCCCTCCTCCTTGTATTATATTTATTATTGTAAGTATTGCATGAAGCAAATCTGCTTATCCCCTCGCCCACGTATTCATTTGTGTAGTCATTCACTGGAAAAACATTTATTAAGTCCTGCTAAGTGCCGAGGTGCTCTGCCAGGTACAGGGGAAATAGCAAAGAAGGAAGAGAATGGATCCTGTCTCCATGGAGCAGAGCCTAATGGAGTAGATGGGCGTTATTAAAGAATAATCATAATACTAATATTCGTTGAACATTTACCATGTGCCAGGTACTGATCTGAGCACTGACTGTATCAAATCCTTTAATCCTCACAATAATTCTATGAAGTGGTTCTAGGGTATCTAATTAATAGTATGATATCAAATTAACTGAGCCACAGAGTGCTTAAATAATTTGCCCAAAATCACACAGCTGGTAAGTGACAGAGCCTGAATTTGAACCTAGAAAGTTTAACTCCAGAGATCATCATTTTAACCACTGTGCTGAACTATAATAAAGCCTATTAAGAGAAGAATCCTAGTCTTCAGAATTTGTGAATGGTGTCCCAGGAGTATTTAATTGAGCTGAAATCTGAAGCATGATTCCAAGATAGCTAAAAACTAGAGAAGGTTGAAAGGGGAGAGGAAGAAGTTCCAGGCAGAAAGAGCGCAGGTGAAGGCCCTGAGGTGGGAAAGCACATGGCACATTCAAGAAGCTTCAAGAAGGCCAGAGTGGCTGGAACACCAAAAGGAAGTACAAAATGGTTTGAGATGGGGCTGATAAGGTGAGCAGGAGCCACACAGGTAAGCCCTGTAATTACAACCACAATTACAGGAGTGGATAAGATTGATTAGGAAGACAGTAGAAAGAATAGAGAAGACCTAGGCCCAAGTCCCACAGAACAATAATGATCAAAAGTCCAGTCAAGAAAGACAATTGAGCCAAGATGTTTGAGAATGAGATACCAGAGAGCCAGGAGGGAAACAAGACCAGAAGAATCTGGAACCAGGGAAGGTCAAGTTTCAAGAAGCAGAGTGTGGTCAACTATGTTTAACAGTGCAAAGAGGTCTGTTAAGGGGAGGACTGAGAGTGCCTGTGGACTTTGGAAACATGATATGTTCTTAGCAGGGGCATCTCTTTGAGGGGTGATGGGGGAGAATGTCATATTGGAAAAAGTTAGAGGGTGTGGGAAATGAAAACCTGGAGATGGTGAGCACCAAAAACTCAAGAAATTTGTTTGCAAAGTGAAAGAGAGACAATGGAGATTCTTCCCATATGTGAGCTGCTCAGCTTTCGTATCACACATAGAAGGTGATGTTACACACATGGCTTTCTTTTTAAGAAATGAACTAATTGTATTTTATGCCAGGACAATATCAAAGGAAGCTAGGTCTCTTACTAAACCTTGGCCTGTGGCTGTGTCCTTTGAAAGAAGCCAAGGGCATCTTTCTCTATATCCTGCTCTCCTTGTTCTGAGGTATAGACTATATACTCAAGTGGCTATATTTTAAACATGTACTTCTCATCAAAATAGACTAGGGGAGAGCCTGAAAATAGATATGCATATATACCATTCTACTCCTAGAGAATAATCCAAGGCAAAGTTCCTTTTGATGGCAAATGATGGACTGATACCAAATGTCAAATGACTTTCATTGCAGATTTTATTGTGATTATTACTCTTTGCTCATCTCCATGAGACACAGGGTTGCAATAAAGATGGATGCCGTTAATAACCATCTCCTGAATTGTGGAAGTACGCATTGAAAATCCTCCAGTGTAACTTTAAGAGCCTGTCTTCAGAAACCTGTATTTTCAACAGCAGAGGTGATAAGACTTATCTTTGCTTATCTTATTTAATTAGATGATACATTCCTCTCACACGCAGAACTGTAAGCTAAATATTTATTTAACACAAACACGAAACACAATACCAATTAAAGATCTGCTTGAATTTTTTTTAAATTTAATTTTCCTCTGCCTTGAAATAAATCCTGCAGCAGCATTGTGTCAGGGTGGCTTGGTACTATCAGATTATAGAAGAACGTTTGTTTGTACACAATGGGGTCAAGTTTTCCAAAACACACTGCACATGTGTGCAGCGTTGATAACCTTTTATCCTTCTTTCCTTGTTGTAAATCGCTGGAGGATTTCAACCTTTAAGCAAGAGATTGCCATCTTTATGAAAACATTAAGTTCCTAACTCTGCTGTTATCTCATCTATCTTACTGCTTTCGATTACCACATAGAGGGTCTCCCTAAGCCCTGGTGAAACAATGCCAGAAGTACATTCCAGCTGCCGTGGAGAGTAGCCCTGTGCTTGGCTGCAGTGCTGTAGAGAGCATCAGAGGGCTTGGGTGTGAGTCCAAGCTTTACAGTTCTATGGTTCTACCTTTTATTCGGTGAGATTCAAAACAATACTGGAGTATTTTCATAATAATCAGAATGGACCAATCGGGGTCATCTCTGTGCAGGAGCAGAGACCTGGGGGCTCTCGTTACTGAATAGCAAGGAGGTCTGTGGGGGGAGGGGTGTCCAAAGTGAGGGGCTGGGTGGCTAAAGCAGAGGTGTGGGGAGCACTCTGGTCATTCCTGGAGCTCAGGGCAGCAGTTATTTGCCTCATGGTTTAAAATGTTCCAGCAATTTAATAATTGGCAGGGCCATCTTAGCCTTCTGTGTTTCCTCCTTTCACAGTTCTCATCCACTCCATCCCCCTGAGACTGGGCATGCTGTCTTTGGCCAGTGGCTTCACTTCTCTGAGATTTTCATTGCCCTCTCTAGGGAGTTTGTTCAACTTTAAGAACGATATGCATACGCTACTCAAAATGAAAAAAGCTCTATTCTTTTCCCGCGGAATACAGTACCCTGAGAAGTCATGGCCATTCCAAGGTTTCCTTAATCTGGACAGCATGACTTTAATCCTCACCTCATTACTAAAAGTATTTTATAAAGGCAAACCCAGTGACGTTCTTCACTAGCCTTCATCCTCCCTGGTTTCTTGTCGGTTTCTGACGCCATTTAGAGCCTCCTCCTGTGTGGCGCCCCCCTGCCCCTCTCTTGAGTCTCTCCTTGCTCCAGGTTTCGCTCTCTGCCCTCCTCCTCTGTAATTCCATCGCCCTCCTTCCACCACCGCCTCACTGTGGACCTGCCAAAAACTCCCCTAGGTCTCTGGCTTATCTCTCTTGACACCCTTTTTCTTAGGGAGCTTGTCCACTTCAATCATTTTAATTATCAATTTATGTGACAATTTCCAAAACTTTATTTCACTCTGCTCTCTTTGCTAAATATTAGGAGCTTCTCTCCAACTGTACTACGTCTAACTGGGCCTAAATTCAATTCAACTAACACCAAACGTGTCTTCTTCTCTCCCACTGCTATCTCCTAACTCACCTCTTCCCATATTCACCAACACTGCCTTTACTCTCCAGTCTCCCAGCTCACAACTCACAGGCATTCTTGGACACAAGAATCAAGGACATGAGTGGGAGCAGTAAGTCAGTCACTAAATCTTGTTCATGACTCCATTGCTTGACGGTTTCTTTTCCTTGGCCACCACATTGGTTTGGACAGTATCATGACACGCCTGAATGATTGCAGTAATCTCCTCAATGGGCCCCTCCCTCCTTCCTTCCCAGCCCGATAACCCAACATATCACCAAATGATTAATTTTTCTAGAACACTATTTTGCATAGAATGCTACTATACTGCAATAAATACTTTAAACCTTCTCAAATGCTCAGAGAATATTTGCGCTAATTCACCCAGCCAGCATGATCACAACAATCTAATACAAACCCAGCTCTCTCACGTTTTGCTCCCATAACACTTGGATATAGAGTTTTTATTGTACCTTCTTTTGCAGAATGTGTCATAAATATTCGCAAAAAGTATTAGTTGAATGGATTGCTACCTCTCGGCTTCTTTACACCATTTTGGCAACTGAAACACCCCATTTCTCCTGTGAGCTTCGCTCATCATTTCAGGTCCTGCTTATTCACTTAGTAATAACAGTTTCTATAATTTATTAAGCCCTGGCTATGTGCCAGACATTAGGTTAAGCACTCTGCATGCTCTAAGCTTATTTAATCCTTACGATTCTATACTGTTAGAGCCATTTTCAGATGAAGAATCTAAGGCTTGGGTAAATTAAATAATACACCCAAGTCACACAGTAACTGAGTCTGCTGTCAAAGTCTGAACTCTTAGCTTTTATAGCATGCTGCCTCTTTTCTTGTCTTCCTTAGAGATACAACTTTCTCCTGAATGCACTGCCTTTCTCTCCTCAGGTACTCCTCTGGCCCTGCCACGTGGGTCTTTTTGTAGTACTGTTGTGGTTTTTGTAGCATAGTATGGTAATTAGTTGTATAGCTTCATAAGTCAGACTATCTGCGCTGGAATCCTGACTCTACTACTTGCCAGCTTTGTGCGTCTCAGGCAACTTGCTTTAAATTATGTGTCCCCTCATCTAAAAAATAGGGATTATAATAGCATCTGAGGTGTAGGATGATTGGAATAACTAAATGAGTTAATAATCTTTGTAAAACACTGAGTTTAATATTTGGCACACAGTAAGCACTCAATAATTATTATGTGTTATTAAAACTTTCAAAGCCTGTGTCTTGCCTCACATTAAGAACATAAGCTAATTAAAGAAAGGGTTTCTTTGCCTTTTTAATTTTATAGCCCTTAGCAAATCTCTCCAGTGCATGTGTCTCCACCAAGCTGTGATTTTGAAGGTTTCACTGTTATGAATACTTTTTAGGAAATAGGCAAGGTTCTAATTATTTTAACCATCATGACCAGAGTCATACAATGTGAGCTGAAATGCTGACCTGGCAAATAATTGGTGAATTCATAGTGTATCCACAGCCAACACAGATATTTAACTCAACAAACCTTTCTTGCAACACTTATTCTGTGCCAAAACTCACAGGCACAGAAGGAAAGAAGCTGAGAGAGCCCCTCCTGGTGGTCTCTAGAGAGGAGGCAAAGAATGTACCTACAAACCATACCAACTTGAATTACCAGGAAATGTCAGGGTGGAAGATTCTAGGGACACATTTTAAAATTTAAAAACAGCCCTGATTTATTGTCTATCCATATTTAGATCAATCCAGAAAGTGATGGATCAGCAAAGGATAATTAGTATTTCTTCCCTTTTTTTTGGAATTGGGACAAAACATGTTAAAGTGACATTGAGTAAAATGTATAACCTCCCATAGTTATTTGGCACGAGAAGAGCACATCCTGTTTACCTAGAACATTTAATCAGCTTTTGTAAAATCTGCAAGTGACAGGAGCCAATGTATCTGCAGTGAAGTCAGTGGGGTTGTTCCGATTTAAACTCGAAAGGCGGTGCCACAGTCGGGGAGCTGGAAAACTCCTTTTTATTCTCACATGCAGATGAGAGATGTGTCTGCTTCTCTCATAAATAGCAGCAGCCAAAATAGAATCCCAGTGTGTGATGCTCACAGCTGCTGGCACTTCTGGCCCCAACTTCTAGGCTACAAAAGTGAGGGTTGCTTCTACTTCTCAGTTTAGCCGTCTTATCTCCTACAGTTAGGACTCAGTGGTTGCAACCCTAGCTGCAGAAAAGAATCCCTTCAGAGATTTTTTTAAAAATTAATGATTCCATGCCCAGACTCTTTCTCTAGAAATTCTGATTCAATTGCTCCAGGAAGTTTTTGTTGTAATTTTGGTTAAGTTCCTGGGAGGATGCTAATTGACAGTAGGTGTTAGAATCTGCTAAAATCTGGACCAGGCAATAGCTTGATTTAGCTACAGATTTATAGCAAAAGTGGGAGTCTGTGCTGCTACAAAGTTTCCAGAATCCAGCCGATGACATAAATTCTCTATTCCACGTGACTTTTAACCTCACATCACTGACCAAGAACAGGACTGGAAAACCAGAGAGCTGGGTTTCTTTTCATCTCAGTGCCCCAGAAAGGTTCCTTGTGTAATGCTGGATAAACAACTTAACCTCTGAACCTCTCATTTTTGTATTCCATAAAATGGGAATATGATACCTGCTTCATCTGTGATATGGCAAAAGAAGAGAAAGTCTCTGCCTGGAGTTAGCACTATGTGGTTGGGTGAAGTAATTAATCACACTAGGCAGGGATCCAGAGAAGCATTAAGGCAGGCAAATTTAACAGGATGGTCAAGAAAGCACTACAGGTTGTTCAAATCAGCAGGGCCAAGTGGCCCTTGAGTTTGAGATGGAGAAATCTTGGAAAGGACAAAAACAACAACAACAACAAAAAACAAACAAAAAAAACAAATAGCATTTGAAAATGTTCTGTAATTATTCTTATGTTTAACATTGCTCATGTGTATGTTTTTCCCAAATCCCTTTCTATGAGCAATATTGACTTGTTCATGATCTTTTCTTATTATCTTGTCTCATAACAATGTATGGGGAAAAAATAAAAGGCCACCTTTTTACAGAAGGCAAACAAGACAGAAAATAAATCCATCTGTTAAATATATTTATTATCCATTAAATGAAGAGACAATTTCTCTCACACTCACCTCATCTCCCCAGGGCCAATCACTGAATCTAGTGAGCTATCTATCTATCTATCTATCTATCTATCTATTGTCTATCTATCCATCCAGTTAATTTTCTTTTCTTTTTTCCTCTTTATTTCTTCAAAAACAAGGCTGCTTTTGATGGTCATCAGGAGAGAAGCCCAGATGTCAAACTGGAAAATCTAGAGTTTAATCTGTGGGAAGTTGTTATTAATATCAACAATTGCCAAAACCAAAACCAACACAAGAAATAATAACAGTGAAAATGAGTAGAACTCTTTCAGACATTTCTAAGACTTAAAAAAGCTGTTCACACTCCCCATGTATTATTGTATCCTCCAGCGAGAGGAAGGTGTTGTTAAGATTCATGATCATGAATCTGATCATGAGAATTTATTGTACTCCCATGTGCCCTGGATTGTCCTAAGAGCTAGAAAGAGAGAAAATAAGTCATTTAACTGATAAAATACACAGAAAACTATTGATGGTCTAATTTGGGATAGGGGAAAATACAAGGCATAAGGGGGGAGGGGTTGGTTTCGGGGCTTGAAACCCTGTTTGAGATATTCTGTTATAGTACAAATACTTTCATGTATTACTTGTGTCATTCAAAAATGAAAGACCAAAAACATTAGCCTTTTATAAAAGGAAAACTTGAGCTGCAATGTTGGCATGACCTGGCTTTCTACAACGTATAAGAAAACATGGATTAAGCCAGCCACACATCATAGAGCTTTTCCTCCCTTCTAAAGTGCTCAAGCCAGTCTGCCCAGCTCTTAATCCCAGCACTCTGCCTGACTTCCTTTCCAATGCTGATCGTAAACTCCTTTTCCCTCAGTCAGTGGGTGGGAGGTGGCAGCTTACATTTTATGTTTCAGAGATCATCCCTTGCCTCAAGGACTGAACTTTCTCCTGTCTCCTCCTGCTATACATGTGCACAGGTTCCTCTCTTCATCTGTACACCCACAACATGGCTTCCTGGCCATAGAAACACTCACGGAGTCATTCATGAAAGTGCTGGTATTTATGGTATTTTCTGGTTCAGAGGTGGGAAAACGCATTCAAAAAGAAAAGAAACAAAACAAAAGAAGAGGAAAGGAGAGGAGAGGAGAGAAGAGGAGAAAAGAGGAAAGGAGAGGAGAGAAGAGCAGAGAAGAGCAGAGGAGAGGAGAGGAGAGGAGAGGAGAGGAGAGGAGAGGAGAGAGAGGAGAGGAGAGGAGAGGAGAGGAAAAGAAAGGAAAAAAAATTTATTGTAGAGAAAACCCTTAAAGTATCCCAGCTAGTGGCCTGATACTCAATCTCCCTAAACACAATCTCAACTTAACCAACAGGCTGTAAAGTGCTCTTTACCACACATGCTTTATGCTCCCAACATACATGCTACAGCTATACATAATAAAGAAAACCAGGCAAAGAGGATCATAACTGGAAGAAGCCTTAGAAGGAGTGTCAAAGTGACTGAGGCATCCCTGAGGTCTTGGTACACATAGAGACAGACCACAGGAAGAGAAATGCCTGTTACCTGTCCAGTACTGCAGTCCCCAGGCCGACTCCTGCTCTGACCAGACTCCTAAAACCTTCCAGGTTTCCACTACGAGGTCATTTGCCCTGTGGCCTCCTCCAAGGCCTCACGCCCAGTGAAAGGAGAGCCAAGCAGGACTCATTGTGAGGCTCAAGCAGGACTGGCAGCTCCGCACCAAGCTCAGCCTCCCGCTGACCAGTGCCTCTCTGCCGTGGCACTTGGAGCCTCACAGAGCCATGACTGAGAGCTGGCTGCGGTTTGAAAAACAAAAAGTGATTTCCTGGTTCTCTTCCCCGGATGGCGTGTGCGATTTCCCTCACGCCCATGGGAAGTCCTTCGGATCCTTCTTATCTGGAAACCTCTCCACTGAGTGGCTGGACTTGTTTGGCCAATGCCCCTAGTTCTTGCTTTCCTTTCTCCAAAGAAAAAATTAGAAAAATGAAACCAGAGCAAACCCCAAACAGGTTAGAGCTAATGACCGGTGTAGGATGCCTGGTTACACCTTCAAAATATGTCCACCAAATTAGACTGTGAATTCCGAGGGGAAGGAAAATTAAGATTATCGATGAGTTCCTTATCTCTAGCAGTGTCGAAAGTCAGAGAATAAAAAAAATCTCCAGAGTATGAGAAGACCTATGAGATTTACTCCCAGCCCAGGGCTTTAGAGAGGGCTATAGTTTAAATACACCACTTGAAGGGACAACTAGTTCTCCCAGATTTCCAGAGATGCTCTATGAGTATTTGCAGATCAAACTATAAATTCTATGACACTTACAGTATCATCTTGTTAACACTAACATATAAAGATAAGAAATTACGTGTAAAAGGGCCAATTGGCAGGCTGCAGTCAGGTTGTGAGGTTTAAAGATGAATTATAATCAGTTTTTGAACTGGAAATTACTTATCCATCCTCATTTTGCAAGTGAGGACACTGAGGCCCAAGGGAAACTAGACTTGCCCAAGGTCAGAACACAAATGGGAAGTAATAGATTATCACCCGCTTGACCTTAAACTTTAGTGTGGGGAATGCTGTTCGATTGTCTGTCCTGGAGCCCTGTCCACAGAAAGGTTGATGCATGAGGCCTTGCCTGGAGCCCAAGAACCTGCATTGTAAGTACATGTACCAGGTGAGTCTGAAACAGATAGTCCCCAAACTGTCAAAGTAAGGATAGCAGAGTCAGACTATAGGGATTCAAACCATAATCCCATTGATTTATATTTATATAGTCTTGTACACATTATGAAACCTCACTGAGACTCAAGTTTTATTATGTGTGAAAGTGAATAATAATACTGCTGAGCTTATAGGCTCCAGTGAGATCTGACATAAGGAAGAGTTTGAGAACTGTTCATTGCTATCTGAAGACTTAGGCTCTAATCCTCAAAGCTCATATGTCTTTCCTGTTCCACACCATCTTCCTCTCTTCTTGCCTGTCTTCCCCTCTGGCCTAAGCTGTCTCTCTTAGACATGTCAATAACCACCTGTAGAACTCAGGTTTAATGACCAAAGTTACATATTTTAACAACAACAACAAAAAGGATAAAACTTTAAAATATTCCTCTTCTTCTCAGTACTGATTCTCAATTGTATTCTCCAGTTCACTGAATGCATTCATTGGGAGACAATGATGGTTGCCCACCCACAACTGACCTGCTTTGCCCTCTGCCTCTCTCTAGCTGGAGAGCTCACTCCCAGCAAGGCAGAGCTCAGGAAGTGAACTGAGATTGGTCTAAAGCACAGTGATCTCATTCTCCTTGGAGAGACATTGGGGTAAGCTTGAATATGTGGCCAGTTGTGGATGGACATTACCTCTGTTTACTGTTAGTGTCACAATAAAGGTCCTTGTCAATTAATCCAGTTCCAATTGGGTTTTTGTTATTTTTAGCTAAAAGCCGCTATAGTAAAGTTGTGAATTACTATGTAAAGTAATCTTTTGATTCTATATAAAATACTACTCTTAGCCTAAAAAAAAAAATAGGAAAAATATTTAAACACATATACATAGAGCCAAATAGCTTAAATCATTTTCTAAAATATTACAAATTAATTTCTTATGCTAAGTATTTGTGGTGTTGACTTGTTCTATAAGAAATAGACAAAGATACTTCATATTCTTTCTTATACTAAAAATCTTTACTATTAAATGTAAGTCTTGGAAAAGTACCCAGGCCTTGAAAACCCAGAGTAGCCTTGGGATTAAGAGTATGGACCTCACATCTTCCAAATAGTAAGTAGCTCCATGGCAACATAGATTATTTAGTCTTTTTTTGCATTGGTTTCCTTACATGAAAAATCAGAACAATAATAATACCTACCTCAGGGTTGTTGTGAAGATTAAATGAATTAAATACAGTGCTTGGCCCATAGTGAGCATGTGTGTTAGCTATTGTTATTTCTCAGAGATGAGATTTCTGTTGTAATAATAGTTGCATGCATGGATTTAGTGTTGTCTTTGTCTTTGCATTCTGCTAGATGTACCTCAGGTGCAGCACGAATGGGTTGGCCCTTTGAATTTGCTTTTGAAATATATCTCGTCTTCGACATAAGATTTGGTTTCTTTGGGGGTAACTTGAGTGAATTAGGATAAATATAGATGAGTGATGGCAGCTATGTTGTGGAGGAATAAAAAAATCATTGGAGGACACAGGACATTAACATGATGGTAAAGGACACAAAAAGAAATTTGCAGGCTGACAGCTTTGGGGAGTAAATGTCTGGTGGCAGACTTAGCCTACAAGTGGACAAAGGGAAGCTTGCAGACCTTGATGCTTACAAAAAGATTAACAGCGTGGCGGAACTTGATGTGGCCTCATCTTCACTAAAGAAACACCCTGCTAACAGAATAACTTTCTGGGTAAAGCTTTCTTTTTTACAGCTGCTTGTTTTTTTTCAGGCATGCTTGTGTTGGGTTGTTGGGTGCAGTTGGCTCTCTGACATGGAAAAAGGCATTGTCAAAGTGGCTGTCCCTTAGCTTCCCTGAGGAGCAATTCTTCTCTCACCCACAGTCCTGTTTGTTGCTAGGAACATTCTGTGCTTGTCGCACTCACTTACAATGAAAACAAAGACATAAAAAATGGAACCACCATATGGTCTCGGCTGTGACCCAGAATTAATTGCTGATGGACTTTGTTCTGTTGCAGCTACAGCTACATGGTCTGAGGCCCTTCCCCTGAATTCTAAGATGTTGGAGTTGGTGGCAAGTTGAACCCCATTTTTTTCAACCAGACCACAGTGGTGTAGCCAGAGTAACTACCTAGAGAGCCACGTTGTCTGTTTGTGTTAGTATGAGGTGTCTCTTAGGATTTGAGGATATAACTTCATTAGAGACAGAGCTCTTTTCTTAAACAGAAATATCAGCACTAATTAAATGCCTATTTCCCGGCATGCTCCAGGCTGTTTCACCCCTCTGTCCTTCCACCGCTTTCATCTAGCTAACTTTTAGTCACCCCTTAAGTTACAGGTGTTAATTCTTCCAAAGATCCTCCTAGCCTTCCCAGCCTGGGCCACGGATTCCTACTCCCTGGCCCCATACTACCAGGCATGTGTCTTTTTGCAATTACTACACTGCATTGAAATGATTATTTTAATGCATTGACTACAAACACACTGAAGAGAGGGACTAGTCTCATTTATTGTATGCCCAGCTTCTGGTATATGCCGGCATATCACAGGTCATCAATAAAAGCAGACAAAATGAAAGGGCTTCACCTCACTCCATGGCTGATTTTTTTCCTCAACGTTAAAATGCCCCATGGCGTAGTCACTGAAACTCTTCTCTATTGAGTTATTCCCCATGTGAGCACCACCAGTTTCATGGTTTACATCTTTTTTGGGCTGATGCCCTCCAAATGCACATCTCTATCATGGACCTCTCACTTGAGTTCCTGAGCCATATAGTTAACTGCCTACTTGATATCTCCACTTAGATGCTCAATAGGATCTCACACTGAATAAATCCAAAACTAAACTGATTTTCCCTCCCAAACTAACTATTCCCACAGTCTCTCTCATCTTAGCACAGGGTATCTTTATCCTCCAAGGTTACCCACACCAGAACCCTAAGTATCATTTTAGTCTTCCTTTGCACACTTTATGTCTAATTTGTCATCAAATACCATTAGCCCTACCTTCAAAATATATGCGTATTTGGGCATTTCTTACCCCTCCCACTATTATCATTTTCATTCAAATCATCATTATCTCTTGACTGAATTATTATTATTGCCTCTAGTTGATCTCTGTTCAAGACTTCAATTAGAATGGTCCTCATAAAACATGCTGTCTAACTATACTCAACCCTCCGGTGCTCCCATCTCACACAGTCAAGGTAAAAGGCCATTCAATAGCCTGTAAGCACTACACCATTGGCACCTCTTTCACAATTTCTGCTCTTAATTCCTCCTCTACTTCTCTTCTTACTCACGTTGCTCCAGCCATGCTAACCTACTTGAGAATCAGGCACAATTCCAGCTCAGAGTCTTTGTACTTGCTCTTCCCTCTGCCTGCGATGCTCTTTGCCTAGGTTTCCTCATGTCTCACTCTCTCATCTCCACTTCTTCACCTAAAAATCTCTTTCTTAGTGAGGACTTAGCTGACTGCCATATTTTACATTTCAGCCCACCCAGTCCCCTTTCTCTGATTATTTTTTTCCATATCACATACCCCCTCTAACATACTACAATGAACTTTCTTTTTATTGGCTGGCTCCACCTTCCATCCCTTCTCTAGAATGTAAGCTCTCTGAGGGCAGAGACGCATCTTTGGTTCACTGAAAAAGAGTATTTAGAAGTGTAACACACAAGAAAAGTTATGTATGTCACAGTATTAACATGCATACACAGCAGAAGTAGATGCAAAAGTCATAATAGTTCAAGTTTCAAAGCACTCTAACCTCCATGTCTTGAGAGGTTGAGCCATGGGTTTATTTAATTATTCACAACCAGATGTTGGTAACCCTTTTGACCCAATGTGGCCCAGGGTCAGCTCTCTTTTGGTATTTCTATATTGAGGCCAGGAAAATTCCCTTCTGGCACTGACCTGTCCTTATGCAAGGAAGGAACTGACAAATAATTGGGCAGTTTTATAGTATACAAATGGTCTTACTCTTATCTTTTGTGTGTATATCTTGGCAAAGTCTCTGCTAATTGGAGTTGGTCATGCTTGTGCTCTGCTGCGGCCTCTCGGGTTTTATTTGCACTTGCTCTTACTGGCCTATTCTACCCATAAACGGAGTTATTATACCTTCTTTATGTACGTATCTTTTAGATACTTCTGTCATTTTGCTATGGAAGATCCTAAGCTTCCATCTTTTGAACCACTTGACAGCCCTGTTCTATCCATACTCTTATGCCTCCAGTGACAGCCCCAGCTTCTGTCAAAAATCAAAAGCACATTTTATGTGGAATCCTGTTTTGGACTCTACTCCCAGAACTACCTTCCCTGCCTTTTCTTGGTGGAAGAGGGAAGCACAGCATATGGGAAAAATGGAGGCAGATAGAGGACACAGTTCCATAGAGCTGTCATCAGTAGCCCTCTCTTGACCTTTGTTGATCTTTTACTGTGGAGGGTTGACCATCAGTAGCCTATGAGCCATCCCAGACTTCAGGTTCCACCTTCAGTTCTCACAGGTGGCATGCTATCCGTGTAGCAGAAGTGCTTAATGATACCCACAACATGACATATGTCACCCACATACTGTAGCTGTGATGCATATGATGTTAGAGTTACTGACTGACAAAATTTGTCATTGCCTTCTTCTTCAGTCCCTCCCCAATCAGTATCAAGGAGATGAGCAGAATATTTGAAGACATAGGCATTCCTTTTTATCTTGGTCTGGAAAGGAATCTGTTTATAATGATGCCACATTTCCTCTAAAGTACATGTGTTTGTCCATGCATACTTGGCAGTCACCCCTATTCTAACCTCTGCTTCTTTATTGTGCATCCCACATGCAGGTGCTCTGCACTAACAGATACTGTTTACCTCAGGTAACGGTGAGGGTTATCTGCAAACATCCAGCAGACCCTAGTTTAGGCCTGCAAAGCCCTGTCCCCAGGAGGGCACACTTCATTCAGATTCCAATGTTAGAGTAAAGGGGATATAGTGATCATTTGTCCCAGCTATTTTGTATTAGAGGGAAGTTCCAGGCTTAACCAGGTCACCACAACTATTAGTGTCAGAGCCAGAAGTAGAATTTAGATCTTCTGTCTTCCCACACAATACTCTTAATGTTATGCCCTGGTGCCTTCCCCCACATCCACTTTGATACTGTTAAGATACCTTTTGCCCTTACCTCTACCTTGGAACAATTCCACCAGTTCAAGTAGTGTGTTCATCTCTATACCTAAATTCTAAGATGGAGTAAGGATGTCTGAGTAGAGAAAGAGACAATATTAAACTTCTGTTAAAATTGTCTTTTTAAATGATACTTGGAACACAATTTAATTACTGCCCGAAATGATGCTCTAAATAAATTAGTCCAATTTTTCCAGAGCCTAAATTATTTCACAGAAGAATATTAAGTGAATCTTTCTAACATATTAGAATACAGCTGAACTAAAATTGTGTTTAATGACACCATAAGTGGTCTGAGATATATGGTGCCAGGTGACATGAGTACTATAGGCTGTTACTCCCGTGGCAGGATTTGAGGAACAACAAAAAACCTACATCCACCTGTCCCTAATTCCTAAAATTACACTTTTAGAGACAAATTACTCTAAGTAAGGAACAATCTCTACGTTGACTCAAATGTCTACGAAAGCTTAACATATTGTCCATTTCCAATGAGTTGTATGTTAGCATAAATTAGTTTATCATCAAAGAGGTTTTGCATGGAAGAGAGTAGCGATAACAAGAGGGCAATGAGGTTAGAGAGAAGTAGGGTACAATAGAGAGAGGGAAGAATTTCAGAGAGCAGTTCTTAACTGTCTGAGGCCAGACATAAAGCTTATTCATTAAAACCATCCTGCTAATTTTTGGTAGAATTGCCAAACCCATTATTTTAGTTTTCTCACTCAAAATGATCATTTCACACCTTCTCTCCCAGCCTTAGCAGCAGCCTTGCTTCACTCTTCATTGAGAAAACAGAACCAGTCAAATGAGAATGTTCGTGCTTCTACAAACTTTCGACCCTCATGTACCTGCACCACCTTTTTGTTTTCCCTCCGGTTCAAGAGGGTGACATATCTCTGCTCCTCTGATATCCTGCCTTTTCCTCCTCTTGGCTCTGGGTCTCATTTCCTCTTACTTCTTAAGCACTGAATCGGCCCCACCAGTGTACAAACATGAACTAGAATCTCTCTTTAGAAGACTTTCTTTGACATATGTCACTCTCTCTCCCTATTGACTGCAGCCTTTTTCTGCTCCCCTTCACAGCGAATCTTGACCAAAATGCTGAATATATTTGTCTCTATTTCCTCGGCCCTCTTTTCTGGCCCCAGAGTCAGTCAAATAAATCTTCCTTCCCTACTATTGTACAAAGCAGCTCTCATGGTAGTTACCAAGGCTTCCATGTTACCCTAGTCAATGGTACATTTTCTATTCTCGTTTTCCTTGACCCTACAGCACCATTTGACAGAATTTGCCACTCCCTCTTTCCTGAAACCCCATATTCTTCTGGCTTCTGTGGCACCCACTCTTCTGATATCACTCCTTCCCCACTGGTCCCTCCTCTTAGTTCCATTGGTGGCCTTTCTTCCTCTACCTGATCTAAAAGTTGGTGTGCCCTAGGCTTGGTCCAGGATCCCACTGCCCTTTTTTCAGCTGCTTTCTTCCAGGGTGACCTCATCAGTTCCATACTTGAAAGAACATTCATGGATGAGGGCAAAATAAAGATATTTTTAGACATATAAAGACTGAAAGAGTTTGTATCTCACTGGCTCTGGCTAAAGACTACTAAAATAGGTTTTAAAAAGCTTTTGTTCCATGGACTCCTTTGGCCATCTGATGAAACCTATCAACTCCTTCTCAGAATAATACTTTTAAATGCAGAAAACAAAACACATAGGATTATACAGGAAAATAACCATATTGAAATATAGTTATTGAAATATTAAAACTGTGATTTAGTAACATATATACTTCAGTATTAATCTATTTAATTAAAAGATTTAATGAAAGATTTAATAACTATCACAAGTTTAAAGTAGTAATCAGAATAAACCAAATTTTAAGAATCTGCAAGATAGTAATGTGATATAAAATACCTACAATGTCTATTTCTACAAATTTAGATTTCTATAAATCTGCTATGATTTATTACCTATGTTCTTAATTCAAGGAAATTCTTAATTTCAATGAGAAGTTAGTGAAAAAAAAGTGTATTTTTTTTTCATTCAGGTAAATGGATTCCCCTGAATTTTATCCATGTGTTTTCCATAAACTTAGTTTAAGGATGTATTTAAGAAAGAAGGAAATTGAACACTTGAGAACTGATCATTTTAAAACTATTTTTAACTATTAATTTTGTTAATTATTAGGTTTTTTAAAATTCTTTGTTAAAAGTGACTCATTTAGAGGTAGGATTATAAAAGAATATATGAACTTAAATATTAAGGAACATAAGTGTTCAGTGACTACTTTTTTAATGAATGAATGAATCAAGAAGAAATTTGTTTTGTTTCATCACTTTTTCAGCTGGCTGGGGTATATACACCATCAGGGGAATCAGTACTTCCAAAAGCACAGTCACAGCATGGTTTTGATTGCTAACAATGTGCACACTTATGTCCCCTGCACTCCCTTAACAGGTTACAGGAGTGCCCCCACCCCACTGTATGTATAGGCAGGTATTCTAGCATCTTAGCCAAAGAGGGGAAGTAACTTCATTTCCAGCACATAACAAATTCTCAATAAATTTTCTAAAACCTACAATATGAAGGTAACACTAATAGGTCAATATCTGGTCAACCAGAGAAGGCATCCCTGTAGTAAAAATTGCCACCCCCAAAGTGTGTACCCACCTCCCTCCAGAGTCACTTCTCAGTAACACTTTTTTCAGTTCTTTGGAAGAACGATGTATTTTTTTTTAACATGTCCTTTCAAGAATACATAATATGTCAGGCACAATGACAATGTTTGCTTAAGAAAAAAATTGGAAAAAGACTGGCTGACGCCTGCATCTGTGAAGAACAATAATGGTTCTGAAATTCAGCCCCGAGAAAGGGCCTAAAATAAGATTGCTGAGGGAAAGCATAAAGTTTGGGACAGCGTTGGTGAGAATAGCAAATGAAGCACAAATGAAAATTAATCAAAATTTCTGAAGTTCAACTCCTTGGGGAGGAAAAAAATGTGGAATGCTGAAAAACAACAAACTTGTGACTTAGCTTTGGGGAAATTAAATATTTGATAGTTAGCAAGATCTTGTTAGACCACAAACACCACTTTTTATTTTACCTGTAGTAAATTTTAAAGGAAACAGAAGGGCACAAAATTTCCAAGCACTACACATATTACTCGGTAAACTAGCTCCTGTTCGAAACAACTTTCCTATTTTACTATTGGAAGAAGCATTAGCTGTTCAAATTTCTTACTTGTAACTTTATTGAATTCCTGTCTTCCCAAATATAAGCCATGGATAAGTCATTACTTTGTTACTATCTTTATTCACTGGTCAGTGCTGTTTCATATCATTATGGCAAACCCTGATCTTCTAGTCAGCCTGGTGACCAACTTGGTAAACCCAAAGGTTAGTTATCTTGGATTCTGGTCTGTACTTTTTTGGTTTTTCAGAAATAGATGGAGTAAGAGATTAAGGAAAATGTGTCACAGTGGCTGCTACTGCCCTTTGAAATGGCCTAACATCATACAGTCTATCACTTTGCTGCATGAGAGTTGCCCAGCCCTCCACACCTCGCTCTGATGGCCTATCTCAGGGTAATGAGGGGTCCAGTGTTCCAAGTTCAAGACCTTTTCAAACTACATTGCCTTCTATAGTTCGAAGTTTGCCTTTTAGGACTACTAAACTTTTTTAGACCCGACATATAGTACACAAACCAGATATGTATCAACAATACATGATTATTCCAGGCCCACACCCCTTTTTGCCTCATCTGACCCGAAACCTCAAGAGGAAAACTACATATATTTTTAGTCTTTTCCTGAATTCCTCAAATGTCATTCCATTTTCCATTTTATTTAGAGCCATTAAGATTTGGCCTTTGTGTTTTACATGGCAGTGTTTGCACACAGGATGTCTCTCTGCCTATGACTGTTTGAACCTGAGGGGCCCTCACTAAATATAGGCACTCTTATAAATGGCCTCTGGGCCTTGGATCACTTACTAGTCTAAATTAGAAATGCTCCCATATCACCTCTTCCTAAGTACCAGAATCATGTTTACTAACAAGTGCAATATTTAAGCATATGTCTATGTTTAGAATTTTCTAGGCATCGTGTAATGACTTAGAGAGAAAAAAACTGACTTCTTCAGCCCACTAATACACACACAAGTGTGTGCGCACACACACACACACACACACACACACACACACACACCTCTAAATTGTAAAATCAGCCACAATCTGGACCACGGAGGCATCTAGCGTATTTGACATCTGGACCATGTCCTTTATTAACTTCCTCCTCTTTTATATGAGAACATTATTTTCAGTATTAATCCTTATTTTCTTGATTACTTTTTGGATTTAAAGCAATTGACTAAAGATAAAACATTTCACTTTAACATATTATAGAAATCTAGTAAAATATTTAAGTATAAAATAAAATTTGTACTTGCCAAATAAAAAGAGTCCACTCAGGTTGCACTCTCCACTATTTAAATCTCAGCCATAAATAAAACCTCTATGTGGTCTGATAGAATGGCGGAATTGAAGCAAATGCTGTCTAGTTTTTTGTTTGTTTGTTTGTTTTTGTTTTTGTTTTGTTTTGTTTTGTTTTGGTCTTTACAACCACCATGCTAACACTACTGATTTTTAATGTACTGTCCAAGGGTAGGGATGGACATGTCATATTCAGAAGCTACAGAGACGTCAAGCAAGCTTAAAAAGTTCTAAGCCATTAGGAACTTTTTTTTGGAGCCAGCATGTGTAGCTGAATCTCCCTGTGTCAGCAGCCAGTGTATAATTGGGTTTTATGAATTCACTTATATGTAGAATACTATATTCATTAAAAGATAAGTAACAGAACTATTCATTATGACCTTATGTGATATTACTGAAACTCACCAGTGATGGCAGCAATTGTTTAGAACTTAGATCAACAAAATACTTTTTAGGTAGAGTATTTTATCACTGACATTATTTGGAATTGCCACCATGTGATTTTATATATGTACACACACACACACACACACACACACACACACACTTTTTTTTAAAGGCCTTAAGTTGGTTTTATTACTGATTTTAAATTCTCTGTGGACATTCACTACCTTATTACCTGCACCAAGGAAGCTTCTCCCTACATCCCACCCTCAGTGCCACTGACTCCAGAATGTTTCTGTAAAGTGGTCACACAAGCATGGGAGACATTTGTGTCAGAGGGTCACCCTGTTTCTTTCTTCATTAGTCCATCCATTTTAACCAGGAACAGTCCTTTAGGGTTACATACCCAAAGAAGGTGGACAAAGCACTTGCTACGAGCAAACTGAAGTTAGGATAGCCCTTGGAGGGGACTCCACATGAACGCAGAATTCATCTCCCACCTTCTCCAAAGGAAGTTAATCCTGCCTTCCCCCTTCCCCAAGTTCCCCACTTGCTCCTCATTTCAGCTCCATCCGGAAACATCTCCCCGACAAGAGGAAAGAAGAGCTAGCTGCACAATTCTCTTTCTCAGTATAGTCCTGGCCCACCAGCCACCTGAAAGAAAAATAAGTGCAGTGCGTGGTGTTGACTGGGGTCAGATGGGAAACCAGCTTTCCCTCCGCTTGACCCTGAAGGAAGGAAGCAGGAAGCCCTGCTTGGGGACGGGCTGTCCTATTACCTCCTGACGCTCTCCCTAATCAAGAATACAGAGCACGTGGCAAAACGCAGAGCCTCTGCAGAGCTTTCCGCACCTCTCTCGAGATTAGAGACCTCATCTTGTACAAGAAACAATCCTTGTGGCTACTACTAAGTGTTTGCACCATGCCAGACAGTGGGGTCAGGCCCTGACTGTGCTCACAACCGTGTGAGGGAGGAACCACTGTCACCCCCATTTTACAGACAGGAAACTCGATCTCAAAGCAGCTGATTTAGCGAAGATGGAACCAGGAACTGCTCATGTCCGAGGCCTCTGTCCTGCCTGGGGTGGGGTTCCTGGGGTTTGAACATTCCCTTGATTCCAGCACCTGTAGATCTGGAGCATCAACCTTTAGACCACAGGTCATGCTGTTGGATGTACAGTGTTGGGGTCCATCTATTGCTAATTGAGTCCAGCTGCTCACCGGACCAGACTTAGAAATGTGTAAAGTGAAATTCTGGATAACTTACTAGCATGATATGTGTGTAATCAGATGTCAAGTATCTTCTCATTTTTTCATTCAGGTCTGCCCGCTGTACATGTCCTTCTCATGAAAGCATCATGAGGGAGAATGAATTTAGTTAAATATGATAATAGGGACAGTTGGTGGGTTTGCATGATATCATCTAACTGCTTAAATCCTCTTTTAATACTTCTCTTCATCCAGCTCATGTATCATTTATTTCTTCACCAAATATTAATTGAAACCTACCCACCAGGCACTAATCTAGACCCTGGAGATAAAAAGTAACAAAAACAACTGTTCCCCTAGGAGTTTACATTCTAGTTGACAGAGACTGCTAGCCAGCCTCCAGGTACGTCTCTGTCCTGCCCTGTGCCCCAGAAGGCTGACCACACACTCTGCAACCCCTGTCACCTGGGAGGACAAAGGGAAGAATGGGAGAATGGGGGTTACCAGCAGGAGACTGAAGGATGGAAGAAAGGGAACCAGGCATTTACTCCCCTCCCCTCCTTGCCAGGCTACAGTTTTGGCAGTGGCTGTATTCCTCCGTCCTCAGCCATGGATTCGGGGAAACTGCCTCTCTCACATCCACAGATCTCACTAGGCTCTTAACCTTCTTACTCTACCCTAACCTTCTTGCCCCTTTCTTCCCTAGGGGAGGCAATCAAGAGCTACTTGATGCTGCCAATCCCCTGTTAACTGTCCACACCTCTTCAGTTAACCTTTGAAAATGTCATTTCTTTTCTGCCAGGGCTTGAATGATATATAGTAATATAGACAATAAACAAACAAGTTATATATCAGATGAGCAAAAATGCTATGTGTATACATACAGTAGATAAGATCAATAAAGAGTGTGTGTTAGTGGGGGTGTCATCCCACCCCTCTTTCTTCCATGTTACTGAAAATCCCGTTTCCAACCCATATCCCATCCCTACCAGCCTCACTAATTCAGGTCTCACGTTACTGGGTTTCCCAATGGATTCTCGTTTCTTTTCTTATCTATGTTAAACAGAGCAGTTTAGGCTAATCGTGGCTTCTGCCTTCAAATGTATCTCAATCTCCCAAGCAATATGCCCTCCGTGCATTACCATCCTAGTTCCAAGGTGATAGTAGGAGCTATTAACAACCAGAAATGTTTTCTATCACACGTGGTTTGTGACTAAACATGATTTACAGTTTAATTTTGTGTGTTTGGGAAGCATATACACTCTTTAGCCATGAGAAGCCTGCGGAATAAATTCCAGTGCTTGCTCTACAGAGTCTTTGCTGTAAGAATGACAATGCTCTGGGTGCCTTCTAAAGCATCATCCTCTCTTTCCCACTCTCAAACCCTGCCCCCTGCCATCTCAAAAGCAGAAAATCAGAGCCGAGTATGATGGCTTTCCTTTCTTGTTCCTCCAACCCTTGATAAATACCATAGTCTGGCAAGTGACACTTGTCTTTTTCTGTACTTTTTTTCTTCTGTCAAGAATCTAGGAGGCCATTGATAATGAGCAATTCTTGGAGTTGCTGTCAAAAAAGAAAGTGAGGTTCTGGTAGGGGAAGCTACTGGAAGTGAGTTGTTCTCTTATGGGAATCAGGGCATGCTACTTCAAACTATGACTCTTTGGCATATTGGATACTTTAAGCTGAAGGAGTTTGAGAAAATGGAAGAAATAGGAAGGTCTCTGATTCCCCGCCCCCCTTCTCCCCTGAAGCAGTACATAAGACCCTCATGTAAGAGGTGACATCCTTCTACCCAGAAGAAAGGCGCATCCTCATTTCCAAGACAGAGAGAGATCAGGCGCAATGACAGTATTTTCTTGAGAAAGAAATTGGGGGAAGTTTACTACACTCACCTCATACTCTTTGTCCTATCATACCTTTTCTCAACCCTTCATTCTGTCAAGTCTTGCATAAAACTCTCGGGTTTAACCGTTTTTTCAGGTCTTTATTCCTTTATGATGGCTTTTGTGTCATGTAAAATTACATTAAATAAATGTGTAATTTTTTTCCTGTTAACCTGACTTTGTTGATCTAATTTTCAGACCCAGCTGGGAATCCTATGAAGGTGGAGAAAAACTTTTTTATTCCATTCACCTCCAAACCACCAAGCAGTCCGCTTGCTTTTCTCAACATATGAGGTACCACCTTAATGGGTGAGGATCAGCGCCTTGGACAAGGCCCCTGTGACTCTCATGGGTAGAGTGTTTAATGAATCCACTGACCAGGACTTCCAGGCATCACCAGCATCTCAGGGTGAAGTCCAGAAACTTTATTATTTATAAACTCTGTAGGTGACTCTGTGCAGATTAAATTCTAAAAACTACTGTTCTAAAGACCGAACCCATGTTGTGCTTCACAAGGAGTCCTCTCCTCTCCCCCAAATTCATCTTTTTTTTCTTTTAATTTTTCTGATTATATGAAAGGAAAGTCTCAGAGATTTATTTCCCCCTCCTTTAGTGATGCTTTCCTACCAGTAGGAGTAGGAATCTTGCTTTAATAGTGTCAGTTGAGTGGCAAAGCCCAGGTATCTGACTTGTACATGGGCAGGGCTGAGTTGGGGTTGGGACCTAGTGGGCTCAGAGGTGGGGAGGGGACATCAGGAAATGAGAGGACACTGGCTGCCCCATAAGCTCATGGAAGCACATCGTAAACCAAATCGGTATGTTTGAAGGACTTCAACTAAAAACCCTATGTGAAAATTAAACTAATGAGGGGAAAGAGCAAGTTAATAAAAGTTGATTGTTTCTCAGTGAAAGTGGTTTTCTGCTTATTTCCTTTTTATACAATCACTGTTAATTTCAATTATTTTTAGTAACTTTCCTTTGAACCTATTGTTTCAAAACTCAAAAGTCACTTTTAGTAAAGGTTGAACTTTATTGTGAGGATACAGAATGGAGGGCTTCAATTAATTTTGCTGGTAAACTAAGGGAAAAATTATACAATCAAAAATCTGAAAACATATTTTTAACGCATTTCTTCTACATGAAACATAGGTAGTTGGAATTAAATCTACTTTGGATAAATGAGGATTTCCAGATGCTTCCAGATATTCAGAATGAGATTTGCTTTTCAATACTATATACAGAGGAGTTTAAGTTACTCCCACAGAATTTATTTTTTTATGATTTGTAATTATTTCTGCTTCTGGGGCCTGACTTTGACTCATCACTCATTGTGTTAGAGAGTGTTAATTTGACCACTTGCTGTTTCCACATGAATCTTTTTCTTCTGAATATTTGATGTGAGAAATTTAGTTTATGACCATGCTGTAAAAAAAAAAAAAGTAGATCTTTTTTTTAAGCCAAGGGAAACGTGAAGCACCCAGGATCCTTTCTTCCCCGTCTATCCTTTCGCTCCTCCCTTGTTCAAGGTGCCTTTGGGTTTCCAGCCTGTTCCTGCTTTATCTATCAAAAAGGAAACGACACTCCTAGGGATGTGTGTGGTCTGGCCTTACCCAGTCGTCCACACTCAGAGACACCAGTCTCATGTTTCCACATTCACAGTCCGTCCTGCAGAGGCTCAGATTCAAATGGTTCCAAAATGTAGAGAAACTTGCTCAAAAGCCACAGCTCTACAGCCTTCCAAAGGGGCAAACTCTTGACTCAAGTATTTGCTCTGGATAACAAGTGACTTCCTGCTTCACAGACAAGTTTCAGAGGGTTGATTTTTAAAATACCAAAGAACCCAACAAGTCACCATACTTTGACCACTTAGAGACAAAAATGAAACAGAATATCGGGAATATTTGCATTAGAATTTCTTAAACTACAGAAATATTTAAAAATTAATGGAGCATTATGACAAAGAAAGTAAGAGGTGTAGTCATTCCTCTTCCTGGGAATTTTTAAATTTTAATATAGCTTAAGAATCACCTAAATAATTTTGGCTAGGTTTCTGGTTTCACAGTCAGAGATTCTGCTATGAAGAGAGCTGCAGACCAGCATTAGAACCACCTAGAAACCTGTGAGAGGTTCAAATTCTTGAGCCCACCCTGACCTCCAGACTCTAAACTACAGGGATTAGTCCTAGAAATCAGTGTTTAAACAAGCTCTCCAGAGGTGATTCTGATGCACACAGAAGTTTAATAAGCACTGAAATATAGTGTGATTATTTTTTACCATAGTGGTTCTCACTTTGAAAAACCATCAATTGAACCAGAAGTTCTGCCTATGTTTAGAAAAACACTGGCAGATAAATGAACTGCTGGATTCGTTCATAGGGAGTCTGTCCTCTCTCCAAAATGACACAATTACCTTCAGTTAAAATCCTTAATCCTTAGGGCTTTTCTCTACACATCTAGCTTTACCCCTCTCTCCCACTTTTTTCTCATTTTACTCTCCCTCTCTGAATACCCTTAGCACCCTGCAAGCATGCTGTTCTCCAGCCTCTGCCTGGAACTGCCTTCTTCCTCCACCGTCACTTGCCTAACTCTCATTGTCCTTCGGGGCCTAAGACAAGGTCATTCTCTGCAAGAAGCAACCTTTGACTCCCTCTAGTTGTGTGTACACCTCTGCTCCTCACTTCCTTGTCAAAGCACTGTCTAACTGTATTATAATGGTCTATGTATGTGCCCTTCTGCTATCTTATCACCCCACTCCCCACCCCCCAAGGCAGGATCTTTTTATCCACTCCTCTATGTCCTGTACCTAGCACAATATCAGACACAGGTGCTCAATCAGTGTTTGTTATGAATGAGATGGCACATTCTTAGAGGTGTTATAAGAGGTTAAGGGCATGGGCCATGGCACCAGACTGCTTGGGTTCAAGTCTTAGTTCTCCATTTACTAGCTATGGAAGTTTGGGCATGTTACTTAATCTCTCTGTTTCTCAGTTTTCTCATCTATGAATTAGATATAGCAGTACAATGATCTCATAGAATTGTTGTAACTAGTGTTTAGAGCAGAGACTGATGAGTATTAAAGCCTCAATGTTTCAATGCCAGAAGCAAAAAGGACTGGAGAGTCTTAAGATGCTTCCATAGTTGGAAGCCTCCACAAAGGGCTCGTTCTCTCTCTCTCTCTCCCTCTCTCTCTCTCTGTCTCTCTCTGTCTCTCTCTGTCTCTCTCTCTCTCTGTCTCTCTCTCTCTGTCTCTCTCTCTCTCTCTCTCTCTCTCTCATACACACGCACATACACACACATACACACTCTTTTCCTTATTTCCTCTCTAGGCTGCTAATATTCTTTTCTTCTTTCTCCTCATTCTTTTATATAGTACTTTATAAGTCTGCAACAACATCCTACATTTATAACCATCGAAAATTTGTATGTGTCTGTGTATGTATGGTTGGGTAAGTGGGTGGGTGTTTATAGAAGATGTAGTTTGTTGGTTTCATTTTTGAAAAACAGAACTAAGGTATATCAAAAAAACAGGAAATACGTATTAGCCAATCCCTTAATCAAAAGTCTTATTTTTGAAGGATAATCCATAATAATAAATAAAACCCATATGTCCTTGAAATCTGTCATTTATTAAATTATTGACTTAAGGTGGGTCTCAAATAAAAAGAGAGGAAATAAACCTGCATGTAGTAATTTACAGTAGATGTGTAACTTAAACATACAAGCAATGAGCAGAATTGCCTGATGAAGTAAGGAGAACTTACAGACAACATGTGGGAATGCAGATTATTTTTCACAAAATTACTGGAGTTTTATCTAAAGCAGCCCAAGTTTGATCTCTAGTCACTTGTCTAGTTACATTAGCAGTTGGCTTACATATTTATATTTTTAAAATCCTATTTTTTTACCAATAAATTACAACATATTCATTTCCTGCACAAGTGTTTTTGAGTACCTGTTTTGTACAGAATACTCTTTTAGGGTCCAAAAAAGTTAATCAACCATGGTTTTCCCAAACACACAGTTTATTGTCATCATCATTGGTGTTGAAGCTGTCACAGGGTCTGTGATTTAATTTTCACAATAATTTATGAACTAGTTAGCTGTTCCCATTTTAGAAAGGGAAGCTTAGACAGGTTTAGCAACTTACCAAACCTCATTTAAAAACTCCATAGGTTGCAGGTCAAATTGAAGGATTTGAATCCCATACCTAACCCCATACCCAGCTCTTGCCACTATGCTATATTGTGCTTCAAGATAAGCTGCCAAGAGATAAGTGAGCAAAGAGTTAAACATACAGTGATGTGAGGGATAGTACAAAGTGCTGTAGGGTTTTCTTCCAAACTCGTAGCCCAAAGAAAGGTTACAAATTCAGCAGGATGAATGTCTCTGCAAAGAGGAGCCCAGATGCCAAAATCATTAACCTATCCAGAGAAATGCAGGGAGGGGCCACTTAAGCCATCAGTGTAAATACTTTTCTAAACACAAACTGACAGATATTTTCTAAATGGTTACTTCTGCATAATTAAATGTTCATCAGACTTTGGAAGAAATATCTAAGGTGCCAGTTGAAAGATGTGGACTCAGCAGCACTGCTTCTCTTCCCTGCCTCATCCCCACCTTTACACACACACACACACACACACACACACACACACACACACACACACAGGCTCTGATTTAATTGGGTAGATAGAGCCTGGCAATCCACATTTTGACCAGGACTCCAGCAAATTTTTCCACTGGTAATCTTTAGACTACACTTGGATTAACCATGCTTTATAACTCTAGTATTTGTACCTCACTTACAGTTCTCTTCTACTAATATTTTACACACATTATTACAAAAACACAATATAGAGATTTTTAAAGGATGAGATTTTTCTAAATAAATAGCAATTCACATATTTTCTCCACATCGCCCAACAGAAGATGCAATGTACCATCACCACCCAGGGTTGGGTGAGCCTCTGGCCTTGCCCTGTAAGACCGATTCCTGTACTACGTACTCCTGGGAGACAGGAGGTTGTGGATTCTGTACTGATGCCGTGTTCAGGCCGATCTTCCTGTGGTCCCCATGGTTCTCCTTCAAACGACTTGGCAAATCAACCTCTGTGACTTCAAAAGATCGGCAGGTGCAGCAGTGGAAAGTTTATGCAATGCCAGGTCCACAATGAAGTGGCAACCTTGACAAAATATTAGTTCTGCTCCACCATGGCAACCCCGCTTCAAGTGCAAGAAAATACAATGTCATTTATGACACATTCAGAAACTCTCCCTGAGGCAAATTTAAATTCAATGTGAAATCCAAAGTTGTCATTCGTTTAGGCTTTTAAACAGGGATTGAAAACTCAAACAGGAATTGTTAAGAATTGTGATTTTGATTTTGAGTAAAATATTGTTAGTAGTCTAAATGTGAGTAATTTAACTTAAATTATATTAAAATTAAAAATGTACTAATACATCCAAAACACAAAGATGCTATTTAAGCTCAGGGATAAGTTCACCAAAATGTCTGTTTATTAAATGACATTTTCATATTCCCTCTTTATCAAACATTTATTGAAAACCTAATGTGCCAGGTTACTATGGTAGGGGTAGGAATAATAAGATGAATAAGGTAACAGCCCTATGTCCTAGGAAAGACATGCATGTGAATAATTACCAAGAATACAAATACAAAAGGCACTATAACAGGCTGGGTAAAGTGCTAGGAAGACACCTAGATGAGAGATCGATTCTGCAGAAATGGGGAAACACACAAAAAGGAAGTAATCTGGTGGCATTTAAAATGAGCTTTGGAGGGTCAATAGTTTACTTCGCAGAGAAGGGAGAAAAGTGGACTCTAGGCTAGACAGAGGAATGAACTGCAGATGGAGTTGGAGAGGAATGAACTGCAGATGGGGGGAGGCGGTGGCACAGATGGAGATGGAAGGTGGCCCAGGTATGGCCATCAAGAAGTTAAAGGAACAGTAGAGGGAAAGGAGCCTGCAAAGAAAACAGAAGGTGAAGTGAGAGAAGCAGAAGAAAAACCTGATAACTGTGGTGTCCTAGGAGGCAGGGACAAGACTAGAGGAGGCAGAAGTCAACAATATCAAATGCTATAGATAATGAAGTGAGAGGGATTTGAGAACATCAGGGCCATAGAGAAATTTGGCAAGAGCATTCACTAAGGTGCATTCATGGGTAGGAGAGACCAGAAAACAGGACAGAGTGGTTTGCAGGGCGAATGGTTGGTGATGACCTAAACATCCATAATTATTTCAAGAATTTCTTGATGAGGAGAAAAGGAAGATGGAAGAGTAGCTGTGGGGTTGGGAAAGAGCTGCTGCTGCTATTGTTTTGAGATGAGAAGGACCTAAGCAGAAATAAATGATAAAGGGAAAGCCAATCAGAGAAGAGTGTAGTGAGGCCATTGGGAAGACTAGAGAGGGTGAGAGCTGGGCCTGGATGCAGGGAAGAGCTGTCTCTTCCCTGGAGACAGGAAAGTGGAATAAAGAGATGAGTGCAGAAGCAGAAACTTTCGTTGAGTTGGTGTCGAGAGGCCAAGAGAGCTATTTCCTCTGAAAAGGCAAAGCTGTCTCCTGAGATAAAGTGCGTGTGCATGTGTGTACATGCATATGTCTGCGTGTGTGCATGCACTTGGCCACACTAGTGTTTGGAGATGTCTCTGGGTGCAATTAGTCTCCAGCTGGGTGAGGGTTCACGTGCCTCTTCTGATCTTCCTGATCTAGAACGTACATCATCTGGTTTCTTTGCACTCTCACTCACAATGCATAACTGTATGTCTGTACATGTATAAATATACCATGTTTTCCACGTTTCTTGCAGGCAGAAACTTCTACTTTCTTTTGGTGGCTAGTAGAGCATATGTAGAATATGCTCAATAAATAATTTGGTTGATTGAAAGATCTTTCAACTTATCATGCCCCTGCTTTAGCCAATAAGCAGACTCCAAAGGGGAATAGCAAGTATCATTCTAGGAGGGTCCTGCTCTGGGGACAGGAAACTGAAATTGGTCAGCATTTTTAGTAGGAAAGCATATTATGGTAAATAAAGTAGAAATTTCACCTTGTCTAACTGTGATTGGGTGCTTTTATGATAGTGAATGAAAGCTTTTAAAATAAAGTTTTATGCTTTACTACCTATTTCTTCCCCCCCCCACACACACACACACACACACACACCTTCAGGTGCACACACACACCCACATTTGAAATCTTTCTACTTTCAAGAAGACTAGAAGCATGATTTTTCTGCTATGTGAGGACACATAGTGGCGGACAGGAGAAGGGGTTAAGTAAGGATCTCTAGTAATGCTTCCACTTGTTCTTTGAGGAGTAACAAAGAGAGGAAGCACAGCCTTTGTGGAAGGAAATTCCCAGGCCCCACTTCGGACATTTGTAACCTGCCCTGTGAACCCCTGAGGGGTATCTAATGATAAACACTTGCAAACAAAACAATCCATAGGGCATTTTTACTAACATTCTCACATTTTCACCAAAGGGCTAGAACACCTTTTCCTGCATCTGCGGACTTAGAGAGGGCCTGGAAATCCACCTGCTGGCAGAGCCCAACAACCTTGACCCATCTTCGGCTGGCATTTGTACGTGCACATCCCTTGCCCCTTGGGTCTTAATGTAGGAACCCTATCTTCATATGGGGTGTCGGAGCATAGATTGCAGATCCCTTAAGGGGTGGGTGTGGGCTGCTGTGTGCAGACCAGAGGCATGTCTTTACTTCTTCTGTAGTGACCCCCAAGACATAACCTTGAGTTTCATAACCTTGGGTAAGGTGACCTTCCCCAAGACTGGAGGGCTTAATAAAGATGTAAAAAGATCTGCTTATAAAGTGCACCAATTAAGTAACAAATTAAGCTGTTTTCTCTTTAGTTGACAACAAAACACACACACATACACACAAACCCATACAAAAACAAAAACAGCAAACCCAAAACAACAACAAAAACTTCTGGAGTCTTGGTAAATATTTTTACAGTAATTTCTTGTCAGGAGGTCAAAGCATATTAGGACCAAAATGGAAAATCTTAAACAAAAATCTAGTGTGGGTCAGTATTTGTAATAATGTACCTTATTTATTCTGAAATTAATAGGATGCAAGGTTTGTTGTAACCATTGTGTAGATGAATAAATCAAGGATCAGAAACTGGCCTAAAATACGTTAATAGCAAAGATCTGGGAGGTTAAGTTGTCTGATACCTGCTCTCTGTGTGTGTGTGTGTGTGTGTGTGTGTGTGTGTGTGTGTGTGTGCTGGGGCTGTACGCATATACATGTATGTTTTTATTACTATAATACATCTAATAACCCTTTTACTAATTGCAGTCTAACCCAGGATCTTTGAATGCCATCTTTGTTTTGGGGCTAGATCAGATTCTGCTTCACGGCACAGGTGAGGAGTAGGTTCGAGACTACCCACAGAAAGCTGAGCCTTTATTCCTAAAAGGTCATCATAGGTCTCTGGGATATTTTTAGATGAAATAATCATACATATTTACTTATTTGCATCTGCCCAGAACTGGCAGGTGACCTCCATCTTGACCCTGGCACTCAGGACCATGCAGACTGAGGGAATGACAGGTCCTAGATTTCACTCTTGGGGGGGGGGGGTTACCATGAGCCTTCCACTCAGACCTCCTTCTGCCCTTTGTACGATAACAATGCACGGAAACACAGGCTTGTTAGAGGAAATTCCCAGGGCCATAGTTTGGACATTAGTTAGTTGCTTTGCTATGCTGGGTAGGCTGATGCGCATCTAAAAATAAACATGCTGGTCTGCATGGGTTTCTATGATTTTCCCCAGCGCAGTGGATTGTATTTCAACAGGATTTTTTAATAACTTGTTTGTAATAAAGCAAGCATAGGCAAACCTAGAGAATAAAATATATTATGCCTTCATTTCAATTTGACAAAATATAGTATTCGCTGTTACCCATTTCTTCAAAAAGGCTACTGCTTTTTTTTTTCTTTTTTTTTTTTTTTTGCTCCGGAATTTTGAAACAAGATTAAAGAGAGCAAAGGCATGCTGAGATGCTGCCCAAGCAACTGCAGAAAGATGGGAGGGTTCAAAACCACAAGATCAGCCCCTTTTTCCCAGTGCAGGGAGGAAAAGTATTAGCAAAGAACCCCAGGGCAGCCTGGAGTAATGGGTGAAGTGTATAAGACCCATGGTAACTAAATTATCTCTTCCTTGAATGTCTCCAGGTCCTTAACTGATAGAGAGGCTGTTATTAATGTGGCTCATTTAGTAGAAAAGGAAAGCTGGGTGGACAATGCCTAATGAACTTGACTCAGAGCAAGCAAACAGCTCCAGTCAACATTATTCTCTCCCCAAAAGTCAAACGCACCACTTATAGCCTCCGTAATTTAGAAGGTGGTAGGTAGGACCACTTATTTTATACTTTTTAAAATTATCTTTTTGAATGGCTAAATATATGTACATCCATTTAGTCGTGTTTCCATTTTACAGATCGAGTAGAAATCGGGGACATAGCTCTGAGTCTTCCTGTTACTTGCTTGAGACTATTTTGGCTGAAAATGTGCCAAAATGTGGCAATTTTCCATCAAATAGAAATGTGTTTGCAGCACAAGTAACCCACAATCTAAAGAGTAACCCAAGAAGAGCAGTTTAGAGTGAACTTGTCCCGCCTCATTGCTCTCATTTCTTTTTTGCTTTTTCCTGGAACTCCAACCTAACTTTATTGTTGCAAAGACCCTGATTTACAAATGATCAAAGCAGATAGGTGGGACTAGGTAGTAAAAAGGCAGCTCTGATCACTCTCTAGCCTGATGAGTTCTTTTCTTCTTCTTCTTTTCTTTTATCTTTTTTTTTTTTTTAAGACCTTCATTTGGTGGCTTTGAGCGGGAAGGACCTTGAGGTCATCACCCGGACCCCACCCAGTACGGGCATCCCTTTGGGAACACCCCGGCCATGGTTTTCCAGGGTGCTGGCACACTGCCCAGGACAGGGCGTTCACTACACCACAAGGCAGATCTCCCAGTTTTAGACGATTCTGATGGTGGGTAAATCCCTCCGCACATGAAGCTAAAACCTGACCCTATAATTTTCACTCATCAATCCGCTGTTGACCTCTTTTCCCAAACACTTTAAATATTTGTGGGCCACTTTCACGTACCACAGTAAGATTGACTTTTTACTTCAAATATTGCCTGGTTCCTTCAACTATTCTGCAAATGACAATTTTCTCATTTTCACCATCCTGACCAGCCTCCTCTTTTAAGAACTGATGTATTTCTTGAGGTGACATATTAAATACTTTATTTAGCTAATTAATCTTCTCTACAACTTTGTGTGTGAAATAGTATCTGCGTTTCAGAAACAAAACTAAGACTTGGCAAGATACAATTATTTATTCAAAGAAGTGACAGATGGGGGACTCAAAACCACATCTGCCTCTTCCTAGCTCACCATGAGCCTCTCATTAGAAAAGAAGTGTTGAACCAGGTATAGCCAAGTTTGATCTCAGACACCTTCTGAGATCTGTGGCAGGCCACTGGAAACCTCCCATGTAGATTAACATTCCTTTTGCTGCTATAACTTGTGCTTACTATTAGAGATTAATGGGTTTTTAATTTTTTTCAAGTATAAATTACATATAACATTATATTAGTTTCAGGTGTATAACATTATGATTTGATATTTGTATACATTAAGACATGATCGCCACAATAAGTTTAATTACCATCCATTACCATACAAAATTACAAAATTCTGTTTTTCTCTCATGATGAGAACTTTTAGGATTTACTCTTTTGGCAACTTTCAACTATGCACTACAATATTATTGACTAGAGTCACCGTGCTGCACATTACATCCCCATGACTTACTTATTATATAACTGAAAATTGCACCTCTTGACTCCCTTCGCCGGTTTTGCCCAACACCCAATCCCTTGCTCCTTTAGCGACCTCTGTTCTGTTTTCTGTATTTGTTTTGTTCAGTTTGTTCATTTGTTTTGTTTTTTAGATTGTGCAAATAAGTAAAATCATACTGTATTTGTCTATCTCTGTCTGACTTAGTTCACTTAGGTTCATCCATATTGTCACAAATGAAAAGATTTCATTCTTTTTTATAGATCAGTAATGTTTCATTTTGTTTATGTACTACCTCTTTTTTATCCATTCATCTATCAGTGGACACCAAGGTCATTTCCATATCTTGACTATTGTAAATAATACTACAATGAACATAAGGGTGCATGTATCTTCATTTTCTTTGAATAAATACCCAGAAGTGGAATTATTGGATCATATGGTAGTTCCAATTTTTGTTCTTTGAGGAACGTCCATACTGTTTTCCATAGTGGCTGCCCCAATTTACATTTCCACCAACAGTGCTTAAATGTCCCTTTTTCTCCTTGCAACACTTATTATTTCTTATCTTTTTGATAATGGCCAGAAATTAATGCTAATCAGAGCAGTTAGAAAGTGAACAGAAAAAAAACACTTTTGCTGCTGAAGAGCAGCTGTAGACAAGGGGATGTGCAGGCAGTATAGAGGTCAAGAGATGCATGAGCAATAGGAAGCAAGATAGAATTCAGGATGTCTAGGAGGCATCTCGCTATGGAAGCATTAGGTGATAAGGGAGCAAGACGAGAATGCTCAAACTGGAAAAAAGTGGCTGACTGAAAGTGCCTAAACAGTTTGCTTCAGCCTGAGCCCCGTAGTTGTCTGCAGAATAAATAGAAAGTATTTGTTTTTCCCCAGGTCACCATGTACCCCCATAGGAGGGCACAGCTTAGGGACAAAGGATACTATGCCCTGCCCCAATATCTAATGCTAGGTGAGATCTAATTAAGTCATGCATCTTTAGGTGGGAGAAAAACAGCTCACATATAGTCAGAAAGAGAGTCCTTGCAACTATGCCACAGTGAGGGTCAGGGACTGGCTATACATATGTAGGCTTCTAGATTTTTCCTGCACAATTTGGTAGAGTTACTTCCTTCCCTTCTGGTTGCTTTCCAGAAGCAGAGATAGCCTCAGAATAAATAACCCTCTCTCCTTCCTCAGCTGCCCCACTTCAAACCAGCACTATACCTAATGACTAGTGCCAAGCGGATTTCTTTAAGCTTCAGGGCACTCTGTGCTCCATGGAAGGTACCAAAGGATGATGTTGATGTCTGCGGCTAAGCACATGGGCATACTACCAAAATGACTCCCTTAAGATCTCTTTGGCCGGTGTGACTCAGAAAACTATAGTACAATGCCTTCACATAATCATGGAGTATGAGAGAACTTGAGTGCGGGGGCAACTGGATATCACCTTCTCTGTGCACCTGGGGAGGCAGGGGCTCCTCTTCCCTGTAGCTCTTTGTCTTTTCATTACTTGAGAAAATCAATGTTCAAAGAATGGATGTGGACCCACCCAAGTTCCCAGGGCAAGTGAGTTGCAGGTGCAGGACTAAATCAGGGCCCCGAAACATAGCGCAGCTTTATTTCTACTAAATCACAGTGCCCTCAAGCTCCCAATTCGTCTGTATTTAGTTGTGTCAACATGTATTAAAGTCTAGACTTCGTTCGGTTTTCCTTAATGCTTTAGGAGAGAAGCAGGATGGAGGATGAGAAGAGGTATGTCCTCTATATGGGGGATTGTATGGAAGCAGGGCTCACATCTGTGCTCTTTGCTATCGTACCCCTAGCAGGTAACACAGTGACTGGTCTGTGGAAGGTATGTAGTGCTTGCTAAAAAATGAATGTCTCTGACTTGGAGTGGTGGAAAATGAAGGGCAGTGATAGAGAAACACCTGATGGGAGAGTCTATCCACAGAGACACACAGAAATCAATCCTAAAAGGTGTGGCACGTGGTAGGTACTCAAACTATTTGATAATAAAAATGAATCCAGTAAAGTGTCATAAAGGAGAATTCAGAAAAATGTTATAGGGATTGGCTATCTTCTTGGAAAGCTTCAAATTCTAGAACTCAATCTGGTAATAAATTTTGGTTCTTCAGCCAATGTAACCATTCATTTGTTTATTCATTAATTCAGAAATTCCATAAACACAAGCTATACACCAGACATTGTTTCAAGTGCTACAGATTCAGAAATCAAAGACTGATAACTCCGCAAGGATGAAAATAAACGTAGCAACCATCAATCAACGTACTAAGTGCTAATGACAGAGCATTTCACGAAGTGCCATAAAATCACAGATCTGAGGGACACTTAGTATGAAGTGGATGGGGTGCGGGAAAAAGGAGGGGGAAGAAATCAGGTACAATGGGTAGCTGAGTAGAGAGGATACATGCAGTATCTGGAACAGGGAGACTAGCAAACATAGATATAAGTAAGCATTAGAGCTCTCAGGTACTGGGAAAATGGAAGGTACTTAGTACAGCTAGAAAGTCAGGTGGGGAGAGGTGAAGATGGACAGGATGATAAGAATCAGACTTTGAAGATGTTGTCTACCCTCCTTAAGGTGGGCTTCTCAAAGTTTAATGTGCCTGTAAATCACCCAGGGACCTGGCTAAAATGTAGATTTGCTAAGTCTGAGGAAGGGATGGAGAATCTGCATCTCTAACAGCTCTCAAGTGATGCCTGGTTCAACTGATTCCTGGACTGCCCTTTAGGCAGCAAGCCCCTAAGTAATGAATGTGATGGAAATATTTCACTGAGGAGAGTGACATTATCTGCCATTGTATTTTTCTAAGAACCATGTTGCAGGGTATGAAGGATGGAATGCAGGGAGACTGTGGTGAGATAAAATACATGAGCAACAAGAAAGTTTGAGCATCTGAACTAAATAAGTTAGGAAAGAATAGTCAGTGTTTGATAAATAGGTATAAATTGGCTGAGACACTATGAAGGTGTTATAAAATATTTTTCCCGGAGGAAAAACTGATTGTAAGGACAATAAAAATATAAGAGGCCAAAAATAATAACTCCAGAGGAATATGTAGTGTTATTTAAATAAACCTTGACCCCTCTCCAGGTCTCAGTCAATACAATATCTTGAGCTCCAAGAGTGACTCAAAAAAGCAGCCAGCTAAGGGGTGAGCAATATCCTTGCAGACAATTGTCATAACAGAGTAAATAAAATCACACTTCTCAACTATCATTTGATATATGTTGTTACTACTAGCATTTAATTTCAGGATGCTTCAGGAAAGGCAATTGTTTCATAGCAAATTCTGGAAAGTCACATGGAAGTCCACTAGATCCTGAACAAAGTGCTTGTTCATTTACTTAGAACTCATAGGTACGCTGAATTAGTAAAAGGCAAGAGATTTATACAATCTGAAGAGAAACCAGTGTTTAGGTACCCTAAATTAGAAACACCTATTTCTATCCCTGTTAGAGAACCCTCTGTCATCTCAAGTATTTCATTTAGTGAAAGAAAAAACTTGGAAAGGAGTTTTAACAAAAAAAATCGAGGAGAGGTCTATGTCAGTGGAAAGAAAATGCAGGTAGTAAACTTTTTTCTCTTATGCAGAAGTCCAAAAATGCAACTTCTAATGAGATTTTGCCTCCAAAGAGAATGATAACCAGCTTCAATTTCTGTGTATGAGGCTGGTTGACATTCCTTATCCAAACACGTACAAAATCAAAAATACCAAAGGTCATCACCCATCTCACAGTTTTTGCTCACTGTCCTGTAAAACGGTAAATCTCAGCAAGGCATAGGTTGAAAACATGTAGCCAACTAAAAAAGCCATATGGACAGACACATCTACTTCAGAACAGCTTGATTCACATTCAACAAGACAAAACAAAATAAGAAGGGACCTACCTCGCTCTTCTGTGGTTTGCAGGCTCCTGAAACGTAACCCTGTCCTGAAGATCCTCTCAAGACCCTCTTGTGAGAGATGAAATTTAAGGGCCTCCCATTCAATCACATAGCCGCAGGAGCTTGGAGTTTCACAATACCAGACTTCAGATCCTCAGGGCTCCCACAGACCTTAGAGAGCAGAGGTGAACTGCCTCTGTTCTCTGATGCAGGAAAGAGCTGAGAGACACGGTGTGGTTGGAGGTGGGGGTGGAAGCTGGGGAAGGGAAGTAATATGGGAACCGCAATAAATAAGAAATCCTCTCCACATGATTTCCTGTATTTGGTGCCTGTTGCCTTGCTCCAGGCTCCCTAGAGGAAATACAAAATTTAAACTTGTCCTTTGGCCACTGGAAAGAAGAGAATAAACATGCTGAGAATCATGGAAATGAAAATGAGCAGGGCAGCAGGCGGGGAGCTACGGGCCAGCTAGCTTTACCTTTACCAAATGTTTTTTTCCTGAAGTTTCTCCAAGTGTTTAACTCTGCAAAAGTCAAGAATGCCCTCACCCTCTTCCACCGAGTTGAAGTGTTTACTGGCCACAGTCCAGATGCAGTGCCGCAGAGGCACTGGTGAAAGGCAGGTGAGAACAGGCCCCACAAGTCTATTTGCTAGCCTAGGGGGAGACCCTCTAGGCTCTGTCTTTGGAACTACTGATGGCATTCTGTGTTAAATTTTAGAATAACCCCTCAAGTCCTCAGGCCATTTTGCCCTAGGGTTTAAAGAATTACTCAAAGGCTACCATCTATAAATGCTGGAATCAGGACTCTCTGTGAAATTTGTGGGGCATGGTGCAAAATAGAAAATTTGAGGCCTCTCATTTAAAAATTAAGGATTTCAAGATGGAGACAGCAGAAATTAAATCAAGTGCAGTAGCCCTTTGCCCTCAGTATAAGACCGTATATGACTGCCCAGGTTGTAAATCCATGAAGCCAGTCCTGGCTGCAAGAAAAAGTTTGGAACTGTGGTTGTGTTGGTTTTAACCAGAGAGTTACAAGAGGCCTGGACTATGGACATTTTGTTCTACGAGGTGGCAGGCCCTGAACAGCAGTGCACTTGGAAGCTGGTGCAAGCAGGACAAATGCTGGGTTGTGGTGTGAGCAGGCACAGATTTCAAATGCATCACTGACTTAAAATCACACCAGTGGTCTCCTTGCTGATCTTCTACTCATCTCCAAAACATTCTCCTCCCCACAGTCAGGGCAATCTCTCTCAAATGCAACCATCATGATATAACTCACATGCTTAAAATCTTTCAGTCATAAGAATAAAAGCGAAACACTTATAACATGGTCACAGGCCCTTTGGGACCTGGCGCTGACTAACCTCTCTCACTTCACCTCAAAGCCCGCCTGCATCTGCTCTCTCCTCACCTCTTTCTCATTCCCTCCTTCCCCACCTTTCTCCATTCCTGAAAATTGCTCTATGGACAATGCCCTCCCTCAATCTCCAATCCTTTAAATCTCACATCCTCCAGAAATTATTTTTCAGATTCCTAGGTCCCTTCGGTGTTTTTCTTTAGCAAACTATGCTTATCTCTCTCTTAACACTCATTAACTCAAAGCAGTGAAAACCAGTCCACTTGTTCCTGTCTCCTGTAGGGCTATAAACTTGTGGACTGTTTCTGTGTTAGCATAACATCCCTAGACCTACGACCCAGGAGGGTACGATTTGTGTGAGTTTACTGTTAGTAGAAGGAGCATTAATTATAGTCATCTCCTTTTTGGGACAAGGAAAACATAGGATTCAGGAGAAAATGAAAGACTGTTGTTAGGGTTTTACAGTTTAAACTCTGGCAGACAAAGTGGAACAATTTCACAGGCTGATATTGCAGTGCTGTCGTTTAATAGTTATTAAATGCCACCATTTGCCATGTGTTGTACATCCTGTTCCCACAGGGACCATATTAGGAGTAGGAGATGACCTCTATTCAGAAAATATAGCTTTAGACATGGCAACAGGAAAGAGGACTTAAATTCATAATCATGAAGAAAAATGGGAAGCTGTCAAAGATGAGAAGAGACGGGGGCAGAAATCAGGAGATGACGAAGAGGAGAGTGGATGGACAGGAAAGAGGGAATGAGGAGGAAGGATTGTGGGAAAAAGAAAGGGAGGAGAGGTAAAGCCTGGAGAAGGGGGAA